>OY735208.1:20931778-21311778 GCA_963457665.1 Thysanoteuthis rhombus
ATTCTTAATGAGTTATGTATAGACCAATGTATATATATATATATATATATATATATATATATATATATATATATATATATATATATATATATATATATATATATATGTATATATATTGCAATCAATATTTATTCTAAAACTCATAGAATGATCGCCGTAATGCACAAAATTTCGAAAAATGAAATTTCTAAATATTATTGTTGACCCCCCCCCCCAAAAAAAAAACAACTGAACAATAACATATTTGAAATAACCACTGGATTTAATTAACTGTTTCAAAATAAAAAAAAAGCATACTTCCTTTCCTTACCAAGGAGTGCATTCAAGTTAGAGATTAAAAAAATGTAGATATACATAACTTACCGATGTTGACAAGTTTCACATTATCATTGCGGATGGCATCCAGTGCAATGGATACATTTTCTAAACGTTGATGTTGATTCACAGGATTTTTGAAAATTTTTCTTCCAATCGGTTTGTGTTGGAGAGCTTCGACTAAGGCAATAAGATTGACCCCATCGTTGAAGTCTTTTTCAAAATTTGTCACGGGTGTGCCATTTAGTTGTTCATTCACCCAGTTCAAGAAAGTGTTATTTTGAATTTCGACCCATCGAAGGTCATCTGGACCCGATCGCGTCATAGACATAGCAGCATGACCCTCAGGTGTCCGGACACTTTGACCAATTCGGGATTCGGACATTCTGATGACGTGTTGTAGAAATTCCTTTTTTTTGTTATTTAATCTTCTAGTCTATTTCTCTTAGGGAATGACTGAAAGCCAACTATCCTTTGACAGATGAAAAAAACTTCAGTGAACTAGTGAGTCCTTAGCTAAATAGGAGTCAATCAATCTCTGCAACAGTCTAATATGAAAATAATGTTGGTGTGTATATGTGTGTGTGTGTGTGTGTTGACGCGCGCATCAGTTAGAGCCGAAAAAGGGTGTGCTACTTCAACAGACAGCCTTTAGTTTCTAGGTGTGTCACTTGAGATACCTGTCTGCAAAACAAGTCTGATTATAAACTAAGATTACAAGTGTTCTGTTTGAGATGTCTTTTTTAAATCTTAAAATTATAAACTTGATATAATCATTAAAATTTGTAATCAACTTTTCTTTACCTTTTGAACGGTTAAGTGGTAGCAGAAAAAATAGAAATAGTTTACTTCGTACCAACCTCGGTATCTTACTTTTAAATAGAACAACCCCCCCCCAACCCCATCAAAAATAAAACCGGTTTAGTAAGTTGTTAGCATTCTGGGGAGAACCAGTGTGACGTGGTAGGATGTTTAAAGAGTATGATGAAAGGCATTACTTAATTTGTGAATCTGCATTAGCATCACTAAAGGTTCAATTCAGCTTGTTTAAAGAAAATTCAAGTTCCATCGAATTTTGAACTTATTGCCTTGCGTCGATACGTTAAATTTTATGGATGAAAAAGATATCGAGAGCCAAGTTTTTTTCCCTTTTCAAACAATAATTTGCAGTATTCAGAACATTTAATCCAACAATAATCTTGACCTGAGGCAAAATTCAATTAGACAGGAGTTAGACAGTTCAAGGGAAACTACTCTTCGAAACAAAACAAAAGCTCTCTGAATTTCTTTTCTCAGTCGTCTCAATGATTTTTTTGCTATAATGTTGCTGTCAAAACTCCCGTGTCAGTCTGCGTAAGTACTTGTATTATTAGTGCATAATCTAGGAAAAGAAAATGATTTAGGTCACTTTTTTAAATACGTTGCTATGACAATGTACCTTGAAAATACAATGTATCACATTGTGCTCCATACACGCGTGGGAGTCAGGATCCATTTCAATGTTCTCATCTTCAATATTCAGATTTTTCTTCACGATTTTAAATGTAATTTGATAGACAAAATTGTTTTTTTATAGATCGCTGAGTTGATATTGACTGATGAATATTGATAATATCACTTCGCATGGAGGACACTGAAAAAATATACCGGAACAAGAAAACCTAGTGGAATCTACCGATAGGAAATGAGAGGCCACGTCGGTCCGTCGGTTGATAGATCTGTAACAATATTGTTTCTCGGCTGTTTTAGTCAGATTTACTTGAAACTTGGTAGTGTCAGTTTGTCGTACGTATGGATTACGTATATAACATATACAAACTTCTAAAAAGCATGTCAAATAAATCATTTGACAAATAGGTGAATATAGTAGTATATTTTTTTTATTCAATACAGTATGGATTGCGTACGTACTTCCAGTATCTGGTTGTGTGTGTATGCATGTGTTGGAACAAGAGATGGCAAAATTACTTACAGTTTATTGATATGCGTGTAAGTAAATATGTGTGTCATATATGCAAGCGTATGCATATGTATGTAAAGTCCATCTTGTTTGATATGCGTGTAAGTAAATATGTGTGTCATATATGCAAGCGTATGCATATGTATGTAAAGTCCATCTTGCTGTCTTGTCGATTGGTGGACACGAGAAGATTGCAAACTGACCGATGAAATCGTCTGTCAATGAATTATATATCATTTTGCCAGGCTCCCAGACGAACCAATTTTAGCATAAGCTGGCTCCCTGGTCGAATTCCAGTCAAATATTCGCAATATTTCATTTCTTTGAATTTTTGACAATTTTCTGTTGAGATTTCGAAGGTAAATCTGTATAGCCTACAGTGGAACAATTTTTGTTCACTGATTTTTAATGATTTTTTTCCATCAAGACACATCTCCTCAGTCTTAGGGTCACGCTATCTGGTAATGATAGCGTTCAAATTTTGTGTTTTAAAATAGGTTTTCTCTGCTGTTTCGAGACATATCTACTTGAAAGTTGGTGGAATGTATCCATTGATTAGAAGCTTCTCACCAAAGAAAATCTTTTGTTCAGGGTCACATGATCTGATGATAAAAGCGTTTAAAATTTGTTTTAAGATAGCTTTTTTCTTCTGTTTCAAGTCAGATGTACTTGAAATATAGTAGTGTCATTTGAAAGAATGCTTCTTACTCATAAAATCTTATGTTCAGGGTCACATGATCTGGTAATGATGGTGTTTAAATTTTTTTTAAATCGATTCTCGCAGCTGTTTAGAGTAAGATTTGCTTGAAAAAAAATGGAGGTATCTCGTGATAAGATACTTCTTAACTATAAAATTTTCTACTCAAGGTCACGTGCCCTGGCAATAATGGCGTTTAAACTTTTTTGTGAATGCCTCGTTGAATTTTCGGTTCTTGTTTATATATCGTTTATAGAGTTATTTAAATTCACTTAAATTCTTTGTATTCATTGTAGGTAACTTGATTAATTTGACCTTAAGATGGATGATGTATAAAAATTATTTCTTTATCCACAAATGACCACATTCTTCAACTTTTCATCTCGAGGTATCATAGATTATTTCCTTTTATATGAAATAGACATCCTTTTTCCTTTCTGTCCTTAATAATTATGTCTGGGCTATTCATTTTGATGATTCAATCCGCGTGGAAATACCATAACATTGTGACATTTTGTCTTCCAGTTACAGGTTCTGTGTGTTCTTCATACCAATGTAAGCACTATAGCGCATCACGCACCATGGTGGTTACAGACTCTTCAGTGGACATACTGACCCATTCAATTCTGTCTGTATTTAGTAGGGGCTAGAATAGAACATCCAGATATGATGTGGTTGATAGTCTCAGCTGCTTTACTTAACATACGGTTGGGGTTAGCACCGTTTTTGATGTGTGCTAGATAGTTCGTAGTCGAAAGGTTTTACTCTTGGAGACCAAGGATGAATTTCAGCTTTCAACTGTAGCCACTGATGGGTTTTAGTATTATCTACTTCAGCATCTCTGGTACAAAGTGGGTATTCGCCGTGCAGGGGTCTCTGTTTCCAGGGTTCTTTTAGCATTCATAGTTATTGTCGCTTAGCTCTAGTTTATACATTTTTTGCAATCTTTGTTGCATTTTGTGTTGGGGATTTTCGGATCATGTCGGTCATGTTTAGTTTATCCCAAAATACCTTAGATTCTCTCACAACCGGCAGAAGCTTCTTTGCTCTCCAATGACTTTCCACCGGAGTAAACATCCAGTCGTCATTTGCAGTTAAGCGCGTAGGCCAATGGTTGTAGTTTGGCATGACAGTCCTAGCTGAATCGTATCTCTACCGCCTTCTTTTCTGAGGAGGTAGAGTCCATCTACACCTGCTTTTTGGTTGTGAATTCTGTTGTTGGCGAGGAGTTCCGTTGTTTTTGCGTCCATTATACGTATCTTCCACAATCTTGAAGCTTCACTGTACTACAGGTATTGCCGAGGTGTTGATGGCTTGGACGATGTTCTTAGATTTAAAGAATTCCAAAGGATAGTTTAAACCCTTCTGTAGTACCCCCTTTTTATTTTTTCTTTCATGTATGTGTGTTAGATTCCATTGACTTCATCAATTCTGAGGTATTTATAGGTACCTTCCTGCTCAAGTTTTGTCCAGGTCTAAGAGGATATCCTTTGTTGTTGTCAGTTTTCTCCACCTGGAAGTTGCTTTTGCACATTTATTGTGGTCAAATTTCATTCCTGTATCTTATTAGCTTGATAATAGCCCCTTTAGCTCAGAGTCATCTTTTGCATAAAGTTCAAAATCATCATGAAGAATAGGTGGTTTATTCTCTCGTTACTGGTTTTAAATCCATCGGTGGTGGTGTTTGATTATTATTATCATTATTTGGAATCTCACACCAGTTGCCTGGTGGTAACCGCTGGAGTTTGAGTGACAGCTAGTCTCCTCAAGTCTCCAGCCCTCCTCTCCTAGTACTCATAGGTCTCAGTAATTCTGCGATTTACAGTTTCACACCGGTTGCCCAGTGGTTATCACTGAAGTCTATTATTATTATTATTGTTATTATTATTATTATTATTATTATTATTATTATTATTATTATTATTATTATTATTATTATTATTATTCAAACCAGTTGCCCAGTGGTTACAACTGGAGGCTAAGTGACAGCAAGTCTCCCCAGCTCTTCAACCCTCCTCTCATATCTCATTTGCTTATCTCAGCTGCTCTGTGGCTCGTACCTCCCCTAGCATTTGTGGTGTATATGCGTGTGCTTTTTTCTTCCTCTCTCTGATCCCGTATCTCTGTTAACAGCTTAGATCGTAGATTTCACATTCCTAGTACTTTCCTCTGTATTTGTGCAGTTCCTCACAGTGCTGTGGTTTGTATAGTCTCAATCCTTCCTTTTATCGCCAGTTCTTCCAATCTCGTTTTCAGTCTTTCATACAGTTTCGATACTAACATGACTTTTATGTTCTACACTTTCTTCAGTTCTCTTGCCAGGTCCTGGTATTTTTCTAGTTTTTCACTCTGTTTCCTATTTACTCTGTGGTCTGCAGGTAGAGCAATGTCTATTATTTAGTAGGTTCTCCTCTTCTTGCCCAAGATTACTAGGTCCCGTCTTCTCGCTTGGATGGGGTGGTCAGTTTAGATGTCAAAGTCCCAAAGTAATTCATGGTATCCGTTCTCCATGGCCCTTTTCTGCATGGTTAAATTCCATTTGTTTGCTCAGTTCACAGTGTATCACTCTGGCTACTCTATCGTATCTGTGTTTATGCTCCTTCCGGGCTAGTTGATTACATTCACTAGTCATGTGGTTTATGGTCTCATCCCTTTCCCCACATAGGCAGCATTTGCTGTTTTTCTGCAATCTGTCGATCTTTGTTTTGATATAGTTGCTGCCATGATGAGCGATTTTGTTTCTCTCTTTGGGTCTTCTGAGCTTGCTTGCACATACTTTTCTAGACCTTCTTTGGCCCTCTTCGACGCTGATAAGTTCTTTGTTGCCTTCTTTTATCTTCACGTACAGTCTCTCTTGGTCATCTCTTGGGTGTAGGGCCTTGTGCATTGTCGTAAGCTTTCTTGTTCGCCGGTCTATTGACTGGAGTTCTTTTTTTCCATCCAAGGACTGGCCCGGTGTATCTTACTACTGAAACGGCCCATGTGTTAATTCCTTTTATCAGGTTCCTGCTGTTTAATTTGGTCTCTAATATTTTTTTCTTTATCCACCTAAGATATTTTCTTCTCATTTCCTCCTTCATTTCTCCCAGTTTAATCACGTCACATTCGAGAACTCCTAGGTGTTTGTATCGGTCTTACGGGGTCAATGCTCTAATCTTCTTGCTGTCCAAGAGTTCGATTCCTTCTGCCACTCCGAGCCTTCCTTTGTGCATTATCGTTAGTGCAAATTTTTCTATTCTGGACTCCATCCCAATGTCATCACTATTCCTTAACTTTGCTTAATTGCGTTTCGAGCTCTCCCCTGTTCTTTGCAGACTTTTCCATTTGTTTTGGAGAATTGGTATCCTTTGCTGTTTTTCAGAATTCTGTTAAGTGGTATCTTGGTTAGAACAAATAGTAATGGAGACAGAGAATCTCCCTGGAAGATTCCTCTTTTCATACTTACCTATGCTAAGTTTTCTCATGTGGCTGTCAAGTGTACTTCCCAGTTTGTCATTGAGTTGGCTATGAATCTCACCACTTGTTCACTGATATTGAGTATTCTGAGGCATTCAAGTATCCAGCTGTGTGCTTCTTTATTGTCTATCCATCCAATTGCAACGTTCTTCATTTTTCCTAATACTTTTAAGATCATCTGGTTAGTCTAGAGCGAGTCATTTGGCCATTGCTACGAGCTGGGGGTCACATTTCTCATATTTCCCGTATTCTCATCAGTATTTGTGCGGTCCCCTATGGTGCTGTTGTCTACAAAGTCTCGATCCTTCCTCTTATCTCCAGTTCCTCCAATCTCGCTTTTAGTGTCTTTGGTACGGCTCCGAGTGCACCTACCATTACTAGTACTTTCATGTTCCACACCTTCTTCAGTTCCTGACCAAGTCCAGGTATTTCCCTAATTTTTCACTCTCTTTCATATGTACTCTGTGACTCACAGGCACGGCCACACCTATTATTTTCAGGTTCTTTTTTTCTTGTCTACAATAACCGAGTCCGTTCTTCTGACTTACAAGGAGTTGTCAGTTAGGATGTCAAAGGTTCCCATTTTCCAGGGCTGTCTCAAGTTTGGAATGGAGCAACCTCTGAAATAGCTCCACGTGCTCGGTGGTCATCGCTGAAGGCTGAGTGACAATAAGTCTCCTCAGGTCTTCAGCCAACACCTCTTCTCTCCTTCGCATATCACATCCCCGCTTCCATTTTCTTCCCTCCTCTGTTAGGCCACTGCTAATATTTAGTGTCGTAGTACTTTCCTCAGTATCAGTGCAGTTCCTAGCAGTGCTGTGGTCTGTACAGTCTCAATCCGTCCTTTTATCCTGAGCTCCTCCAGTCTCGCCCTCGGTGTCTTTGGTAGAGTTCATAGTGCGCCTATCATTACTGGTACTACCCTGACTTTCATGTTCTGCATCTTCTACAGTTCTCTTGCCAGATCTTGGCACTTTTCCAGTTTTTCACTCTCCTTCCTCTTCACTTTATTATTATTATTATTATTATTATTATTATTATTATTATTATTATTATTATTATTATTATTATTTAATTCAACTTATTTGTACTTATTAAGCAATGTAATATTTTTTCGTAAATTTGAATGAATGATGGCTCTATTCTCATTTATTTTATTTTGCTCTAAAAGCGATAGACTCGTTCTATAAAGCCAGCAGCGCACCAACAGGAGTGGATAACGCCATCAGGGGTTGACACCTGGATGACTGCCTAATTTTTTGATTAATACATTTGGTAATTCAATAAGCTGTTAACTCTGAAGTGATTTACAGTAATTTGCTTTGTCCTCAACGGACCTTGAATTTAGGTTTTATTGATTCTTCAAAACTTTTGCATAGGGTCAAAATGGTACCTTACCCTTCTAATGGGATATTTCATTGTTGAAATGATCAGAATTGTTGCCAACGAAAGCCCTGATGCAAGACGTGAGCAATCAACTCGAGGACTTTCCAAAAGTAACCCCTTGGAAGGTGAAACAAGCCATTAAACAGACGAAGAAAGGAACAGCCCCTGGACCAGACAACATCACCATCGACCTACTCCGAAAAGCGGGTAAAATCATCACAAGGAAACTGGCCGTCCTCTTCAACTTCTGTTCAAAACACAGTAAAGTCCCAGACAATTGGAATACTGCTATCATAATACTTTTATATAAAAAAGGAAACCAGATAGACCGCATCAACTACCGGCCTATAAGCCTACTCAACTGTGTATACAAACTTTTCACAAAGATCATCACCAACCGAATCACAATAACACTCGATGAAAACCAGCCACGTGAACAGGCTGGCTTTAGAAGAAGCTACTCGACAATGGACCACCTGCATTCGATAAATCAGCTGAAGGAGAAAGTAGAAGAATACAAAATGTTATTCACATTCGCAGCAGAATATAAACTACCACTCGCCATAGCATTTATCGACTTCAAAAAGGCGTTCGACTCAGTAGAAATCCCTAAGGTCATCGAGGCAATCACTGGACAAGGTGTAGGTCCAGTATAAGTCGAAGTGATGAAACATATACAATCACAGCAGCTCCTTTATCAGGCTACATGAAGACTCAGACCTCTTTCAGCTCCAGAAAGGAGTAAGACTAAGTGATACCAGGTAAAGGAATTAGAATAGACGGCGAGTATCTGAGCAACCTCAGATTTGCAGACGACATTGCCCTTTTCGCAGAGAACCTACACGACCTCCAACTAATGATAGATGAACTAAATGAAGAGAGCAGGAAAGTCGGCCTATACATGAACTTCAGCAAGACGAAGATCATGTGCAACAACCACATGTGGAGGTAAAAACACTAAGACCAAAATCGAGGACACAGAACTGGAGGAAATAAACCACTACATCTACCTCGGACAACGAATCTCCATGAGACCCTCAAAAGAAGAAGAAATCAAGCGAAGAATCACACTAGGATAGCAAGCCTTTGGCAGAGCTAGCTCAACCTTCAAAAATAATAAGATCCCATTAATCCTAAAGAGAAGGGTGTATAACCAATGCATCCTCCCAATAGTCCTTTATGGAGCTGAAACATGGAACCTAACCAAGAGACAGACTTGCAATTAAGGACCATGCAACGTGCACATGAAAGAATTATGCATGGAGAGACCGCAAGACGGCACAGTACATCCGAGAAAAGAGAAGAGTCAGGGACATCATAGAATCCTTTAAAAGTTTCAAATGGCAGTGGGCTGGCCATGTTGCAAGATTGGCAGACAACCGATGGACATCACGACTCACGACATGGATCCCCCGAGATCACATGCGCAACCAAGGCCGACAGAATATTAGATGGAGAGACAAGCTAGACAAGTTCAGAAAGTACTGGCTCTGCGATGCTTATGATAAAGAAGTCTGGCGAACCCTGGGAAAGGCCTATGTCCAACGACGGATGATGAAAGCCCCGGTGAGAAAAATGGGACTCGTCTGGATCTGGAAGGCAATGTGAAGTAAATTCGGTAATTTGTTGCATTTAACGAACATAGTTCATCAAACCCAGTGACAGTTCGGTCACACCTTGATCAAAATTCGACCTTACCTTATATCGTTTGGTAGATAATAAGAAAGCTCTGGGCTCAATCCTAGTTTTGTAGTCCAACATTTTGCGACATCCAAGATCAAAGTGAAGTTTCTGTTCTTCTCACGTAAACGAAACAAAACGAAGTTCCCGTTCTTTTTAACTTTAAATTTTATTATAGTTCAATTTTTCTATCCATGAATTTCAATTTGATTTGATGTGATTTATTTTGACAAGTGAGGAACAAAAGTAATATCATGGTTGCATTCTATTTTTAGTCACATACATCCGAAGTACACAATAATTTGATTACAAAAAACAAAACAAAGTATAATTCATCTTTATACAAAATTTAATGATAATTAATGAGTTAAAATGTGTCAAAAGAGAGTAATGAAAAGTTATAATAATAAATGATTTGGTGAAAACAAAATTACTTTTTTCTCATCAGTTGGGTAAACTTTAAAAGTCACGTGGTTTCATGTCGACAATAATTAAGATTCATAACAACTTTTGTTTTTGTCAATAAAAGGCAAATGATTAAAATTCATGAAGAAAACAATTGATATAAAAACATGATAAAGTGTGAAATAAAAAAAAAAACACGAAGTCATGCTTTAATCTCGATCTAAAGGCTGCAAAAAGCTTGACCACAAAACTAGCATGGTGCCATGTCTTTCATCAAACTTCATTCGGTAAGTAATCAGAAAGTTCGTTTTGGTCGATTTGGTCGATTTGGCCAATTCCGAATTGTATTGATGTTCTTTATAGCGAGTGTTCATTGTATATGTACGTCCCCCCCACAGTATCTCAAAAGATACAAAGACACTTACTGCTCCATTTTTTTTTCAAAACCAACATTAAATCCCATCCTGATTGCATTTCTTTATATTCTGTTGCAACTGGGAAATGATGATTTTGGTGGGCGATAAGATAACATTTTTTCACATAACTTCTACTTTAAACAGGAAATTTGTACAAAACCCAATAATTAATAAGAATTTAATGATAAGAAAAATACAAAAAGTTATGTCTTTGTATCGTTTGGGGTACACAGAAAACGTGTCTACCTTTCAATATTTATCATTCTGGGTTGGAGCATACATGGGGAAAGAATTCCCCTCAGATTTTATGAAAAAAATTCAAAAAATTATATCTTACGAGGTGCATGGACCGTAATTGATTCAGGTGTGATGTATCCATTCGTTTAAAATCTAAGAAAGACGCAAGACTGTTTTGAAGATACAGGACAGAGCGCAGGAAAAAGAATAGCAACTGTACCATCGAAAACAACAGAAACAAGCTCCCCAGAGAATATAACTTGAGTACGTGCAAGGATGACGACAAAACAAATAGCATTAAAAAATCCTGTTCTTTTCATCCCATAAAAAGTACATTTTATGTAAAACAAAAACAAAAAAGAAAACTCATTTCATTTCCATATAAGTCCATCGTGTTGCTTTTTCTTTGAAAAAAGTCAATTTTTTTCACCAATTTTTCCTTATTTATTTGCAACTTTTCACAATTTTTTTCTCTGTGAACAAATCAATGCATACACACTGTTAATTCTCGGGGATTTCACAAAACAAATATCAGAAAATGAAAAATCTAAAATCAAGTCCCCCGGCGCGAACTAAGATAATGACATTAGCTTTCTCTACCGGGGTCAACATTCTGATTTCCTCGTCTCTGGACCGAGAGTTTTGGGATATCGGTGTGAGAACATAGGGTCTACATACATCCAAGTTATAATTGAATAAAACGGAACGAAAACTTAACGAATCTCATTATTCTGTTATGTCACACAGACAGATGAAAAATGAACACATTCGTGGGTACAGGTGTTTTCCCAACCTTGTGCTGTTTTTACCAGCATGTCAACCTATTTTCCTTGAAGCCACACGCAATTATAACAAACTGTTGTCAGTTCGTGTGACGAGAAATTCAGACACTGCCTTCCGAATAACCACTGTCGCCACCCACATCACAAAAACGGAAAAAACACGCCGCCGTCACTCTTTTGTTGGACCTAACACAATCCCACACAATCTTCGCCATCACCTTACATGATACAAAGTTAATAATCACTGCGATCATTACCCGATAAAAAATATAATGTAATTGCTCACACAGTTTTATCCATCGCCATAATCGTCACGGATATCATTCACAAGAAATCAATTACACTGGATGTAGCCGCCCAGAAATCCTCGAGCTTATCAAACAATAACAGCAATTTTAAACCTCAAGATTTATACCGGTTCGAGCGATGAAAGCATTACGAAAGCCGTGATCAATGAGCTTAAAGATGAGTTCTTCTAAATGTTGGCCGAATTTAAGACCATGGAAAATAGGAATAACAACACATCAAACAACTCCACCCACTATTAACTTCTGATGCGACAACGTGACGCAATAAGAGGTATCAGCGGTGATGTCAATCAATTTGTCTCCGACTCGAACAAAACATACACAATCAAAGTCAACCGCCCGGCCATGGAAGACAGATTTGTTAAGGCTTCCTAACAATTATTGGATGAAGACATATCCGAACGAGTGGAAGACTCTCATCAGGATATCTCCACCTGTGACCGACTGAAAGAAAATCTCATCTGCATCCACGACAGTTAAATGTCGAATTTTCAACACCTCAGTCCCACATGAGGCCTCCAACGAAGAGAAGGCAGACTTCACTGGCTGACTTGAGACCACAATAAGGGAAGCCACCATTCCCATTGAGGGAGACAAAAACACTGAAATGATTGTCAACAATGATTGTCAATGATTGTCACTGATGATAAATGATGCCCTGGCGCCCATCATTTATCTAAGCAATGGACAGACATTACACAGCTGGTGTAATAGAAAATGATGTCCAACGCTATCTTGATAGGAAGATCAGAACTGACGTCACATCTGTCTCCGATATGCCTGTCCTACACACACATGAACGACACTAGTCAAATTTACAAGACCGTTTTGCCATCGATTCCAATCAAGTAATGGTTGACGTGAAAATAACCTACCAAAAGCAATGTATCCAGCCATACCAGCCACAGCTCAACCCGGTCTGCACTGTCATTATAGTAACAGCACCCAAAACCACAGCCCTTTTAAATACAATAATTACATGCAGGGTCACCCATGCTCCAAAACTCCACCCATCTCGTGACCAGGTACACATCGCCGCAGCAGGAGCCGCCGTTGCTACTCCCTACACTAAATCAGTACACACTGAAAAGCCAAGTGACTCCATAACCAATCAATTCAGTCAACTGGATTATCAATGAGGACCGAACAGAATCTGTTAGCTTGGCCTACGGTCCACAATAATCTCCTCCATCATATTTTCAACGACCAGCAACCGACCAATAAGCCATACCCATCCGTCAATGCTAAATTCATCGCCGATGGTTTCACCTTTGCCGGCATAGGTATGTTGGATACATTGTCCCCATTTTTCGGTCGAAGCCAAATAATACATTGTCGAATTCAGCGTCTGCGTCAATATTATTGGTAGCAAGACCTCTGTTCTGGTTGGATTAGCATGCCACGTCACCCTTGGCACCACCGTTGAAAATATCCAGATATTGGTCACTACTTCTAAAGGTCCAATTCTCATCAAACAAAACATTCTTCATTATGGAACATTAAGCACCCACAAAGTGGACAACTGACACGCCAACGTTACATTCAACCACAGAGTTCCATGAGTGATGTAAGCCAATAATCTCAAAAGCTGTCCTGACAATCGTCTCCAACACTGCCCCTTGACATTCAAACTGACCACCTCATCCAGGCAAGAAGACCACACTTGGTAATTGTAGACAAGAAGAGGAAGACCTGCCAAATAGTAGACGTGGCTGCACCTGTAGACCATAGAGTAAAGAGGAAGGAGAGTGAAAAACTGGGAAATATCAGGACCTAGCGAGAGAACTGAGGAAGATGTGGAACGTAAAAGCCAGGGTAGTGCCAATCATAGTAGGCGCACTGGGAACTATCCCAAAGACACTGAGGGCGAGACTGGAGGAGATCGGGATAAGGGGAAGGATTGACACTGTACAGACCACAGCACTGCTAGGAACTGCACAGATACTGAGGAAAGTGCTAGAAGTATAAAGACTGCAACGTTAATTGTCAACAGTGACCCAACAGAGGAACGGAAATGAAAGCGGAAATGCAAACTGCAGCACTGACATGATAGGCGAAAGAGAGAGAAGACGTTGGCTGGAGACCTGAGGAGACTTATTGTCACTCAGCCTTCAGCAGTGACCACTGGGCAACCGGTGTGAAACTGTATCACTGCGACTTATGAGTACTAGGAGAGAAGGGCTGGAGACTTGAGGAGACTGTGTGTGAGATTGCAAATAATAATAATAATAATAATAATAATATTGGTTCAAGAAATTCACCACATTACACGACAGACTCACCCACCTACTCCAAAGTTGCATAAACGAAGGTGAGGCGCCAGAATGGATGACCAAAGGTAGAACCACCCTCATCCAAAAAGACCCTGATAAGGGGAATATGGCAAGCAATTATAGACCAATCACGTGCTTACCACTTATGTGGAAAATCCCGACCGGACAAATAGTGGAGAGAATGTATATATCAATGGAAAGAAGGGGACTATTACTTGAAGAATAGAAGGGTTGCAGGAAAGGAACCAAAGGGGCAAATGACTTGCTCTACATCGACCAGATGATCTTAAAAGAAGTAAGGAAAAGGAAAAAGAACATCGCAATGGGATGGATAGATTACAAAAAAGCGTACGATATGATCCCACATAGCTGGATACTCGAATGCTTTAGGATGTTCAAGATCAGCGAACCACTGGTCAGATTCATCGGGAACTCTATCGAAAACTGGAAAGTAGACTTGACAGCAACGGGGGAAAACCTAGCAGAGGTAAGGATAAAAAAAAGGAATCTTCCAAGGAGACTCGCTATCCCCATTATTATTTGTTCTAACCATGATACCACTCAACAGAATTTTGAAGAACAACAAAGGATACCTTTTTTCCAAAACAGAAGGAAAAGTCAACCACTTAATGTACATGGATGATATAAATTTGTTTGCAAAAAACAGGAGAGAGCTTGAGATGCTGTTCAACAAAGTAAAAAAATACAGTGATGACATCGGAATGGAATTTGGAATAGAAAAATGTGCAATCATGGTAATGCATAACGGAAGGCTCTCAATGGCTGAAGGAATCAAACTCCTGGACAACAGTAAGATTAGAGCACTGACTACACAAGACCGATACAAATACCTGGGCGTCCTTGAATGTGACACGATAAAACGGAAAGAGATGATGGAGAAAATAAAGAGTGAATACCTCAGAAGGATAAGGAAAATATTAGAAACCAAATTAAACTGCAGAAATGAAATAAAAGGAATGAACACCTGGGCTGTATCAGTAGTGAGATACACAGGACCATTCCTAGGATGGACAAAGAAAGAACTCCAATCAATGGACAGGCGAACAAGGAAACTTATGACAATGCATAAAGCATTACACCCTAGAGATGACACGGATAGACTATACGTTAAGAGAAAAGAATGTGGCAGGGGGCTCATCAACATAGAGGACTGTGTCCAGAAAGCTGAAGCCGATCTAGAGAAGTACGTGCAAGCAAAAAGTGAAGACATTATAAAGAGTGCACGAAACAGCGCAACAAACAACAAAGTAGAAAACAATGGAACAGCACAGCAAACTAGGAAAGAAAAATGGGAAAAGAAAAAATTGTACGGAGAGTTCAAAAGACAGATACAAGATGTGGCAGACAACAGATCATGGACATGGTTACAGAAAGGAAACCTGAAGAGAGAAACGGAATCGCTCATCATGGCAGCTCAAAACAAAAGCATCAGGACAAACTATATAAAAATCAAAATCGACAGAACACAGACAAACTGCCAGTGCCGCGTGTGCGGTGAAAGAGATGAGACTGTAAATCACATAACTAGTGAATGTAGTCAACTTGCCCAGAAGGAGTATAAGCACAGACACGATAGAATAGCTACAATGATACACTGGGAACTGAGTAAACAAATGGGATTCAACCATGCAGAAAAGCGGTATCAGCCCCAATCAGAGGCAACCCTGGAGAATGGCAACCACAAATTACTTTGGGACTTTGACATCAAAACCAATCACCTCATCCAGGCAAGAAGACCACACTTGGTAATCGTAGACAAAAAGAGGAAGACCTGCCAAATAGTAGACGCGGCTGTACCTGCAGACCATAGAGTAAAGAGGAAGGAGAGTGAAAAACTGAAAAAATACCAGGATCTAGCGAGAGAACTGAAAAAGATGTGGAACATGAAAGCCAGGGTAGTGCCAATCATAGTTGGCGCACTAGAAACCGTCCCAAAGACACTGAGGGCGAGACTGGAGGAGATCGTGATAAAGGGAAGGATTGACACTGTACAGACCACAGCACTGCTAGGAACTGCACAGATACTGAGGAAAGTGCTAGAAGTATAAAGACTGCAACACTAATTGTCAACCGTAACCTAACAAAGGATGGGAAATGAAAGAGGGAATGTGAACCACAGCATTGGTATGATAGGCGAAAGAGAGAGAAGACGTTGGCTGGAGACCTGAGGAGACTTATTGTCACTCAGCCTTCAGCAGTGACCACTGGGCAACCGGTATGAAACTGTAAACTGCAGTATTACTGTAGCCTATGAGAACTAGGAGAGAAGGGCTGGAGACTTGAGGAGACTTGCTGTCACTCGAACTCCAGAGGTTACCACCAGGCAACTGGTGTGAGATTGCAAATGATAATAATAATAATAATAATAATAATAATAATAATAATAATAATAATAATAATAATATACATGTCAATGGATAGAAGGGGACTACTACCAGAAGAACAGAAAGGGTGTAGGATAGGAACCAAAGGGGCAAACGATTTACTCTACTTAGACCAGATGATCTTAAGAGAAGTGAGGAAAAGGAGAAAGAATATCGCAATGGGATGGATTGATTACAAAAAGGCATACGATATGATTCCACATAGCTGGATACTCGAATGCCTTAGAATGTTCAAAATTAGCAAACCGGTGGTTAAATTCATTGGTAATTCGATGGAAGACTGGAAAGTAGATTTGACAGCCGCAGGGGACAAACTAGCCGAGGTAGGGATAAAAAGGGGAATCTTCCAAGGAGACTCGTTGTCCCCACTATTATTTGTTCTAACAATGATACCGCTTAACAGAATCCTGAAAAACAGCAAAGGATACCATTTCTCTAAAACAAAAGGAAAGGTCAACCACTTAATGTACATGGACGATATAAAATTGTTCGCAAAAAACAGGGGAGAGCTTGAGACTCTGTTCAACGAAGTAAGGGAATATAGTGAGGACATAGGAATGGAGTTTGGAATAGAAAAATGTGCAATCATGGTGATGCACAAAGGAAGGCTTTCAATGACTGAGGGAATTGAACTCCCGGACAACAGCAAGATTAGGGCACTGACCGTACAAGACCGATACAAGTACCTAGGTGTCCTTGAATGTGACACGATAAAACGGGAAGAGATGAAGGAGAAAATAAAGAGTGAATACCTCAGAAGGATAAGGAAAATATTAGAAACCAAATTAAATCTAATAAAAGGAATGAACACCTGGGCTGTATCAGTAGTTAGGTATACAGGACCATTCCTAGGATGGACAAAGGAAGAGCTCCAATCAATGGATTGGCGAACAAGGAAACTTATGACGATGCATAAAGCATTACACCCTAGGGATGATACAGATAGACTATACGTTAAGAGAAAAGAAGGTGGTAGGGGGCTCATCAGCATAGAAAACTGTGTCCAGAGAGCTAAAACAGTCCTAGAAAGATATGTGCAAACAAATAGCGAAGAAATCATAAAGAGCGCGAGAGATAGTGCAACAAACAATAAAGTAGAAAACAATAGAACAGTACAGCAAGCAAGAAAAGAAAGATGGGAAGGGAAAAAATTGTACGGCGAGTTTAAAAGACAGATACAAGATATAGCAGACGAGAAATCATGGACGTGGTTACGAAAGGGGAACCTTAAGAGAGAAACAGAATCGCTCATCATGGCAGCCCAAAACAAAAGCATAAGGACAAACTACATAAAAACAAAAATCGACAGAACACAGACAAACAGCAAATGCTGCATGTGCGGTGAAAGAGATGAGACAGTAAACCACATAACTAGTGAATGTAGTCAACTCGCCCAGAAGGAGTATAAGCATAGACACGATAGAGTAGCAACGATGATACACTGGGAACTAAGCAAACAAATGGGATTCAACCATGTGGAAAAGTGGTATCAGCACAAGCCAGAGGCAGTCTTGGAGAATGACAACCACAAACTACTGTGGGACTTTGACATCCAAACTGACCACCTCATCCAGGCAAGAAGATGGGACTTAGTAATAGTAGACAAAAAAAGGAAGGCCTGCCAAATAGTAGACGTTGCTGTACCTGCAGACCATAGAGTAAAAAAGAAGGAGGGTGAAAAAAGGGAAAAATACCAGGACCTAGCAAGGGAGTTAAGAAAAATGTGGAACATGAGAACCAGGGTAGTACCGGTCATAGTGGGCGCACTAGGAACTGTCCCCAAAACGCTGAGGGAGAGACTGGAGGAGATCGGGATTAGGGGGAGGATAGAGACCGTACAGACCACAGCACTTCTGGGAACTGCACGAATACTGAGGAAGGTGCTAGAGATATAAGTACTGCAACGAATTGTAGCTCTGTCATGATATGCGAAAGAGAGGAGACGTTAGCTGAAGACCTGAGGAGACTTATTGTCACTCAGCCTTCAGCGATAACCACTGGGCAACCGGTGTGAAACTGTAAATCGTAGAATTACTGCGACCTATGAGTACTGGGGGGAGGAGGGCTGGAGACTTGAGGAGACTTGCTGTCACTCAAACTCCAGCGGTTACCACCGGGCAACTGGTGTGAGATTCCAAATAATAATAATAATAATAATAATAATAATAATAATAATAATAATAATAATAATAATAATAATAATAATAATAATAATAATAATAATAATAATAATAATAATAATAATAATAATAATAATAATAATAATAATAATAATAATAATAATAATAATAATAATAATAATAATAATAATAATAATAATAATAATAATAATAATAATAATAATAATAATAATAATAATAATAATAATAATAATAATAATAATAATAATAATAATAATAATAATAATAATAATAATAATAATAATAATAATAATAATAATAATAATAATAATAATAATAATAATAATAATAATAATAATAATAATAATAATAATAATAATAATAATAATAATAATAATAATAATAATAATAATAATAATAATAATAATAATAATAATAATAATAATAATAATAATAATAATAATAATAATAATAATAATAATAATAATAATAATAATAATAATAATAATAATAATAATAATAATAATAATAATAATAATAATAATAATAATAATAATAATAATAATAATAATAATAATAATAATAATAATAATAATAATAATAATAATAATAATAATAATAATAATGTTGCAATGAAATGGATGTCACAAAAAGCATATGACATGATCTTACATAGTTGAATACTCAGATGTTTCAGGATTGTCAAGATTAGCGAATAAGTATTGAGAACTAAACCCAAACTATGATAAGCTGGAAAGTAGTCTTCTGAAGCAGAATAAAAAAACGCTGAGTTGAATATAAATAAAATCTATTTTGAGGACTCTCTGTCCCCATTATTATTCGGATAAACCATGATGCTACTTAATAAAATCTTGGAAAACAGTGAAGAATTAGAATTCTCCAAAAGAGGGGGGAAAGTCAACCACCTTATCTACATGGACGACACAAGGTTTTTTTAAAGAAGAGGAAAGGATTTGAAATATTCAAAAAAGTTAAAGAATACAGCAATGACATAATGACGGAATTCGGAATAGAAAAATGTGCGCTAATAGCAATGTACAGGGGAAGGCTTATAGTGACAGAAGCAATCAAATGACCGGACAACAACAAAATTAAAGACTACTCAGGGCCGGTATAAATACTTAGGTATTCTCGAATGTGACTCAATGACCTGGAAGAAATGAAAGAGAAAATTAAAAAAAAAAGAAAGAATGATATTGGAGACTAAACAAAATAGAAAACATCTAAGAAGAATGAACATATGAGCTGTATCAGTGGTAAGATACACGGGTTCATTTCCTGGATGGACAAAGGATGAATTCCAAGCAATGGGCCGTCGAACGAGGGAACTTATGACATTTCACAAAGCCTGTACATCCCAAAGATGATACAGATTGACTGTATATGCAAAGGAAAGGGGGTGGCAGAGGACTCAGCACCAAAGACTGTTTCCAAAAAGCTAAAATAGGATTTTAGAAGTATGTGCAAGCAAGCAAATACGATGATATACAAAAAAGTAGAGAAAAAAACGAGGGAATGCCAAAGACAACGAGGAAGGAGAAATTGGAAGAGAAAATCAACAAGGGAATTCAGAAGACAGACAATATCGCAGACGAGTGATCATGGGCATGGCTATGCAAAGAAAATTGGACCATGTCAAGGCAAAGATCGACAGAAACCAGACAAACAACAAATGCCGCCTATGTGAAGAAAGGCATGAGACTGTGAACCGGTGTGGACTGTGAACATTGTGAACGTCTATATAGTGAACTAGCCCAAAATGAGTACAAGGAAAAACATGACAGGTAGCAACTGTTATACACTGGGAACTATGCAAACGATTGGGAATCGTCCATGCAGACAAATAGTATCAGCACAAAACAGTCACAGAAAATAGAAACAACACATTACTGTGGGACTTTTACATCAAAATGCACCACACCATCCACGCAAGAAGACCTAAGTACTTTTTACCTTCATCTTTATTATTTTTATCCATTAGTTACTTTTTATCGCAACGTTTTTCCCTCTGGTATTGAGCAAATAAAAAAAAATCGGGAATATGCATTGAATACTTTAACTGCTATGGTTAAGTTCAAGTCTCGAAGGACTAATTGGTAATGCAGGCCGCGATCAACGGTGATACCCCTATTGCTTAGCGATTGTGAGTTTGAAACTTCTTAATTCCCGAACAACGCTATTTGCTGTTGGGAGATAATCGGTCAGAGCAAAACGTTGCAATGAAAAGCTACAAATGAGATTGTGATGAAGGTAAAAATAAATCCTAAAAATCAAAAAATAATAATCATTCGTTTTTGTCCATTAATACAATTTATAGAATATTAGAAATTCAGATTATCTACGCATGAAAATTCATAACATTTGCAATTTTCAATCCGTATTATGTATACAAATAGCCTGAAGCTTGAATGTTTATTTTTGAGAAATACTTATGCCAGAGTGGTAGGTCCAGTATAGGGCACACCCTGTGACAATAACCACCGTCCATAGGTATGTATATATGTATGTATTATATCGTAATATAGCAAAAACGGTACATGGTAAGCAGAATCCTTTTAGTTCCACACCTAACGAGAATTAAATGAATCAGAGTAATTTTCTCCCGTTACATAATGTTTTAGTGAGGGCATCAATCTATTATTTGTAATGAAAAGGGTGTCAAGGTCCGTAGCTCCTGGATCCTTTTGTGTAAGTATAACCTTTGACTGGGAATTGATCCTTTGTCGCTAGCCAGACAAAAAGGATATGAAGAAAAGAGTCTTTATTATATAATTGTCTGCATCGAGAAACAGTGAATGAATAAGATACGAACGTGGGAATAAAGCAGTTATTTGGGACTTCGCCTTCCCGGCGGGTTGTTTAGCTTTTAACCTTTGTCTCCATGACTTTAAGAAAATACTACACCCCCATTTTTAACAGTAAGATTTTCCCCCTCGCGTTCAGGGTTCAAAATCTATGGAAATCTTCCATCACTTTGAAAGTGGGTCAAAAATTGAAGGGATTTTTCTCTCATTTTTTCAGTGGAGAGGGGGGGGGGTTAAATCTTTCAATTTTATGTGTCCAGAAAGTGAACTTTCTTTCAATTGTAAGGGTCATAATCGTTTGGAAATTTTTTTCTCTTTTAAGGTTAAACACCAAGAAGGATCTTTTTTTTTTTTTTACCTTTAACATCAAAATCAAGAGTGAATTTTTTTTTCATCCTAATCGGTCAAAACCTAGGGAAAATCTTTTCATTTTTCACATTTAGTGGTCTAAATCGTGGCGAAAGTCTTTTTTCTCTTCCAGGAGTGAAAATCGAGGGAGAGTTTTTTTCATTTTGGAGTTAAAAAGAGGGAATTCTTTGTTTCCAATTTTAGGGTTCAAATCGGAGGGAAATTTTTTTCACCTTTGAGGGTCGAAATCGTGAGGCCATTTTTTTTTTTCACTTTTAGCGATCAATATCTAGGGGTATTTTTTTTTCAATTGAATGGTTCAAAATCGAGGAGGAAGATTTTATTTAACTTTAAGAGGTTCAAAATTAAGTGGAAATCTTTTTCTCTCCCAAGGATTGAAATCGGAAAGGGAATTTTTTTACCATTCAGTGGTCAGAATCAAGAGGAAGATTTGTTTTCAATTCTAGGGGGAAGATCAAGAGAAACGATTTTTTCTCGTTCAATGATTGTTTGTTTTTATTTTCAAGTGTCAAAATCGAACGTGGACTTTTTCAAGGGTCAAAACCGAAAAATGATTTTTTTTTTCACTTTCAGGGGTCAAAATCAAGAGGGAATTTTTTTCACTCTTAGGGTCGACACTGAGAGTGAACGTTTTTTTTCCACTTTTTTTCACTTTTTTCTAAAGATTTTTTTTTTTTAAATTTTAGATAGTCAAAATCTAGTGGGACTTTTTTTTATTGAGAGGAAACTGTTTTTTTTTCATTTCTCGGGGTCAAAAGCTAGGTGGAACCCTTTCCCCTTCTTAGCATCCCCCTCTCTGATCATTAGGTGTACTTTTTTTTAAACATTAGCTCCCTTTTTGGACATTACGCAAACTTTTTTTATCAATAAGTTTCGAACGCCCTTTTTTTTTTACCACAGGCCCTTTTTTTGAAAATTAACCCCCGTTTTCAACATCAATAACCTTTTTCTTAACATTACCCTCCTCCTCAAAAACATTATCCCTATCATTTTAAAACTTTTATTTATTTTAGCATTTGTATCCTTTTCACATTAGTACTCCTGCCTTACTCTTTTTAGAAATTAGTCCCACTTTGGCATTATTGGGCATCTTTTAATCTTAGTCTCCATGACTCGAGAAAAAAATATTACCCTCCACTTTTATCAGTAGTCCCCCCCCCCACCAATTTTTCATTAGCCTTCTCTTTCTTTGCATTAGCCCCCTCCTTTTTCTCAACATTTTCAATTAGTCTTCCATTTTTTCCAACAATGTAAAGAAAGAGTGGTATTGAGTCAATTTTGAGAAACAATTTAAATCAAAATTTATCCGATATCCATCTATCTTACTATGTTATACATTCTTTTTTCGGACAGCAATTTAATCTGCCTGACCGGAAGACGGCCTTTCTAGTGAGTGATATAATCAATGATAATAGTGTTGACCAAAGATGACGATTATGCAATCCTGTTATTACTACTGGATCTGAATCAATCAATCAAGTATTACTGATTATAAACTAAGTAAATGAGAGAAAAATATTTTTCCTCTCAAGTCTGTTAGAGAAAAGTGGGTTTGACCCTCTTCTTCTAATTATGCACCTGAACAGGACTGGAGAATGGACTGGTCGAAATCTTGTGTTGACATCATCAGGAATGGGAAGAAAAGATCCGATTATCCAAACAAAACTTGGAATGTAAATGACTCTTCTCCAAGTTGTGGACATAAATAACCAAGTATGAGCCCCTGTGCATTCTGTTAGTATGAGATTAACATAAAATTGTTATTGACAAGATAAGCAAAAAATGTACCGAGCTATGGAAATCTCAAAATTGGGTATAGCTTCATTTCTCTCCAATTGTACCATTGCTATATCTGCTTTCATACGTCATTATTTGCAATTGTCACTCAGGGATACTTGTGGGCATACCTCAGGTTTTGAGTATTGAATTGAATATGATATAGAAAACTTTTATTTTTTTATGTGTAATATCGCATATTTACTTAAAATGCTAGTTGAGTCAATTTCAGGACACGGAAAAAAATTCTATTCAATTGTTTTTTGTGTTCTTATAAATACAAGCTTACCTACTGGGTATAAATTACTACCATTCTTATTCAATTTATATGCATAAAAAAACGATTTTTGTATAACATAGATATTTTCTCTAAATAAGGAGTGTCAACATCAGCAGAACGAAATTACGTGACATCTTGCTCGAAAAACCTGTTCTCCCAACTTCAACAAGTATTTGACAATCTGAATTTTTTCCATGTCCGCCGGTCTGCTAGCACACCAGCCTGTTAGCACGTATATTTCTTCTATTTAGCCGTATAAAGTAGACTTCAGAAAGTTGCTGCTTAAGACTGGAATATTTTTCGATAATTTCATTCGATATTTTATTTTCCATTTTCGACACTCAAAATAAACATAGAAATATGTGTTCTAAAGATATGTTGTAACTGAATTTATTGCTTATCGTGCTTTTATAATATGGCATTTGTCCTGCTAAAAATGATGCAAATAATTGACGATTAATAATAAGAACAAAGTTACCATTATATTTTGATCGAATGTCATGATAGGAGTGATCAATGAATGAATTACTTCACTCACATTTTGTCATGTCCTGATCCAGAAAAAAAGCATAAAATTGACACAAAGGGAGACCAATTTAGCATATACTTATATTGTTAAATGACCCTCACTAAAAAACTGTTGGGGATTTTCAGAACACACAAAAAAGAATAGATATCTAATTTTTCATCCCATCAACTCCCTCGGTGCAGTCCGTAAGCTCGACACATACATTGCCAGCTAGCCAGACTCACTTTAAAACTGAAGAAACCTATGTTGGCAGTTTTGGAAACCATTTTGGTTAATGGTTTCCAAAAGTGTTTGATTGTTTTCCCTTCATAGTTTGTTTTATTGTATTTCCACCATTTGAATTTATTTCTTCAGAATTAGGTTAATGGAACCAATAAGGACAAATCAAAATTCCCATCATGACTTTCGAATATTATTTTCGTGTCATGCACTTGAGAAAAGTTCCACTGTTTTCATAAACTCTTACACAAAATGAATTAATTTCGAAGTAATTGCGATGCAGATGCAACCTACAATGATTGGCAATCATTTGACTCAGCAGCATGTTGTTTTCAGAAAGTTGTTTAGGAATGTGAATCAGCCTGCCCGACAAGGTATTCAACATTCAGAATCTGGACTTTCTAAATATTCGACAAATTTATCTGCTTACAGCACTCTATCAGTCTCCAGTAAAGCACGTCTTTCAACTACCTGACACAGTCAATGAAAGCCTCTAGCTATAAAATTTGAATTCAAAGATGGAGGTTTGTTGAATGGACAATCGTCTTGGAACAATTCCATTTCAACGTGTTTCAGCTGGGAAACAAAGAAACATACATTAACTATATAAATCCTGGGTTTAATGTACAAAGTTTTATTTCTAAAGTGTAATATGCAGCAGATCGACCACACTTCCAATCAACTACTGGAATATGATATCTATATTCCCAAGCAATCACCCAAGATTGGATAAAAAAAAGAAAGATGTTTTACAGTTTTCTCGTTTGATTGAATCAATTCCGATGGAAGAGAACCAACATGAAATGATGAGATGAAATTTATATTCCCACTTCTATTTATATCGAGAATAAGATTTATGCTGTATAGTCAGTTAAATATGAATTCAATGACCAAGTTAATTTGATGAAATATAAACCGTTTCCATTTCTTCCGTAAAACTATAAAAATCACATGTCTAACTGTAATATATCTCCTAATCCAAATAACTAGAAGTTCGTTCAAAAACTGAATTCTTACAAACAAATGTAGAAGTTACAAAAGTTTATTGATTTTAACAAATCAAAATTATTTTCCCAAATTTACTTTAAAACAGTTGCTGAAATGTTTTGTGATGCGTCCGTCTTATCGCCCAGGGTAAACATAATAAGTTTAGTTTACACTTCAAATGTTGTTTTCTTTAAAATGGGAGCATGTTTTCAATATTAAGAGAACATCATAAAAGAGTGCTGAAGCATTATTCATTCTATGTGTTTATTTATATGGACAATTATCTATCGTAGTATTTTTGTTTCTTTCTTAATCTAGTTAAAATTAGCTGATGAAGACTGCTAAACTATATCAAAAATAAATAAAAATTAGATTTAGCTGCCACTTGGCAAAAAAGGGACATAAAATGTTTCCGCCTTCATTTAGATGGATGTGTCGACTGTGCCACCATCGAAGTTGTTTTACGACATTCCGAGAAATCCACCGAACTTACGTGTCTCCCACCTCACGACACGGATATCACTGTTAAAGCTGTAAAGAGAATATATAAGGCATTTTATTCACTTCTATGATTTTCTTCGTCGTGAAACATTAGTGAATGTTTGCGAAATTGAGATTAACCGATTATTGAATGGAAAGTAAATTCATTATATGCGTTAATCAACCCAAAAGAAGGTTAGAATTTACTGCATTTTCACAATCTCAAAACAATACAGATCAAGATCTGAGCTGATTATTTTTGCTTTTCTTATTACCACGTTTTTTCTCCTAAAGAAATGAAATAAAAATATAACCTGGACATTATTGTATTTCGAACCAATAAAAATTGCTGTAGCACTATTCATTCTTTAACGTTTGTTCAAAATGATATTTTGCATGTAGTCCGATAAATTATCTACCAAATGTCTCATAATAATAAAGATGCATAACCACAGCTTCTTCAGAACTCTAGTCTCTCGATTGTTCTGTTGACAAAGAGAGATAAGGACAGAATATGGATTTTAATACAGTATGATTAGGGGAAGACAGGAAGATAAATTAGATGGATGAAATATGAAAGGAGAGAAGGATGGATGGTGTTCAATTTTAAGTAAATATGAAGGAAGGAAGGAAAGAAGGAAGGAAAGAGGGAGGGAGGGAGGGAAAGAAAGAAGGAGGGAAGGAAGGAAGGAAGGAAAGAAGGAAGGAAGGAAGGAAAGAAGGAAGGAAGGAAAGAAGGAAGGAAGGAAGGAAGGAAGGAAGGAAGGAAGGAAGGAAGGAAGGAAGGAAAGAGGGAGGGAGGGAGGGAAGGAAAGAAGGAGGGAAGGAAGGAAGGAAGGAAAGAAGGAAGGAAGGAAAGAAGGAAGGAAGGAAGGAAGGAAGGAATTCTATACATGCAAACGATATTGCCGAAAGACAAAAGTGTGTGTGTGTGTGTGTGTGTGTGTGTGTGTCTGTGAGTGTGTGTGTTAGAGAGAGAGAGAGAGAGAGAGAGAGAGAGAGAGAGAGAGAGAGAGACAGACAGACAGACAGACAGACAGATAGACAGACAGACAGACAGACAGTGGTGAGATAGAGGGAAAATAGAAAAGAAAGAGAGGGTGGAGTTAAAGTGAAGTTGCCGAAAAAGGAAAGAAAAGAACAAACGCCTAAATGTTCTAGATCTTTTTACATTATTTCATCATTCGGGTAGAAAAATTCGACACCCCTGATTCTGTTTCATTCTATCGAAATTTGTAAAAATTCAATGAAATAGACATTTGGTACATTTATCAATGTATTAATACAATTTTATAAAAGTTGTTGAATATGAGTTCGTAATTTCAAATCAAATTTTTGTCGGAGCTTATTTACGCAATTGAATATAAATACAGAATACTCTTTTCATTAGAGAGAGTTGAGACAATATTTTCCCTCTGATTTTTTAAAATTTCGATCTTTCCAGTTGGATGGAAAAAGGAAATCCTGACACAAAAATATATGACTTTTATATCAGTGTTTTCCATTTTCTTAAACTAAAACTTTGAAACTAAATTAATCACTTTTTTGTAAAATTGATTTTTCGCAGAAATTGAAATTTCAATTTGAAATTCCGTTTATGATTTTTCAAAAAGTCACTTACAAGTAATACAGGTGATTAAGAACGTTTGTACCTTGATGAAACTTATTTTTCTTGTTGTGATTCAAGTATTTGAGGGATGTCCAATGAGACACTAAGATGATGATGATGATGATGATGATGATGGCAGCTGTGGGGTCCCGATTCGAAAGTGTCTTTTGCGGTCTTCAGTTCAAGATCAAAGAGTAGGATCTGTTCTTCCCACTTAAACGAAACATATCAACTTCCCGTTGGCTATTTTAAACTTTATTATGATTGTCTTTTAATTGTAGGCCTTTCTCATCTCCTTCCATGACTATCGCTGTAGTGTTTCTTCCATGTCTCACCGGCAGACCTTTCTATCTTATCCCTTGGGTCTTTTGCTACGGTGTTTACTGTCTCATGAGCACCAATCGGTTAATCTTTTACTACAACTGTTGCCGTCTTCTCTTGCTCAGTATCTCACCCATCTCCATTTTTGCTGCTTAATTTCGTTAATATCCTTCATTGCACTCCTCCTTCAGATACATATATTCCTATCTCTTTGATTTATCCTTAACATTGTTCTTTTCATGACTCTCACTGTGATTCTAAGTTGGTTCTCAGTTTTGTTTATTGTCATCACGAAGTCATAACTGGTATCATTTTCATTGTATACTTAATGTACGTTGGAAAGCTGCTCTTCAATGTCTCTATTCATACCAAATGATTTCCAGCCAATCGTTATGCGTCATTTTATTTCACTTTCATGGTCGTTTTCTAACTTTATTACTTGTTCATTCATCAACGTCTTGAAGAGCCCCGCTACTATTCTCATGTTTTTTTTTAGGGTGCTTTATCATTGAACAATACTTTTGTCTTTGTTCGTTCATCTTTACGGCTATATTTTTTACTTTCCTTTTTAGATCAGTTAATATGTTTTGTACTTTTTCTGATGCCATGGAAATGCCATCCGCAAATATCAAATGATTTAAATATTATCCGTCCATGTTTATTCCCATTCTCTCCCTGCCAGTTTTGCGAAGTATGCCCCCAAGGCTCGTTGTAAATAAACTTACTTAATCGTGACTTTGATTTTCACCCGGAACTTATTCTTTATTCCGATTCGTGCAGTTGATTGTGAATACACTCACTATCGAAAGGAAACCTGGTTTAGTTGCAATAGAAAGAGACGAAAATTGGGATGAAAGTAGATATTAGCAAAAAAAAAAATATAAAAAAAAATGAATAAATAAATAAGTAAATAAAATAATGATAATTGACAATACTTCATCTAGTAAAATAAA
This sequence comes from Thysanoteuthis rhombus, assembly GCA_963457665.1. NCBI lineage: Eukaryota > Metazoa > Mollusca > Cephalopoda > Oegopsida > Thysanoteuthidae > Thysanoteuthis > Thysanoteuthis major. The sequence goes on from OY735208.1 coordinate 20,960,567, forward strand.
CAAATTAGATTACCGTTACTATGAATAAGACATATGGCGCAGGAGAGATTAGGATAAGGGGTGAGTTAAAATGTTCGATTCAAGTCTGCACTAACAACAGATATCTGTAGGCCAGTGGCAAGAGTGATCGGGCGTTCATCGAACTACCCTCCGGCATAGAGGGTTATAAGTTCGATTTTCGCCCAGGACTTATTCTATATTCTGATCCACGATGATGATTTATTCACTCACTGCCAATAGATTGAGAAAATAGATTGCTTTTAGTTGCGATGAAAAGCGACGAAAATTGAGATGAATGTAAATAGTAGTAAAAATATTGTAAATGATTTACAATACTCCATTAAATCATATGAATAAATGAATTGGATTACTGATACTGACCCATAGAAATATCATGACTAGAATGCTTGCTCAATCACGTAACAAGACTAACGCATTGGGATTCTAAATGGAAGCAAATAAATGACAGAACAATACACGAGAAAACCGATGCAAGGTTTTTTAGTATATGGTTATTATGTGGCTTATTTGAGTATGATAGAACATAATTGTTTCAATCATATCATTGGTAGCACAGTAATGATAAATGGGTCAAGATGGACACGTCTATCACATATTATCACTTTTCGTCCAATGTCGTGAAAATAGAAATTATCTAAAGTATTATCGATGTTTCGTTCAAGTGTTTGTTTGTTTTTTGTTTTTCGTAGAAATCAATTTGGTACAGAAAGCGTACTAATGATCTTAATCATTTCTTTGTAGTGGAGGGGAAGGGTCCATGTCTCTAATTAGTGAAAAATGATTTTTATCGAGTGTGAGATACTGGCCTCGAATCAGCCGATAAAATGTTTTTAAACTTCCTTGGATCTGTTAACGTTGTTCGGACAACGGACAACGGACAACCGGTGTATTTCATTTTTTTGAAATTGAAAAGAAAAGACCATTCGAACGATTCAATTTACGCATTTACCCATGTTTATTTTTATTTATAAAGAATGTAAATTTGAGTGCCTCTCTTTTACACTTCGTTTAACATTTTCGTCTTTTTTAGTGAACAATAAAAAAAAACTCATCAAAAATTTGGGGATATATTAATTTTTTAATAATTTTTTTTTTTTATGGAAAGGTTATTTTGTAAGGAAATTTCACGGATTTTTTCAAGTCTACCCCCCCCTATTTTTACGTGATAATTTACTCAAGGAAAATTTGAACCTGTGGCCTATTTTTTTTTTCAGACTTTGTATCTAAATGTACTTGTTGCTGTAGATAAAGGGCTTAGGAATACCTAATTTTCATGTTTCCTGTACTATATGTTATCTCCCAATGAAACATTTTCTTATCTGACAGAATTTATTTGGAATTGTACCTGTGTTATTGTTTTAAATGACCGGATATATCAATCCGTTACAAAAATATTGCTGCTAAACCAGGGATATTTTTAATTTTGGGAATCAATTAAAAAGGTGAATGAATATTTGTGAAATTCGAAGATATTATGGTTTATTTGATTAAGATAAAATGTTATCAAAGGTAAATTAGGTTTGTTTTGTTTTTAAGTGAATGAAAATCATTGAATGGCTGCCCAGTGGTTACCTGGGTAATTCTTAAAAAATACTTTTAAGAAAAATGCTTTTGATTATTCAAGTAAAATTACTGCGAAGAAATGATGTCCAAGTTATTTAGACTACTAAAGATTCACATTCACCATAAAGCATATTCGTCAAAGCGAAAAACAACTAAAATAATATAACGAATTTAAAGTGTTCTTTTATGATTCTTTTAAAACTATTTTCTAATCAAATTTTCAAACTTCTTTTTGAAAGGAAAAACCCTTTAAGATGTTATTTCAAGCTAATATAGCTTTATATCTTATTGAGTTGCTTCGATATTTTCCTTTTATTTGTGATTTATATTGAGAGCATGTACCGACTCCTTAATATTAATTAACATTAAACACGAAAATAAATAAGTATCAGCTTTATATACAAAAACCTTAAATCTTGCCACATATGCAATACGCCATTTCCTTTAAATATAGCCAATAGAAACCACGAACACACGTGTACCAATGCTCATTTGCCCCGACTTTCTTAGTCAGTTACTTTTCCCCCTCTTTTCCTTTCTCTCTCTCTCTACTGGCCATTTGCTCGGCTTCCCAATGATAGATATATTACTATTAGAACAGTCATGCACTTTAATTATTGTGATAGATTAGAATATCAATTCTTTTTTAAATATTACATAATGTATTTCAAATATCACTTATTTTATTACTATAAATTAGATAAAGTGAAACATTCCTTAATTAAGAAAGAAAGAAGGAAGGAAAGGGAGGTAAGCATTTTAAGGCGGAGACAGAGGAGGGACAGAGAGAGTTTGAAGGGATTGGAAGAGAGAGAAAGGAGTTAGCTTCATAACTGGGTAGATATGGGGAGGACAGAAAAGAAAGTTACATAGCTTACTGATAGTAGTTTTGTGGTAGCTCGAATTGTAGTGTTAATAGTAATATTGTAATAAATGTAGTTAAATAAATCATTAAAAAAGAATGTCGTTTATTATGATTGGCGACGAGGGTGATGAAATGATATTTCCAACAGGTAAATACAAAGCTATTGAAATCAAATAAATCAAACCTAGATCTTCAAGAAACAGTATTACAATGGTGACCACATGGCTTACACTGAAGGAAAGAAGAGGCTTCGGAAGAATTTCTACACGCCCAAAATGTTAGAAATGACATCTTCACTGGAAAGTTGATGCCACTAATCAGATAATTGTCATCTTCCTGTGGTTCTTCAAAACTTTTAGTGTTCGAAATTGGGCACACATAGCACAGGAACAAAGATAAGTAGCAGAATTCTGGAAGTAAACTCTTAAGGCGACAGTCACATATAGAGAAATATTTTAAGCCATTAATTACAAGACCAATGTAAAAATGGCCAATACTGTAGCATCTGCTTTTTTGTCACCACCAAAGCACTTAGATACAGTTGAAAAATCAGAAACTCTAGACCAGAGAAAGAAAAATTGGAAAGCGGAACATAAAATATTCATTACAGACTCAGGTGTCACAATAGAGATCTCTGTTATAACTGAAGGGAAGAGAATGTTTGTGTGAAATATGGAAAAGTTTCTTGGGGGAGCAGCCGAATGTGCTGATGGTGGAGTTCGAAAAGATATTTATCAAGTTTCTATTCAACTTTTCAATAACACCCATACACTGAGAGAAACACACCTAAATCCCGCTCAAAGTTCCGGGAGAGGGGCCAAACGATGGAGAAACGATGAACAATTTTATAACTCGCCTCATAGCACTGGTCAGGACAATTTTGTAGGTTTTTGTTAGAGATAAAGTATTCATCATCATCAGCCTTTAGTGAACGTCGTTGGACGTAGACTTTCCCAAAGATTCGCCAGACCTCTCTATTATGAATGTCACAGAGTCAGTATTTTCTGAATCTATCTAGTTCGTCACGCCATCTTATATTTTGTCGATCCCAGTTTCGTATGTGATCTCTGGGGATCCACATTGTGAGTCATGATGTCCACCGGTTGTGCACTATTCCCACAACATGACCAGCCCATTGCCATTGAAGCTTTCCTCATGGATTCTATGATATCTCAGACTCTTTCTAATATATTGTGCTGTCTTGTAATCACTTCAGGTTATGTTGAGCATGATTCTCTCATGCACTCATTCCATTGTTCTCAGTTTAAGGGTCAGTCTTTTGGTTAGGTTCCATGTTTCATCTCTATATGAAATTATTGGGAGTATGCATTGGTCGTATATCCTTCTTTTTAGCACGAGTGAGATTTTCTTGTTGAGGTTGAGCTGAACCTGACGAAACCTTGCCAACCTAAAGTGATTTTTTGCTCAATTTCTTTTTCTTGTCTTAGGTGGATGTGGAGGTCTACTCTCCCCCGTCTTCGATTTTGATTTTTTTGTCTTTGTCTCCGTTCAGTGTGCCCAGCATCATCTAGAGGTCATGAAGGCTCTCAGCAAAAAGAGTGATGTCATCTACCAAACAGAACTACTCCACATTAACCCCCAGAGTTGAAGGCCAGTCAATTTCGAGAAGATAATCTGGCCTAGAATAGCCTAATCTAAATCATTAGAACATAAAATAACAAGTTCTTATTATTGGCTCCGCGTCCAACACAAACCATATATCTGGTAAACAGAAACTGAAACCCAAACCATATGTGCCATCCGGATGTTACAAGTGCAGAACCCAAGGACACATCGACCAAGAATCATAAATGCAGCCATTGTGGAAAGAAGGGTTCCTTTAATAATTTCTGTTTCCATAATGATAAACCGAAGCCAAAACAAACGGACAAACCAAGAAATAGCGGTCGTAATACAGGTCAAAGCTACAGTTAAGGTGATCACAGTTTTAAGAAAACCGTGGCATCGCAGCATTGAGGAAAGGAGAAACGCTGGAGATACTGACGACAACTCCAAAATCAACCTATAATTGTTCAAAATATCGGGAACAGAAAACATCATAGACTTACAACTAAACAATACTGTCGTATCCCAAATGACAGATTCGAGAGCTCATCATAACACCCTATCAGTGGGGTATTTTAGAGAAGGCTGGACCTGATGTTAAAATTCAACCTGCATCTACAAAACTGTACCCATATGCCAACGAAGAACCCCTTCCACTTTTAGGGAAATGTATGCTTGAAGTGCAGGTTTCACACAAGAAACGATAGGTTACAGCTCCATTCTTCGTAGTACCACAAGCCCAAGCACAACTCTTGAAGATAGGAAAGTCAGTATTGATACTTACATTCTGAGCTGTTCTATTAGCTCAAACACAAGATAACGACGTGTTATAGACAAACTTCGAGAGTAAGTAGATCTAGGTGTCATCGATTGAGTTATAGAACCCGCTCAGTTGGTTAATCCGCTAGTAATAGTTGATAAAAGTCCCGAAAATAAGAAGCACCAAGATGTCCAACTCTGCATTGACATACGAAGAACCAACAAAGTCATTATCCGTGAATGCCATCCTATTCACACTTTTGAGGAAATTATTCAAAAAAAGACCAGAGGAAAATGTTTATCAAAAATTGACCTCAATATGGCGTATCAATAAGTAGGACTCCACCATGATTCTTGAGAAATTACCACCTTCGCTGCACCAGGATGACTTCACAGATACAGAATACCCATGTTTAGAGTAAATATGACCTCAGAAAATTTTCAACAAACTGCATCCAGCCAGTTTTTAATAACTTGGCTACAAACAACATGTCGGAGAGGAGTACGTCTCAATGCCTGGCTAAAGTGATCTTATACTTTGTTGAACGCGACCTGACCGTCAACGAAAAGAAGTATCAAATGAAAATGACCACTATAAAATCCATGGATCATATCCCGTCACAAAATGGACTGAAAATCTCAGATAAAAAGGTGAAGGCTGTAGTCAGAACCCTTTCCACCACCAATAGATGCCTCACAGATGTTTCCTAGGACTGACCCATTTCCATACAATGTTCAGACGTAAGTTTGCCACAATAACTGTATCATTTGGGGGTCTCACAAGACATTTTGCTGAATGAAAATGGGAATGAAATGAACGACAGACCTTTGGCCAACTCAAAAAGCGCTACTTGAGGTCCCAGTTATTGGATATTACGATGTTGACCTTCCGACCAGAATCACGAAAGAGGCCCCAGCCTTTCGTCTAGGAGCAAAAGCAAAGAAAAGACTGTTGTACCTGCAGCAGTTCGTCTACAACAGGACAAATCTTTTGAGTAGACAGCCAATTGGTGATTCCAACAAAGCTGAGGAAAAGGAAACTAAAGATTGTATTTACAGTATCGTTGCAGATTCTGTGTTTTTTACTAACTCCCTGTGATGTGGAAAGAGCTTTACAAATCGAGAAACATCACCAAGCCACATTCACGAATGACTGCACCTGTTTGAGGGTCACTATGTATCAAGAAGCCAAGAACGAACTCTGGACAGCAGGACCGATGGCCATGCATCGAAGTAGGAAGCACTTCAATGATAAGTAGTTGAATTGGCACATGAAGGGCATCAAGGAAGAGCGCGAACGAAAATCGCCAATAGACTAAAGTTTGGTGGCACGAAATGGATAAAATGTCCGAGAAAATAGTGAAAAAGGTACAAGCCATGCGAAGTGGACGGCATAAATGCTTCACCAGAAGAGTTGGTCGTTGATCTCTGGAAGGGACTAGCACTTGCCGTCGTCGGCTACTGTTCTAGGTGGCAAGGCATTTCTAACATGAGAACCACAAATGTTAAAAATACAACCAATACCCTGAAAATGACGTTCAAGACTCACGGATATCCCAAGTGTAAACTGACAGTGGTTTTGCTACACAGCCAATTCGTAGACAACTTTTTTGACGAAGTGATGTTTCGCCGACTTGGCTTTTCACGGACTGACATTTTGTCAAATACTTTTTTTCTACCATTTAGAGGTTAAAAATGAAGAAAAAAAAAATAGTGAATTTTCAAATAACTTCATTGAAAGGACAGGATGATGAAATATATATCATGTGATGAATTTTTGCGAATGACTCGAGAAATGTTTTTGGGTTGCTAAGTAAATTAGCCCCAAAAATAAATCATTAGAATTGATTCAAGAAGATAATTTCTTGAAAGAATAGTGTTCACTGCTTAAACGCAAAAACAAGGCTGGTACACTGTTAGTTTGATTGTTAACAAATGCAGTAAAAGGACAAACGAATAGGTTAACAATAATAATGAGTTTTAATTCTTATATGAATTAAAAGGAGGAAAGACTGGAGTTTTCTATCGACACGAAGTTGTTTGGATAAATCTACGGCGATAAGGATCGGGAGAAAGGAAGAATAGAGGAAAAAGAACGTCACTTATAAAATGTGAGATAGACTCATGTAAATGATCGACATTAACCAGCCTAACATCGACACCCCGTTTTTTTTAAATCATTTTTTTCTTGGTTTAGCTAGAATGGAAAAAGTCCAAATTTCAGTCAAAAGAAACGGAAAACAAATTTCCATTGATTATTAAGCAGAATACATCAATGTTTCGAAGTATTTTTTTTTCATTTACTTTCTTTTATTATCGGCAACATTCCACAAACATACATCGTTTGAAAAGTTGGCAAATAAAACTTTTATATGCAAGTTTCTTCCTCATCAGGTGTACATTTTCTATCTATTTTCGAAGGACGTGTCAACAGAAAAATAAAACTGTTCAGTCAAGAATGTTTGATAAAAAAATCTTACAAAAATAGGGTAGGTCTCCAAAAATCGATGCATAGATAATTAGTTAATTCAATGATTAATTGACAGGATTGAGCAAAAAACTTGAAATATATAAAAATTGTTACCGCAGAGTTGTCTGCAGTATTTCAAATTTGAAACGTAGATATTTTATATCAAAATTTAGATGATTCAGTTGCATCTCTAAATCTCTAGATATTATATTATATCAAAATATGCAACAAAAATAATCTAGATTTAGATGTAAGACAGAGGGCACAGAACAAGACACATCGTGTGTTGCCTTGTTCCAAGCAGTTTATCTTCAAGACTTCAGAGATATTGGAGATATTGTGCTATACGTACACTGCACATCTCCACAAGGTATGTTGAAGGGAAGGTGATAGTAGAAATTTCCCAACAATGTAAAAACATCTTCGTTAGAATTTATGGAGATATTGTGCTGTGCATATATAGCTTATTTAGCCTATTGCCCACCCTCTCACAAAATTTAATTGATATTTATTGAAATTCATTGAGAAACTTTTAAAAAATGAGGGTTCGGTTTAGTAATAAAGTTACGTTGTGAATAGAAGCCGCACCTCTCATCATGATCACCATCATTTTCAGTCTTTTATCGTCTGTCGTTGGACATAGATCTTCCTCAGGATTTGCCATACCTCTCTATCGTGAGCATCGCAGAGCCAATACTTTCTGTATTTGTCTGGCCAGTCACTCCATATTGTATTCTGCTGACCTCGGTTGTGCATGTGATCTCTAGGGCTTTGAAAAAAAATACGCTGCATCAAGATGCAACAATTGACCAGAATGACTGAAATGATAATACTGATGAGTACTGATAAATAGCCTTCCAAGCGACATCAGATCTTTTTAAAAAAAGCAAAACCGACACTAAACCTACAAGCTGTCTTCCTGGGTAAATCACCCGAGAGGCGGGCTCAGCGGATGTGGCTTGTGCACCCTCAGGAGGAAACGAAAGGGCGAGCCTCCCCCTTCCATCAAAAGATTCTGGAGCGATATTGTGCTGCGCACAATAAGCTACGATGAGGGCTGAGAAGAAAATTCCTGAACACGCCCCCACCGAAATATTCCTCATTAGCCCATTGCCAACGTTTCCACCAAAATTGCATTGAAATCCATTCAGGAATTTTAGAGATATCCTATGGACCGAAAATCTGGGGTCGGTTTCGTACTGTAGTTTCAACGTAAATAAAACCAATAGAACCTATTTTTACCCCCCCACCCCCAATATTTTTTTGAAAACTGTATGTAAGCGCAAAACACAGCTTTCAGACACACTGTTTAGAGTTGGAATGACGTTGATACCCTGAAAACTATAAAAGGAAAAGCCATGCTAAAATCGGAATAAGAATAAATGATAATAACTATACAAGTACGTTTCCTGAAGGAACTGTGATTTGATTGCAGCAGTTTTCCCCCTCAAAGTGCGTGAAATAGCTTTATAGAAATCGTTAATGAGAGCAGCCCGTACTCTAGTAATCTAATCCACAATTCTACAACTCTGAAGAAGAATCTTTGAGAAGTTTTGAAGGTATTCCATGTATGAATCACTAGAGTACAGGGGAAGTAACTACGGATAATTCCTGGGTCTATCCCCAAATCAAAACATTTCTTCCTTTTTACATTGTCTAGCCTTCTACTAAGTTTCACTGAAATTTATTGAGAATCTTTGGAGATATTGCTTTGTACACATATAGCAAGGACGCAGGGGAAATAATCGTTGAAAAGTACTGGATTCACTCTGAAATGTATATGCATTTTCCTAGTCTAGAAAATTTCACTTAATCTCATACAAATCCATTTGAGATATTGCAGGGCAAACGTATAACTATGAAAAAGGGAAGGTAACTGTGAAAAATCTCTGGATCTGTCCCAAAATGAAGCCAACACTCCCACAAGATTTGATTGAAATTCATAGAGAACTTCTACAAATATTGTGCGACGTAAGGAAGGTAACTTTTAAAAATTCCTAGACCCGTCCCAAAATTTAAACATTTCTTCCTTACATCATTCCCCACCCATCCATAAAATTATACTGATATTCATTGATAATTTTTGGTGATATTGCGATGAAGGGTGTAGGGGTGGCCATAGAAAATCCAAGGATCCACACCAAAATGTAAACCTTTCTTCCCTGGCCCATTGTCGATACTTTCACTGGAATCCATTCAGAAATATTAGAGATATCCTGTGGAGTCAGTTCTTTATTGTAGTTTCGAATAATTTAAATAGAACCTATGGAACTAGAATATTTTTTTCCAAACTGCATGTAGACGCAATAGACGGCCTCAAGACACACTGTTTAGTCTTGGGATGGCGTTGGTGACTCAAAAATTGTAGGAAGTGACGTGGTGTCAAAATTAGAATGAGAATAATGATTTTAATTATTATAATGCATCAAATGTCTGGGGGATCGGATGTTATGTTGATCATATGGTGGGAACTTTAATTTTTCACTTTTAAGGGCCTAAATTTTTTGGGAAATGTCTTCTTTCTCCTTTTTCTTTTTTTTTTCTTCAAAGGGGCCAAGATCGGGGGGAAGATTTTTTTCACTTTTAAGAGTTCACATTGAGGGTAATTTTTTTTATTTTTTGCAGTCAAGATTGAGGGGAAGTATTTTTCTCTCTCTTAGGTGTAAAAGTCCAAAGAAATTTAAATTTTCAATTTTTAGGGGTCAAAACAGGTGGGGATTTTTTTTCACTTTTAGGAGTCAAAATTCAGTGGGGAAGATTTAAAAAAAAATTCAAATGACGGAATCAAAGGGATTTATTTTTTTTCATTTTGGGGTTCCAAATATATGGAAGAATTTTTTTCCTTTTGGGGGGGCAAAATCGAGAGGGGAGAGATTTTTCCCTTTTTGCAGTCGGAATCAATGGGAATTTATTTTACAGTTAGGGTTCAAAATTGTGGAGAAGATTTATTTTCACTTTCAGGGGTCAAAATTGAGGGGGGCATTTTTTCTCATTTTTAAGGGTCTAAATCGAGACAGATTTTTACTTTCTTTTTCAAAATAAAGCGGGGACCTTCCAATGGGTTTATTGCAGAAGAAATTTCTTTTCACTTTTGAGGGTCAAATCGAGGGAGAAATTATCTTTCACCTTCAGGGTTTAACATCGAAAACGGAACTTTTTTCAGAGTGAATTTTTTCCCTTTTAAGTGGTCAAAATTGAGAAACTTTTTTCCTTTTTAATATCACCACCCCCTTTATACATTCTACCCCTCCCCAACAATTGAGAGGAATGGATTTCCCCCCTCTTTTTGGGGGTCAAAATCAAAGGGTGAATCTTCTTCCCTTCTATTGGTCTAAATCGAAGGAGAATACTACTCCCTTTTTCACATTAATCCTCTAACGTTCACTTTTTTTTACTATTAGCCCCACTTTCTTAGACAATAGTCCTCTTTTAACTTTAATCCCATTTTTCTCAACAACGCGTCCCCATTTTCAACTTTCTACCTTTCCTTTTCAACTTTCTACCTTTTTCAACAACTGGCTCCCCTCACACTTTTTGGGGATTAGCTCTACCTTCTTTCTAACATAAACACCCTTTTCTAAAATTTGCTCTCATGGCCCCTCTTTTACATTATTCTCCTCTTTTAACATTAACCCGACCTTATTTTCACCTTAGCCGAATATCCTTTTTCAATATTAGCCCCCTTTTTTTCTAACAGTGTAAAGAATGGTATTGAATCAATTTTGAAAGCAAATTTAATTGAACGCTATCTGATTTCCAATTATCTGTTTCTCCTCTCGACAGAAATTAACTCAGCCTGTTAGGGCAGGAATTTAGTCTAGTAGTAATGATAATAATAACTAGCAACAACCGTAGGAGTTCCCCGAGTGCTGATCTCATTCTCAAATTTACGTCTGTTTTTTTTTTTGTTTTTTCAAGATCTTATACAAACGGGGATTAGTTCCATATGCTAAGTTAACATAGCCCTCAATAAACTACATTGCTCTGTTTTCTGTCCTCTCCTCTCCTTCATTCTTATTAAACTCTGTTATATTTTTCTGCTCTTTCCGTTCGCACCCTCTCAATCGATTGGCCTTAATTTTTCCCCTCGCCCACCTCCCACCTACTTAAACACTACGGATTCTTTCCCCCGTCTCTTCGTACCCTCTTATTAAAACTGCCTTTTTTCTACAATCTTTATAACTACTTTTTCTCTCTTTCTATGTATATATATACTTGCCAAATCGAATCTTCACAAGTTTTTTTTTACAATTTGTAAATTCGAATATCACGATAGGAACCTAATCCTGAACTATTTCAATTTATCGACTCCAATCCGAATCGTATGCAATAATTTTGGTTCAGAGACTAATTTTGGATCATGCGTAAATTAAGGGATCTAATTTCAACTTCCCTGAATATATTGCAGTGGGTGGTGTCTTATCCAACCCCCGTATATTGTCTATACCTTTTTAACACTGACCCCTATCTAAAAATCATCTTTTCTGAACCTGATCCTGAACCTTGCCTATATTTTGTAGGTATTGGAAAAAAACTTGGGCTAAAACAGTTTATAGTCAAATCAGACTGCCATTCGTAGAGACTTTATAATCAAGCTCCGAGCAGGGATTGCCAGATGTCTAAGCAAAATCAAATTGGTATGCTTAGTACCAAAATAATCAAGTAACTTGAAGTCCATAATCTAAGCTCACAGGAAAAATAGATTAAAATACATATTTTTTATTCATTGATTTATTCTATCATATGAAGTATTATATATCATTATTTATATTTTCTTGATACCATTTACCTCAATCTAATTTTTTAAAACTTTTTACTGCAATTAAGCTCATGCCGATTTCCCTTAAGCAGTGATTGAACAAATTAACAGAGCAGATCGGGATAAAGAATAAGTTCCTAGCGAGAAGTGAAATCACAACCCTCTATACCGAAAGGTGGCCCGGCTAATGATCAACCGCTCTTGACACTGAGCTGCAGGTATCAGTAGCAAGTACGAGCTCAAATAAAATACTTAAACTCATCCCCAATCCACATCTCTTTGGCGCTATGCTCTTTATGACTCAGTAGCTCTACATCGGAAACCATATTCCCTTTGGCAGTGAGTGAATAAATTCTTATCGTAGATCTGCATAAAGAGTGAGTTCTGGGTAAGAATTGAAAGCACGTCAATATACTAGAGCGCAGTTCGGTTGACACCCCACCAATCTAGCCACTGAGCTATAGGGATCTTTGGCCAGCATGAGTCCTAATCAAACTCATCACTTATCTGCTGCTACATATTCCATATTAACTGACTGTTCAGTATCTCTAATCAAAGTTATCTAACTACTTAATTCATTAGATGAAGTATTTTTCAACTATTATTAATGAATTTTCGCATCTACTTAACCTCATTTCAAATTTTATTACTTATCACTGCAACTAAAATCGGGCTGGTTTCTCTTCGGCAGTGATTAAATAAAATAACAACGAGGATTGCGATAAAGATTAATTTCCTGGTGACAATCTGGATTACGACCCTCTATGCCGGGGGATGGCTCGGTTAAGGATCGACCACTCTCGCCACTGAGCTTCAGGTATGAGTAGCAAGTAAGATTCAAACACTTGAACTCACCCCCAATCTCTTTTGCGCCATGTTCCTTATTAAGTGGTACTTCAATATCGTCAATCCTAATTGTTTATACTTATATTTTATTTGATGAAGTATTGTAAATTGTTAATATTTATCTTCATCTCAATTTTCGTTGCTATTGAATAAATTATCATCGCTGATCAGAATAAAGAATAAGATCCAGGGGATTGGACTCATAACATTATGCTGGAAGTTGGCTCAAGTAAAGCCCAACTGCTCTTGCTACTGACCTAAGCGCGAGTTCGTCATCCAATTAAACGCTTCCCTTATGATCTCTTCTGCGCCATGTTCCATATATCTGATTGTTCAGTATGGGTAATCCATTTCATTTATTCATTCCTTTATCTAATTCATTTGATGAGTATAATCAATCATCATTAATAATTTTGCTATTATCAATTTTCTTTTCTATTTTTCTTAAAATCAGGCGGGTATCAGAACCTAGCGCGAATCAAAATCAAAATTTTAAAACTCATCCCGTACCTCAATCTCTACTGCAAGATATTTGTTATCAAATTTCGTTCAATATTAGTAATACAATTTATTTATTTATTTATTCCATCAAATGAAGTTTTGTTAGTCATAACTAATAATTTTGAGCTACTTCATCACATTTTTATTGCTGTGCACCGTAATCTCTTTGCTTAAAACATTATGAACCTTTCTTTCTTCTCTCTTCAGGCCCTTTTAATAAATTACCTAATTTTCGTACCCACTTACTATCTACTATTCTACTGCTCCTCACTCACTTCTTTCCCTCTGAGTCATCATCATCATCATCATCAGTCTTTTAGCGTCCGTCGTTGGACATAGACCTTCCCCAGGATTTGCCACACTTCTCTATCATGGGCGTCACGGAGCCAGTACTTCCTGAACTTGTCTAGCTCATCTCTCCATCTAATATTCTGCCGGCCTCGGTTGCGCATATGGTCTCGGGGAATCCATGTTGTGAGTCGTGATGTCCATCGATTGTCAGCCACTCTTGCAACATGGCCATCCCATCGCCACTTGAGATTTTTTATGGATTCTATGATGTCTCTAACTCTTGTCTTTTCCCGGATGTGTTGTGCTGTTTTGTGGTCTCTCCATGTGAGGCCCAGCATTATTCTTTCATGTGCACGTTGCATGGTTCTCAGCTTACGGGTCTGTTTCTTGGTTAAGTTCCATGTTTCAGCTCCATAAGTGACTATTGGGAGGATGCATTGGTTATACACCCTTCTCTTTAGGATTAATGGGATCTTATTATTTTTGAAGGTTGAGCTAGCTCTGCCAAAGGCTTGCCATCCTAGTGTGATTCTTCGCTTGATTTCTTCTTCATTCGAGGGTCTCATGGAGATTCGTTGCCCTAGGTAGATGTAGTGGTTTACTTTCTCGAGTTCTGTGTCCTCGATTTCGATCTTAGTGTTCTTATCTCCAATGTGGTTGTTGCACATGATCTTCGTCTTGCTGAAGTTCATGTGCAGGCCGACTTTCTACCTCTCTCTTCCTAACCCTTCAGTAAACAACCCCCCTACACTTATTAAACTACATAGCATAAGTTCATAGTATACACACACACACACACACACACGCACGCACATATATATATATATATATATATATATATATATATATATATATATATATATTCTTATGAAATAAGAAATATGTTCAATATACAGTAAAAAAAAAGTAATACATTATCATGAGAAAATTCTTCTGTTTTGCTAAATCGAATTTTTACTCAGATTTTTACAAACATTTCAATCTTGAATATGAAGAAATGGGCTTTGGATGGGGGATTTGTTCCCACTGCATGCAAATTTTCCGGTTTGGAGAGAGACTAATTCTGAATCATACATATATTAAAGGGACTAGTTTCAATCCCTGGGATTTATTGGGAGGGGGTGTGTCTGATAGTCATCCAAGGACACCTTACATTTAACCCACAACCAGGGTCGCCAGATGTATTTCGCTGCACAAGAGTAAATTTGTATGCTACTGGATTCAAATTAAGTAGCTTCAGTATCAAAATAATCAAGTAACTTAAATTCAAGCCGACAAAAAATGTATTAAAGTACAAAAAGAACGAAAGAATTCTCGATTTATTTTATAAGATGAATTATTATAAATCATTATGTTTAATTTTTTGCTGCTATTTACCACCATCTCAATTTTTGTTGCTTTTTATTGTCACCAAACTCAGGCTGGTTTCCCTTCAGCAGTGAGTGAATAAATTAACAGTGCAGATTGCAATAAAGGATAAAGAAAGAAATCAAGACCCTCTATGCTGAAGGGTGGCTTAGTTAACACCCAACCGCTCTTACCACCAAGCTATAGGGATCAGTCCAAATCAAGTACTCATCCTCTATCCCGATCTCTTCTGCCCCACATTTCTTATTAACTGGTAGTTCAGGGTCTCTAATTTATTCATATGATTCATTAAATGAAGTATTTTCAAAAGTTATCAATATTTTTTCTTGCAAATATTTGACTTGATCTCAAATTTTGTGGCTACTTATCGCAAATAAACTCAGGTCGGTTTCTCTTTGACAGAGATTGAATAAAATCACACTGTGGATTGCAATAAAAATAATTTCTTGGTGAGAATCGAACTCACGATCTTGTATGTTGGAGGATGGCTCGATTAACGCCTGGCAGCTGCCACTAGTTTACAGGTATCCATAGCGAGCCTAAATCAAACCATTAATCTCATCCCCTATCCTGATCACTTCTCTACCAACTTTCTTATGAACACGTAGTTCAGTATTGATCATCCAATTTATTCATTCATTAGTTCGTCAGATAAAGTATTGAAAAGCTTTTACTTTTTTGCTGCTGTTTACCTTCGCCTCAATTTTTCTTGCTGTTTCTGGCAACTATGTTTCCGTTTGACGGTGAGTGAATACATTTTCATCGTAGATCTGCATGAAGAATAATTTTTCGGTTGAGAATCGAATTCACAACACTCTATGGTTCAGGGTGACACGATTTACGTCCGACTGCTCTGGCTACTGAGCTGCAGGTATCAGTAGCAAGCGCAAGTTCAAATCAAAAATATAAACTTATCCCCTATCCTGAATTCATCTGCGCCATGTTCCATCATACCCGGCAGTTGAGTATCACCAATCGAATTTTTTATTCAATTTATTAAATGACGTACTTTCAATAACTATATAATATCATTTTGCAATTATTAATAATCTCAATTTTTGTTGCTTTTCATCGCGACTAAACTCTGGCCAATTTCGCTGTGGCAGTGACTAAATAGAGTCAGAGCTTGGATTGCAATTAAGAATAATTTCCAGGTGACGATCGAAATCACAACTCTCTATGCCAGTGAGTAGCTTGCTCAACGACCAAGTGCTAGATCACAACACTGCTAGATGGTTCAGGTAAAGCCCGACCAATCTTACCGCTGAGCTACAGGAATCTGTGACTAATGTGAGTCAAAGTCAGCCACTTGACCTCTTCCGCTCCATGTTCAATATCAATCGGTTATTCTGCATGGACAATCCTTGTCATTTATTCAATTATTAGATGAAGCGTTGTCAATTATTCATAATAATTTTTGCTTCTATTTATCCCCATCTAAATTTTTGTTGCTTTTTTATCGCAACTAAACTCCCCCTTGGTAGTTACTGAATAAAGTCAGAGTATTGATCGCATAAAGAATGGTGACTATCGAGATCACCACAATTTGTGCCAGTGGTTGGCTCACTTTACAACCGACAGCTACAGGTATAAGTAGCAAATGCGAGTCCAAATCAAAGACTTGAAATCATACCCTATCCTGATCTCTTCTGCACCATGTTTTTCCTATCAACTGGTAGTTCAGTATCGATAATCCTATTCATCTAGGTATCAATTTTATTAGACAAAATACTGTGAATCAATAACGATTTTTTGTTACTATTCAACTTAATCTCAATAAATTCTCATCGCAGATCTGCATGAAGAATAATTTCCAGTCGAGAATCGAACTCACAACACTCTATGTTGGAGGATGGCACAGTGAAATACGCTAAAAATGACGATTTTTTTGCTACTATTCAACTTAATATCAATTTTTGTTGCTTTTTATCGCAATTAAACCAAGTCAGGTTTCTCGGGTGAGTCTTGGATGTGAATTGAACTCACAACACTATGCTGGATAGTGGCTCAGGTAAAACGCGACCGATCTTGCCATTGAGTAAAAGGTATCAGTAGCAAGTGCAAAACCGAATTCACCACTTTAACTCTTCCTCTAGCATGATCTCTTCTGTGACATGTTCCATATGTTGTTACTACTATTTAGCTTCATCTCAATTTTTGCTCATTCTTACCGTAACTAAATACAGGCCAGTTTTTCTCAGCAGTGAATGAATGAATAAATAGCCGGGATTGCAATAAAAAATAATTACCTGGTCAGGATCAAACTCAAGACACTCTATGCTTATAGGTGGCTAGATTACTGTCCGACTGCTCTTATCGCTGAGCAGCCGGTATCAGTAGCTAGTGCACCCCCCCAAAAAAAATTAAACTTACCCCGATCTCTTCTGCACTGTGTTTGCTGGTTGTTTAGTATCGGTGATCTAATTCATTCATTAATTTACTTTATTAGATTAAGGATTTACAACTATTACGCTACTATTTACCTTCATCCTAATTTGTATTGCTGTCTATTGCAACCTCTCTCTGTTCCCACAAAGTGAACGAAATTTCCTTTATTCCCCTCTCCCAACTCACTTATTAGACTACCTTACTTTCTTTTGAACCCTATTATTATCTACTCTCCTATTGCCCCCTTTTACTTCTCCCCCTTTGATCAAATTGACTTCATCCTGTCTCCATTTTTCTTTGTATTCCCCCAGTAAGCTATCTAACTTTCTTTCTCTCCTCTTCTTACACCCTCTTGTTTGACTATATAAACCCTCTTCCTCTCCCACTCTTCCTAGTCCTTTACTAAATAACCCCCCTCTTTCCATATTTTTAACAATCTAACTCAAGATTATACTTGAGATACGTATTCAAATGAAATAAGTAATATCTTAATTTATTCAATACATTGTAAAAAAGGTAATATATATTCATTAAAAATTCTGTTTTGCTAAACCGAATCTAAACAGATTTTTACAATTTTCTAATTTTTGAATAAGAAGAAATGAATCTAATTTCATGAAGGTACAGACATTCTTTATTTTAATTTCTTTTAAGTGAGAAACAGAATTTGAAATTAATAATTTAATTTTTGCAAAAAATTTATTGTTAAAAAATCTTATTGTATTGAATTCGTTTCAAGTTTCAGTTTGGAAAAACAAAAACGAAACAAAACAAAACAAAACAAAAACACTATTATGTTAACTGAAAAAAAAAATCAAAATTTCAACAAATGAGAGGGAGGTAGTTTGACTTCCTTAATACTTTCTCTTACGCAAAGAATTATTTGTTATTTATTTTTAATTGTTCACATAAATATCCGAAAACGAAAAGAAAAAAAAACCTTATATTCACCGATAAACTTTTTAGAAATTGAATTGATTTATAGATAAGTGCGCCAAGGAAATATTTCATTGATATTTTACAAAATTTGATAAAATAAAACAAAATTAAGGGTGTCCAATTTATTTCCTAAATGTCGAACGTTCATTTTTCTTCACTAACTCCGCCCCCTTTATCCTTCTTTGTTTTCTCTCCGTCTACCTTCACTCACTTCTTTCTTTCTCTCTTTTTTTCATGGGCATCAACGCCTGCGTATCTTAACTACCATTCTCTCTTGCTTTCTCCGTTTGTCTCTCTATCTTCTTCTCCCCTCTTAAATTAGGTCTTTGACGTCGCTGCCCATCCTTTTCCTACTCACCACATTCTTTGCATATAACTCGTTTTACTGTCATCCTCTGTTGGTGTGGTATTAAATTCCATCCTTTGTCTTCTTTCTGCCTCTCTCACCCTGCTTTCTAATTCATTTTCGATAGATTAAGAGTTTAAAGGTAAATAGGCAAAAGGCCGACGTTTAAAAAAGCAACCTTGTTCATTTACAAACATTACGCAATAAACGTTTTCCTGATAGCGATTCAAACTCAAATATCCCTTTCTCTCGTGATTGTTTTTTTTTTTTGTGAATCAACCAATGAAAAGCTGTAAATATAACGTTGGAGTTTTGAGACTGTGCAATAATCATGTTGAGAATAAGAACATAACTATCAAGATAGAAAATGCAAAACTCAGCAAGGTAGGTCACTCTACATCTACCGAGGACAACGAATCTCCATGAGACCCTCAAAAGAGGAGGAAATCAAGCGAAGAATCACTTTGGGATGGCAAGCCTTTGGCTGAGCAAGCTCAACTTTCAAGAACCACATGATCCCAATAATCCTAAAAAGGAGAGTATACAACCAATGCATTCTCCCAATTGTCACTTACGGAGCTGAAACATGGAACCTAACCAAGTGACAGAACTGCAAACTGAGAAGTATGCAACGTCCGCATGAGAGAAGCAGGCTCGCCCGCCCCTTTTTCTGGCCTTTTCTTGTGCTGTGCTGTGGTGTGTGGTGGTTGGCATCAAAGACCGAGTGCGCCGGTGCAAAGTGTAGGCCAATGAGGTTTTACTGAGGCTGCGCTTTGTTACGCTCATCGGGGAGCCTTTGGACTCGTCCTTGGGCTCTCCAATAATTACTCGGCCCAGCTGCGGGGAATATGGCACCCTGGAGCAGCACAGCTCCATTTCACTGGTGGGCGCTTTCGCGGCGGAGGTTGTCTTGCTTCTACGGAGCGCTTGGCAACCATAGCCGCATCGGCTGGAGCCATTTTTGGAAGGGTGTCTCCTATTTTCCCCACGTTAAGCCCGACCTTGTATCAAATTCTGCTGTGGTGGGACAGTAGATAAATAGAGCACCCTGGAGCAGCACTGCTCCATTGCACTTAAGTCGACGCTTTCGTGGCGGAATTTAGGACGGCGTTGTTTTTGTTCTGACGAACGTTATTTGCAACGAGATTTTTTTTTTACAGTAACGACGTGTTGGTGGGCTGCAAAGAGACGTGACAGGATCCCAGACTAGAATTTACCCCAGAATACCTAGTCCAACGAAGTACTTCTTGTCTTGTCTTGTGTTTTTTCTCTTTCTTTCATGGCTGACGAGGCCAGAGGGGCTTTGTTTGCTTCCCCCGATAAGGGGAAAGATGGGGCTAAAACAACACCTCCATAAATGGGGAAGAAAAAAAAATAGAAAAAAGAAAAATAGCAGAAAAAAAAAAAAGAAAGTGAAAAGAAAAATTCCCCCGTCCATGAAGGGAAGGGGAAAAATACAGACTCGCCAATTCCGGCGGGACAGAAGTCAAAGACTCCTGCCTAGGGAATGTTAATTTAACTGCTCTATAGAGGGAGGGGTGCATAAAAACAGGGACCCTCCCCGAACAAAAGTTTTTGAGTTTTTGCAGTTCTGGGTGATGCCAGACAGTCAGCGAGGCAGACATGTGGAAGGCACCGTTGGCCTCCCTTAACATATCCCACACCTGTCGTGAGCTATCCCCGACCCGTACTACTGTCAGCAGCTTCTTCAACCCCGGGAAAATGATAGGGTCCTCTACGTCTCGCCTTCCAGGCTCGACGTACCGGAAGTTGAGGAGGACCCTAAGTTCCCTGAAACCCCCCTGCTTGCTGCTTGGCTTTTCCGATAATGTCCAGGTCGACACGACAGATGTGGACCTCTCTCTTTCTGACGCACTTCCTTTTCTTTTTATAAAATTGGTTTGCCGGCATTGCCCCTTGCTGGGCTTCTCTGCCTCTTCTGAGAGACCGACTGAGTTGGTGTTGGTGTTGTTGAGGGGGCGACACCAACGACGGCGGCGGCGGCAGTGGTAATGTAGGCAGTAATGGAGGTGTTGGAGATGGTACTGGTGGTGCTGGAGGTGCTGGAGAAGTTGACTGTTTTTTAGAGGGGGGTGGGGCAGGGGGGTTTCAGAATTCTTGTGGTTGGTTTTTGTATGGGAGAAGTTTTCGGGGGAGGGCTATGGATGGTCTGTCTTTGGTGTGTGTGGAGAGGGTGGAGGGATAACCCTCTCTGCTGGCTGTCTGGACTTTAATTTTGATAATAAAGCCGCCGCCTTCTCTTCTCTTTTCCTTTCCCGGACTAACATATCCCCCAATCCTAGTCCATTCCGCATAAGACTGCGGGGTCTCTCCTTTGGGACTGTCGGTGTCAAGCTTTTTGTGGGTCTGTGGTAACAAAGATCCCGCTATTTGGGCCTTCCTCCCACCTTTTCCCACTACCTGCCACTGCCCCTCCGACCCCTCCCTTTGTGTCGCAGTCTTCGGTGGCAGAGAGGACGGCTTAGGTGAAGGGAGACTCGAAAGTCTCCCGGCATCTGACCGGATTTTTCCGGTCTGGGCAGTGGGCGAGACTACATGTGCCTTCTTTTCGACGGTATCGGTAGATAGGGGGAGGGTTCCTGCGTCTGGGTGGCTGGCTTCTTTTTACAGACCGCGGCGTGACCAGTCTCACTGCATATCCAGCAAACTGGCCCCCTATCTTTTACAATAAGAGGCAGTTTCCTTCGACCACCCACGTCCAAATAGTTGCGAATGGCTAGAAACACCTTCCTATCGATCATCAGGTCGAATCGACATTCCCCACGCATCACCTCGGAGTCATCTGAGACAATTTCCCCATATTGCATGAGGAATTCTCCGATATGTTCGCCGAGGACGAAGCTGGGGACCTCATGAGCAATTACTCTGGTCCTCCTTCACCCCAGGTACTCCACCCGAAGGATGTGATCCTTCGTTTGGAATTCCCAGTGCATCAGGTCCAACAATCTTGTTCAGTGGGCAAAAGCACGTCCCACATGGCAAAACTGTCGCCTTTCACGACCCGTTTTACCTTGACCCCAAGGCTAATCAGCGATTTTGTAACTGTATCTTTCGTACATCTGACAATTTTATTGATTTTTTTTGTCGACCAAGAAGACGGACACAATTTTTTTTTCAATGCCCTTTGGCTCGTTCAGCAAACCATCCTCTTTTACGAGGTGGGCGTATGACTGGCATCGCCTGACGAACTCCGTCATATTGACCATACTTATTTCGGGGGGGGGGGTGTTTCCATACGTTAGGCACCATCAAAACAGATGGGCACGGATCCCATGGGGCCCGCTGTCGGCGTCCTATCGCGAGACATGTTTGTTACAGGTTCTCAATGCCAGTAAAAAGTAATACATGGCGCTCTATTTAGCAAGCGTGAGTGGTTGGGGGTTGCGGAATGAGTCGAAAAGAGCTAAGCTCTGTCGAACTCGTCGACATATCGAGGTGAGTGTGTGTTGCATACAGGAGACTAACTCTATTTCAAATGACAATGAGAATGTGCTGTCTCGGGATTTTCGACTCTTTTCGGCATACTTTGATAGCCACTCAAGAGGTGTCTCTTGGCTAATAAGCCACGCCTCGGATGCGACGTGTTCTCTTGTGTACGTAGACCCGGCGGGCAGATTGTGCATCGTCAATATAACCATAAGAGGGGATGCTTTCTGTCTGATTGGGGTTAATGCGCCCAACAGCCAGACTGAGCGAGTCAACTTCTTTCGGCGGATCGATCAATTCATAGTTCTGTCAAGGCGGGTAATGTTAGCAGGTGATTGGAATACCATCCTTGATCCCGACAGAGGGGTGAATAGGGGTACTAACAACGCGGATGTGATTCCGTTTCGGGATTTGATCGACAGGCTAGACCTAGTCGATAAATTCCGAAACGAACACCCCTGCGAAGTAGTATGGACTTGGACTGGTAATGGCACCCCGAGTATGGTACAACTTTCCAGTTACGTCGATCGGGTCTTAGTTAGGAGAGTCGATCTTAAGTTATTGGAATTTCCAAGTTTCCATAACATCACTTTTCCGGATCATAGATTAGTAAGGGTCCAAATTAATTTAGTTACACCTAAGCCTTTTAAGCCTGGTTACTTGAAATTCAACACATCCCTGATGGATGTGGAGGATTTTCGGGACCAACTTGCATTACTAATCCAGCAGGAACTGACGGGGGCGATCCTGGGCAATAAATTCCGGGGGCACCTGAAAGATAAGATTAGGTCTTTTGCTGCCGAATATAGTAGAAGACTCAACTTAGAGAGACTAGCAGCACAAAAGGCATTAGAATCACAAATAGAGCGGGCGGTGGATAGAAGGGACCCCAGCCAACTTAAAATAGCTAAGACAGAGCTGGCCTCCTTGCTTGTCAAGTTGGACCAAGCTCTGGTAGTTAGAGCTAGGCTAAAAGAATGTCCCCTGAGGCAACGAATATGGCTGCAGAACTGCGAGCAGAAGAAATTCAGAGTGCATCAAGTCGGCATATCTTAAGTGTCATGTCAACGGACGGACGACTTATGACCACAAACGAAGGTATCTGCGAGGTGTTCCAAGCCAACTTCCAGGAGCTTTTCACCAGGGAGTCTATGAGTTCGGCTCAGTTCGACACCTATTTAGATGACTTCCCTCGCCTTGAGGCGACTGAATCAGCTGGGTGCGAGGGGCTCATAACAGAGGATGACGTTCGGGAAGCGCTAAAGAGAGTGGAGAAGACCCCGGGAATTGATGGCTTGCCTTACGAAGTGCATTTGAGGCTGTCACCCATATTTGTCAATTTGCTGGCATTGATCTTTAACCACTGGTTAAAGTAGGGGAATATCTCTCGTCGCTTTACCAGAGGGGTGGTGAAATTGCTACGCAAGGACAAAGATGGAGGGAACAGGGTAGATAACTTCAGGCCCATAGCTTAATACAGAGTTAAAGGTTTTGGCCAAGGTCCTGTCTAAGCGCCTACAGACTGTGCTGGATAGTCTGATTGGCCCCGAGCAGACTTGTTCTGTAAAGGGGAGGACTATCCAAGACAATCTGCACACGGTGCGCACGATCATTGAGAAAGTCGACAATGGAGCCACGCTGATCAAATTAGATCAGTCAAAAGCTATCAATAGGGTCAACCATCGTTTTCTCGAGTCTGTCATCCGCAGCTGGCTTCGGACAGACCTTTCGCTCCTGGATTCGCCTCTTGTATGCGTCCCCCAGCACGGTGGTGGAGGTGAATGGAGTCAGGTCGAAGCCCTTTCGGTTGTCCTAATCAGTCCGTCAAGATTGTCCACTTTCGCCGATGCTGTATATTCTTGCGCTGGATCCTTTCCTGCGAAAAGGAAAGGAGAATCCGGCCCTACGCGGAATAACTTTGCCTGGCGGTCACTCGCCAGTCAAGTATACCGCTGACGTTGACGATGTAACCTTGCTTGTAACGAGCATTGCTGAGATCCGGAAAGTCAGCGTAGAAATCCTAAGGTACGAGATGGTAACAGGGGCCAAAACCAACTGCGACAAGTCGGCTTGTTGCTGGACTCGCGGAGAGGTTGCTCTCTCCCTACTCCCTTTGCCTGGACGGATGGGCTGTGCAAGATACTCGGCGTCTGGTTCTGTCCCGACCTCCATTTGGAGAAAAATTAGTCGGGGGTACTGGAGGAGGTAAAGAAAGCAGTTAATCTGTGGACTCGAAGGAAGTTCTCCTTCAAGGGTAGGGCTGAGGTGTGCGTTTCACACATCTACCCCCTCATCCTTTACCAACTCTCAGTGCTCCTTCTTCCGTGTACCGACCAACTGAAGTTGGAGGCTGCCCTATTTAGACTCCTCTGGGGTCACAGGCAGTCAATGGTATCTCGCAAGATCTGTCAACTCCAACCTGTGGAGGGGGGCCTAGGGATGCCCAACATCCAAGCTCGGCAACATACCTTGCGGTTGTCTTTCCTAGGTCGGATGTGCACACAAGAAGAGCAGAACGGCGAATTCTGGAAGGAAGACGCCAGGAAGGCTTTCCCAGCCTTGAGAAACGTGCATTCCGACGACGGGAGTGAGGCCCGCCGTTTACCCCTGGCGGAATGCTCTTTCTATAGAGAATGCCGGCACGCTCTGAGAGTCTTCTCACCGGTGAAGGAAGGCCTCGACGACACCCGGTCGAGAAGGGCTTTATATCGAATGATAGTGAGGGGGTCCGTTCAAGACAAAATGATTGAGGGGCTCGGTTTGACGAAGGCAGAGAGTTGCTCAATCTGGCCTTGGACGCCCGGTCTGGGGTGCCTCAATAACAACGAGGCGTCCCTCACCTGGCGAGTCATTCGGAATGCTCTCTGGGTCGGCAAACGGCTTTTTGCAGCGGGTCTGGTAGAATCACCAGAGTGCATACGCTGCAGTGATATGGAGGAGTCTATCGAGCACACTTTCTTTCACAGCAGTGTGGTACATCCGTTGTGTAAGCTGGTTGAAGGCTACATGGTCCGCATCGTCAGGGCACAGTTTTTTGCCCCTGATGCCAGCGCCGTCTGTAGCAATGTGTTCCCGTCGTTAGAAAAGGACGCACATAAAGTGCTAATGTGCTTACTTGGCGTGATGAGAATGGTGATTTGGACGACGCACCAGAAGGGATTCCACGAAGGCGAGCATTTCATTCCCGAACAACTGATTGCATACTTTAAGTATCAGCTTAAAGTTAAGATCAGGCTCGAGAGGGAAAGGCTCCCTTGGTCGGAGTTCAATGGAAGGTGGGTGAGAGTTACATGAATGTGTAGAGTGAGAGATGCTAAATTTGTTGGAAATAAATACTTTCGTGGCGGAGGTTGCTTTAGCTTCTACAGTCGCTTGGCAATCAAAGTCGCGTTGGTTGGAGCTATTTTTCAAGGGTTGCTCCTATTTCCCCCACATTAAGCCCCGACCTTGTGTCACATTGTGCTGTGGTGTGACAGTTTTTTTTGTGACCTTTCGGCAGGATCAAAGTGTAGTATCTGTTCCATGGCAGAGACCGAGGAGTCGGTACTGACACTTGCCTGCTGAGTGGGCTGGAGAGGGTGTATGTCAAAGACCGAGTGCACCAGTGTAATGCGTTAGCCAATGAGGTTTTACTGAGGCTACGCACTGCTAAGCGCACTGGGGAGCTTTTGGACTCGTCCTTCGGCTCTGCTATTATTACTCAGCCCAGTAGCGGAGGTCGGTTTCCCCGGAGCTGCACTGCTCCATTGCACTTAACGGAGCAGGTCCCCTGGTGGACACTTTCGTGGCGGAGGTTGCTTTGGTTGCGAAGCAAACCGTAGCCGCGTCGCCATTTTTGGAAGGGGTTACCTATTCTTCCCACGTTAAGCTCGACCTTGTGTCATATTTTGCTGTGGTGGGGCAGCGAATAAACAACTACCCTTTTTTCTGGCCTTCTCTTCGGAATCAAAGTGTAGTATCTGTTCCACGACAGAGCCCAAGGCACAGGTACTGACACTTGCCTGTCGAATGGGCCGGAGATAGTGTTGTGGTTGACATCAAAGACCGAGTGCGCCAGTGCAAAGCGTTAGCCAATGAGGTTTTACTGAGGCTGCGCTTTGCTACGCGCGTTGGGGAGCCTTTGGACTCGTCCTTCGGTTCTCCTATTATTACTCAGCCCAGCTGCGGGGGCCCATTGCCCCGGGGCAGCACTGCTCCATTGCACTTGGCAGGGCAGGTTCCTAAGTGGACGCTTTCGTGGTGGAGGTTGTTTTAGCTTCTACGGTCGCTTGGCAATCAAAGTCACGTCGGCTGGAGCTATTTTTCAAGGGTTGCACCTATTTTCCCACGTTAAGCCCCGACCTTGTGTCACATTTTGCTGTGGTGGGACAGTACATAAATAGCATGCTCAACCTTACATGGAGATATCTCAAGACAGTACAGTATATAAGGAAAAAAAATGGGTGTCCGTGACATCATAGAAACTTTTAAAAAACTCAAATGGCAATGGGCAGGCTATGTTGCAAGAATGAAAGACAACGGATGGACATCACGTCTAAAAACATGGATACCTAGAGATCACATAAGAAACCGATGCCAACAGAATAGAAGATGGAGAGATGAACTGGACAGATTCAGGAAATATTGACTCTGCGACGCCCATGATAAAGAATTGTGGCGAATCCTAGGGAAGGTCTATGTCCAACAACGGACGTTAAAAGACTGATGATGATGATATTGTTGATGGTAATAATGATCAGATAAATGACTACACAAGTGGTTCCGAAAAGCGTGGAATGGTATTTTTCTGCGTGAGTACTCTGTGTTCTAATAATAGGTATCGTAATTCTATATCTGTATTGCTAAAGAAAAATGTTTGAGAAGTTTTAGAGATCTGTCCTAAAATTGAAATGTTTCGTTTGGTACATTGCCCGATCTTCACCAAAATTTCTCCGAAATTTATTGATAACTTTCAGAGTTATTGCCCGGTGTACATATAGCTACGATGCAGAGGTGATGATTGTTGAGAATACCTGGATACGTCTTAAAATGTAAATGCATCTTCTTTGGTTCATTCCCTAACCTCCCAAAACGTTTCACTGAAAATTCATCCAGAACATTTGGAGATATTGTGCTGCGTACGTATAGCTGCGATATAGGGGGAGGTAACTGAGAAATCTCTTGATCCATTCCAAAATGTAGATGCATCCACATGCATATTGTTAATCATAATGTTGACATCTTCTATGATAGATATGATATGATTTTCTGGCAGTGGACTCTGGTTCCACATGGTACATTTTAATTCACACTCACACAGCACACACCACTGATGATGGGAAGAATCCCGAAACATGTATGGACTATTGACATATAAGGATTAATAAACCTTACCACCAAAAACTTCACTCCCGAGTCTGTCTCACTCTCTAAAGTACACATTATATATATATATATATGTGTGTGTGTGTGTGTGTGTGTGAGTGTGTCTTCTCAAATCAAACAATCATTTTTATTATAAATGAATTAAATTGTCTAAATAAATTGTCTCCCTTTTGTTTCTTGTTTTTCAAGATGAAAGAGAATTTCTTCAATTTCTGATCTTTCCCATTTAAAAAAAAAAATTCTTGTGAAATTACGCGTATTTTTTAGTTTAATAAAAAAAGTATTTATTTTGAAATATTATAAACAGAAACAGTTAATGAAAATATTTTTCCTCTCTTTTAATAAAAGATTTCTCTTTTTAAGTTTAAAAGTTAAATCAGATATCATTTACTTGTATTACTAATTTGTTTTAATAAATTATTCATATTGATTTAAATGATTAATCATTCATAATCATTGTAATCATTTTTTTTGTTATTAATATATTTTTATTATTATTATCATGATAATGATGATGATGATGATGAATAATGATATATGTATACATATAGAGAGGGAGGGAGAGAGAGAATTTCCTTCAATGATCGCATTTGATTAAGATATATATCTGAGAAAATATATTCAAATAGATTTTATATCGAAAGAATAGTGACAAAACCAGGTTTTATGAAAAAGTAAAATAAACTTACGCATATGATCTTCTATAGCAAAAGTCGCAAATGGTTTAAATCGACGAAAACTTATGGATGAAATCGAAAAATGGCTCAACATTTCCAAAAGTTCCCAGTGAATTCCAGTGAAATTATTTTGAAAGATGGACAGTGCATTAAAGAATTGTTTATTTTTAGGGAGATCCCTGAATCTTTGTACTGCACAATATATCCAGATTGAATATCAGGAATATCTCTTCTAGAGTTGTAGGACAGGGATTAAATTACTAAAGTATGATGTGCTCTCAGCAAAAGATACTTCTCCGCATCATGTCATCCCAAGCTCTTCGAATCGGCAGCGCAATCAGACTTCCAGTTCTTTCAGGAAATGCACCCATCTACTTTGATTTCATTATGGCATAATTAACTTTATTAACCAAGTGATACATTTGTGCCTATGAACATGAAAGCAATTACAAAGGAGAGTACTGGAGTATTAAAAAGGTCGATCCACAGTGAAAATTTGAGTGGTTCTCAAGGTTCTTTTTTGGGTCTGGTAGAGCACAGTCTTCGGTATTGCTTGTTAGGCTAGCCAGAAAGACAGTGTTTATCTTACTTATTATAAAAGTACATTGCATAAGGTTGCAGAATATTGGTGCAATTAAACAATTTTACTCTTGACTAGATTCATTCATGACTCATCCATACGCCATTGTCTCTTTCACCTAAAGGATTCATTCTCCCTTTTCATGCTTTGCATTCACCATACTACTGCGCACGATCTTTTGCGGCCTAAAGTACATTTCCATGATATGTGCACTATTACGATATATACATATATGACATAATGGTAGGGGGAGTAAAAATGCCCATTTAAACTAAATAAAATGTATTGACTCCTCCTTTCTCATGCTTGGGGTAGAAAGTTTACTGTTTTCTATTGGTGGGGTTTCCACTCCAGAAACAAGTAATACTTTACATATGGGGAAATATTTTCAAAAGGCTGTGGTTGTTGAGTGCCACGGTGACTGCAGGAAGATGGAATCTAAAACTTAAATGGAAATAGTAGGGTTGAGTTCATTATTTACTCACCTAGCTAAAGGGACGTGGTCTATTTTAACACAGGAATGTTCCAGGGGGCATTTGTCTCCCTTTGCAATACACAACACGGCTAGTACACCTAAGTATGTTGAAATCTAATTTTTACATTAAGCTGATCTTTCAGGTTTAAAATCAGATTCCGATGAGAAAAGGATTCCTTCTCATTGTTTCCAATCGGCTGTTCCATCCCATCATACTAGCCACGTGAGAAACAATCCGGTTCATCCTCGATCACAGGGGTGACACATTTTCACACGTAAGCAACATCAATGAGTCTGCTATGACTGGAAGTAATGCTCGCCGTCAGTTTGCTTACATGATTCCATAGCGGGTGAAGCCTGGAAGTGTGAAAGGTTTTTCACTATACCACCACTTTGTTTGCAATGAAGTGTGTCCGCTATACTCCATTTGAAAACCATATCATTGAGAAGTAGTGTATTTTGTACCAGTCGTCGGATGAGAGTTGTGGAGGTATTCCACGCCTGCTACCCACGACCACATCGGACAGAGCTCTTCTGCCTACAAGCTGAGAATCTCACCCAGCGAATCTGAACGGGCACAGGACCTAGCAATTGTGCACAGGAGCCCGACGGCACTCTTTTAAGAACTAACTTTCCCCTTGGCTCTACGACAGCATTCAACGGCATTCGTAAGGAGTCGAGCAGGACGTCAACATACTGCCCAAGAACGCTTGAGTGACTCATCAAGTGTGGTATTGCCAAACCCCTCTTGCACAGTTGTTGGATACAGATGTGCGTTTGGCACACCTTAGCCCTATTGGCATATGTAGATACCCTGGCTCATTCCATATAGGGCTGGTATCGCTGACATCTTTCGGTCTGTGCAGGAAGGGTTCCAACCCTAGGGCATAGTAAAGGGCAATTGTCGTCCCAAGCTCTACCTTTCTATTTACCTGTACAACCGTAATATATCGATACATAAGGCTGATCTAACTAAAGAAAACTCAACCTATCGAATGCCTTGGACTGTTCCAAGTTGATCGTGCGAATAGTATGCTGATCGTCCAGGATTATTCGTTTATAGCTCGTCTGTTCTTGTCCAATTGCAAGCTGCAACCGATTCGTCAGGATATTAGCCCAAATACTTATCTCCTACTTTAACAAGGTTATGGCTCTGTAATCATCTAGCTCCTATGATTGACTTTTTTGATCATTCCCTTTGTCACTCGGCCTGGGATCCCTTCCAGGTCAAATCAGTAGTTGAATGCCTGTCAAGGGAGGAAGAAACATGTACAGTTCAGAGGGCTGACTATCCAGTTCTGGCATCTTGTGACTCCGACCCCGTAATTAGTCTCACAGCTAGTCACTTCAGCCGGCATAGGTCGAGAGAAGTCGACTAAATTGCTGTGGAATTCCTGTCTACATAGACCAGGCTCCGCGGTGAACCGGCCCTGGGAATGCTGATGCTGATGGAACCCTTCACAAATTCACCTTAGGGACCACCAGAAATTCCTCAGCTCTTCAATGTCTTTGTTACGGGTGGTTGTCGGTGTTGCTGAGGACCTTTTTGATAGGTGGATAGGTTCCTTTTCAGGACCTGTTTGTCTATTCTACATATGTCTGAGCCCCCAACAAAGTCTTTCTTCGCTTTGAATTGCCTCCCGCTGTCTCTGTATGAGTTCTGGGCTGACTTTTCTGATAATTTCGGGATGTTTTACGAGTGGGGGCAGGAGATTGTGTCGGCTTAGGGATACAGGGATTGTGTTTTCTTCTAGCAGTATTATGGACTTCGTTTTTCTCTTGAATTCCTCCTCATTTGAGTTTCTCCACCTCTTGATAGAGGTCAATGTGTCTTCTATGATCATCATTTATCGTCAGTCGTTGGACATAGACCTTCCCCTGGATTCGTCACGCTTCTCTATCGTTGGCGTCGTAGAGCCAGTATTTTCTGAATTTGTCTAGTTCGTCTCTCGATCTAATATTCTCCTGGCCTCGGTTTTGCAGGTGATCTCTGGAGATCCACGTTGTGAGTGGTGATGTCCATTGATGGTCTGCCATTCTTGCAACATGACCAGCCCATTGCCATTTAAGTTTTCTTGTAGATTCCATGATCTCAGACTCCTGTTTTTCCCTGATACTGTGCTGTCTTGTGATCTCTCCATGTGAGGTTGAGCTTGCTATTCATTTACTGTCCCACCAGAGTAAAATGTGACACAAGGTCGGGGCTTTACGTGGGGAAAATAGGAGCAACCCTTGAAAAAAAGCTCCAGCCGACGCAACCCCACCTGCAAAGCAACCGCCGCCACGAAAGCGTCAGGATAATCCCGACCTGTTCCATTAAGTGCAATGGAACAGTGCTGCCCTGGGGCACCGTATTCCCTGCAAGTGGGCCGACTAAAAGTGGGAGAGCTCAAAGACGAATCCAAAGGCTTCCAATGTATGTAACAATGTGCAGCTTCAGTATAACCTAATTGGTTGAAGCATTACACCGGCGCACTCGGTCTTTGATGCCAACCACAACTCAATCTCTGGCCCATTCGACAGGCAAGTGTCAGCACCGGCGCCTCGGACCCTGACAGGGAACAGAAACCACAACCCGATCCCTGCCGAAAAGACCAGAAAAAAATGATTCGCTCATCTGTGCGTTGCATGCTTCTCAGTTTGCGCGTCGATCTCAAGTTCCATGTTTCCGCTCCATAAGTGACTACCGGGAGGATGCATTGGTGGTATACTCTTCTTTTTAGAATTAATGTGATTGTCTTGTTTTTGAAGGTTGAGCTTGCTCTGCCGAAGACTTGCCATCCTAAAGTGATTCTCCGCTTGACATCTTCTTCTGTGGGTTTTATAGAGATTCGTTATCCTAGGTAGATATAGTGGTTTACTTTTTCCAGTTTTGCATCTTCAATTTTGACGGTTATGTTCTTATTCTCAATGTGATTGTTCCACTTCCATGACTTCCAATTTACTGAAATTCACGTATAGGCCGACTTTCTTGTTCTCTTCGTTTAGTTCAGCTAGCATTAGTTGGAGGTCGTGTAGGTTCTCTGTGAATTGGACGATGTCATCTGCAAATCTAAGGTTGCTCAGAAATTCGCCGTCTATTTTGATTCCTCTATTCTCCCAGTCCTGGTTTCGGAGGGTCATCTCAAGGCAGGCTGTGAGGAATTCGGGTGAGCTGGCATCACCTTGTCTTGCCCCTTATGTATAGCCTGACAAAAAAGTGGCTGTGACTGTATATATGTTGCAGTAATCTGAGGTATACAGGGTCTAGATCTTGTAGTAAACTTTCTTGAAGTACATAAATGCTACAGTGAATAACATTTTGTATTCTTCTACTTTCTCCTTCAGCTGATTTATCGAATGCAGGTGGTCCATGGTCGAGTAGCTTCTAAATCCAGATTGTTCCTGTGGTTGTTTTTCATCTAATGCTTTAGCGATCCAGTTGGTGATGATTTTTGTGAAAAGTTTGTAGATGCAGTTGAGTTGGCTTATAGGTCTGCAGTTGTTGAGGTCTTTGAGGTTTCCTTTTTTATGTAAAAGCATTATGACTGCCGGGTTCCAGTCTTCCGGGACTTTACTCAGTTTTAGACACAAGTTGAATGGAATGGCTAGCCTTTTTTTTATCGACGATCTTACCAGCTTTTTTGAGTAGATCGATGGCGATATCATGTTGTCTTTTTTGTCTGTATTGACTGTTTATTACTTGGTGGTTTGCAACTCGGTTTGCTCCTTGGTGGGTCCTTTGGTTTTGCGGGATTTCTTTTTTTTGTTGCTGCGACTCCAATACAGCTTATAGTGGTGTCGTCTGCTGCTGACCACCAGTTGTAATATCCTTTCTCTGCAGATAACTACACCAGGTATGGCTTGAAAAATATTGTAGTAGTGCGCTTCATTGTGACCGACGATGGGTATCATTTCCTCTACATTCCCGAACTACGTCAAGTAGGCCCCACTTGGTCCTGGGGTATGTCTTCTGGGACGCTACCTATTGTAACTTTTGTTTTCCAGCATTCCATGTACTTCGATTGGAGTCGAGTATCTCCTTCCCCGAAGTACATACCACGCGACAAATATCTTCCTCATGTGAAAATTTTACACTGTTCGCCACTATGGCCCTTTCAAAGGCTTTCCCGGTGGAGTGGGCCAATTTTCTATTTTTGATGTCCGACGTCAACGGGAAAATTTTTTCAGTGCCATAACTAACGCACGTATAATAAAGGATAGAAACCTTTGCTATCTTTGATGGCTACAGTTGTTCAAATATGGGATCTAGTTAGAGTCAATAAATTAAATTTTCCAAAGTTATGCTCTGTAATGCTGCAACATTTACCTTGAAGAGGGGAAATGCTACAGTTTTTTTTTTTAAAGATGTTTCACACACTTCGATGTTATGGTACGATGTGTAAATTTTCTATTGTTGTCTACTGTGTAACCGTTTTGGATCAGTAAGTATGATAACATACGTGACTCGTTGTTCGTGTCACTTCTATTGAGTGTTCGCACGATGAATATTAAATCCATCAAGTCTGTTTTAATCTCAGACTGCATACGAACCAACTTATGATATCATCTTTAAGAATACAAATTACACAGGAAAATTTCCGAGTCAATTTTCTACAAACATATTCAACCGAAGAATTTGACAGTTTTTTTCACTAACTTAAGGTTAATTTTTCCACGTCGTATACCCTCTCGATTCCATCAATTCGTTTTTTACTTCAAATAATAATTTATTATTGGATAATTATGTAATCATTTAATAAATTATCCTTATATACCTGGTCGAAACGAAACCACTTTACAGCCGGTAGTAACACCTCAATGGGTTATTCCATTAATATACGTACGCAATTAGTTTCTTTGCATTCGAACCCCGCCCAACTACCTATCAGTCAGACAAATGGGCTAGAGCCAAATGTTTTCCCCTTTACCCAGTCCTAGTCAATCCGATGATCTTTCACACAGACCAAGACTAAATTCATCCCTTTTGGTTACTTAACCCCCCCACACTATTATTACAAATTCATTTGATTTAATATATATTATTTGATTTAATATATATTATTTGATTTAATATATATTTATTCTGTTTTCATACTCCTGTTCTTTAATTTTCGTTATAATGTCGGGAGT
Source organism: Thysanoteuthis rhombus (assembly GCA_963457665.1). Taxonomy (NCBI): domain Eukaryota; kingdom Metazoa; phylum Mollusca; class Cephalopoda; order Oegopsida; family Thysanoteuthidae; genus Thysanoteuthis; species Thysanoteuthis major. Next base: position 20,994,904 of record OY735208.1, read on the forward strand.
TTCAGCGCACCGAAAATGTTTTTTGAGGGAAATTTCATGATTTTGACTGATTTCTATTCAGGTATTGTAAGGTTTCATTTGCCAACGTAACATTGGGGTGAATCCCCGATATTTTTGGTGTTCATACGTTTACACGCCTCCTACTCCAACTCAGCTTGACAGTTTGAAAACGGGAAGGCATGCAATACATCAGAATTGTCTGTTTCTTAATGGTTTCGAGGATCTCTCGGACTCCTAATTTTCCCGTAATATACTGTGCTGTCTTGTAGTCTCTCTATTCTCCCATGAACACTTCGCATGGTTCTCAGTTCGTGGGTCAGTTTTTGGTAAGGTTCCATGTTTCAGCTCCATAGGTGACTATCGGCTGGATGCATTGGTTGTATACTTTTCTTTTCAGGATTAATGTGATTGTCTTGTTTTTGAAGGTTGAGTTTGCTCTACCGAAATCTTGCCATCCAAAAGTGATCCTTCGCTTGGTCTCTTCTCCTTTTGAGGATATCATGGAGATTCTCCTGCTTGGCTTTTTCGATTTGGATCGTAGTGCATTTATTTACAACATATTGGTTGTACATCATTCTTTTGCTGTGGTTCATGTGAAGACCAGCTTTCTTGCTAACGAGGTATGATGCTCCTTTATATTGAAAATACATTGGAAAGGGTTGATGGACTCTATTGGCGCAGTAGGAAATGCTTTAGGTAGGCTTCGGTACTATTTTGTTGCTATTATTGCATGTTACAAGCAGGGATGAAATTCACAGCGAGATACCTGGTCACATTACTAATATACTTACTCTGGCTGTCATTGCTGGAATGTCTGTACTAGAGCTATAACCACCTATTATTCACTTAGTTCATCACGGTGTTCCACACTTGCTAAGAATGGTAGACTCATGGGTGGTGATGGTGGTAGTATTCTTTTGGGACATCGGCACTCTTCCTCAGAATTATCCTGAAAGGGACGCAGCCACCTCAGCGACTCTTCTGATATTAGACCTAGGCCATCACAGGTTTCTCTGGATATGTAGAATGTGTCCGTAACATAATGTATTTGGACAGTTTTGAGGTGGTTTTGATAGCAATCTCGTAGAGATAAGCGCGAGAGGACTGTCCAAGGATATTTACTGATTTGCGATTAGTAACTCTCATTCACACTTAAATTGGCTTTAGTTCCAACATTTTTTATTTCAAGGTTGTGAAGCATTTTGACACAGATTAATGAGCTTCGACAGCCAGTGTCTGCTATGGCGGCGAGTTCACGATGGAATCTTGGGGGTCGTTGCCCAAAGTGAATGCAGTCAATATTGTCGATCTTGGCAAAGATGAGAACAGGGTTGAGGCTGTGAATTTTTGCGCGAGTGATTTGATAATACGTGACGTTCTATGATAATAGGCTAAATGATATGAGGTTTTTTGTACAATGGTGTTGCTTTGTCGTCAACTTTGCACAACATGTTGTACAACATGTCAGCTTCTCTCTAATTTCGTTTGTCACTGCGATTTTTTCTTTAAAGATTTCCCTTAGAGGTTGGTATACCTTTGCGAAGTAATTCATGCTACCACAGATTTTGCATCTGCTGCCAAAATCTTGGGATTGTTGTTTTCTCATGTCGATACCGTTGTTCCCATCATGGTTCTCTGCAGTTGAGACTGTGTCTGATCTTGGCCTCTAATCGATGCCCTGGCCAAAGACTATCTCCTAACAATAAGTACACACAAGACGTACGTACTTCGTGCATGGGCATTGTCAGCTGTCAGTAGCGATGTTTCAACAAATTTTAGGACAGCTTCTGGCGTCTTGGTTCTCGTGACTGAGTATGTCTTGTCATATTTCAGGATCCTCGAAACCACGTATGAGGGTATCACGGACGATCAATTCACTAAAGTTGACATTTAGACCCCATGAGCATTAGGCAATGAATTTGCAGATGTTTGTTTGACCATTTAATCTGGCAGCTAAATTTCTCTTTTCTTCATCTCGATTCAAGATGCACTATGTCCGTAGAATTGCTCTGGTCACCATGGTATTCCAGGTATTCATCTACGGTTCTGGGCTGTGATATGTTGAGAACAGTTGTGAATTTTCATGAGAAATGTTGTCACAGCATCACCAATTTACAGATCATACGTGGATGATGATAGAAGCCAAATAAAAAAATATCTCTTCATATCATCCTTTATTTAATCAATAATAATTGACAAGTAGTTACTACCATCTAGTATTCTTATATGTTCAGAGAGATCAACTCAAATTGATTATTTACAAAGTAAGATGTGATATATTATTGTCTATTCTCTTTTGTCGATTTCGTCAATTGTTAATATGTTTGCAATCATAAAACCTTGGATTGCCGAAATTTCTCCTTGTGAGATATATTCTACCTGTTAGAGAGATATCATAGTTTTATCAGGCGTAGTGATAAATTGTTCATAACGTTTTCGACACCTGATAGCCCTTAACCAAAGTAACAACATTATTTTTGATAAAGTAACTAAAAAAAACAAACTTTTAAGGCATACACGCTGGCTTAGTTGGTATTTCGTCCACAATCCTGAGTTTTAGCAAACATTTTTGAGTGCATATTTTCAGTTTGGGTTATAAATATTTGAACAATACAATTTCTATCAACGTGGCATTGAATCCCATCAAGTGGATCCTTGGTTAGCAAATATGAAGTTAAATCTTTTTATGATGGCAGCAGCAGAGATATGTGACGGCAAACTACAAATATAAACCATCCACTTCCCTTGGACTTCGTTGCAATCAGTTGCAGCGCTCTGTCATGGGCACAAAATTATGTAATACATTCTGGCCTCTATGATGTTCAATCTTTGTCTTTACTGATGCCACAATTTTGTACGAATTCAACAAAATCTGTGCCCACTCTAATACTAGATAGCTAAATTCAAAATCACTGTAATTTACAATTTTGATATTTTGTTCGATTGATTATATTGATTTTTATCTATTTGTAATTGCTGTGACCCAGCTACTATCGCTATACAAATCTGAGACCTTTTCAAGAGGTTGTTTATGCTGTTGGCCAGATGTTCTCAATGGGCAGCACCTTGAATTTTAATCACTCGCAGATTGACTAGAGCACCGCAGATTAATGAGTGCATTACCTGGGGCGTAGCTCGAAATTTGAAGCCGGGGGGGGACTTGGTCCCTTAAGAGGCCCCCTCTAACATTTAGTGAGATTTGTTATTGTATAATGTGGTCCTTATAATGCACTAAGTAAACTGCAATTTATGACGCTTTTGGGTCATATGCGTTTATTGAATGCCCTTGGCGGGTTGGGAATCTGAATAGCTTTATTGTTAGTTCTTACACGAGCAAGTCAAATGATTGATTTTCTTGTTTCAAGTCTGCTTCTTGTGGCCATGTTCACTTTCAGTGGCAGCAAAAAATATATATATGTATTTCTCAGCTGACAACAATGCACCCATATATCTTTTAGCAAATTCTGTAGCTCCCTCAAATAAGACTACTTAAGTCCAAGAATGATATTCACTCATCAACACATAGTTTTTTGTTGAAATTATACATATGGTAATGTCTTCATTAATTGACATTGAACTTACAAAAAAACCTAAAAACTGAGAAGTAGGTAAACACCGAACCCACATATTTCACGGGTTAGTCTAAGTGGTTGATTTTCGTGCGTTTTGTTCGTTTATTGTGGCAATGTTCACTTGTCTAAAGTTGAATAAGAAATTACCACCCATTTCCATCACGGATTTCTGCTAATCATCATAATTATTTCCGAAATTAGTTTTTGTTTTATGTGTTTTAAAATCTTCAGATTTATTACACCGCTTTCTTGAAAATTATAGATAACTATGGTTGCTGACTTTTAGTTACGAAAAGTGGGAGTCACATCATATTCGAGGTTGCATTGTACACGAGTCAATACGGAACCTGATCTTCCATCTGCTGACAAACAACTAAACGAGGAAAGTGAAGTTTTCCTGTTTTCATCTAGCTAAATTCATAACAGATATACATATTGTACGTCAATTCATTCCATTAAAACTGTCCATGCACACATATTTACACATGAAACATGTTCTTGAGACCAAAACATCTGCCGCCAAATGGGCAAGCGCCAAAATACGTTTGACACCCAAACGCCTGCATATAAACGGTAAGGCTAAATCAAACCCATCAGTGCTTCTAATCTATACCCACATTTGAGCCTTTTGTTTGCTTGTTCGTGTCTCTTATTCGCTAAAACTACAAGACTGATATCTGGCATGGAGAGTCATTAAAATCGACTTCCCACATAGGCAAAACTTCGGAATCGTTTTTGGTCAACACCACTTTTTTGGCAATGCGACACTGATAGACCGTGTTGGTTTTGCTGCTACTTCATCAAGGTTTTTGTTTTTCTCTTCATCCTTTCTCAGTAACAAAAACCCTTACGTAATTCAATTCATAGAAAAAGGAAGCTCCTTCTCAACCTCCTCTTTCCTAATTGATGAACAGACGTAATTCAGTTCCCAGTAAAGACAACGTTGTGCAGCAGTGAAGCTAAATCAGGTTATTTTCTCGGATAAACCTGGTAATTATTCTATCATTTTTGGTGGGTCAGAGTTGCTGACCTACTGTGAACCGTTATCATTATTAATTTTTTAACGCTAATTAGGTTAATATTAATTTTTGAAGTAAAGTCTTTGGTGAATTATTGTTCTTCCAATTGTTCTTTTGAATTTGGTAAGAAGGAATTAAAAAAAGATATCTTCACTTCCTTGTCCAGTTAGGGGTTCTGTTTCACCGGGCTACGCCAGGTATCCCTGTTAGTATTTTCACTATTTTTCCTACAATCCTTCGGAATGGGTAGGTGTTGGATGTTCCATATTACTTTTAATCTTTTCTCACAACTGACATTGCTTTGGATTCCCCGGATTCTTTGTTAAGTAAAACAAAATGACGAAATGTCATGTTAAATAACTTATATCGTTGTACTATGTATAATCTACTGCAAGTACATTATCACCCATAAATAAATACACTCCACCACTTATTTTATAGAAAGATTTTTTTTTTTTCTGAACCAAATTTAGCAGGATCTTATTATTTCTAATGGATCATTACATGATCAAATGCTTAATACCAGGTATTATTTATGACCGAACTCTACAGCATTAAACTCTATTGCCAAAAATATGAAAATGTTGCCGTCCAAAAAGATGTTACCCTCGGCAAAATGATTACTCCCATTTGGTAACAGAGTTTCAGTTCTGTAGGATTTGGTCATAGACAATACCTAATAATGTCCATTTGATTGTGAGATGTTCCATTAGAAATAATGAAATCCTGTCATTTACTTTCAGTAAAAAAGGGTGTGCGGTTGTATTCATTCGTGGGCGGTACTGTGTAGTATCATAAAATTATATGAATCAATTACAGAATTAAAAATACTCACTTGTACACACTATTAAACCATTTTTGCACCCTCATTTAATGTAAGCGAGCCTCTCAAAATTAGTTTTAGATATAGTCTATAGAGACTTAGGCGTCTGTGAATGGAATGGGTGCAAGCCTCCTCGCCGAAAGGTTGAAAGATTGAAACTTACAGCCCATAAAGAATAATAGCGCAGTACAATTGTTTTATGTAACCCAGCTCAATGTACCCATAGAAAAAACTATCATTATTATTCGGGTTGAGGTCATGCGTCACCAGCAATGGTCAAGCGCATCATCTGACATTTGGATCATACACAGAGTCATATAAATGGCAGATGGAATGCTTAGAAAAGTAGCAGCTTATTTTTGTATGAAAATTATGTATTTTCAACATGTAGTGGAAACGTCGTTAGATTTCACCAACATCTTGTTCTGAAGAAAGACAACGTTCATTTAGAGACAGCCATAATATAATTACTATCCTATTCTCGCCCCAGTATCACTCTATTACCTATCAACATGATTAATTTGCATATCTCAGAAAACATTGAAATGTTTATTGACGAAGAAAATTGTACTTGAAAGTGAACTCTTCTCACAACGAGATATTTATACATGGGAAATAACTGGTAAATGTATTATAATGATTTATCTCCCTTGCAAGAAAGATTTTATATATATATATATATATATATATATATATATATATATATATATATATATACATATATGTGTGTGTGTGTATGTGTGTGTGTGTGTGTGCGTGCGTTTATGTATATATATATATGTGTGTGTATGTGTGCGCGCGTGCATGCTCGTTTGTGTGCGTGTGTGTGTGTGTGTATATATATATATATATATATATATGTGAGTGTGTGTGTGTGCGCGCGCGTACACGCACGTTTGTGTGCGTGTGTGTGTGTGTGTGTGTGTGTGTGTGTGTGTGTGTGTGTGTGTGTGTGTGTTCCAGTATGATAAAATAGTTAATATAGTAGAAATGTTATGACTAGAATGCCCCGTTGATCGCATGGCATGGCCAACGCACGGAGATTCGAAATGGAGGCAAATGGACCAAAATGAGGCTTTTTAGCATGTTGGTCTTATGAGGCTTATTTGAATAGAAAGATTTTAATGACATATTTAGTACCACAGTAAAAAATAAATATATTTTTTTTCTCTTCCAAATTCCCTCAGTATTCTTTGATATCTTAATGACTTTTTTGCTCTTTCGTCAAGTTTGATAGACTTTTCATTTCTACAACGTAGACTTTTACTTTTATTCGAATTATTTCATTTCATCAAAATTATTTAACAAACCTAATAATTCTTTCGAATCTCACTAATAATCATTTGGATATCTACGAATACAGAAAATGATTTGATTTTCATAATAATTCGTTTTAAATCTAGGAAAAGTTAGTTCTGTTTAAAAACTTATCACTGATCGGCATTGAATAATAGTTACATCGTCAGAAAGTAGGGTAATTGTTTGAATGGGTATGACGATTGTAGCCGCCTTGTCGAATTTGGTCAATTTTGAATGGCCAAGAGTGGCTAGATTGGAAAAAAAATTGCTATTGGGTAGATTTACTGGCACTGTAAAAAAAATAAATATATAAGAAGACAATTAGTTCCAAATAATTTCATGCTGTAGCAAAAATGTTTAAATATACCTAGTCCAACACCGATAAATAATTGTTGAGTTAAAAACATTAATGCCAAACCTACCCACCAACCCTAACCCTACACCTACTTATTCACCCTAACCCCAACCCTATCTCTTTACCCCAACACTGACCCTACCGACTAACCCTAACTACAAGTCGAATCGGCTGTAATATTGATTGCGATGACGTTATTTGATCAACGGAGAAAATCTAGCCACTTTCAGCCATTCAAAATCAAGTATAGTGTCTATCTCGATCAGGTCCTTGATCGACATAATGTCTGATATTTTCTATTTCACAGAATTTCTTTTACTAGTTGATATCTGCTAAACCAAGAATATTTTGAATTAAAAAGCCGAGTGGATATTAGTGAAATTCGATGGGTTCATAATTATTTGATTAAAATAGAATGTTATCGGTAGTAAATTATGTTTGTTTTGTTCCGAAATAAATCGTCTTTAACCAATCATTGAAATGTCTTTAACCACATGCTTACCAGACAAATCATACATGATATAAGATGATTCATACCATCAATGATAGTTATACTTTTCTCTCAATACGTTACTAAAAACACTGATGTATTCTTCCCTGAAATTTCAAAACTATTTCTCTTATTTTTTTTTTTTTGCTCATCATTGCACTACGTAAATTGTCTCACAAACTCTAAATATGTTAAAAATCAAAAATGTTTCTGGGTAATATAGGGTATTGGAATTTATATAGACGAGTTGCCTGCGTACCTTAAAAGATACAAAGATAGCACCTTTTTTGGTACCTGTTTACCATTGAATTTCTACGAATTGAGTTCTATGCAGATTTCCTAGTTCTAGAAGCAAGGATATTTACCTCCGATAAAATCTCGAAGTTGTCAATTTAGATCCGTTCATAATTTCATGGATGGTTACGTGAAAAATTCTATTCTTATCGGCCACTAAAATCACTATTACTCGTTTCAAGTTGCATCAGATTATGAAGAAATGCTATTGTTCGCAGTTTTACGGAGAGAGATGAACATCGTGAAGAGAAACAGCAATTAATTTGGAATTTAATGTTATTTTTGAAACAATATACAGCAATAAGTGTCTTTGTATCGTTTGAGTTACCATGTTTTTAGATACACGAACAGTGAATCGTGTCTATAACGAGCCTCCATATAAAAAATTTTGGCTTTAACGAACACAGGACCATACCGAACTTTCTGGTTATTTACCGAACGAAGTTTGATAAATGCAGCAAACACAGAGACCATAACCAACTTTACAAGATGTTACTTTCATGGACAGGCCGTTTGCGGCCTCTAGATCAAGATCAAAATGTAGTATCTGTTCGCAGAACACAGCAGTGCAATACTGTGGCCAATGATGGGTTACTGGGGTTCTGCATCGCTAAGAGGCCTAGGATTCGTCCTAAAGCCTCAATAAATTACTCGGACAAGTCTCTGGAGAGCAGTACGCCCCGGGGCAGTGTCATCCTGCTGCATCTAAAAGCGATGGGTCGGGCTTGCCCTGACACCTTTGCAACACCAGCTGTGAGGATTGCAGCAATTTTTGTAGCTTCCCCTTGTTTTTTTATAAATTTTAATTTGATTTGTGTACTTTTTCAATTAAGAAAAAATCAAGTTATTTGATTTCACTAAATCATTTTTCTCAACTCTTCGTTACCAGTTTTTGATTCAATTTTGACTCATCCATCATCTACATCAGTCTGTTTGTGTCAGTCGTTGGACATAAACCTTTCCCAAGATTCGCCAGACCTCTCTATCATAGGTATCACGGAGCCAGTACTTTCTAATTTTATCAAGCTCCTCACGTCATCTTACTTTCTGTCGGTCACAGCTTCACACCTGATCTTTGGGAATCCACATTGTGAATCGTTATATCCAGCGGTTGTTTGCCATTCTTGCAACACGTCCAGCCCATTGCCATTTGAGTTTTCTAAAAGTTTCTGGACTCCTGTCTCTTCTCTATTATACTGAGTTGTCTTATTATCTCTACATGTGAGGTTGTGCATGATTATTTCATGTGTACGTTGCATGCTTCTCAGTTTGTATTGGTATGAATTATTGTTTGTTTTGTATTTTTGTAATTAAATTATTGTGTGTTACAGATGTAAATCATTATTATTTATGAAATTCAGGAGAAACATTCAACAATTAAAATAGAACTGTAATATAATTGGATTTACTAAATGGAGTTCATCAAATGCGGCAAATGACAGAATTTACTTCTTATTTACTGCCCTTCGCCTCCAGAAGTGTCCATTTTTTCTCACGAAGGTTATGGTCAACAACGATTTCGACCATTTCACTAATGGAATGACCCGTTAGATGGGCACTGTACCGATATGGCCCAATGTATAAAAAGTTTGAGGAATCCAAAAAACCTTAAACAAGTCAATTTCAATTTATTAAATTAACAAATATATTGACTCGCCGGTCAATAATTGAACAATCGTAGTGTTAAAATTTGTAGTCAGGTAAAAAATCCATTGAAGAGTAAAAATGGTTGGAATAAATTTTATCTATGACATCAATATGGTCAGAATTTTATTTATCACATAAATATTGTCAGAATAAATTTTATTCATGACATCAATGACGTTTTCCACTGGAAAAATCTAAAATAAAGTTTTAAAAAGCATCAAGAAGTATCCACATTCTGGAAAATCTAGATGTTATCAAGGCAGGTTTATTACCTGTCAAAATCTCATTTTGGTTAGATTCCATATTTCAGCTCTATAGGTGACTATAGCGAGGATGCATTTGTTGCATACCCTTCTGTTCAAGACTTGTGGGATTTTCTTGTTCTTAAAAGTGGAGCTTGCTCTAACAGAAACTGGCCAACCTCGTTTAATTCTTCGCTTGATTTTTTCTTTTGATGATTTCATGGAGATTCATTGTCCTACGTAGATATAGTGGTCTTCTTTCTTCAGCTCTGCGTTTCTGATTCTAGTCGTTGTGTCCTTGTCAATGTTTATTGTACATAATATTCATTTTTACAGAAGTTCACGTGGAGCCCAACTTTCTTGCTTTGTTCATTCAGTTCATCTAGCATTATTTGGAAATCATGAAGGTTCTTTGCTAAGAAGACTATGTCGTCAACAAATCTGAGGTTTCTTAGGTGTTCGCTGTCTATTCTGATTCCTTTATACTCCCAATCTAGGTTTCGGAAGATCATCTCAAGGCAGGCTGTGAAAAGTTTGGGTGGACTGGTATCACCTTGTCTCGCTCCTGTTTCTATGTGGCAGATCCTATGAGTCTTTATGTAACCTGACGAAGGAACTGATGTGTTGGTAGATATGTTGTTAAACTCCGATATATACAGGATCTACGCCATGGTTCCAAATAGGGGTGGGGAAGGCAGTAATTTTATCAGCAAGATTTCACATCTGAGTGGAAGAGTCATATTTTGCCGACAAGAAGAAAAGGTCACACTGATCATTGTATAAATACACTTGGCATTAGTAGGTAGACGATCGATACTGGAAGATTCGATGAACATCGAGCCCACTAACAACGGCCAGCAAAATTAACCTCTGATCTTTTTTCATCTGACCTGCGTTCTGATCAGTTTTTCATATTATTTACTTGCATAGCAGTTCTGCATCAGATCACCAATAGTGGTAAAACTAATAAAGAACCCACTAACAATGGACACCAGGTTCAACTGGCTGATCATCCATTTTGGAAGATCATTCTGACTAGACAGACCCACATGCGATGCTATTGATACTGATCTGTGTATTCTTAGCCAGAGGGATCAGAGTTTGCCCTTATATCCTCGTCACAATACTGATGATTACGAATTGGGTAAGAAATTACTTGACTACATTGCACTCCTGAAGAAATAGTGACTACTGACGTCACATCTTGCTTTGACCCCAAGGAGTCCTTAACAATGAAAAGTGGTGCTTCTGGCTTTCTAACTCTCTTCTGGTTGTGGTTTGCTGATCGACGGACATTTACGTATGAACATTGAGTCAGAAACCGACATGTCTCATCCACAGAGGCTTCCCGTATCCACCTGTGACTACACCATTATATGCTCATTCGTATTCAATCTTGCACACATAAACAACATAAAAACAAAAGAACTCTACATTATGCATTTTCCCTGTATGGATAAATTAATCAATTCGTTTCCTCTGAAATCCAGATTCGGTTGTATTTCCTGTAGTAACCAGATGTTCCAAATTACTATTTGATATCAAAATATATGACCATCAAAATATATGACCATCTTTCTTCATCACGAGAGGCCTATTCTAACTCAAATCTTCTATCATGGAGTAAACCTATTCCTCCATAGACTATAGAGAATATTTTGAGGAAACTACTGCCCAACACATTTTCATGTGTGGCTCTCCACTTTGAAGCGACCTTGTGTCATACCCTATTCTCCTGTGGGTTTGGATAAATAGGAGCTTGCTGATAATTGTTATGCGACGTGTGTCCTTATCTCTTTGTTTTTAATGTGATTTGTCAACATAGTTTTGTATCTGGCCATCAACAGTGGCAGATCTGATGAGTATTGAACCCACTAATAACGGCCAGCAAGATTAGCTCGCTGATCATTGCTGAACGATGTCTGACCTATTTTCCCTCTTCATATTTATCCCATTGAAAGAATTCATGGATATGTTTGGATATAGATGTTTTCTCTTTTGTGTTTTTTTAATATATAGAAAATATACTGAATTTGGTTCCTGCGAAGAGCGTATTGTTTAGAATGATGAGTAGGAGGTAATTTTATGGACAAAATATTTACCTCTGAGTGGAAGATTGATTGATGCCTTTCAGAGGAAGGGGCATGATCGAAATGAATCCATTTTATAAATTTACAAATGTAAGTTGTTACTGATGAATATAGAATATAGTATTTAATACATAAAATAGATAAATATTGAGTATAATATTTAATGCATAAATATTGATAAATATTGAGTATAATATTTAATGCATAAAATAGACAAATATAAAATATAACATTTATTACACAAAATAGATAAATATGAAATATAATCTTTAATTTGTAAAATAGATTGATAATAGCTTAATTAATAACTTAGTTGAATTACTTGAACGAAGGAAAGATTTGGGCAAATTTCCAATCAGCGTGCTGAATCAATTGAAAAGTTTTTCAATGTGAACCTCCCTAAAAATATGTAAATATATTTGTAAAAAATTCTGAAATCCCCAATAATGATATCAACGTCGAGATTGTATACCTTTATATCTTATTATCCTGGTACAGTCTCGTATTTCCTTTCCTCAGCCGAGGTAGACGTAGAATTTAGTGGATTGTTTTAACTACATTCGGATAAAAATTACACTCCCCTGCATTAGTGGACAATTTTCAGTTTTTCTCTCATTTTACTTTCTATTTCCAGGAATTCTTTACGAATATTCTCAATAATTTCAATAAACGCAAAAATGATAAATAAAAACCATATCGTTGTTATCAGTATGGCGAAGGCGTTTTACTACAAAGTTTGATATACATCTACATTAATATACATCAGAACGATTATGCCAGAGAGCATACAAAATCAAAGCCTAAAAGTGTGGTCGATGATGATTGGTGCATCTACGGAAGTCGTGGTTGCTAAAATAGTCAAACTCGCTCAGCACCTTGTGTGTGGTCACATGATGAACAAAAACGCAAAGCCAGGAATAATTTTGAAGGCAGGGAAGAATCATAATACAAAAACGAAACACACGTCGTTGGATAGAACACTTTTTGTTACCATAAAGGAGTTTATTTTTGTATTAAAACGCACGGTAATTTCGGATTAAAGTTTTTAAATCGATATTTTGGATATTTTGAGTGTGAAATGGATCAGTATTTACTTTAACAAAATGAAAAATCAAAACAAAACAAAATAAAAACAAAATCCTTACCCCAAAGTCATAACAGAACCAATTGCCCCTCCCATACTGTCCTTCACACCTCCCCACCTCTGATTGAATTTTGAATATTCTTTATTTTTTGCCAGTGAAGGAGTTGATGAGGTACTGCAATTCTCTTCAATTCTTTAAGGCAAGTAGAGAAGATCGGGAGAATAATCGAAGCTAAACAAATGAAATTCAGATATGTAACATATATGAACCTTGCTATGATACATTTGTTCAGTAAAGAAGAACAAAAAGAATATCAGTCTGGATTTCAATTAAGAAAATAAGTGAACTCAGCTTGGAAAAATCACTCATAAACTGATTCACTCCATTAACTAACTAGTGTGTCATTCACGCTGGTTATTTGTCAAGATACTCCCCCTGAAAACCGACTCCTTATTAAACATCATGGGCCAGTGTGGCGGGGTATGGCCAAACAATCCATGTGGTCACACGATCAAAACTATACCGACCGTTCCTGCTGGGTTTTTGGCCCCAAAAGACCCAACCGCATCACTTGCTTTGAGTAGAGGTTATGAGCTCCAAAGGCGACTACCCAAAAACGTCACCAAGAGGAAAACCATTACTGCTGGGTCAGCGGCTCTAAGAGGCGCAGCCTCATCACTTACTTTGGGTTGGTTGGGGATATTGTGCCCTAAGAGCGACTATCCTAACAAAACTTGAAAACCATCACCAAGAAAACAACATCATGCATTGGCACACACAACGTCAGAACACTCTCAACGGACATGCCCCGAGCCTATCTTGAAAATGAAATCGAAATCATCAAATAGGACATAATCAGTAAAAGCAAAATGAGAAGATCTGGAGAAGAACTAATCGAAATAAAGGCCAACGTCTTCTATACAGCCGTGGAAAAAATAACGGAAAACAAAGCGAAATTGGCTTTTTTTAAATTCATAAACTATTCAAAGACAACGTTGTGGGATGCTAAGCTTTCTCAGATCGCATTGCCAGTGGCACCGTACAAATCTCAAAGAGGTATTCACTAAAGTCTACGCTCCCACAATTAACCAAGGGGGAGATATACAATTTCTACGACGATTTGAACTCCATACTCAAAAAAAAAAAAAATAAAAAAATGAAAATATTTTAACATCATTATGGGAGACTTCAACGATCAGGTAGAACAAGAAAATAAAAGTTGCGTCGGCAAGTTCAGATACAAAACACGGAACGAAAGAGGTGAAGATCTTATATATTTTGCAACAGCAAACGGATTTAAAATCATGAACTCTCTCTTTGATAAGAAACTCAATAGAAAATAGACAAAGAGGAGTCCAAATCACCAACCTGTGAACGAAATTGACTACATCCTGGCAGACAAGAGCGACACTGTTAGAAATTTTCAGTTCCTAAATCAAGTCAATATAGGAAGCGACCTCAGAATGGCAAGATGTAACATTCAAATAACCACCAACAAAGACAGTGCGAAAATGTTCCACACCAAAGTGCAAGCATTAAACATATCAGAACATCTCAGCGACCCCTCAAGCTCGAACTGAAAAACAGATATGAATTATTCACCACAGAAAAATTGATTGAAGCAACTGAAATAGATAAAATCACCGAGAAGAAACTAAAAGAAGATGAAACAAGATATACGACAACAGTCATAGAAGCAATTCTCGAAAAGTGTAGGGACTTCAAAGTTTTTGTAAAACTTTTAAAGTAGGAAAAAATAACCAGTGTGCTTGAAGATAATGGGCACCTAACGACAGACACGGATTCCATCAAAAAATCTATTCCTCCAAACAAGGAACGCAGATAAATGAACAAAATATACAATTCACTAGCAACCAGTCCAAAGATTTCCCAGTAGTTACTCCGTGGGGTGTGAATCAAGTCATCAAACAAACAAAGAAAGAAAAGGCCCCTGGACTAGATAACATCGCCATCGACCTACTCAAAAATCTGGTAAAGTCATTACTTGGAGGCTAGTCACCTTATCAAACTTATATCTCAAACAAAGTAAAGTCCCAGAAAATTGGAACACCTCGATTATAATGCTTTTATATAAAAAAAGAAACCTAGGAGATCTCAACATGTACAAGCCAATAAACCTACTCTACTGCATCTAAAAACGTTTTACCTCGGTGATCACCAATGATTCTTATTCATCCTAGACACATTTTCCATTGTTCCTTTTGTAGTATTAAGTGTGCTTGATGACATGACAAAATTCGATCACGGTCTGGCCAGTGGAGATGTATATTTTTTAAGATGGTTTCCAAATTGACATCTAAATTAGTTGGCTTTATGAAGAAAAAAAACATATCCCTAAAGTATCAATATGGGGTGAGGGAGAAGTAATTAAATTAAGGGGTAGATCTAGGAAATTGTCAATATAATGTGTACTGCTGTATGAAATCTGTGACTCATTAAGTATTTCCAGTGGCCAGACTCTGATAGACTTAGTATGTCACCAATAATACTACAAGAAACTGTTGACAAACCTGTTGTTGTGATATTTTGGTGGATTGAGTGTTTTTCTTTTCATAAAGCCGATTAATTTGGCAGTCAAATTGAATACCCTCTTGAAAAATACTTCTCCAGTCATCAGACGTAGTAGAATTTCATTATGTTACCAAGCAGACTTGATACTACAAAGGATTGTTGGAAAAAATTCCGCCTTGTGTGAATACTGAATGATTAATGGACACTATAAGTATTTGGCAGCCATCTCGAAAATTATGTACATCATGCCATAGAAGTTATTGGTGACATATATTTTTTTTAAAGTACTCATGATGATTACTTTATACTTCCAATAAAAAGTTCCAATTGGGTTTCAAATTCGCCAACACAATAACTTATGGTCTTAAAAATAGCAATTTTAGCGCCTGTAAAATTCAAAATCACCCCGGAGAGAATGTCTGCATACCCCTGAGCGGCGCACTGGATGTTCCCCTTCCCCGTTGTGGAAGCTAACCCTTCATCAGGCAAATCCTGGTGCCATCCCTCACAAGAAGGATTAGTAAAGCGATTGATTTATAATTTTTTCTTATTGTTTTGGGTATTTTTTATATTTGACGAATTTGAAATTAATTTCAAAAGATTTTCATATGTGATCACTAAAAGACTCCCAGTCCAATTTTTTGCATGGTAAAATTGTTGGGCGAGTGCGCAGACACACACTCATACACATGCATACACTCACGTACACGCACACACATACTCGTATATCTGATGTATCACCATATATACGTATATGACATACGTATGTGTTTGCTGTGTGTGTATGTGGTGTGTGTGAAGTATGTATTTTGCATGTGCCTACACATGGTGAGTGTATATCTGCTGCATATACGTATATGGCATGTGTGTATGTGTTTGTATATTTGACATGTGTGTACAAATATAAATATGAGCATATATTATGTGTATCTATAGACAATGGCACTGCGTAGATATGTTCATACGTATATCTATGCACCATAAGTGTGTGGGAACAGGATGTCGCTGTGTGTATGTGCCTATTTGGTATATGTGTGGAATGTAGAGCGTGTGTATATGTGGCTTAACTTATGTGCATGTGAGTATGTGAGTGCAATATCATATGTGTATGGGTGTTTATATGTGGCATATGTTTATGTGTGTATGTGTGTATGTAGTGTAATTGTGTGGCAAGTAGAGCATCTTTATCCAAATGTACGTACGTAGAATGTCAATTAAAAAGCATATACATTACATACCCAAACACATAGACGTATACACATATAATATACACCACACTGTCACATTCATTGTTAAATACTCACGCCAAATATGTATATCCTTACACTCATGTCATGTACACATATACTTCTAGGTATACACGCACCACATGCAGATGCATGCCAAACACATACTATATACTCATCACATACAGACACGGCAAATACACACACAAACATATGGTGATACAACCAATGTATAAATATGTGTGTGAATACGTATACTTGTGCATATATGGGTAGACGAGAACGTGCATGTGCATTCGTCAACAACCCTAGCATGCAAGCTACGGGGGTAGTGACATGTCTAAAAATTGTTCGAAATTTCATCTTTTTCTAATAAATTCGATTAGAAACATCCAGTATCAAGACATCGAAAATGTCCAATGCAAAAACAACCGAGTCTAAAAGGGCCAATGCAAAAATATTATGCACTCATACACATATGACCCATAAACCATGGGCACAATCAATTTATACACATATACATGCAACATATCGATATGTACACGTTTACATACACACACCACATGAGCATGCATGTACACATATGAATATGAACATCCGCACGTAACACATGCCACATATATTCTACATAAGCTCATAAGCACACGTAATACATACACACCAGCCACAAACACACACGTATATACACATAATCCACAAGCATGTATACATGTCACATGCTATATACTCTCATGAACACTCACACACAACATGTACACATATACGCATACATATGCACAAAATATGCTATATAAGCACATGCATACACACGTAAACTCACACGCTATGGACATAGGTAAACACTTATGCACATAAACAGGGTTGCATGTATCTGAACGTATTTTGTATATGTTGCATGTATTTATGTGGTATTTACATACAATGTATCTGTGGTGCATATGTAGGTCTTATGCGAGTATATGCGTGTGTGTACGTGGGATTCGTCAACATATATTGTGTTCATATGTGCATTGGTGAGTATGGATGCCATTTGTGTAATTGTGCGTTGATGGTATGTATGTTTACATGTGTACATGTGTACGTGGGTACATAATTTGTAGTAGTGCATGTAAATATGTTTTATGCATGAATGTGTGTATGTTGGGTGTATGCATGTAGTATATGTGATTCTTAGGGCATGCATGTGTATATGTATATGTAGCATATATTTATGTGTATATGTATATATAAAAGTTGTACTGTATACGTGGCATGTGTTTTCATGTGGCGTTTGTGCATGTTTAGGTGCGTGTGTATTGCATATGTGTTAGTTTGTGCATATATGTCACGTGTGGACAAGTATACATGTCACTATGCAGGATGTTAATGTGTGGTGAATGTATATATTGCATATTTGTAGTTTGTGTATGTGTATATTGTGCGTGTATGGAATGTGTGTATATGTATAAGTGCATTTGTGTGCACATTTGCATGAGAAGATGAACTATATGTCTGTGGGAATTGTCATGCTCGCAGATAAAGTGTGAGGCTGCATTTCAAGGCCAATGGGACTCACTCTTTCGACTATTTTGCTTTTTGTTAGAAATAGAGGTTGATCCATTGAACGTATTTTTCTTTTTTACGTCTGAAGGATTCTCTATCTATATCGTTTGTATTGGTCTTCTCACTTGATGTTATCTTTGGCAAAACTTGGTCGTCATTTACGCCTACCTCCAACGGTGGGCTGCACAAGCGCAGTTTAAAGTTACTCTTTGCATTCAATATATAAGGAGTTAGTGATAAATATAAGAAGCCATTGTCATCTCTTTTGGGGGTTTTGAGAGAGACAGACAGAGAGAGTGAGAGATACAGACAGAAGGACAGACAGAGACTTCTTACTGTAGAACAGTAGAATCCAAAAATAAGACAATGTAGTATATGGTATTTAAATCGACACCTATCTGACCTTGACTAGGACCTTCACTTGGTACTCGGTTTAGGCTGAAAGAAATTTCTCCTAACATTGATGTGGCCCCACTGTTTCCTTCGTGCACGACACTGTTTCTATCAAACTCTATAAAAACTATAAAAAAAGTTATGCCTTGCCGACACAGTTTCATAGTGTTTTTCAAGAAAGACACTAGAAAACTAAAATTTGTGATAATATGAATAATCTTCCATAGTTTATAATACTTTATCCTTACTCTAATTTGAGAAGTGTGTCTACGTAGGTGTGTGTGTGTGTGTGTGTGTGTGTGTATGTGAACGCGCGTGCGTTCTTGCTTTGAGATAACTCGACAACAGGCGATTGGACGAATTGGATATTCGCCAGTTATGTAGGTCCTTGAACCGGATATTGCAGGGTCAAGTTTGAAGACGTTTTGATTTACAGTCCTTGATATGAGCGGGTGTTTGATTCCCAATAAATATTCATCTTGAAATAGATATAGTTTAGTTTTTTGCTCATACATTTACGTCACCAGTGTTCATGAGCGTGGTTTTTTAGATTTAGATTGTTTGGTATGGAGAGACGGGGGGATGAGCAAGAGACAATGAAAAAGAGAAAGAGATTGAGAGAGAGAAAGAGAGAGACTGAGAGAGAGAGAGAGTTCAGTTTTTTTCTGCCGAATTTCTCTGTAGAACGAGATTGGATTAAATCATATGACGTAAGACATTAAATAGATTATGTTCTTATTAAAGTTGTTACTATCAATGAAATCATACACAAAAAAACAGCGTCTGTTATTTCAAGTTCAAATTTCTTTACAATTCATTTTTTCCATCGGAAAAGGGGTAAATTATTGTTTTTATTATTTTATCAAATAACGAACAGTTTGAGAAATTTTAGCGTGTATGGACAGTGATTATTCGACAACAAGCTATTGTATGGGGATGACATTCGCCAGACATATTATTCAGCACACTAGACATTGTAGGATCGAATTCAAACTGGTGTGGTGGAGCAGTTCCCTAGATATCTAATCGATAATTGGCCATTGAACGATGTTGAAATTCGCCAGTATTTTAGTAAGCACAGAAGGCATTGCAGTTCCGAGTTAGAAGTTTTCTTGATCAGCGGTTCTCGGGGAATTTAATAAAGATAAACAATGAATTACAAATTATAGATCCTTTATTCAAAATTATAGATGTAAATTTAGATATGAAATATCTGAATAGGAAACACTGAAAAGAAGTAACTAAAATACTTCGAAGTGCTAGTTTCGTACGGCAGACAGGAAATTATTTCACATGACTATAATATATTATATATGACTATTCATTCAACTATTATAAAACCTGGTCCCTTCCAAACATGCATTCTTGGAACGTCTTAGTCTAATGGAAAACAAATAAGAGAGTACAGTTCTCACTAAAACCCAAACCAACACAACCTTTTTGGCTTGAATGAAATTTTAGATAAAAGGTATACAATAGTTAAAAATCAGTAAAATGGTTTGCGATACTTCATCTAATAAAAGAGATGTAATGTTTGTTTTTTCACTAAGACAAAACCAAAAACTGCGGTGCAGTCCAGGATTATTTTTTCTTCGAAGAAATAAAAATTGATGTTAAAGTGAACAGAAGTCAAAAAATTGATAAAAAAAATGGTCTGCAATATAAAAAATGGTCTGCAATATAAAAAATACCCAAAACAAAACATCCGATGCAAAAGTTCCAATTCATAAACAACCAGTGCAATGAGGTCCAATGATATAATGCAAAAAGGGCCAATGCAATAACGCCCAACGCCATAAGGTACTTTGCAAAAAGGGCAAATATATATATATATATATATATATATATATATATATATATATATATATATATAACATGCACGCACGGGACATATACACATGCATTCTCACCGTACGTACTGGGGATCCATGTTGTGAGTCATAATGTCCATCAGTGGTCTTCTTGCAACATGGTCAGCCCATTGGCATTTGAGTTTCCTAATGGTTTCTATGATGTCTCGGACTCCAGCTTTTCCCTTTATATACTGTGCACTCTTGTAGCCTCTGTATGTAAAATTTTGTATGAGTCGCTGTGCATGATGCATGCTTCTCAGTTTGTGGGTCTGTCTCTTGGTTAGGTTCCATGTTTCAGCTCCGTAATTGACTATTGGGAGGTTGCATTGGTGGTATACTTTTCTTTTTACGACTTATCCGAGTTTCTTGTTCTTGAAAGTTGAATTTTCTCAACCGAAGGTTTGCCATCATAGAGCGATTCTTCGCGTGATTTCCCCTCCTTTTGAGGATCCCATGGAGCTTGTTATCCTACGTAGATGTTGTGGTCTACTTAGTCCAGTTTTGCAATTTCGATTTTGATCGTTGTGCGTTTATGACCATTGTTTTGCTGAAGTTCTTGTGAAGGCCAACTTTCTTGCTTTTTTTGTTCAATTCGTCTGGCATTAGTTGGAGGTCGCGGAAGTTCTCTGCAAAAAGGACGATGTCGTCTGCAAATCTGAGGTTACTATTCAGATTCCTCTGTGTTCCTAGTCAAGGTTTCTGGCAGATGAATCTGGTATGTAACCTGATAAAAGAACAGCTGTGACGGTATATGTGATGCAATACTCTGGCGTATACAACACTAGGAATTTTTACTGAGTCGGAGGCCTTCTTGAAGTCTACAAATGCTACTGCAAGCGGCATTCTATATTTTGCTGCCTTCTCTTTCAGTTGATTTAGCGAATGGAGATTGTCCATGGTTGAGTAGTTTCTTCAGAAGCCAGTTTGTTCCTGCGGTTGGTTTCCGTCTTGCATTTTTACACATATACGCATACATTAACCACATATGAACACATATCACATACGCATATACATGTACAGGCAACGACACACACAAACACACAAGCACATGCTTTGTCTTTGTCCAATTTGCAATGGACATTATGTACTTGGGCCATTTGTTTTGGACATTTTAGATACTGGAATTTTTTAATTGGACGTTTTGACTTACCACACGTCCTGGAGCACCAAATATCCAATGTAAACAATTCATTTTTGAATTCACTTCACATAATCAAAATATTAATGGAAGACAATGTTCTTTCTAGAAGATGTATACTCAAGCCTCTTGAGTATTTATTTGACTTGAGACATCAGATATTGTTGAGTAGTCATTCTCAATAGAGGAGGATATCACCGCCGAAGGGTTGAAAGTTGAACTGAAGTCGTGGTAGATTTTAAAATTAACCAAAAGGGGGAATTAGAGAGAGAAAGGTTGAGAAACTTTGGCTTACGTTCTTCAGTCATATTTTAGTTTAAGTATTAAGCGAATAAATCACTGTAAATAGAAATAAAACATTGTCAAAACCAATATAATCCAAGAAAAATGAAAATATTTTTGAATTTGTTCCCTTTCATTTTTAAATTTTTCATATTTACCCAGATATATTGCGCACTTGGGCTCCGGTGCACCATTTGCAATTGCTGTTTTTTGCAGGTACCTGATAGCTATACAAACTGTTTTCATTCTACTGAAATACAAATCAATCTTAATTAAGAAACTCTACATCGGAGGAAATTAATAGGATGAAAACGAATGAAAACAAAAATCTATCAAACGTAGCAGAAGCAATAAGTGGAGTGCCTGAGGGACCAAGACTAGCCCAGTTATTGTTTCTCATCTATATTTCGGGCGTAGAATATAAAATCAGATATTGTTTGTATCATCCTATGCTTACAATAGTGGAACATCAAAACTAATGAAGAACCAAATAGATGATTAACTTATTCAGCGCGACTTCCGAAAACTCTTTACAGGGAATAAAGAAAATCTGATGACCTTCAACATCGATGAGTTTGAAATGCTTAAAATAAGAAAAAATGAAAAACTAAAACAAAAAATTGAATACCCAACACTAGATAGCATTAATCTACCAGAAAAATGACAACTGTGAAGGATATAGATGACATCTTCAACTGGCGACTTCACTGATCACTACGATACAATGTCAATGAAGGAAAAATCAATATCGAATTTATCTTCTGAATATTCACCCTAAGAGACCAAGCACACGTGATGTGATTTAAATCTTCAGTGATTGTAATTCTTGGGTATGGATCCATCGTCTCGGGTCCATACATAAAAGCGTGATGTCAATGAAATCAAATCTGTACAAAGATCATTCAGCAAACCATCACCAACATCTAAAATATTGAAAATCTATTGACTGGGGAAACGAAAACAGATATTCGACATCATTTATGTGTGCAAAATGCTGAAAATACTAGTTCTTGACATCGGAAAAAAACTATTTTCTTTATACTTGAAGAGAGTAAGATTAAATTTTGAAATAAAAAAGAAATACGTGTCTACTTCCTTCCTCTTCTAAAGCAACGGAAAACCGACTGACATTTTTGTTTGTTTCCCGGTGTGCTTCACTTCCAATGGAATAACCTCTTTGAAATCTTCGAAGTGGTTGCTCATAACTTGTATATCGTGTTCATTGTTTTATGTTCATTGTTTGGAGAAGAATTCTTGGGTGCATTCGACAATCCAGTCCCTGTCCACTGGTAGGTGTCCATTTTTCCAGTACAGAAATTATTTGTTTTTTTTTCTATATTAAGAGTTTTGTTAGTAGCTTTGAAACCACTACATTTCAATAATTGTTTCGATGACTGCTGTTAAATATCTTCTATTCTTTCTTCGTTTCTTTTGGATAGTTTTATTTCAGTTAGAGCTTCAATCTTTTTTCTTGTCGGTGGCTCGCAATTTTCGGCTTAATCTTTGCGTTTACTGACAGTTTCTGCGCTCTTTTGTTCAAACATATTAACGACTTCAATTAGTGAGGTTGCTACTTAGTTTTTGAATTCATAGATATTTACTGGGTCTTATAGCATGTTTTATTTCAATTATCTACCATGATATTGAACAATCACCTAAAAATCTTAGCTCTGTTGGTCGATCATTCTGAATTCTGAATGACAATGCAGTTTTGAAATCCTTTATTTTTTCAAATGCTACCCTTTATATTAGTTTTTATAAAAAATCTCCCTCAAAGATTTGCACCTTGTTTTTTATTGTTATTCTACATAGAATTGAGCTTTGTTTGGTACAAAATGTGTTAATGGTGCACTTCCTGAACGAAGACAGCAAGAAAGTAGGCCTTCTCATGAACTTCAGGAATAAAGGCATGTGCAACAAAGCTATCGGAAGTAAACGCACAAAGATCAAAATTAAAAACGCAAAGCTGAACAAAGTAAAACTCTACATTAACTTTAGACAACGAATCTAGATGAAATTCTCAAAAGAATAATTCAAGCAGAGATTTACTCTAGGATGGCAAGCCTTCAAAGACAAGAAAATTCCATGAGTTCTAAAAAGAACCACTGCATCCTTTCAATAGTACCTATGAAGCTGAAACATGAAACTAACCAAGAGACTGACCTTCAAACTGAGAACCATGCAACGTGCACATAAGAGAATCATCGCATGGAGGGACCAGAAGAGAGTACAGTATATTAAAAAAGAAAAAAAAGAGTCCAACACATCACAGAATCCATTAGGAAACTCAAATGGCAATGGGCTAGTTATGTTGCAAGAATGTCAGACGACTGATGGACATCACAACTCATAACATGAATGTCCAGAGATCAAATACAGCACCGAGGTCGGCAGACAGCGACACTGACTGGACAGGTTCAGAAAATATTGGCTCTGTGACACCCACAATAGATAGGAAGAGAGAAGATAGAAATCAAGTTAGTTTAATACGAGGGTAGAAAGAGAGAAGATAGAAAGGATAAAGAAACTGTTTGATACGAGGGTAGAAAGAGAGAAGATAGAAAGGATAAAGAAACTGTTTGATACGAGGGTAGAAAGAGAGAAGATAGAAAGGATAAAGAAACTGTTTGATACGAGGGTAGAAAGAGAGAAGATAGAAAGGATAAAGAAACTGTTTGATACGAGGGTAGAAAGAGAAAAGAAAAAGAAAACAACGAGTTTGATACAAGGGTAGGAAGAGAGAAGATGGAGGAGACATTCAATATATTTCGAAGATAGGAAGAGAAAAAACAGGAAAGACGGGATTTTAATTCAAGGGTAGGAAGAAAGACGACAGAAAAGAAAGGTGTACGGGGAGACATTACTGATAAAAAGGTATTTTAACGAAAAACTAGGACGAGTGATGACAGAAAAGGATACTACATAGTTTAATAAGAGGGTAAGAAGAGAGAACAGAAAAATAGCTGGTTTAATAAGAGTTGAAGAAGATAGAGGAGAGAATAGAACATCAAGTAGTTTAATAAGAGAGAAAATAGTGACTGGACCGAAATGGAAGTTAGGTAGTTTACTGAAAGGGTAGGAAAATATTTGTATATCAAATTACTCCATGTTTGTTCAACATTCAGATAGAAATATGGACGTGAAACGAAGTTTGGAAAGGATACGTAAGAGGTGGAGCCGACACAAGCAAAAGGTGAGATGAAAGGAGGCACGTGGCATAATGCATAATCTCAGATGTCAACACCCGTGGAGTTTCCACGGGGCCAGCCTCTTATTATTACATTCTTGAGTGTTTTAAAAAAAAATGAATAACAATAAAAACGATACTATTGCTTTTCATTCACTCATGACAACGTTCCAAAACTCATACACACTCATACAGAAGTCGCGTGTGTGTATCCAATGAAAAGCAAATCACATGTGTACATGTGTGTATAAATCACGTACGCAAGTTTCAGCGATGGTTTCAATAAATCAGAGTGATGTCAACTGAAAGCAAAAGATTCCTTAGATAAAAATGCCAAATTCATTTCCAGGTTTAAACTCATTCTGACATTTACATCTAAAGTTAAGTCAAAAAACATGGATAAAATTGAAATTTTATCAAAAATCATCTGAGTAGCGATTTCTGACATTTAGATGCAACAATGACATTTACCAATGGTGAATTTTGGCACAACTCACTGTCTGGTGGATAACAGCATTACATTTAGAAGGAAGAAATGCATAATTTAAAAAAAGAGAGAAGTATAATTCAGAAAAAATAAAAGCATTTTTAACCAATCGAATTCTAAGTAGATTGCCAAAAGTAATGAAATAATTTTGTAATCATTATTTTGTCAATATTTTTCAATTATTATAAATAAATGAATTTAGGGAGACTGTGCTAAAATTTCTCCATTATCAAATCTCAAAGTATTGCTTATTCAACGAACATTTGAATACTTTTCATAAATGTCTTAACGAATTTATTACCCGTTGTAGGACTTGACCTGTTAATTTTTGACACCTCAAGAATTTCATTCGTTTATAACATCATGATTTAGGTACAACCAGGTACATATATAGGAAAAAACTGGCTGATATTGCACATTCGTAAAATAACGTCAGTCTAATAGATTTTTACTAAAATAATCAAATACACCATGAAAATGGATTTGAAAAACTTAGTTTCGATGTAAGCTTATCAATTTGTATTATTCAATTTAATTCTCGCATATTTAATATTTGCTATACGATTCTAACATCAAAAAGCAATGGAGTTTATATTAGGTCTCTCATAATAATTTTTAGTTCTTGACAAAGCAAAAAAAAACATCTTTAATGGGAAGATTTTTACATAGGAAATAGAAATCATTACTAAAATGATTTATGAAATGATCTTTTTCAAGAGGATGCAACACGCACTTAACAGCTGGAATTAGAGAGAAGTGGCGCTGATGCTTTTTGACAGAAACATACACGCTCCCATTTCCCCGTTTGTGCGCTCGTTAAGTTGAACCCATATAACACTTGCTAGGTGATATATTGGAAGAAGAAAAACACAAAACTCCAACCTATATGATATGCTCTCTCCAAGACAATTTTACAACTAATATTTTTTTGCACAAAACATACAAGCAAAAATAAATCCATCTTTTCGTTATTTCTTGCTTAGTTCCTTAGTACTAAGCTGCCTGAAATTTCGGCCAAGCAATTATCATATCACGTACCATTGTACAATTTGGTATCATTTTCTATTTATTATTAATATATATGATTTTTCAATACATAAGTCAACATCTACAAAAGTAATATATCTGTTCATTGCGTTAAGGATTCATGTGATAATTGAAATTCAATGATATAACAATATCGCTAGCTATTTATAGTTTGGTCTAGACTTCTTCAGAAAATTAGGACTCCTTCAACATAAAACTTAGGATAAATTCATTATCAAAATTACAAAAATATACAAAAATATGAGTATTTATTCCTTTGGCTATCATATGAAAGTCATTCATACAAACTTAAATACTTTTGCAGAGAATGATTAAAAAATATTCTGCATCTCAGGACAAAATGATCAATGCGATCGGCAAATGCAACAAATAAATTTGTGAGTTTCGCAATATATTGCTGAAAATGAAAGCATTTAAATATACACATCGTTTTATTGGTATTTCAATTTACGTAGTTTTCTTTCGCATAATGTCAGGGAGATCTCAAAAGTTTCTTTGAAGTTCACATGGTTCTTTATTGCTTGGGCGGTTGTGCAATGACAATTCTCAGGAAAAATTCAGAAGCTTTGAAAATAGATTCCGCGTGAGATAATGGAAGGGAACGTCGGTCAGCATTTAAACACTTTTCTTTCTCTTGCATAATACAGAAAAATATTTTCGGATAAGATACTCGAAAGGAAAAGAATACATTCATCACGAGAATTCAAAAATATCACCCACATCGAATTCATTGAACAAAAGGTTCTTCTCGGTGTTCGGTGGGATTTATAGATAATAACTTGGTACAAATTGCTGGAACTTGGACAAATCTTCACAGTACTAAACTAGGGTGATTATTTGGTTCGTTTGAATGACGCACAAGTACAAAAAAGAACTTCTGGGCACTGAAGTTGATGGCTGATTTAGCTGCGTGAAAATTCACATAGTCCTGTTGCAAATATGCTGCAGCAAACGATTATGGAGATTGGATAGAAGGTTTTCTCCAACATGCAGAGTATTCTCATTACAAGCCCCCTTTAGACTAGCATTTCATTCATGCAACACTACTTGTTTAGTCAGCACTTCCCGAAATTTCGAGATAACGATAAATTCCACATAGAGTTCGTAAATCAAAACAGGACTTTTTGTACCATTCATCTGAAAGGGTGGCGTAAGGTCATATTGCAAGATATTTGAATGAATTTAAAATGCTTTTGCAATCAATCATAATAAAAATAGTATTTTCGGTTGTATGCATATTCCCGTAATCGACAAAAACGCAGACGTGTTTTTAGTGCAACCCCCTTTGAATTCTCATATATGGAGAATAAAACAAATCCAGGCGATTTTCAACCGTTGCATCATCTTTTACGACGGGGATTAAATCTATAATATTCGTATAATGCAGAACTAGATCCCTATTTTGCGTT
This sequence comes from Thysanoteuthis rhombus, assembly GCA_963457665.1. Classification (NCBI taxonomy): domain Eukaryota; kingdom Metazoa; phylum Mollusca; class Cephalopoda; order Oegopsida; family Thysanoteuthidae; genus Thysanoteuthis; species Thysanoteuthis major. Next base: position 21,022,916 of record OY735208.1, read on the forward strand.
CTCCGGATATGACATGGCAACATAAGAGAACTTCATTAATTAATGACAGAATATTTTTGAAAACGATTTTTTTCTTCTTTAGGAGTCGAAAATGTGGATGATTTTTTCACTTTCAGCGGTCAAAAGTGAGGCAAACAGTGTTTGATCTTTCAGTGTTTTTAGGGTAAGTTCCCCCCCCCCATATTCATGGGTCGAAAGTAAAGGTAAAATTTCTTCTAATTTCTAGGGATCGAAAGTAAGAGGAACATATTTCCTTCTTTTAGGGACCAAAACCATTATCCTTTTTCAAGGGATCAAAAGTAATGGGAAAATTTCCTCCAATTAGTGAGTAGTTTCTTTTATCTATTAGCACATAATTATCTCATTATGAATCGCTAAAATTTCACCTGTCAGTATGTCCGTCTGTCTGTATGTACTCGCCTATCATCAAAACTACTCAACGTACACTTATGAATTTTTATGTTGGTACGGATTTGATTCTCTGGAGAAGTTTAGCAAATTAGTTTTTTTAGGGGTGAAAGTACTATTCAGGTGAATGGTCTATATACATCATAATTCATCTTGCAAAAAAAATATATCTTATTTTTAACGTAAGAAAAGTATATTTTTTTGTTCTTTCTCTTCAAATCAATTCTCGAAATCAAAATGTGACGTAAAGTTTCGTTCTTCAAAACATTTGCTTGACTTATAGCGATTTTTATCCAAGGGGGGAAGTGAAACGAAGCCAGGCTTGGGCATTGATATATGCCTATTCATTACAATAGGAAAATGGTGTCCGTTGCAAGTTGATAGACGGCTTGTCCTTAGAACTAAAGATTGAGACAACATAAATAGACCATATTCCAACGGATGTTATAACCCCCCCATATTGTTTTTCAATTGCGTTTGAAAGATAAAATCGAAACCACATTAAAAATACCACTACAGATATTTGAATTGAAAAGAATGGAATATATTTGATTTTGCAAAATAAGCAATAAAAACATAATAATAATTTTTTTAATTAATTTACCAATTGGCGAGGAAAGTACAAAACGCCTCACTAGTAGCACTGTACCAACTTTTGTATTTCAATGTATAGCACATACATTTTTTACTTTCACGTTACGATTATCTGTTGAGTAAACTTGAAGAATATGAATTATTCATTTTGATGATTTGAAAGAAAAATTCAACATGTGTCGAAAAAATCTGAAATTTGTAATCTATCAGTTTTATCCAAATAATCTACAATTAATGAGAAGAAATATCGTGCAAATTACGAGTTGTTTATAATAACAAACCGTTGAAGCATGAGAATCTACCGTAAAAAAAAGTTAGCCCACATAAATAACTAACAAATATAGGTTTTGTCCAAAGAGCCGAGCCCTATAAGTGAACGACATGAAACTTTACATGAATACACTTGTTCGATGTAAACGATCAAAACAAACTTATTACATATAATTCTTGGTAATTTGACATCTGGGGTGGGGTGAAGATAATATATGAGAAAAACAGGTGATATATCAGAAAAATAAAGAAAATTATTATCCTGTGGGCAGGCGCTTATGCATTTCGTTGGTTGCAACCAACTTTTTCAAAAAGACTTGCAGAGGTTGCAGAGAAAGCGTATGCTGTTTACATGCCCAAGACTGAGGGATGAAATGAGGATACAAGGCTATCAGGTTGTGTGTTTTCTAGTTTTTTTTTGTGAGAGTGGAATCTGTGTGTGTGTGTGTGTGTAACTGTTAGTGAGGAACAGGTTGGTTGAAATAAAAGGGGCCTGTACGAAGAAAGGTCAGTTTGTAGGAATGTATGTGTGATGGATAGATATTGGCATATATGGAGAGGGGAGAAGTAGGGTGTGTTGCTTCAACATTTTTAGCTGATGGTAAGTAAAACTAGGTGTGTGTGTGTCTGTGTATTGGTGTTCTTTTAATGGATGTAAGTGTAGATTTAGACTGTCTCTCAAATGGTCTATTATGTGTTAATAAATGCCTTCTATGCTAATGTTGTAATGTTTAGTTTCTATGTAATTTTGTTTCAAAATCAATACATCTAAGGGGTGTGCAATCCGAAAATATTCCTTACCTCTGAGTTATCGAATTGTAACGGTATAGAAGGGTTTCTTCGATATATCTGTGTGTCGAGGAGATTTTGAAACTGCGGTTGTGTGTGTCTGTATTCGACAACAATGTTTGGCTTTTCATCCTATTTAATCCTTGGGCTCCCTTGTGCTCTTATATTCTTTTCTCGAGAGGTCTTGATGCCTCTCTGATGTAGATAATATTGCAGTCGTTGCATGGTATTGTGTAAACCTCAGCTTTAGATGATGGGGTTTGTGTTGTGGCTTGTTTACCAAATCTCTGATGGCTGTTTGGTGGCGACGTGTATTTTCATTTCGCTCGGGTTTAAGCTGAGGTTGGTGGTGATTGAGTTGGTAGATAAAGTGATGCGTCTAATGATTGTGTTATCATTTTCATCCTGTTTTGAATTTGTTCCGTGGATCTTAAATGCTTTTCTTCTTCTCTATGAAGTGTCATGGGTACTGGAGTGAACTGAAGGATTTTTCGATGTATTTCTCTTCATCAAGATATCCACGGTACATATTCTGTGGGTCCTTGGGTAAAAACTTATGATTAATCCTGATTTTATTAAGTGTGGTGACATTAAAAGTGTTTGTGGTCATTTTTGTTTGTGGCTATACCAAAGACGATACATTTGCTCTAGCTATCATATTGGGTGCGCTATCTATAACTGAAATGATGGGTCCTAAGGGGATGTTGGATTTTGTGGGTTTAGAGTAAGGCCGTAGAGTCTAGGTAGTGTAGGCTGGTATCCTATGAGTTTGGTCCATGTTTTGTTTTCAGATTATGATATTTCTCTTAGGCATTTGTTGAACTTGGTTGTTTTTGTCTCAGATATATAATTATGGATGCATTATATTATCAGAAACTCTATTTGAAATGACCCCCTGTTATTACTCGGAGAATGGGTCACTTAGCCGAGACAGCGTAAATAGAATGAACTATCATAAAAAAATGAGGCTGCGGTGGGAATCGAACCTGTGAAAGACAATTTAATCGCTTCAACGTAGCGTTGCTCTTGACCATTGAGCTAAACATTTTCCAATTTAAGGTCTCAAAATAAAATATTTTTCTCTTTTAGAGGTAATATTTATGAGAATTTTTCTGTTTGATTTGATTTTGGCCACAAAATTGGAAAAAAAAAACTTTCTCCTCGATTTTGTCCCCTAAAAGTGAGAAAAATTCCATGGTGATTTCGACCCTTAATAGAGAAAAGAATGGGGGCCAATCGGACGCCAAAAAGTGGGAAAAAACTGCGATTTCAGGAAATTAGGATAAATGTTCCCTTACGATTTCGACCTCAGAGAGAGAAAAAAATCTATCCCTTCGAATTTTGACCTAAAAGTGAAAAAATATACCCCGTAAACTTATGCCCTTGAAAAAGGAAAAAGAAAAGAAAATGTCCCCTTTCATATTCAAACCCCAAAAAGTGGGAAGAAAATTTCCCTTGGATTTCAACATTTTTGGATTGAAAAAATTATCCCTTGATTTAAAAAAAAAAATGAAAAAAAATCCTCCTCAATCTAAACTAAAGGTGAGAAAAATCCACCCTCGAAATTGAAAAAAAAAAAATTCTTTTTGATTTTGAGGTTAGCTCTGAAATTGTGAAAAAAAAAAAAAAATAAATGACTCACCGATTTTTCGGAGTAGAGTATTAATTCTGTTGGATTTAGACCATTAAGAGCGAAAAAAACATTCAACTCTCTCTTTTGATCTTGACCGCTAAAAGAGAAAAAAAAAATTAATTCCCTCGATTTCAAACCTTGAAAATTGAAAAAAAAAAAAAACACACACACACACACAAAATTCCCGATATTTTCTCCCCTAAAAGTGAACATTGAAAGTTCCTTGTGCATTTAAACTCTTAAAAGTGAAAGATAAAAGTTCTCTCCAATATAATCTTCATTAAACCACATTAAACATATTTTGGGAGTTCATATTCAAAAACTAATTTGTAAGAAGCCATTACCCGGGAGTCAAATCGATCCCCATAGGAAATTTCATGGGGTTATGTGGAAAAGCTGATATGCATGCGTCGCATTTGTATAAGAAAGATTCATGTGAACCACTTATCAGCAAAAAGCAGCGACGTACAATATTCAATTCTCTTCCCTTTTCTCTCCATATTCTATGTCGAAATCATTAGACACAATCCATGCCATATTTACGTCATAAATAAATGGTCACAATATATATATATATATATATATATATATATATATATATATATATATATATATATAGAGAGAGAGAGAGAGAGAGAGAGATAGAGAGATAGAGAGAGAGAGAGAGCACAAAGGTAGGATACCGGCCTCCTGGTACTGTAGTTTTTTTTTTCCATCGGGCTACATTCCTTTTAGTTTGAAAAAAGGGTAAGACAAGAGAATACCAGCTGGCTCAAACTCTTCACAGCCTGCCTCTAGATGATCTTCCGAAACTTGGACTGGGAAAATGAAGGAATTGTAATAGACAGCAAACACCTAAGCAACTTTGCTGAGAATCTCCATGACTTCTAGATGATGCTGGCAGACTGAAAGAAGAAAGCAAGAGAGTTGGCCCCCGCGTGAACCTTAATAAAACAAATGTCATTTACAAAGACAAAGATACAACAATCAAAATCGAATTTGCTGAACTGGAAAGAGTAAACCACTACATCTAAGTGAGACAACGAATCTTCATGGAAAAAGAAGAAGAAGAAATCATGCAAAGAATCACCCTCAAACGACCTCGGATGTTATAGCCATAACGAGTAAAAAATGTAAACTCGATTAATTCTTAACCAGATCGCAGTTGACCTAGAATAAAATATTCATTTCAGTGCTTTCAATCTATTTGGCCTAGAACTATTTGGTTATTTGTTAGTTTTTTGGGGAAAAATTCTGGTTTTTACCATGTAACTATTATAATAAAGTGGGCACATACTTTCAGTCATCTTACGTGAAGAACGGGGGGATGAAAATATGAGGAAATAACCCCGATAAATAATTGGGAAATGAGAAACCTTATCCCTTATCCTAACACTGACCCTAATCCTAAACCTAATCCTAACGCTAATCCTGATCCCAACACTAACCTTGATCCTGATACTAAATCTAATGCCAACCGTAACTACAATACATCGTCCTGGCATTAAAGTAATGTTGGTAATTATTTCGTCTTCATGAAAATAAATAATACAAAATACAATACAAAATACAACAATGATACAAAAATACAAAAAACAAGTGTCTGTCGGTTTTGGGGGGTTCTTTTAGTAGAAAACTTCGATCGTTTGAAAGAAGTTCGAAAAGCAGCTGACATAGAGTAGAAACCATGATGATAATTGAGAGATGGTTAAGAGTAAGATAGCAGAAAGTCAGTGTTGATTGTAGCATAATAGTTACACTGTAAAAAGGACCACCGTCATAAAGCCCGAAATGAAAGTCAGTCCAAATGAAATAAGGATGCAGGGAGGTAACATTATTAAAGTCCTGGATCCACCCCAAAAGTTTATCTGTTTCAATCTCTTAACCAAAATAACCCTGGAACTGATTGATAACTTTTACAGATTTGATTGTTGGCAAACAATGAGTGAATACATGAATACATTTGAAAAAATTAAAAAAATACCTCCCAATCGGAAAAAATCATGGACCTGCCCCCAAATTCAATGGTTTTTCTCTGCAATCAATTCTTTCTTGAAATTTCATCGAAATTCAATGAGAGGTATTGCGTGAATATATTGCTACGGTCCATGGCAGGAAAGTTCCTATATCCAGCCCCAAATTTATTACTTTTTCTCTGGCCTATTGCCTACATTTCTGTAATATTCAGTCAAAATTCACGAGGGAAGTTAAGAGATATTGTGTGCAAGGGGCGATGCTGAGTAGGGAAATTCCTTGATCCACATCAAAGTTCAACCAGTTTTCCCATATCCCATTGTCTACCCTTCTACAAATTTCTATCAAATCAATTGAAAATTCTTGTTGATATTTTGTCAACGAAAGACAGAAAGATCAGAAAGGTGGATATGGGTGAGTATATTTAGGGCTCCGAAGTTCCATGGCAGAGGTAAAAAAACAAACTCCAATTCTTCCGTTGCCCATTGAGTAACTTTTCACGAAATTCATTGAAATTAATTGAGAACTTTGTATATATTGTATCATGTACACAGAAACCTAGGACGCAGGAGAGAAAAATCCGTAGATCAACCGCAAAATCTAATCATTTTCCATGGCCCATTTCCCAGGCTTCCACATTGAAATTCGTTGAGAACTTTTGAAAATATTATGCAGCGTAGGCATTTAGCTATGATGCTGAAAAAGAAAAATATCTTGATCCACCAAAAAATTCAATCACTTCTTTTGTAGACTACTACCCACACTTACACAGAATTGCATTGAAATTCATTGAAGGCTATTGCAGATGAATAGACAAATAGAGAGAAAGAGAAACACGAGTAAAAATATGAAAAAATTATAGTAAAAAAGAGATTGAGTGATTTTTTGCCGTGACCTCCTTGGATATACCGTATCGTGCGAACATAAAGCTGGGATGCAGGAGAGAAACCTCTAGACCAATGGGTTCCAATCGGAGAGGGGAAATTCCCCATGGGTGGAATTCAGTTAGTTCAATTCGGGGATAAGGCTCTAAGGTAAAAATCAAAATACACTAAAAAGGACATAATCCCTGCTCGTACAGATGTAAAATAACGTTCCAACTTTTGCTAGGACAATCCAATCTGATCTCATCTTTGATGAATACACAACGCACTGACCGATTTTACTGCTTTCTTGAGATGTAATGTGTAATATGCCTATGCAAGTCTCTTTTAACGGTCTCATTTTCCGGTGGTCCAAAGCAAAAACAACAACAACAACAAAAAAAAAAAAAACAAAACAAAAAAAAACAAAGAAAAAACTGAAAAATAACAAAAAAGGCGTTTGACTCTGTTCCCCATCAAAGACAAATAAACCATCTCGGATCTCATGACATCCTCAAATGTGAAGGGTTTGATTAAATACTTCTCAGAAGGCAGGAAACAGCGAATTGTCGTGAATGGCTGTTTTTCCAGATGGGCACCCATCACTAGTGGAGTCCCACAAGGGAATTACATCTACATCAATGACACGCCAGAGGTAATCAGCTCACTCTGTGAGATATACGTTAATGATGCAAAGATGAACAACCCATTGGATTCAGACAGCGGAAACGACATGTAATGTATGCAACTCCCTACTATGAAACATTCACATTCATTGAGGAGTTTTGGATATATTGTGTTGACAGAGAGAGAGACGATTTTATGGCAGTTTTTCCTTCATAAATCCCTGAATTCATGAAGGAAAAAACTCCAAAAAAACTCTCATTCAAAACAAATTCCTGGATTTGCGCCAAAAGATTTTTCTTAATGCATGCTTTAACATTTCACTAAATCTCATCGAAATTCTTTGGAAGCTTTTGGATATATTGTGTTGACAGATAGGAGCAAAGACAGAAATAAATGAAATATTTAAACGGAAGAGTATCTCTTCATCCATCTAAATACCTAAATCCACTCCAAAATTGAACGTCTTTTCCTTTATCCAATACCTTACGATTTCATAGAATTTAATTGAAATTCATCCAGAAGTTTTGGAGGTATCATATGGATAGACAGTAATGTATCTAAAAAAGAACAGAACAAAACAAAACAAAAAATATGTCTCAATCAAATCCGTGAATTCGTCCAAGATTTTAATCGAATCTTCCTTACATTGAAATTCAATGGCTTTTGAGATACCTAGTAGACAGACAGAATCAAACACAGAAAAGTATAAAATATCAAAACGCAAAATATATCAATAACTAATTCCAGGATCAACCCCACATTTTCCCATACCCCATGGATCATTGTTTCACGAAATTTCATTGATATCTTTTGAAAATTTTCGGTGTTATCACGTGGACAAACAGGAGCTAATACAGAAATCTAACAAACGGAAAATATATATGAATCGAAAACGGATTCATAAATTTGCTCCAAAGTTCAGCGAGTTCTTTTGTATTAGGTACCACCTAATTTCACAAAATTTCATTAAACTTTATTGAACACCCCTGGGGATAGCGTAAAAATAGACAGAGGCGAATACGGAAATGTATTTTTCTAAAAACGCAAAAATATCTCCAAAATCAGGGATGAATTCCTGCATTCACCCCAAAATTAATCTATTTTCCCTCACAAGGTTGCAACCTCTACAAAATCTCATTAAAATTCTTTGAGAAGTTTCGTAGATACCGTGTGGACAAATAATACAGAATACAGAAAAGTGTAAAATATTACGATGGAAAAATATCTCTCAATTAAAAACGAATGATTAGTTCCGCTCCAAATTTCACATTTGGTTTTACCATCGCTTTTGGACTCATTTCATCTGAATTAATAATCTTGATACTCTTTTTGAACAATCTTTTTTGCAACGGACAAAACCATCTAAAGAATGTACGGATTGAAATAGGTTAAATAATATTTCAGCTGTTTCATCGGGTGAATCTGACAGTTCACCTTTTTTATTTTTCAATAGACTGATGGTTTTGTTTGTTTTGTTTCTTGACTTCAAATAACCAAAAGGTTGTTTGCATTTTCGTATCAATCTTTTTATCAACTTGATTTCACATTTTAATTCAGTTCTACGTTCTGTATTTCCAAATCCCCTCTATTTATAAAATACTGTTTGGAAGTTAACCATGGATGGTGCCTTATTAAATACATTTCAAGTTTTATTTTTCTCTTTTCTCTCACGAACTCAGCTTGAATTATCCGAAGGTAGTTTTTCTAAAACCTTTGCCATTGGTCTTCAAAATAGCATTTAGCAATTCACCTGCTATTACCTATTACTTGCTATTATAAAGTTTTTTGAACAATTCACACCACATCTGTTGAACATGTAAATCCTCACTCATAATATACTCCTGGTTGATATGTTTTCTTTAAACTTTGTACCAATTTTTCCTTTCCCATATTCATTTGTATTCCTACACAAACATGGTCACTTATTTCAACTGGTGCTAATAACTTCAACTCGTTTACTAAAAAATGTTACAAGAAAATACTTGGTCGAGAGTAGACGTGTGTATACATACGTATATATGTGCATATATATATATATATATATATATATATATATATATAACGTATTTACATGTGCAAGTTGTGCTGTGGGAAGGGAATCATGGCTCACATCTTGACGGGTTGCAAAAATCATTGACCCAAGGCAGGTACAGATTGAGCCATGATAAAGTATCATTGTCGCTGTCAGACATCTTTGAGCGGGGATGGAGGAAGAATCAGGCTAAAGCCGAGCTATTTCATGGAATTACCTTTGTTAGGGAAGGAGGAAGGTGTCTGAACAAAACAAGCCCAACTTCAGTCAGCAAATGAATGGAAGATGAGAGCTGACCTTGGAAGGAAGCACCAGTGCCAGTTTTATGCTGTCCACTACTTTGAGGCCAGGTGTGGTTATCTGGGCAATGGGCAACCGGCATCGTAATACAACAGGCAGAGTGCTCTCTCAGAACAAGGGACATTATCGGAATACCTTGCATTGGAAGACAATGCCTCGGGACATCCCACTTTCAAGTAGAGGAGAACATGGTTCAGGCAGCAGTGAGAACCTGGAGAACGAATGGAGGAGAGCAGGAATTGTAGAGCATGGAGCACAAGCGACCAGGAAAAGATGGGACCTTCTCAAAAGAAAAATAATTTGGATCGATCTCTTTAGGCTGAGCCCGTTCTTCATAGCCTTTTTGCTGGGAGCAGTCTACAACATAGTCTCCCTTCTCCAGTGAGCTTTCACAGTATTCAAGAGGACCCACTGTGCTGATTATCAGATTGTAAAACATCATTCACCCAAGGCAGGTACAGATGGTGCCATTGCAGACATCTTGGTGTGAAAACAGGGGAAGAAGCCAAGCCATTCATTGGAATTGCTTTTCTTAAAGAAGGAGAAATGTCTTTCAGCAAAAACTCCAACAACTTCAGTCAGCTAATAAATGGGAGGTCGGAGTCGACTTTGGAGGGATGTTAGATCATGCACGTCAGTTACTTTCCAACCCCTTTTTATTTACTATGTTCAGATATTTTGAGTTACACACATAATATCAAATTTCATTCTGTTGTTTGAATTTGAAAAATTTAGCTTTTAATGTTGTATTTTGTATATCATTGTGGGGATCATCAGCTGTTTTGCCATAGACCTGTTGTAGGAATTTGAAACATTACCGGCATTTTACCATAGTATTTCCTGGCTGTAATGATCTGTATTTAACTTCGATATTAGCTAATTCCAACATGAGCTCTTTAGTGTCCATTGTTGGATAAAGACTCTCTCCCAAATTCGCCAGACTTCTTTTCATGAGTGTCGCAGAACCAGTACTCTCTGAACTTGTCTACATCTCGCCATCTTATATTCTGCTGGTCTCAGTTTTTCATGTAATCATTCAAGTCTACGCTCCCAGTTCATAATCAGCCAAGGAGGAAAGAGACAACTTCTACGATGACTGGAACTCCCTAATCCAAGATACCAGAAAATTCTTCAATGCCATTCTGAGATACTTCAAGCACAGATAAGACAAGGATGGAACGAAAGAGGTGGAGATCTCACAACCGCGAACAGGTTCAAAATCTAGAACGCCTTAAAACCAATAAAAGGTGGACCTGGTAAAGCCCCAATCATGAAACCAAGAACGATATAGAGTATATTTTATCGGAAAAAAGCGACATCATCAAAGATATCAAGTTCCTTAATCAAGTGTACGTACGTATTTAAGATGTGTTTTATTCATTTTGCCATTTCGATTTTATGGATTTTATAATGAGAGTCTATCAAATTTATGTAGACTATAAATTGTCGAATACTTGCGTTCAGAAGATTATGGACAGAAACTTTTCGCATTTTTTCATTTACATTTTCCTATCCCTTATTGTTTCGATTATTCAGTTCAGTATTATATCATATCCAAAATATATTTACTATGGAAATATGATTAGATAAATTCTTGAAAAATAACTAGATACATTATATACATAAAAAAGAAATTTGACCAATGTATCACTGCTCACTCATTACACAATGTTCAAAATGTGAAAATATATTTTGTATGTAAAAACTAGCTCGGTAAATTGGATACATAAAAAGGAAGAGCTTTTTCGTGTATCATTGTTTTTTGTAGAAGAATTACTAAATAAATAAAATTGAAGAAAAACAACTTAAGATTGCAGTATCACTTTATCATGTATTTACAAAAACAAAAAAATAATATGAATTATTAAATTGAATATAATGAAAAAAAAACAAATTTTTTCAGCCCTCATGTCCTTTCCACATTATTGTTATTCCAGTCAACCCTTTATAATACTCTTATCTTCAAAGAAGGGGAATGTTACTGTGTAGCGATCAGAGATATTTGATACTAAGCAAGCGATCACAGTAAATCGTTGCAAACATAAACATCACAATATACCAATTTGATAAGACCCCTGGATTGGTAGCTTGGATAAATTTATCTTATCAAATGTTTCATGTCCCCAAAAAGTTTTAGGTGGCTGATATGGAACTGACTGGCCAGAATTACAACCACACATTTATAGAGTTGTAATATCGACCATTTTTTTAAAATGTTAGATTTACAGAACTGGAATCAGTACTACCAAAAGTGTTTAAATTTGATGATCATATTCTAATCTATAAAATTATGGGTTTTGTAGGACTTTCACACTCAATATGTTGTCAAAAATTGAGTTTATGATAAGTTAGCTGATAAACGCTCCCGTTACGGCATTCCATATATTTTACGCAACCATACAACCAGAATATATAAGGATTGTGCGAGCCACGCTCAGATTTTTGATTTCATATCGCGAATTGTTTCATCTATCTGATCCTACTCACTTATGAGGGTTTCATTATCATTTTTAAAATTTCTTTTTGAGCTGTAATTTATCAGTTCTCGTGCATGACAGTTCAATAGCCGTAATGTTATTGTCGCAGAAAATAATAATTGCGGAACAAGTTCAAACTCCAACTGAGAAAGCTTTTTTTTCCCACTCAGTTTTATATGCTTTCAAACTGACAGTTTATGATTTTTTTTTCATTTTTCAAAGTTCTATTTACATTTTACATTTACATATTCTATTCACATTGTAATTATGAAAGCAAACTTGACCCTCATTTTAGACATATCCAAAATCAGCAGATCTCAATTTGACCACAGAATACATTAGAAGGAAGAATTTTATAAAAATAAGTTTGGCACTGTTTATGGGGTCTGAGTCCACGCTCACAGAAAACGTATATGTCCTAACAAATTTTTTTAAACGTATATGTCCTAACAAAATTTTTTAAATTCTAATTTAGGACTCAAATTCACAACTTCATGTATATTTTGGATCAGCAACCACTAGGATGGTTTTTCATCATTTACTTTGATCTACTCACGTGCGATGTGTTGCAATACTATTATTAAATGTCTTTTTGAGCAATTATTCTTTGATCAAACGACATGGCAATTCAGTAGCTGAGTGGTTGAATCCTCAGATAATAAGAATGGCGAATCACGTTCAAACTCCATCAGAAACAGTCTACCGTCCCCAGCTCTCAATTTGATCTTCAAATCTCTTGGAAACTTTTTTTCAATTTTTATGGGGCTTCTATTTACAATGTAGTTATACTACTAAACTAGACCTTCAATTTAGGCATATCAGTAGATCAAAGTTTACCTGGTTGAATCTTGCGAAAAACAGGTTCGATGGGGTCTGTATTCGCGCTCGTAGAAAATAAGTGTGTGTTTGTTTTTTTTAAATTTACTTTTTGGGTTGTGATTCACAGATTAAAAGTCTTTGGGGTCCGTAGTCGATTAGGTACATCGGTGGACCGAGTTCAAACTCATCTAGACTGATTTATTTCCCCTTCAGTGCTAAATGTAATATTGAGTGTCTATTTATATTATAAACTATTAATGTGTGTGCGTGTTCTCAGATGTCATGAACTACGTATCACAGGACAGAAAGAGAGGCATCTTGGAAATCCTTAGCTCTATAATCACCTATAGCACACACTTTTATGTTGGATTTTGCAAAATGAAATATTTTGTCGATTTCTGTGGTGTCTGCGTTCTCGCTTTGAGAGAACAACTCTGTCGAAAATATTCTTTCTTTGAGTTTTTTTATTAATCTAAATTTCTTCAAAAAATATTAGAGTTGGATCAATGAAACCAAAATGTATGTATATTTTCATCTCATAGATCTAATTTTGATGTTTGTTAAGGAAATCTGGTTTTCTTTTCATTATCTATCAAGCAAAGAATCACACTAGGATGGCAAGCCTTTGGTCGAGCAAGCTCAACTTTCAAAAATAAGAAGATCCCATCAATCCTAAAGAGAAGGGTGTATAACCAATGCATCCTCCCAATAGTCACTTATGGAGCTGAAACATGGAACCTAACCAAGAGACAGATCTGCAAATTGAGAACCATGCAACCATGATACTAGATTTCTTTTTAATCAGCATCTGGAGTTTTCTCTGCAATTACATGAGGTTATTGTTGGTGTTTGCTTGTTTGTTACATTTGTATGATTCGTGATACATTTTTTACGCTACTATTGCTAACTTTTACACTGGTTCTTTTCAATATTTTGTTTAGTATGTTGTGGGAAGTGTCTATCGGTCAGACAGAGGAATATTTTGCCTCTGTTTCGATAGTTTCGTAATATGGTCGGTTGAACTATATGATGTTCCTTTTTTGTCAGGCTACGTCAGATGGATTTGTTTGATGATTCGAGGCAGATGGTTGGAAGAGGTGTTTACGTATGTTGATTCATTGTTTTCTTTTTGAAATGGTTTGTAAGTTCCTTTCTGGGCGCTGAATGTTACATCCGGGAAATATACTTTTAATGCCGATTTCAGATCCTTTGTGTTTGAAGGTTTTTTGATGTTGTTTCCTGTTCTATCTGTTTTTGGCCCGTTTCTTAGAATAATGATTCCATCGTCCATGTACAGACAATTGTCTTTTACATTCATTCGCTCAGCATATATATATATATATATATATATATATATATATATATATATATATATATATATATATATATACATACATTCTTATCAGTTGGCATACTTCTACTTCGTTGAAGCTTCCAATCATTACGTCGAAATTTTCGTTCGTGCCTTTTTCTTATCTATGTATGAGTATCCCTCGTTGGTCGTTAGGGATTTGGGTGTGTTCCTTCGCTAAACAAATGGCTTGGTTTTAAAAAAAGGTTGTCATTCATGGATAAAAGTCCTTAGAAGTCCTTATTTTGCATAAATTCTTTTTTTGTGTAATCATTTGAGTCATTTCCAAGATGGTTCTCAGTTTATTTTTTCATAAAAGGAAATAACTCTGTACTTGAATTCCTCCACGTCCCCCCTCTCACAGTATTAATGTAGGACCTGTGGTGATCGTGTAACATTTATCTTATACCGTCCTCATCTCGTGCCAAGTTGCATCTGGTTCTTTTTGTATGAGATTCCCAGCCTTTCCAGACGAAAGTTGATAAGCTACGTGTGCAATCCGTTTTTCTTCTATACTTACAGCGAGGTAGTGTTTTTCTACACTCCGTGATCATATTAGACATACATCTGTATCCCTGTCGGACCACGTGATCCCTAGACAGAGAGATGTTTGCTAAGGCCACATTTCTATGATCATCACATAAAGATCTAATTTCATTTTTCAGGTATTCTATTACGTTACGTTTGAGGGTACATGATACCACTGAGAGGAAAGAAACGAAAAAATGGAAAACAGGAAAGCACTTACTTGTAGTAGAGTTTAACTGTTTTTACTGATATTTTTCTTTTCTTTCCAGTGTCGTTTTTCGATGCGGTTGTCCAAAGTTCGGATGACGAACTGTCAGCTTGTTGTTGGTTTACGGGACAAAAAAGAATTTCTGTAGTATGATATAGATCTCTTTTTGTGTTGTTCAAAATAGGGAACCGGAGGTTAAATTTCCGTGAAGTCGAATAGCAACAATCACAGCTTTTATGAGAAACATGTAATTCTTTTTTTCTTCGTTTATTTTTCTTCTCATGTCAGACGAATTCAAAGAATCTCAGATTATCACATGAAAACAGTGAGGAAGACAGCAATACGAAAATAGCTTTTCTTGAAGCATCATGGATGCGGAGGAGTGGAAAGTGAAAGGCTTGTCTAAGGACAGGAACAATAGTTATATCCTGTGAGATCTCTGCAGACTGGCTTGGCGACTCAGTTTTCACCACGCAAATTTTGATGGAAGGGGTGGGACGAAGCTTCCCCAATGCTGTTTTATCTAAAGGGAACCCGAAAAGTCTCAACAATTACAGGACAATAAGCCGCAGTTATCACCAACCAAATCACCAAAACGCTAGATGAAAACCGACCATGGGAAGTTAGATTTAAAGAAAGCTACTCGACCATTGACCATCTCCATTC
Organism: Thysanoteuthis rhombus; assembly: GCA_963457665.1. NCBI lineage: Eukaryota > Metazoa > Mollusca > Cephalopoda > Oegopsida > Thysanoteuthidae > Thysanoteuthis > Thysanoteuthis major. The sequence continues at coordinate 21,038,455 of OY735208.1, forward strand.
AATAAATCAACTAAAAGTAAAAGCAAAAGAATATAAAGTGTCACTTGCTGTAGCATTTATTGACTTAAAAAAAAGCCTTCGACACTGGAAATTTCCAAGGTCATTGATACTATCACTATACAAGGTGTACACCCGTATGTCAGAGTATTGCAATACAATAAAGCTTTTTCATCAGGCTACATAAAGACTCGGAGCCCTTCCAGCTCGAAAGGGGTAAGACAAGGAGATATCAACTGAAACTCTTTACAGCCGGCCTCGAGATGACTTCCCAAAACCTAGACTGGGAAAATAAAGAAACCAGAATAGACGTTGAATGCCTACGTAACTTCAGACTTCCGAGAACCTTCACGTTCTCAAACTAGTGCTAGACAAACTGAATGAAGAAAGTAAGAAAGCTTGTCTTCACATGAACTTCAGTAAAATAAATGCAATGTACAACAAACATGTTGAAAACAAATACACAACGATCAAATTCAACAATGCAGAGCTGGAGAGAGCACAACACTACATTTACGTAGGGCAACGAATCTCCAAGAAATCCTCAAAAGAAGAGATAAAGCAAAGAATCACACTAGGATGTCAATTCTTTGGTAGAGTAAGCTCAACACTCAAAAACAACAAAAAAATCCTACTCGTCCTAAAAAAAGAAAAGTATAAAACCAATGCATCCTCCCAATAGTGACCTATGGAGATGAACCATGGGACATAACCAAGAGACTGACCCAAAACTGAGAACTATGCAATGTGTACATGAAAAAATCATTACATTAAAAAATCACATTGCAGCACAATATATTAGGGGGAAAAATGAAAGAGTCTGAGATATCATAGAATTATATATATATAGAAGAAAAACTTAAATGGCAATAGGCTGGTCATGTTACAAGTGTATCTGACAACGACAAAACATCACGACTGACAACGTGGATCCAAAGAGATCACATGCGAAACTGTGGCCGGTAGAATACAAGATGTTGAGACGAACTATACACGTTCAGAGAGTATTGGCGCTGTGGGGCCCATTACAGAGATGTAAGGCGAATCTTGGGAAAGTATGTGTCCAATGACAGACGCTAAAAGGATGATGGTGATGATGATGGAAGTTAGAGTTGGCCCTTCCGTCCCAGAGAAGTAAAGGGCGCTGTCTAAAAATCATTGTTAGCGAGTCATGTCTTTTCATTTTTTGAAAATGACTCGTTTTCTTATTTAATTCTCAATGCCCCTGTCTCCTGAGAGTGATCATTTGTGATCTTGAATATTTTCCTTACACTAATACAATCTTCCATGGATAGAACTTGCCTGAATTCAAGGACCAGAGTATTCAGCCCTTCCATAAAAGTCATTTAGCGAGTAACCACAAACATCTGCAAGTATTAGTCCCTGGCACATACACACTCATGCTGCATGGTTAAATGTCAAACATCAGCCCAAGATACACGGCATTCGACAGTAAGGTCGGATATTAGCTTATATGCACACACACACACACACACACACACACTCATCCATACTCATGCAGACCAAAAAACAAAGGCTGCATCCCGCTTCAAAGCGTTATTTAGTAGATGCAAATACAGATATTCTGAAAGTAGGGATTGCAACCCTTCTAGCAGTTAAAAAATGCCAAAACTAACCTCACCTTGATATGTCCTTTACAGTTTAACAGAGGTCAGTGTCACCTATCCTATGTTAATTCTGACATCAAGTTACAATGTACGCAATTAGCATCCCGTAGGATCCAGCCGTTTCTCTTTAGTTTAAAAAAGCTAAAATTGACTTGACCTTAAATTAAACATTAGACGTCACCTGAGGTCAGCGACTCGTATCTTATTTTCCTCCTTGAGTCAGGTTACCCAAATACAGGAATCAAGAGCCCGTAGGGTGTAATTGTCTCCTTTTGAAATGCCGAAATTGACCTTACCTAAGACTTACCTCTATAGTTGAACAGAGCTAAGCACCATCCATCATAGTTTATCTCGGGGTCAAGGTACCCTTGTATAGAAATTTGCCACTTGAGGGGTGCAGCCGTTTCCGTTAGACTTGGAAATGCCGAATTGACCTGACTTTGAAATCACCTTCACAGGTCACAAGAGATCTGTAATGGCGTGGGGACCTTTTTTCAAAGATGCACCGTTCTGGTGACACGTCAGCTGCAGCATGGAAAGGAACGAAAGACACAAAGAGAGATAGAGAGAGGGTAGAGATTGAGAGAAAGAGAGAGAGAGAGAGAGAGAGCTAGCGAGCTGGTCGAGAGATAGAGAGATTATTGTCCTTCTACTGCCAGCAGCCAGAGCCGGCGGCCCGTAGACCCTGGTACTCTCTGCCTGTCAACTCCAGTGGTCTCTGCTTGCTCTGTCTACTCTGTCTACCCTCTCTCTGGTGACCAACCTTAGGTTCCGTTTTTAAAGGTAAGGTTCTCTTTTCTATCCATATCTGTTTTACTAAATTAACTTGCCCTCTCACCTGATACCGGAACTAAATGATCATCTACCCTTTTCTTTTCTATTTTACCCCTCCTTTCTTTCGTTTCTCACGCAACTTGACTTACAATCTCTCTTTCTTATTTCCTCTTTTCTATCAACTCCTTTGTACTTTCTTCTTCTAGTGTTTATTTGATCAGCTGCGCACGACTGGCTATCTATCTGCAGAAATTCTGCTTTATCTAGTCAATAAATCTACTTACGATGTTTCTATAGTCTTTTCGTGTCTTGATGAAATATTTTACTACATTTCACTTATACCCATACAAAAAGTACCCCCAACAAAAAAAATGCTATTAAAAGATAGAATATTCAAGAATAAAATGAAATATTCGATTAAAGAGTCACCCATCAGCCCACATATCGTCACAAATGTTCATCCTTGGGTCATGTTATACTTGTGTACTAATTTGCAGGGCCGTAGGATATAGTTGTCTTCTTTAGATTTGAAAAGGTCTAGAAAACCCTAAATTGACCTTTAGTGGTCATCCTTTTTCACCCTACATTTCAAATCGGCTTAACCTCCAACAAAACTGACTGTCATCAAAGGTTAGCACCATTGATCTTATGAAATTGGCAGCCGTGTCCGTTAGATCTGAAAATGCCAAATATGTACTTATGAATTAAGAGTGTGTGTATATATATATATATATATATATATATATATATATATATATATATATATATATATATATATATATATACATACATATATATATATATATATATATATATATATATATATATATATATATATATATATATATATATATATATCAGTAAACGTTTGGGAACAAACTCAGGAGTAAAAGTATATAGAGACTTTATTAGCATGTGTGTATTTTCAATGGGTAAAATATTTTGTTTTTAAAGCAGAATGGAGATCAAAAATTAAAATCCATGGGAGGCCATAGTGATGAGTCAGGACTGTTTTCAGTGTATTGGGGAATATGTGGTGGTTTGGTTGGATCTTTTGTTGGAGGTAGTAGCTGCGATTGTATGTATTTTATGGTGTGTTTTGGTCAAGGGGGCTGGGTTTCCTTATGAACTGGTTGTCAAGGTTATTTTGAATGTAGGTCATGGTCATGTTCTAAGTGGGTAAAAGTAATATAAAATCCTTGCAAATACATGCTTATATATTGAATTGCTCATGGGTGCATACATGCATGCATAACCTTACAAGATAGAGATCGATGGTTAGGTAGAATTATAGGTTTAGGTTCGTGTATACGGTTGGGGCTTGGTTGTAATAGCAGTGTAGTAATGGAATTTTTATTACTGGTTTCCGGTCGAAGTCTATCCCTAGTATGAGTTTGAGGGAGTCCTTAATACGTATGATCGAGTATTAGTGGGGAAATGCATGTTCTGAAACCTTAATGGCCTTAGTAGATAAAGGTGGGGTAGGTAATATTAGGGGGTGAAGTATTGGAAATTGTTTAAGAGTATCCTGGTGGTGGGCTATGGGATCGAGACTATCCCTAGTAATAATCATGGTATTGGGATATAAGTTAGACTTTTTTTTTTAATGTATGATTGAGTATGTTGGGAAATGCATGTTCTGGTACCTGAATAATTGTTGTGGATATTCTGAAAAGTCGGATAGCTTTGAATAGCCCAAATAGAATAAAATAAACATAGGTGTTAATTGATAGGGGTATAGGTGACTATGTGTAACAATCTCTATGTTCGATATATGTAAAAGAGTTAGGTATAGATAGGATAAGATAAGTTTGCAACATTAACTATATGTAGGCAGGGTCCTGATTGCAAAGATAGGGCTATAGTATACGTATTCAATGGTGTAGGGATATTATGGTGCATTTATATGGGCCAGGATGTAAGTATAGTATTACATGCATATATATATATATATATATATATATATATATATATATATATATATATATATATATGCCCCTCTGTCTGCTCCACTTTGTCGGCCACAATTTTGCATGTAAGCTGAGAATCCTTATAGTAAGACCGTAAACATGGGTTGTGTGATTTTGAAAAGGTTTCATAGTGTATTTATATTCACAATGTAATCATAAAGCTGAAATGGACTTTTACTGCCTGACCAAAATTTGTAAGCCGCAATCTTGCATCTAGGAAATTAGGCACAGGGATACATTTTTTTCAAAACGAAGTATATAAGCTATGGAGAGTCGATCGCAGAGGTCATTGAATTACACCAGAGGTTATTCATAGTCATTTCTGGCCAATTGAAACCATTGCAGGATATAATTTTCCACGTAAAAAGGTGGAATTAGGTATAAGGGTACATCCTATGACGACAAAGGTCATTGGTGATGTGTAGTTGATCTGGCAGTTGATTTGAAGTAATGTCTAATTTTTTCAATGTGATACATGTAAGGGAGAGAGTTCACTTACCTCAAATTTCACCCAAAATTGGTAGAAATTGAGAAAAAATGTTATTTGCGTCGAAACATTTATCATCCAAAATACTTTTAACAGATATGTAGAGCCCAATACTATTTCAATGGATTTCAATACTTTCATAACATAAACTTTAATTTGATATTTACTTTTTTGAAGCATTGTTTTGATACTTTTAGGTGATTCTTTTTTATTTCACACATGAACCTTTCCAAATTTTTCAATTCAATGAACCCCCCCCCCCCAAATCGCCCCCAAAGAAAACAAAAAACAACAACAACAACAGAAAAAAAAACTCTAAAAAACAAAACCAAAAATCCCCCACTGCCTCGACCGGGCTTGACTGACCATAAAAAAACAAACAAATCAAATGTTAGATTAGATTGGAGACCGATACATCCAAGTAGTAAATTCTTGCTGGGAGACGGACATGAAATATTTAGCGAAGAAAGGTGAAAAATTCAAACTTTTTCAACTGCTAAAATGAAGTCCCTTGGGCTATAAAAAAGGAAACCCGAAAGACCTCAACAACTATAGGCCTATAAGCCTACTCAACCGTGTATACAAACTTTTCACAAAGATCATAACCAACCGAATCACGAAAACACTCGATGAAAACCAGCCACGTGAACTAGCTGGCTTCAGAAGAAGCTACTCGATCATGGACCACCTGCATTCGATAAATCAGCTGAAAAAAAGCAGCTGAATATAAACTACCACTCGCCGTAACATTTATCGACTTCAAAAAGCCGTTCGACTCAGTTGAAATCGCTAAGATCATGGAGGCGATCACTGGACAAGGTGTACATCCAGTATATGTTGGAGAGCTGAAACGTATATACAATCACAGCAGCTCCTTTATCAGGTTACATAAAGACTCAGACCCCCTTCAGCTCCAGAAAGGAGTAAGACAAGGTGATACCAGCTCACCTAAACTCTTCACAGCCTGCCTCGAGATGATCTTCAGAAGACTAGACTGTGAGAGTAAAGGAATCAAAATTGACGGCTAGTATCTGAGCAACCTCAGAATTGTAGACGACATTGCCCTTTTCACAGAGAACCTACACGACCTCCAACTAATGATAGATGAACTAAATGAAGAGAGCAAGAAAGTCGGCCAACACATGAACTTCAGCAAGACAAAGATCATGTGCAACAACTACATTGGAGATAAAAACACTAAGATCAAAATTGAGGACACAGAACTGGAGGAAGTAGATCACTACATCTACGTAGGATAACGAATCTCCTTGAGACTCTCAAAAGAAGAAAAAATCAAGTGAAGAATCACACTAGGATGGCAAACTTTTGGTAGAGCAAAAATAAGATCTCATTAATCCTAAAAAGAAGGCTGTATAACCAATGCATCCTCCCAATAGTCACTTATGGAGCTGAAACATGGAACCTAACCAAGAGACAGATCCGCATATTGAGAACCATGCAACATGCACATTAAAGAATTATGCTGAGCCTCACATGGAGGGACCACAAGGCGGCACAGTACAGCCGAGAAAATCATCATAGAATCCATAAAAAATCTCAAATGGCGGTGGGCTGGCCATGTTGCAAGAATGATGGACATCATGACTCACGACATGGATCTCTCGAGATCACATGTGCAACTGAGGCTAGCAGAATATTAGATGGAGAGATGAGCTAGACGAGTTCAGGAAGTACTGGCTCCGCGACGCCCATGATAGAGAAGTATGGCAAATCCTGGGGAATGTCTATGTCCAACGACGGACGTTAAAAGACTGATGATGATGAAGACACTAGCGGGGGTTCCTACTGTTGCACAAAGAAATAATTTCAAATTTGACAACACAGTGGGGAATATGTTTTTTTATGTATTTTTCCTTGCATCACACAAATCGCTGGGCTAAAACGTGGTTCAAATACACGAACATGATGGATTTCACAATCCCTGGGTAGGTCGACACTCACTTTCAGGTAGTTCTGCGCTCAAAAAAAAAAAAAAAAAAGAAGTGTGACCTGCATATCTGGGATCACAACGACACGAATTATTTTGAATGAACGGAAGGCTCTTGTTATGATTATCATGTGGATTTATGTGTAGCAGGGAAGCATCGAGACTTCAACGAAAATGAAAAATTCAAATTTTTTTCAACTGCTAAAAAAATCCCGAAAATCCCAATGCTGCAGCAAGAACTGAATGAATACAATTGGATTTGCCGTATTTTTAAAAAATTAATTTCATTTATTTACTTGTTTATCATGTACTTTGTTCATGTACTACACTGATTTGTTCATTCATCCAGCTGCGTATTGCTTGATTGTGCTATGCCTATTCTACCAACCCCTTATTTCGGATCTCCTCTCCTAAACTTCTGTTAAAAGTATACAAGAGTATAGCTTCGAAATCTCTAAATGCACACTAATTTCGAATATAATATTCCACTAAACTCCCAAAAAGAAGATATATCTAAAAAAAAAAAATGAAAATTAGCCCCCCCCCTGCCCCGACCGGGGCCTGACTGGCCATAAAAAGAAGCATGAGATTAGATTCAAAGACAGACACATCCAACTAGTGAATTCTTACTGCCCTCGGCCGGGAGTCGGACATGAACTATTCAGCAAAGTAAAATGAAAAATTCAAATTTTTTCAACTGCTAAAAGAAATCCCTAAATTCCCAATGCAGCAGCAAGGTCCAGATGAGCACAATTCAATATACCATATTTTTATATTCATTCATGTATTTCACAAACTATTTTATCATAGAATGGTAAGATGTAAGATGCAAGTAAACACCAATAAAGAATGCAGATGATTGTTCCACACCAAACTGCAACCACTAAACGTACCAGATGAACTCACCCAACCCTTCAAGCTAAAATTGAAAAACAGATTTAAAAACCCTTACTGATGAAAACAACACCAACATCAACAAACACCATAACAAAATAACAACGTCTCTGATAGAAGCTGCCAATATCTTTAAACCAAGAAACACACAGACCATCAGCAAAATCTCGAACAAAACCAGGAAACTCATTGAAGAGCGCTCAAACCTCAAACCACAAACAAGAGCAAGGGAAAAAATAGCGGACTCCGAACTAAACAAAACAATCAAAAAGAAACTAAGAGAAGAGGTACTCGACAGCAATCATCGAGACCACTCACGAAAAACAGCGAGGCTTCAGAGCAATAAAGAGAAGCTCTCACTCTAGGGTAGAAACAAATAACTAGCGTACTCGAAGAAAACAGAGACATAATAACAGACAGAGATAGAATTGTCGAATGCACCCAAGAATTCTACCAAGAACTCTTCCTTTCAAGACATGGGCAACTAAGCAACGACCAGGATACGTAAGACGCTGACAATCAGTTCGAGGACTTACAGAAGTTACACCATGGGAGGTAAAACAAGCTATCAAACAAACAAGAAAAAGGAAAAGCTCCTGGACAAGACAACATCAACGTTGATCTACTCAAAAAGCTGGTAAGATCGTCTACAAAAAACGTCTCTAAAACAGAGTAAAGTCCCTAAAGACTGGAACACGGCAATCATAATGCTTCTTCATAAAAAGGAAACCCGAAAGACCTCAACAACTACAGGCCTATAAATGTACTCAACTGCATTTATAAACTTTTCACAAAAATCACCATCAACCAGATCCCTAAAACACTAGATGAAAACCAACCTCGGGAACAGGCTGAATTTAGAAGAATCTGCTTGACCATGAACCATCACCATTCAATAGACCAGCTGAAAGAGAAAACAACAGAATAAAAAATGACACTTGCTGTAGTATATATTGACTTCAAGAAGGTATTCGACTCCATAGAAATTCCCATTGTCATGAAGGTTATCGTCCTGCACAGTGTAGACCCTGTATATGTCAAAGTACTGCAACACATATACAATCACAACAACTCCTTTATCGGGCTACATGAAGACTGAACCCTTCCAACTCCAAATAAGAGTGAGACAAGGAAATACCAGCTCACTCAAACTTTAAACAGCCTGCTGCGAGATGATCATCCGTAACCTGGACAGTGAAAATAGAGGGATCAAAATAGACAGCTCATATCTGAGCAACCTCAGATTTGCAGAAGACATCGTCCTTTTTGCAAAGAACTTACATGACTTCCAACTAATGCTAGATGAACTAAATGAAGATAGCAAAAGATTTGGCCTGCACATGAACTTCAGTATGACAAAAATCATGTGCAACGATCACAGAGGAAATAAAGACGTAACTGTGAAAATTGGAGATGTAAAAGTGGGGAAAGTAGACCTCTACATCTATCTAGGACAACAAATCTCCATGAAACTCACGAAAGGGGAATCAAGCGAAGAATCACACTAGGATGGAAAGCCTTAGGCAGTGCAAGCTCGACCTGCAAAAACGAGTTGATTCCAATAATCCAAAAAAGAAGAGTATACAACCAATACATCCTCCCAATAGTCACTTATGGATCTGAAACATGGGATCTAACCAAGAGACAAACCCCCAAATTAAGAAGCATGCAACGTGCACCGAGGAGTCGGTACTGACACTTGCCCGTCGAATGGGCCGGAGATTGTGTGTGGGTTAGCATCAAAGACCGAGTGCGCCGGTGCAAGCGTTAGCCAATGAGGTTTGACTGAGGCTGCATTTGCTAAGCGCATTGGAGAGCGTTTGGACTCGTTCTTAGGCTCTCCCATTATTACTCGGCCCAGCTGCAGGGTCACAGTTTCGCCGGGGCAGCACTGCTCCATTGCACTTAAAGGAGCAGGTCCCCTGGTGGATGCTTTCGCAGGTGACGTTGTCTAGCCATTATGATGAGCTTTTCAACGGTAACTGCGTCGGCTTGAGCCATTTTTGGAAGGGATGCTCCTTTTTTTTCCCACATTAAGCCCGACCCTGTGTCTCATATTGCTGTGGTGGGACAGTGTTTAAATAGCGCCTCCCCTTTTTCGGTCTTTTCTTCGGGATCAAAGTGTAGTATCTGTTCCATGGCAGGGCCCGAGGTGCACATACTGACACTTGCCCGTCGAATGGGCCGGAGATTGTATTTGGTTTGACATCAAAGACCGAGTGCGCCGGTGCACGATTTTTCTGGTCTTTTAGCATGAATTAAAGTGTTGTATCTGTTCCATGGCATAGCCTGATCGCCAATACTTACACTTGCCTGTCGAATGGTTTGGAGATTGTATCATGGCGAGTATCAAAGACCAAATGCACTGGTGCAATGCATCAGCCAATGAGGTTATACTGGAGTGCGCATTGCTACACGCATTGGGAGCCTTTGGATTCGTCCTTGGGGTCTCTCATTATTACTCAGCCCAGCTACAGGGGATCTGTTTCCCCGTGGCAGCAATGTCCTATTGCACTTAAAGGGACTGGTCGGGTCCGTCCTGACGCTTTCGCGACTGTAGTTGCTTTAGCAACCATGGTTGCTTAGCAACCAAAGTTGCGTCAGTTGGAGCTATTTTTTTTTAGCATTTTTTTTATGGGTTGCTCCTAATCCCCCCACATAAAGCCCACACCTTGTGTCGCATTTTGCTCTGGTGGAAGAGAAAATAAAGAGATGCTCAAAATTAAATGAAAAATTCCAGGTAGAAACGAAGATCAGACTTAATCAAGCAAATCATATTAGATAAAATAATATTCATTTATAATAAAAGATCGATGAACCGAATAATGACTAAATTTTTTGCTTTTTGGCAATAAGATTAGCCGAAAGTAGAAAGATTTAGCCGATATTAGTAATTTGTAAGTGGTTTTAGCCGAAAAAATGAACTCTGAGTTGGAAACACTGCACTGATGGCCTATTCACCCTAACAATTCTGTCATTCTATTCAGTCACACCTTTTCTTTCTTTCTTTTCACATAATGTTATCTTTTTATCAAATTGTGAAAATGGCATTCAAAAAACAAAGATTCAAAATCCCCGAGAAGTTTCTTAATGAAATGAACAAAATATTTATACTTCATAATGCCAGATAATGAAAAATGATTATATGTTGATTTAGGGATGCGTGATACACCCTAAATAATTTAAAGGAATCAACAGAAGTCACCTGCGGATGTTTTATTCATAAAATATTGTAAAAAAAAAAAAATTGCACGATATGAATTATACCCACTTCAGCGCTGAATCTTGAAAAAAAAATTCTCAAAAGTAGATAATTTCCAAAGTTTATAAAGGCATTATGAATTTAAAAAATAACCGAGGGGAAATTTATCTGCGTATACCTGAAATTTTCCCCAAATATTTGCATTCATTTATATTTTGTATTGCAAAATGATTAAACCTGGTGAAAAGATATTTACCAATTTGATTTATCCAAAGCAATAACAATATTGTCTTTGTACTTACCGCTTATTTTGCTTCAGTAATTCTTTTATCTATTCATTTTTGTTCACCATTTTTAACACTAAATAGGCGAGTGTGTTAAACATAACAATTTACTGTCAGGATGACCATCTCTCAATGTCTTCCTATTTTACACTCCTTTTTAAATTCTGCTTTTCATTTTCTTTCTTTGTGTCAATGACATAAATGCACAAGGTTATCACATTATTTTCGTACTGTACCTATCTTTTTTCCCTCTCTTTCACTCTCTAGATTTTCTTTCTCTCCTCATGAGGATGGTTCATTCTATCATTAAATCAATGAGTGAAAACGTAGTCACCAACCTGATCGATAGTCGATAATTTGAACGAAGAGGAAAATAAGCGTAACAAAAGAGAATATGTATATGTAAAATGAACGGAAGTAAGCTTCTACTTTAGCTTCATAGATGCACTGTTAATTGAATCACCATCAAAAACCCTTTGAAAGATTATTTCCTTAAAACCTTTTACTTTTCCGACAGTTCCGAGAATATATAGTCTCAAATATTTGGACAGGGAATATAAATGTATCAAAACATATTTCAGGTCCTTCCACTCCCCACTTCATGCCGAACGCTAGAAGGAAAGTACACAAAATTCATAGAATCAAAAAAGAACTCAATAAGAATGACGACGAACTCGAGGAAAGGCACATTGTACAGCCGACAAATCCTGTAGCCACTGAGCTCGGAAGAAGTTTAAAAAGTCTAGGATATCGTGGTCAGTACATCTATAACAGTTAAAGATATGATCAGAAAACCGTATAAAGACCCACATTCGAAGCTAGTATTAACGAAATACTTTGCGTGGATAATTTTCTTGACGAAACATCCAGATCTCTAAATAAAAAAGATTATATGGGTACCGGAGAGCACTAATATTAACACCCTCGTCAACCATCGTAATAAGATGGGTCATAATTTCGACCTATGAATCAAGAATGAATACAACATTATAAGATGCAAATGCATAGAATCTGCGTTGATTTTGGAACGTTGGAGCATTATCCAACGACCAAGCCTTTTCTAGAAATTTATCGAACCAAACTGAATATTAGTCAATGCGAATGTTCTTTGTCGATGCAATGCTGGTTAAGCATCTCACGAGTATTCTCCAAAAAATATTTCATGCATAGAAGCATCATTAATCTTAAAATACACCGAGTTCTGCCCTCTTACAGTCGCCTTCCTGCTGGAACTAGACATAAACATACAAGCCTACGTACCCACATACACCGCAGATGATTACAGCCTCGCATATGTACACACACCAAATGACCATAAATTGACAACAAAATCTGAACTACATTTGAAACGACTCCACAAAACTAGACACAGTTATCTGCCGATAATGACCACTGTAACACGTAAATTGATAAACTCCACTCACTCAGACACGTACGCACTTATATTTATAGACTATATTTATAACAACCGCAGATGCAGTCCAAGGTATCATTTTCTCTAGCGTGGCACTGACAATGATTAATAACAACATCCACCTAATCAACATGCAGATTTCAGTATGTATTGGTCTAACTGGTTTTTTTTCATTCATGTTGATCTTTTTCTATCACTAAGGGTTATTCTTAACATTGCACTTTTCATTGCTCTTCGTACTATTCTGAGTTTCTTTTCAAGTGGTTTTATAAGTTTCCAAATTTCGCACCCCTGCGTCATGACTGGTCGTATGCATTGATTGTTTACCTAAAAAAGCATATTGGCAATTTGCTTTCCAGAGATTTTCATGAAACAGCGCATAACAAGTATGAATAGAAACTATTTATATGCGCTGTCTCATTTCATTTCCGTGATCTTTCTCTAGATGTATCGCCTGACCTATGTAGTTATATTTCTTAACTCCGCTGTCTATTCTTATGGTCTATTCCGAGACTTTGTTACTGGAACATTGTTTTGTTCATCTTTAATCCTTTTTTCAGCTTTCTCTATTGAGATCACTTAAATATTTTGTAGACCTTCACGGTTTCTTACATTGTTCAAATATTCTCCCTCAATATTTGTAACTATCTCTACTAACCAAGATTATTAGGAACCGCTGGGACACTCTTATACTGAAACCAGGATTGAAAGACATATATCAATAGACAGGTATTTTGCTTACTGCTGACCACAAAATATTAAAGAAATGGTAAGTAGCTATAACCTAACTAATGACAAAGATATACACACACACACACACACACACACACACATACACACACACACACACACACAAACATTATCGAAACAGTTCATTTTTTCTAACCAGGTAACTGGACAAAATAGTCTAAGCAGCAAAAAACTTACATTCACTACAGTGGAGCAGTTAGAATGAACATTTTAAGGAGAACTGTGCAGATTGTGAAACATGCATGAAATTCGTTGTCTTTGTCCTCCAGAGGTTTCTGGTCAAATCTGCCGGATCCAAGAGGCCAAACAAGTGGACATTGTGTTTGATGTATACAAGGAGTTGTTTGACTTCCTGATGGAGAGGTGTGAAGCAAAATCAGGAGAAAATTTCATTAGCAACACAAGAATGTATCTGGATGTTGAATCTTCATGTTGTCATGGAGAAGCTGTCATGCAGATATTTTTACATAGCAAAGCATGTATCAGAAAGTTTCTCATAATCAAGGCTAATGGCGCTCATGTTCTTTCCATCGCAATATCTATAATGCTATCTTTATATCTTGTCTTTGGCCAATTTAGGTCTTGAGCCAATGGACAATGGATTTCTGTCCATGTGGTAGATCCTGCAATATAACATGAGAAAGCTAATGGAATATCAAATTTTCATGCCTTCACTTGGATGTGATGATGTGCCTGCCTTTTGCAGTATAAGGGAGAAGTCTTGGAATAAGTGTGATGAAAACCTTCACCAATGTCGGCCAGTATCCAACATCAGCTAGTGGTATTGACCTGCAACAGCTTGAGAGAATGGTTGTACTAATGAATGTCGGATCAAATGCTGCTGCTGAAATGCACGAAGCAAGACTCGATTTACCTGCTAACAGAGGGATAAGCTTTCAAATTATGGCCCATTAAGTACTTTTTAGAGAAAGCATGGAATTACTAACATAGTTATCGGCACCATAATATTAATCTTAAGATGCGCAGGGAAGTAAGATTTAATCTGTAAGGACCGTGAGAGGTCAAATTTAGGATATTCGTCCGTCTACCGAGTGTAAAACGTTTAATTAAGGAATTAAACAGCGTAGAAAAATATTTTCGCGTGTTTGCATTCGATACTTTCTGTTTAAAATGGTGTCCTGAAATGATGATAACACTCTGCAACTTCTGGTGATCTCAAAAGTACGACCAAATGAATGGGCTTTCCCAACTTAATTGGATTTATCACCTTAAACTTCCAGTAGTCAGACTCTGGTGGATATACTATCGAGGGCTATTCCTATCGAATGCTGAAGTTGGGAAAAATTACCGGAGTGGATAATTAACGAGTAATGGGCATTTCAACGATTTGGCAGCCATCTTGGATGCCCACCTTGAATTTATACCTTTCCAGACGTTGAACCGTAGTAAAATTTTATATGGTACCAAACACACAAGAAACTACAAGAAAACGTTGGGGAAACCTGCATAGAGCTGATGATAAACGATTACTAAATATTTCAGATATTTTGCAACCATCTTGGATGCCATTTGGATATTGTACCTTTCCAATGGTCAGTCTGTTGTAAAAACTTTGTTGTATTATTGAGTATACTTCAAAGAGAGAACATGTATTGGATAAATATAGAGCAAGATTTGGCAATCACCTTGGACGCCATCTTGAAAGATGCACCTTTCCAGTGGTCTAGCCATGATAAAAATATAGTATCCTTTTGATACCACAGAAAAACAATTGAGAAACCCTTTTTTTCGTGGGGTGATTTTTTTTATAAATGCACACGACTATCTGTACATTGTTGAAAAAATTGGCAACGTTTTTCTTTATATCTGCTGTAGACGTACCTTAATATTCAAGAGCGGTATTGCTTGTAACATTATCGTCATACTACCCAGCACCAAATTTATTAGCAAAAGAAGGTCTTTTTAACGTTTACTTCAAATTTGACCAAAATGCTTTTCCTTGGCTTCTGGTAAATAATTATTAAAAAATGAATGGGTATTCCCAACTTAGTCGGAAATGTCACCTTGAATGTTTTTCTAAGCAGTTTGATTTTCAAATTAGATACGTTTAAACATCAGACCCGGTCGAATTTGACCTCTCGCGGTCATCAGTGGTCGAATCTGATTCTCCTCCACACCTAAGAATTTATATGGTATGTGCTATGGTAGAAATGTTATGCTTTTACAAAAAGTATACAGTCATTTTAGTTATTTTCTCTATCAAGACCATATAACTCAATATCACCAACACAGGAAGCTTTCACAGAGCATGCCAACCATGCTGCTCATCAGACTTGGATCATTTAGGGTCAGGCTACCATCCCTGGGCCGGACAGCAGAGATTTGGTAAACAAACCCCAATAAAACCCGCCACACCCAGAGCCGGATTTTACGCAATACTATGCTACAATTCCAAAAAGGTTTACATTGGGGAGACATTGAGACCTCTCAAGAGAAGAATATACGTCAACAGAATAATCCCAAAACTATTTGAACGAGTTGAACACAGAAACATAACCATAATTTCAGGTTTCTAAAAGACCACCCCATCAAAATACACACGGCTCTTTGGCGTGCTAATATGTCAAGACTGTCCTTATATTCAACGATGCAACGTGACATGTATAGACAATTTTCAAGTAGTAGATACTTTTAATACACAATTTTGCGAACAAAACCATATTAAAACAACATGAGAATGCAAAAAATAGGATATTACTTACCTCTTTAGAGGGGATACGAATACACACTGATCATCAACCGGTCACTCATACTCACTCACTCACAATCGAACACACATAGAACAACTACTCCACACTCTTCATATCCACCACCACCACCACCACCACCACCATCATCATCATCATCATCATCATCATCATCATCATCCGTCGTTTTTCAAGAGTGGTTCCGATGATTGCTTTCGTGTACTTACTTTTGTCTTCTCTTAGTTTCTTTTTGGTTTTGATCAGTTAGGTCTCATCAATTTTCCCTTGTTGTTGGTGGTTCGAGGTTTCTGCACTATTCAATGAGTTTCCCGATTTTGCTAATGGACTAGTGTTTCTTGCTTTAAACATAGTGGCAGCTTCTATTGGAGAGGTTGTTGATTTTGTTGTGGTGTTCGTTGGTGCTGGTGTCGTTTACTCCGGTAAGGACTTTACACCTGTTTTTCAATTCTAGCTTGAAGAGTTGGGTGAGTTCATTTGATACGTTTAGCGGTTGCAGTTTGGTGTGGAACATTTTTTTGCATTCTTTATTGGTGTTTACTTGCCTCTTACATCTTACCATTCTATGGTTGCTTCTTGTGTTTACTTGGTTTAGAATTTGAATGTCTTTGATGGTATCGCTTTTGTCCGTTAGGATGCAATCTATTTCGTTCTTGGTTTCATGGTTGGGACTCTTCCAAGTCCATTTTCTATTGAGTTTCTTTTTGAAGAATGTATTCATCATTTTGAAGTCGTTTGCAGTTGCAAAGTTTACAAGATCTTCACCTCTCTCATTCTGTCTTTTGTATCCGAATTCTCCGATGCAGCATTCGCTTCCTTGTCCTACTTGTGTGTTGAAATCTCCCATGATGATGTTGAAGTATTTTTTAGTATCTTGCTGTAGGGAGCTCAAGTCTTCATAGAAGTCATCCATTTATTCTTTGGTTGATTGCAAAGTGGGAGCGTATACTTTGATGGCATTCAGCTTGTGCCTCTTTAAGAGTTGTATGATGACGCTGGCTATGTGGTCTGAGACAGTTTTGAAGCCTACCACATTGTCTTTGAGGTCTTTATCGATGAGAAAGCCTACTCTACTTCGTTTTACTTTCTTTCTTTCTTTGCTGTTCTATTAGATCTTCCCGTGGTCTTCTCACTTTGCTGATGCTGATGATGTCCCACTTGATGTTTTGGATTTCGTTCACTAGATGGATGAGGTGGGGGTCTATAGAGAGTGTTCTGACGTTGTAGATGCTGATGTATAACGTCATTCTTTTGGTTTTTGAGTTTGGGTTTTGTTTGGGTGGTCGCTGTTAGAGCTCATCACTTCCACTCAAAGCATGTGATGGGGCCGGGCTTTTTGGGACCGATGACCCAGCAGGAACAGGCGTTTTTCTGGTGTAATGTTTGAGTAGTCGCTGTTGAAGCAAATCATCCCCACCAAAAGCAAGTGAGGTGGCTTGGCCTTTTGGGACTCCTGACCCAGCAGGAACAGCTGGTGTAACTTTCATTGAGCGAGCCATTGGCCCTGCCCTGCTGCGCTGACCCATGACGTGTTTGAAGGGGGTCAGGTGGATTGGTTACAGCTGGTGTCGTTTGGAGTGGAGTTAGAGCTGTATCTGCTCTTGATGGGTAAGCTGACAGGCCTGGGGGTACGCAGCACTGTAGAGGGTAAAGGATAAAGGATTAAGGGTGAAAGGTCGGAAAAGTTATAAGAAAAGGTATACAGAATTTTTTTCCATCTTATGGTATTCACGTGGTCTATTCGGATAAATCAGCCCAGCTGATAACCTATCTTAGCCTATTTGCGTCTACAACAGGGTCCAGCTTTGTGCCGGTGGATTACTAACATGTCTGATGAATTCATATCATTTTTGTTCAACCAGATGGGTAGATCGAGCTTTAGCATACCTCTCCCTTATAAATTAAGTTTTTAATTTAGTAAGAGTCCAAAGAGAGTGAAGTTCGAAACAAAATAAATGCATGCATGAATGGATGAATGAATCAATCAAAATACAACAAATACAGTTGCATTTATCAGGGTCCGATTTTTTTCTTACTGCAGGTTTGGGGATTCATTTAAAAGTCGAAAAATTTGAGGTAAAAAGAATAATCTTCATATTGTTCCACACGTATTCATTTAAGCCAACTACGTATTTCATCACTCTATCCCCCTGCAGAGACAAAAAGAACATTCCCAAACTGACCATTCTAACTGATCCCTTGTCCTACTCACATCAAGATATCTGCTTTCCTCTCCTACAAAAACAATCAGAAAAACACCGACTACGCACTCTGTCTTTCCTCATTTCATTCCTTCACTCGAGCATGTAAACATCTACACAATTGTTTGCAAGAGTTTTCTGTATCGCTTTGTGCCTTTGAAAAAGCTGGCGGTACCAGCGAAAAGAATCAAACCTGTCCGCGTAGTAATAAAGTTTTTAAGAAGTAACACTTGTTTTCCTCAAATTTTTCACTTTCCATATTGTCAGATTACCACTATACATATAGTAATGCTTCCTGGCGTAAATACTGGGCGTGAGTAAACAAACATATATGGTCATATGTATGTATATGCACTTTTTGTATACGATACATATTTATGTATCGTACTTATGTTATATTTGTTATTCATCTTCCAACTACGAAATGTTCACATCCTGTGTTTTTAACCGTAGATCAGCCACACTGTCGGAATATTCCCGTAAAGCTAACTTGGGCATCAGCTAGGAAGAGACACCCCTTGCAACCTTGGGGCCCTAGTTACACCATGGAATGCAAACCTTCCGTTTGAAGAGTGGTATCTACTCAGGGCAAGTCACAATACCTTAGAACTCTAGGGAGGTTATTTCTCTCACAGGCACCGCCGTCTATAGCCCAACTGCTGTGGAGAACTCTCCCTAGGAATATTCGATTGCGGAGCGAAGCCATTACATGTGTCATATTTATTCTATTTGCATTTATACTTATAACCGCATGTAAGATTATATATATATATATATATATCTTACGCACCCATACATGCTAACACCCACACACAAGCACATACACAAGAAAGAGTATGTATTGACTTGAATAGAGCACAGTGTCCCTCTTGCAGTCTACAAACAGTTGGACATTTCCATTACAAACTATGGTGCGCCTGCAGCTGTGATTGTTTGTGCTGCAACGAGTTGTTCTCATAAATATGAATGAATCCAGCCTTATATGTATTCAGGCTTGTTTTTAGCTGCTGCTGTGGCGTGATCCATGAAGTGATGGGGAAGGAAGAAGAGTTATGATGCTGTACAAAGTGGAGAAAAATGGAGAGGATTGATTGGTTATATTGTTGTTGTTGTTGTTGTTGTTGAAGAAGAAGAAGAAGAAGAAGAAGAAGGAGAAGAAGAAGAAGGCCTTCAGAAATTAATTACAACAAACGATTCTTTAGTTTAATGGAAGCCTTTATTCATTTTGAAATACAGGATATTCTAATGAAGTAGAAAACCTAAATCTGAACAGTAGTTAGAAGATCAAATAGATTAAATGGATCTAAAAATTGCTTTAGCTAATCCATTTGGGTCTTTTAATCTATATTCATATGCTGCATTTCCAACAATATATATGACGATTACACATCATTCACACACAGCACGTGCAGCACACTCAGAGTTTCCGTAGAAAACAAATGTTGCATCAGATGTATGTTATGTGCAAGGATTTTTATATCATAAAAAAATACTTTTCGTGAACATGGATCACCACAAACACATTTATATCTGATGTATATGTATAATATCATCTTCAGTCTTTGATAGTCCATCGTTGGACATCGACTTTCTCAAGGCAGAGCCAATACTTGCTGGATTTGTCTAGTTCGCCTCTCAATCTTGTATTCTGCCGGCCGTAGTTGCGCATATGATCTCTGGGGATCCATGTTGTGAGTCATGATGTTCATCAGTTGTCTGGCGTTCTTGCAACATGACTAGCCCATTGCCATTTGAGTTTTCTAGTGGATTCTATAATGACTCCTCCCTTATATACAGCGGTGATCTCTCCATGTGAATGTGAGATTGAGCATGATTCATTCATGTGCTCGTTGCATGCCTGTGGGTTTGTCTCTTGGTTAGGTTCCATGTATCAGCTTCATAGGTGACTATCGGGAGGATGCGTTGATTATTCACCCTGCTTTTTAGGATTAAAGTGATTCTTCGTTTGATATCTTCTTCTTTTGTGGGTTTTATGGAAATTCGTTGTCCTAGGTAGATGTAGTGGTCTATTTTCTCCAGTTTTGCAACTTGGATTTTGACATTTATCTTCTTATTTCCGATGTGATTATTGTGCATGACCTTTGTTTTGCTGAAGTTCATGTGTTGCCCGACTTTCTTGCTTTCTTCATTTAGTTCATCCATCATTAGTTGGAAATCGTGTAGGTTCTCTGCGAAATGGGTGATGTCGTTTGCAAATTTGAGGTTGCTCAGATATTCACCGTCTATTTTGATTCCTTTACTCTCCCAGTCTAGTCTTCTGAAGATCATTTCGAGGTAGGCTGTGAAGAGTTTGGGTGAGCTGGTATCACCTTCTTGGAGCTGGAAGGGCTTATAGAGTTTATGAAGAGCTGCTGTGACTGTATATATGTAGCAGTCCTCTGACGTATACAGGGTCTTCATATGGTTAAGTGATGGCCTTCAGGACCATGGAAATTTCCACGGAGTCGAATGCCTTTTTGAAGTCTATAAATGTCACAGCGAGTGGCATTTTGCTTTTTCTTCCAGCTGAATCGTTGCATGGAGATGGTCCATGGTGTAGTGGTTTCTTTCAAAGTGGTTTTCTTGTTCTCGTGGTTGGTTTTCACCACGAGTTTGTTTTTTGTGATTCAGTTATTTCACCCCCCGCAATTCACTCCTCAAAGTAAGTCGCAATATCAACCCCTCTCTCCTAAAACTCAACCACAAGGAATTTGACATCAATCAAAGTTAATGTACAAATTATCCAAATTTTACGACCTCTACTGGACAGTAAAAAGTAATGTCCAGAAATAGAATCATATCAGCCTTCTAGAGACATGTACAAAGTGTATGATCCGACAGAATGATGATAAATAACTATAAGATTCGTATTTGAAATGATCTCCCGTTGTCACACGGTATATATATATATATATATATATATATATATATATATATATATATATATATATATATATATATATATATATATATATATATATATATATATATATATATATATATATATATATATATAGTCCCCAGTTGTGCAAAGACCCAAATAACCGCTTTTGCACCTATTCTCATCTCGTTAATTCTCGGTCTATCCGTCTCTTTCAACGCGACATTCATGTATTAAAAAATTGACTTTTATGGGACGATGAAATGATTATTTCCCAATACATAACACATATATATATATATATATATATATATATATATATATATATATATATATATATATATGATTGATATGATGTATACAATATGATATATATCTATATTTAATATATATATATATATATATATATATATATATATATATATATATATATATATATATATATATATATATATATATATATATATATATATATATATATATATAGTAAATGAAAGACCAAAAACGGAAACGATATGCCCCTTTATGCAGCACATTCCCAACCCCAATATTTTCCCTATGCTGTTTTTTACTTGTAGGTTAAATGGCAGTGTATACCAGGTATTTAACTTTCTTTTATTGTCACCATGTTCAACTGTATTGGATTTTACTTTTTCACCGTATTCAAAACTGATTTCGGTAAAACTGCTACCCGATTAGGCTTTAGTATATTTTTTCTAAAATTGTTAAATACTATCTCTTTTGAGGAATTGTCAATCAACCTTATTTCTATTGATTAGGGATCATTTTAATGATTTTGTTTTGATTATTAGATTTTATCAAAATATATGTAATTCTAGAATTTTCTTTCCTAAGTTGCTTGTTGGTGTTATCATGGAGATTGAGAGTAACGACTAAAATGTTGAATATATTAAGCAATTTATGAAATGAATCCATCACAGATCGGATATTGAATGATTGATTAGTACTTTGGTATGATATATGTATGATATATATTATATAGATATAATACAATATATACATATAGATGTATAGATATGATATATGTATAATATATATATATGCATGATAAACATATATATATATATGTAATATATATAAAATATTACAATACATGTATAGTATATGATAAATGATATATCTATACATCTATATCTATATCTATCTATCTATCTATCTATCTATCTATCTATATATATATATATATATATATATATATATATATATATATATATATATATATATATATAGAGAGAGAGAGAGAGAGATTTATGTCATCCAACAGAATCGGGAGAGCATTTCAAATCAGATTCTATATAATACAATGCAACTTTTGATTCCTTCCGTTGGATGGCATATATCTATTTCTTAGTGTATAAGTGTTGCGTTTAAAGAAGCAAATAGACAGAGAATGAACAAAAGGAATCATTGGGTTGAAAGCAGTTATTTGGGCCTTTGTATTACCGGTGGCTAGATGGCCCCATGGTAAGACCAGCGTTATCGATTACCCTATAAGAAGCCGATAAGATTCCTGCAGCTCCCAAATTTTCATAAAACTGTATAAGTACGGGAGATCATTTCAAATAAGTTTTTCTATAATAT
Source organism: Thysanoteuthis rhombus (assembly GCA_963457665.1). Classification (NCBI taxonomy): domain Eukaryota; kingdom Metazoa; phylum Mollusca; class Cephalopoda; order Oegopsida; family Thysanoteuthidae; genus Thysanoteuthis; species Thysanoteuthis major. The sequence goes on from OY735208.1 coordinate 21,061,213, forward strand.
GAAGCAATTTACTATATATATATATATATATATATATATATATGATATAGATATAATATATATATATATATATATATATATATATATATATATATATATATATATATATATATACATATATATAATATATATTCATTATATAATATGTATGTACGTATTATAAATAATATATATACAAGAATTCTACCAAAAACACAAAACAACGCACAGGATGTGTAAGACACAAGCGATTAGTTTTAGGACTTGCTGTGAGAAGTAAAACAAACAAAAGGACCCTGGAGCGGATAGCATTACCATCGACCTCCTCAAAAAAGCTGATAAAATCATCACTAGGGAAGCTAAGCATTTTATTCAATTTATGCCTCAAACAGAGTCAAGTCAAAGATGATTGGAATACTCCAATCATAATGCTGTTCCATAAAAATGAGAACCAGAGGACCTCTATAACTAAGGACCAATAAGTCTACTCAACTGCTTCTACAAACTTTTCACCAAAGTTTTCACCAACCGAATAAAAAAAAAACGCTAGACGAAAACCAACCACGGGAACAAGCTGGCTTTGAAAGGTACTCAACCAAGGACAATCTCATTTCGATAAACAAACAGAAAAGGCAACAAAATATAGAATGCCGCTAGCAGTAGCATTTATAGACTTCAACAAAGCTTTTGAATCAGAAGAGATTCCAAAAATCATTGATGCTATCATCTGACAAGTTGTTAATCCCGTATACGTCCGAGTAATTCATTATATATACCTTCACAGAAGCTCCTCCATCAGGTTACATAAAGACACTGAGCCCCTCAGCTAAAAAGGGGCAAAACAAGGTGATACCAGCTCGACCAAAAACTTTACTGCCTGCCTCAAGATGATCTTCAGAAATATAGACTGGGAAAACAAAGGAATCAAAATAAACGGCGAGTCCCTGAGTAATCTCAGATTTGCAAACGACACAGTCCTTTCAGCAGAGAACCTCTACAACGTCCAAGTAGATAAATTGATCAAAAGAAGCATGAAAAATGTCCTTCAAATAAACTTCAGCACAACAAAGTTCATGTACAACAAACAGGTCAGAAATAAACGCACAACGATGAAAATCGAAAAGGCAAAGCTGGACAAAGTAGAGCACATCATCTAGGGAGGACAACCAGTCTCCATGACATCCTAAAAAGAAGGAAAAATCAAACAAAGAATCAATACAAAGTGACAAACCTTCCCTGGAGCATACTCAACATTCAAGTACAAGAAAATACCATTGGTCTTTAAAAGAAGGGTATAAAACAAATGCATCCTCCCGATAGTTATCTGTGGAGCAAAACATGGAACCCAATCAAGACACTGACGCACAAACTGTGAACGATTCAACGTGCAGATGAAAAAATCATGGTGAACATCGCACGAAAAGACAATGATACAGCAGAGTACACTATGGTAAAAGCAAGAATCTAAAATATCATAAGATCATAAGAAACAATTTGGATATTTGACAGGTCGAAAGAAATATTGGCTCCAAAACAAACACGATATATCTATATATCTATCTCTCTCTCTCTCCCCCTCTCTCTGTCTCTCTGTCTCTGTCTCTGTCTCTCTCTCTCTCTCTCTCTCTCTCTATATATATATATATATACATATGAATATGTGCATAGATATACATAATAAATATACTGTATATCAACACAATACAAGTAAGGGATACAACAAAATAATACAATATTCGATGTGTCATTGGTTTCTTCCATAAAGTGCTTGTTACTTTCAACATTAAATCAGTTGATTTAGAGTTGAGTTTAAAACATAATGGAGCAAAGATTTATTACATAAACCTTTTTAGGTCTTTGCCTTACTATATCAACCCTAGGGAAACTTTCAGAAAAGAAATAATATATAAGAATATCGAAAACACACTAAAGATTAGCCAACCATATATCCTCATCTACAAACGAAAAATTTAGAATTATTACATCACTGTCGACATATTATTGGAATCTAACAGATACCAAACCCAAATTTACAGTAAAATTGAATATATAAAAAGGAACACACATAAGCTAGAATATTGAAACCCCATGTTACCTCGACTCAAATGAGAACTTTGAAATCCTCACGATTCAAGTAAAAACAAAATACTCTAAAAAAAAAACATAACACAGAGAACTAATAAATTAACCACGCATTGGTAACGAAAATGCATACATCATATTCTCCTGATTTATAATTTATAACTATCAACAAGCACAGTGTCCCAAAATAAATAAACCAGGAAAACCTAACAAGCACTGACTAAACACTAAACAAATAAGAGAACAAAAAGGGTATAGATATAACAAGAGGAAGATATAACCATTTGGAAAAATAGACGCAGTGCGTCAGCCAATGGGGTTTTACTGAGGTTGCGCACTGCTACGCGCATTTGGGAGCCTTTGGACTCGTCCTTCGGCTCTCCTATTATTACTCGGCCCAGCTGCAGAGGGTCAGTTTCCCCGGGGCAGCACTGTTCCATTGCACTTAACGGAGCAGGTCCTCAAGTGGACGCTTTCGTGACGGAGATTGCTTTGGTTGCTTAACAAACCAAAGCCACGTCAGCTGGAGCTATTTTTGGAAGGGTCTTTCCTATTCTTCCCACCTTAAGCTACACCTTGTGTCGTATTTAGCTGTTGTGGGACAGTAAATAAATACCCAGTTCGTGCTCTTTTTCTGGCCATTTCGGCAGGATCAAAATGTAATATCTGTTCTCCGGTGGAGACCAAGGTGACGATACTGACACTTGCCCGTCAAATTGGCCGGAGATTGAGTTGTGGTTGGTATCAAGACCGAGTGCGCCGGTGCCATGCGTTAACCAATTAGGTTTTACTGAGGCTGTGCACTGCTACGTGGATAGGGAACCTTCCGGTTCCTTTTTTATTATTCGGCCCAGCTGCGGGGAATATAGCACCCTGGGGCAGCACTGTTCCATTGCACTTAACGGAACAGGTCAGGACTTGTCCTGACGCTTTTGTGGCGGAAGTTGCTTTGGTTGCTTAACGAATCAAAGCTGCATCGGCTGGAGCCATTTTTGGAAGGGTATCTCCTATTTTCCCCACGTTAAACCTCGACTTTGTGTCACATTTTGCTGTGGTCAGACAGCGGATAAATAGACCAGACTGCACCCTTTTTGTGGCCTGTTCTTCAGGATCAAAGTGTAGTATCTGTTCCACGGCATGGACCGAGGAGTCGGTACTGACACTTGCCCGTCGAATGGGCCGGAGAGGGTGGGTGTCGAAGACTAAGTGCGCCGGTGGAAGCTTTAGCCAATGAGGTTTGACTGAGGCTGCGTTTGCTAAGCGCATTGGAGAGCCTTTGGACTCGTCCTTAGGCTCTCCCATTATTACTCAGGCCCAGCTGCGGGGTCTTGGTTGCTTAGCAAACCAATGCCGCATCGGCTGGAGCCGTTTTTAGATGGAGGGCTTCTATTTTCGTGGGTATGTAACCGGATGCTGATATTTTTCGATGAAAAGTATGGATTTTGATACATTCAAAGTGATGTATCAACGTTGAGTAGCTTTGAGGAATTATTTCAGTCATTTGTTGTGTTCTTCTTGGTCCTTTCCTGTAATGGTAATGTCATCAAGATGTTGCAACGTATTAAGGTTATCCTCATCGACAAACCTATCAATAGCAGGTTGAAAGGCTGCCTCTTCATTGATGACACCAAATGGTATTTATAAAGACGTCCATTAGCAGTGAAGGTTTATCATCATTACACAACGGTATTTGGTGGTGAGCATTAACAAGGCTTATCTTTGGCAAAGAGTCAGTGTCGAGCTCGATATAGAGATTGACAATGTTTTAGTAGTCGAGACAAATATGTTTGAGGTCCACCATGCAAAATGTTAACGGCACTGAGTGTTGTTTCTGAAAGTCCCTGTAAAGGTTTTTCATTATTTCAGAACGAGTGTTCCTGTGCAGACCATTGTTTGATGATATGTCTGCATGACACTCCTTTAACTGGTGCATATTTACAATTCATATCTTACGTTAAATATCGCATACTCGGCTTAATCCCCAGCTTTAATTCCTATGCTAATTTGGAGTCCATAAAACTACCAAAGCTAGCAGAATCAATTAGTGCTGAAACATTTTAGTCCTTTATCGACACAGGAATGATAACAGTGTGACACTGCAGTCGAAATATCACCCGCACAGTTTTTGCTTCAACTGACACACTTCTACCCAATGTACCCCATCTTGCCACAGAAAACTCACCAGGCATTTTGAACCGAAATGCAAACTAGCATCACAAGACTAGCACTTTTTTTTTTTTAGCAACGGCCAAGACCGAAGCAGAGTCTATTTGATGACTATTATTAGAATTTTACTTTCTCACTCAGTGCTGTCATTCCTCGTTGGTAGCACTTACCTGGGTGGCCACCCGAGCCTACTTTTCATAGTTGCGTAGGGTATGAACTGGGTGAATATATGGGATGTGTGCTGTGTCAACTTTTATGTTTTTGATACATTGCGTCCAGCATTAGATGAAATGTTTTCGTTTTCAAGGACACTGAATTTAGCTGGTTCGGATTTTTATCAGTCAGCATATCAGGATCGGCCTAGCATAGTAACGGGCGACCCTTTTTTTTAATCTCACAAGTGACAGCAAAGGGGAGATTATTGTTCTCCTATATTATTTATCGATTGTATTAGGGAATTAAATCTCAAGTTGTTAAGAGACAATAGATGACTAGAAAGTCAAATGAAAATTTCATGTTTGATCTATAAAATAGTTGGAGACTTCCATAAATTTTGGTTTATCTCATATTTTTTTTCAAATTTATTTATCTATTTTTAAGTCGTTAAGGTAAGTTGAAAGGATTTTCATCTCATGAATAATGTTTATGTATTCCAGCCATGATACTATTTGCCCTTTTTATGCCCCTCGGTGTCCGATCCAGAGCATCAAGGACAGGTTTCTGGACTATTTCGCATTCATTCCACATAAACGATTGAGAATTCAATCTAAAAACAGAATGTTAACCCTTTAGATTTAGACGCTATATTACAATGAACAAAGAAATGAATATAAATTTAGTTTTCTTCAAGTTATCCAAATACATGCAGTAACATCTTGAAATATGCACTTTTATTGCGGCTCCTCAAAATATGCAAATCTGCTGTAAGCGTGACCTCCAATTCTTTAAAAAAATTACAATGACATCATCACCTGGAAATATTGAAATGAATCTCTTAAACGTATATATATTGGAATAAAGATTATGAAATGAAAGTGTTAAAAATCATTTAAATATCATTAGGCACTAAAGACAAAAAAACTTTATCTATCAGAAGTTTTTTGAAAAGTTGTTCTCTACTTTGAGTGTAAAATCTGCCAAATTTGGAAAAAAATATTTCTATACGCTCAAAAACAAAGTCACGTAACCTGCAATATTTGCTGTGAAAAGATGTGTTCCTATGCTAAATTTTGAATTTCGTAGATGCAAAATTGTGGCCTACAAGTTGGAACATACAGAACAATAGATATGCATATATACAGACGTACATATATTTAATTTCATATATAAAGATATTTCCACAGCTTAGCTTTGTCTAGAATTACCATTTTAGTATTTGATATTTTATACGAAATTTGTGAATATAGATAAATACAGACGAATGCAGGTATACAGATCTGCATGAAACTGGAAAAATAAACTGTAGAAAAATATTGGGACACTTTTGTTTAAAAATACTGGTGTAACATTTCCACAGGACTTGATCACTATTCTTCTAAATTCGCCGTGCATTTTCAATAGAATTTAAAACAAAGAATCTCCAATCCATTGGAACACTTCTGCATTGTTTTTTACAAGCTATTCGAGTTGCTTTTACGGTAGTTGCTTTGTACTATTGTCTTAACTGCCCTGTTCGTTATAAGAAGCGTACAGGACTTTAAATTACAACCCCTGAGGAAATGATGACATCAGCACACATAAATGATGTTCACCAACCTTTTTATTTTACAGCAAATGAACAAATAACTCATGACACAAAACAATTTATGTTTAATACTTCGATATTCTGGCTTAATAAAATATAGCCCGAACAAATTGGATTAAGATATTTACATTATTTGCATATTTTCCAAGATCAAGAATAGAAAATAATATGGAATTACACAATGTGGAAGAAAAAATATCATCAACTACAAAAAAATCACGATTAGTACTTTATTATTCCTTCTCAGGTTTTTATGGGGTTCTGTATTCTTTGAGGCATGGACTTCACTAATGGAAAATAATATTCTCCATTAAGCTGGATCCAACTTTCTCTAATAACGATTGATAAATCAACTTTGCAGGATAAAACCTTCCAAAAGATTTTCAATCAGATTGAGATCTGGACTCTTTGCTGGCCATATCATTGAGTTGTTATGCCTTTCCTGAAGAAAAACTTGAAAAAATTTTGTTGGTAAGATGCTTTATCATGTTGAAAAATGACTTCATCATCATACATGTTTTTTATCGATCGTTGTTTTCTCTGACATGCTATCCTTTTAGCATGTCAGAGAAATTTGCTTGTTTTCTCAAGGCAGTCATCATTGTCTTTCATTGCAATTGCAGCATCATTGCATAGATCAATGCAGATTCATAATTTATTACTGAACACCACTTAGCCAATCATCCACACTCAATGATTGCTTCTTTTTAGCCCAGTCTACTGATTCTATTATTTTTGCCAGGGGTATTATTCCAGTGCAGTTCATTACTCATTGTCCTCATGCTAACTGATATTCTATCTGTTGTTAAATCTCCTTGAAACTTATTTGGAGAATCATTGATTTTGATATTACTTCCGTCTGCATTTTGTAAAGAAAGTATTGAACGAATTTAGACAAGCATTCGTTGCCACAATATATCACATATTTCAATCAAAATTCTTTTTTAACAATTAAAAATATTTTATTTACTGTTCCGTTACATTTATAGCAATGTATATTACATAAGTATGAATGTGTCAATGAATGTTCAAGTTGAGATGAAAGAGAACAACGTATGACCATCTAGTCAGTTCGAACACGGGTCATAGCAGACACGTAATGCGCCCGTGATATTTTAGTAAATTTTCAACATCCATTTTTATTTATTGCTTCCTGCTTAGATTTTCAAATAGTATATGATTACCAGTAGAGTGGTCATTAATGATAATTAGCAAGTCTTTTAATCAGTGTGTTAATCAATGTAACGAAATAAGCAAAAACCATTGCAATATGAATAAGGTTGATACAAAAAATTGCGATATCTTTTGTACAATGTTATGGAAATCTTAGAAGCATCTTTGAAGTTTATTTAGATCATAAGATTAATGTTCGTGCTATCAACCAACTATATAGTATTTTATTTACACGCCTTACAGAAAATCAGAAAATGAGTTCCATATGAACTAACAGAAAGAAAAACAAGTCAGCGTTCAAAATACTTGTCTTTCTCTTTTTGGTCGATACAGAAAAGTCATTTTTCAACTAAGTAATCACTGGTGGTGAGAAAGTTGGTGTTTGTTACACGTTTTGGTCCCGAATGTTGCTCGTTCAAAACGGACACACACTACTATGTCGTGACAGGCAGATCATATATATATATATATATATATATATATATATATATATATATATATATATATATATATATATATATCGTCTGAAAGAGTTGAATCCACAATCTATAGACAGTGAAGCACACATATACATGAAATTTCGGTGTAAAATTATAGATACCTCACTTCCCGGTAACTCAACAGATACAAATAGACAAGATAAAGTATTGGAAAGTTGGTGAAATTCTCTATCATAGAGCTAAGATGTGCTTTTATCTTAATGATAACTAATATTCTGAATTCCTCGAGAATTGTATGGAAAAATATGTTCATTCGTCTTGGTATATCGTTTACTTCAAAAGTTATACGATTTTTTGTTTTTTGTGTCCGGGTTCGAGTCACACTAGGTGTGATATAGAGTTGAAATGAGCGCATAGACATTATTTCAACTTCTGAGCTGGCAGAATCATAGAATAGACGTTTCAACAATTAAGAAAAAAAGATTATTGGACAAAAAGTTATATCTAGTTTACGTATGAAAACCCTTGATGGGATTTCTCAACATTCTTTCACTTATTTGCTATTTTTGTTATGAAATGGAGATATGATGTCTTTGAATCTTGATAATAACCATTTTCTGAATTCCTCGTGACATACTTGCATTAGAAAATGTGTTCGTTATGTCTGTTCACTTAACAAGTTATGCTATTTTCTATCTTTCCAGTGTGCAGACTCAAAACCATACCTGGTGTCATATATGGTTATTATGAACTCCACTGGACATCATTCCAGTCTGTGAACAGGCCGAATCGTAAAATAAATACTCAAAGGATTAAGCAAAACAGGTGTCAAAAATGTCCGAATGGCCTCCGTGGACCAACATTCATGATTTAAAAAAATAACTTCTATTCTGCTGGTGGATTCAAACCACCCATCTTCCGGTTAGAAAAATAACACATTTACCAACTGCACCACGGAGACATATGCACCTGAAAAATAATTTATTTCCAACACTAATACCTTTGTTATATGCGTATTAATTGGAGAATCCTTGATTTCGCTGGGGCAATCAAAGTGTAAATGGAAAGTTTGGTGTAATTCACTCGTACGCTTTAGGTGTTCATAGGGTTATATGAAATTTGAAATAAAAAATGTCTAAAGATTTGTACCTAGCGTTTTTCAGAGCAATTTTCGTACAAATTTATTTTTAAAATATTCACAGTAAAGGTCGATACAAGATGACATAAATTTTGTTAAAATTGATTGTATTTCACAAAAGTTACTACAAAATTCAATTTTGCAGTTTGTGTAAAAGGTCAAGTCAATCAATTCATTTTGTTACCCTTTTTCACTATTATCTTGGACTATCACAAGTAGCTAATGAGCATCCCAACTCGGCCCTATTTGGTTTCAAGAGGCTCCAAAAATCATTTTTGGACTCATTTCTGATGGAATTATGTAGATGTAAATATAAGGTAATACCTGTGCAGAAATAGTAATGTAATCAAAATTGGCTGGTATTATTCCATAACAAAGAGGAAAGTAGTAGGATAAATTTTTGGGGTTGATGCTATTCTGATTCGAAATATCACTGACAATAATCCACGAAAAGACAAAAGAAGCAGTCTGCATGACATATTCTCATCAACTAACCTGTATATACCTCCCGAGTTCATAAGCCTCAATTTGATCCTGAGATGACCTATCTCAGAAGTACATATGCTGTGGCTGCAATTCAGAGAAATTAGAGTAAGCATATGTATTGTACCAATACGTTCATATGTGCTGCTGCTACTCAAAGGTTGTGTCAAATAAAAAATTTTGAGGTTGTCCAAACAGAATATCTGACTGGGGAAAATGGCTAAAGCGGCTAGAATAATCCTAAAATGGCTTAAACTAAATGTCGCTAAAAAGGGTCAGTTTTGAAGTATTTGGGAAAGGCCTGTCCTCCATCCCTTGTAACTAGGGTTATCTGGAATTAAGATACAAACATACAAATATCGTTTAAAAGAAAATCCAATAAGTTTCTAACCGTACATCTTGTCAATTTGTATCTGTTGCAGATGCCACGTTGGTGTCAAAAATTTGAAAACAAATATTGGGTATTATACAAGGAAATCTAATATATTTGTATTTTAGAGTCTCTATCTATGGACAGTGGATTCAATTCCTCACACACACACACACACACACACACACACACACACACACATATATATATATATATATATATAGAGAGAGAGAGAGAGAGAGAGAAGATGAAGAAGACTGGACACGTTGCTGGACTCGTTCACCACCTAAGTCACCTCTAGAAAATTGCATTTTGCATGGTTGTAAGTAGACAATAAATGATATGTTTATCGTCATTTATTATTCGGCTGATCCACTGGGTACATTCACTGTAATCCATGGAGTGAAAAACAAACGACTGACTATTGTAGTATGCAATATATTCGTGAATCAATTCCTGATGATTTGTCTGATTGTGGGTATCATGTAAACTATCGATGCACGTTTTTTTTTATTGACGCCAACAGGCCTCGCGTGATTTTCTGCTTTACACTTTTGATGGAAGCTTGTGAATCCTTGAGTTTTGCAAAATTTGATGCAAAGAAAAATATATGACTGGTGTCGCAAGCAATACTATATAAAGCAAGCATCTAAAACTGACTCTACAGCTACAGCGACTGAAATGCCTGCTGAGAATACACTAATCATGGGAATTACTGATTGGAATAAAGAAATAAGTCATGACCTTCGCCAGAAAAACTTGAAAGCATCAAGAAATTCTGGGCCACCATGATCCAAGTGGGGAAATTCCGTCTGAAGTTTTATAATTTGTTTTAAACCTGATCCGTGGTGAGAAGAAGCCGTCATATATGGCAAGTCTAGCATCATCCATTTTTTAAAACATCTGCTGAGCATTTACATATGGGCAATGGTTGAGGAAAAAACATATATTACTACGTATTACACTACGCCGTCTCCTTTGATTCAAGAGCATCAGCACTTTGATAAATTACATGTGTTGCCTGCCAGCCAAGTAGTCAGAAACACTTGCTCAGGAGCAAGCGGAAATGATCTGAACTACCTAATTTGCACGGAAGCCTACCCCCTAATATAGAATGAACCTTAAAATACCATGAACACATCATCCTAGTCATTATATTTCTTTGTTTTGGAGCATAATTGAAAGCCATAGGCTAAATATATGTTGGAAGAGTTGATAAATAGAAGAGGCATTGGAAGCAAAACTAGTCACCTCAGCCTCTGTGGATGGGGATTACTGATGTAAAGAATTGGGACAGAGCTATGAACGTACTTCCTTACTCGAAGCTTTCCAGAAATGTTTCATAGAATAGAATTCACTCAGAGAAATAGAGCTGAGAGAAACTGGGTGGAACATATGGTCTGCATCTTGCTTGTCAAACTCAGGTTCTGGGACATATTCTACTGGAATCCGTAGAATCACCAGTATTTATGAAGCCAGGCAACATCACATCTTAACTGCCCATGCTGGAGGATGGTTTATTGAGGCCTTTTGTAACATGTTTAGCAGCCAAGATGAGCAAATAAGTAGCAAAGAGATTTAAGACCACGTAAAATAATTTGGTCGGAGGAGTCAGTGCAGCAAGCTATAGAAACATTACAGTTTCATTAAACCATTTCAGCTTCATCAGTTTGACTTCTGGGACAGCTGTACCTGTAGAAGTACGCAATGATGTGCTTATCCATGATCGACTTTAAAAAAAGTATTTTTCATCGAGACTATCAAAATGAACAAATTCAAGACTATGTCTTCCAGCACACGTCAGAGGAAGCTTGTGGCATCAAAGCAGGAAGTGATCCACCCTAAGGCCACGAGTGGATTTATCTTTCCGAACTTCATCAATTTACAGTTACTAAGGTCACAGATCAGCATATCTGATCTGGTGTACTTCCCCCTTGCTCTAACTTTATATTACATCACAGCAATTGATGACTTAAAAAACAACAAAGCACAATCAAAAACACTGAGAATATACAGCTCCCTTTTTTTTCTGGCCAATGTGCTTTCATTCAAGATGGGGATTCCTCATTCTACGCGACCGATGTGCCCCGGACAATAAAAACTATACCAGAGCACACGTTCAAAAGTCTAATTGCTGTGGCTGGAACAGTATTCAACACAGACATGTTCACCGACCTTCGGACTGGACAGCTTTCCTTACAAATGAAGAAAACAAGAAATCTTTCATTCAAGCACTTCTAAAGCACTTGAGCTCTTCAGATATGATAGAATGGATCTTCTGAAGGCTTGCCATCTTCATAGACTCTAGTCAAGCTTTAAAGATTAAATCTAATGCTTGATTGCGGTCATGATGACTTCTACTCTGTTTAAACCATGAAGAAACAGATATGAGGATATTCATCTGTATGAAGTATATCCAAACTATCACATCAAAACAGAGTCAGAGCACAAGCCGTACATTTTCTTCATTCTCCCTTATTACACCAAATAATTCGCAATTGACATTCTCTTTGACATGGGAGATAAGCTGGTAAATTTTAACCGGCTATCTGAAGATTATTAAGAAAACATCTCCGTATTGCTGGCTTTGCATGTTTTCACTGCTTCTGACGGCAGTTTATCATTCAAAGGCAAAAGTGCGACTGATCATGATTCTTAATCCCACGTCCATGCAGATCTTTGCTGCATGAAAGTTGATAATTAATTGCTAAATTTTCTGAAAAAGAAGCTCTTGGTAAAGTATGTGTCGGTTGGTCACAATCTGATTTATCTTGAGAGAGCTTTTCACATACAATAGCGTTTATTACTTTTTCAGTCAGATTAATTCTATTATTTGATACACTTATTTCTAATTCGATTTTTATTTGATAAACGGGTCCTTCTACTTTGCTCAGTTTGAATTTATTTGTCCTTTTTCGTCTAAATGATTTGGTCTTAGCCTCAAAATCCACTCAGCAATTTGTTTATGTGTCCGCCTTATACAATTATGGTCAACTTGCTCATGATCCATAACATTCAGACGTAAATGAATTCAATTGGATTATTTTCTAGCAATCTATCGATTGAATAATTTCAGGAATTAGAAAAAGAAATCAACTGAAAAAGCAACCAGTTACAGAAACTGAAGCAAATATCTCCACTTTTCATCTGCTGGATCGAGCAAGCAAACAAGTCAGAGAGATTTAGTTATTAAACAGATCTTCAACAACTTCCTAGGCAAAATATTTCATTTATATATGCATATTGAAAAATATCGTCTGTTATGATGGTAAATATTTTACAGTTTTATAGCTTTTAGTTTTTTATCTGTGCTAAATCAGCTAACGGGTCTTATTATCATTTCATTTATGTTACAATATTCAATCTTGTGAGCCTTCTTTTTTTTATTTTCGCTCAACAAAATCTACACTGAATTGTGTAAAACATCGCTTCATGTTACTGATAAAATGAACAAAGCTTATACTCATTCTTCTATAATGTATCCAATGTACCGTATGCAGAACTTTTGCACAATGCCATATTCATGGTTCTGAATAGTTTATGCCAAACAACTACAATGGGAGAAGAGCTTCAGTGCGTGTTTGTGTGTACATGAGAATACCATATTCATCAGACTTAATTATGCATCAAAATATTACACGGTGTTCAGTTTCCTATTATAATGAATGAAAGAGGACGGTCTTCGAATTTCGGAGCTATTCGGCCAGAAGGCCGAGATAATAATTTGCTAGAATTGAAGTTAGATTGAATGTTTTGAAGTGAATGTTGTTTGCTATTCCCAGCCTTACATCAATTGAAATCTCATAAACTGTTGCAGGCAGAGAAGATACCAGAACACGTCCATATTAACGAATGTTCATGGCTGCAATCATCTTATTTTTTGAATACCTCACTTAGCAACTGCTACTTGACCATGGACCACCTACATTCGATAAATCAGCCGAAAGAAAAAGCTGCTGAATATAAACTACCACTCGCTGTAGCATTTATCAACTTCAAAAAGGCGTTCGAGGTCACGGAGGCCATCACTTGACATGGTGTAGATCCAGTATATGCTGAAGTGCTGAAACATACATACAATCACAGCAACCCCTTTATCGGGTTACATAAAAACTCAGACCCCTTTCATCCCCAGAAAGGAGTAAGACAAAGTGATACCAGCTCACCTAAACACTTCACAGCCTGCCTCGAGATGATCTTCAGAAGACTAGACTGGGAGAGTAAAGGAATCAAAATAGACGGTGAGTATCTGAGCAACCTCAGATTTGCAGACGACATTGCCCTTTTCGCAGAGAATTTCCTCGACCTCCAACTAATGATAGATGAACTAAATGAAGAGAGCAAGAAAGTCGGCCTACACATGAACTTCAGCAAGACAAAGATCATGTACAACAACCACGTCGGAGATAAAAACACTAAGATCAAAATCGAGGACACAGAACTGGAGGAAATAGACCGCTACATCTACCTAGGACAACAAATTTCCATGAGACCCTCAGAAGAAGAAGAAATCAAGCAAAGAATCACACTAGGATGGCAAGCCTTTGGCAGAGCTAGCTCAACCTTCAAAAATAAGAAGATCGCATTAATCCTAAAGAGAAGGTTGTATAACCAATGCATCCTCCCAATAGTCACTTATGGAGCTGAAACATAGAACCTAACCAAGAGACAGACCCGTAAATTGAGAACCATGCAACGTGCACATGAAAGAATTATGCTCGGCCTCACATGGAGAGACCACAAGACAGCACAGTACATCCGAGAAAAGACAAGAGTCTAGGACATCAGAGAATCCATTAAAAGTTTCAAATGGCGGTTGGCTGGCCATGTTGCAAGAATGGTGCACAACCGATAGACATCACGACTCACGACATGGATCTGCCGAGATCACATGTGCAACTGAGGCCGGCAGAATATTAGAGGGAGAGACGAGCTAGACAAGTTCAGGAAGTACTGGCTCCGCGACGCCCATGATACAGAAGTGCAGCAAATCCTGGGGAAGGTCTATGTCCAACGACGGATGTTAAAAGACTGATGATGATGATGATGATGATTCACATTATTACATTATCATCGTCTCCATCTTTTAAATGTGTTTGGTCACACACAGGCACGTATGCATAGAGTAAATCATCAGTTTCAGCGACTAAAATTTACTGTAAATCTTCGGTTATCATTCAATCCATATCTTCCAGTTGTTATTTTGAGATGAATTGATAAAAAGTACAAGGCATTGTTAATAATAGATATTAGATAAATTATTCAAGGAATACATCAGAAAGTTTTAAGATCAGAGAGAGAGAGAGAGAGAGAGAGAGATAGAGAGAGAGAGAGAGAGAGAGAGAGGGAGAGGGGGGGGAGAAAAAGAGGATCATTTTCCCCTGCATACTCATTGAGCAAGTAATGCAGATTCAAGATTTGATATTTTTTGTCAACTCATTCAGTTCAGAAAATAAGAGTTATACGGGGTAACAAATGAAATGTCGAAGTCATTTATATATCCATGCATGCGATGGAGTTGTTTGTCGGACCTATCCAACAGAGATATCGAATCACGACATGTAGGACGCGGGGAAGAGCCAGAAGACTCAAAATATCCTAATCAAGCGCCGAAAATCATTCGCACAAGCTTAGTTATGTTAATCACTTTAATGCATGGCCCCCAAGTTGAACAAAAACAACCTACTGGACTTTATTTTAGTGTGCAATCCATTATTTAAAATAACGAAAACGTTCCATTTTTCAATCAAACTGGGTGATGCAAAGAAATAACTTGATAACAACATGGAAAGCAAGAGATCATGGGGCTAAGAAATTGAACGACCACTACTCGTACCTAATGGCTGGTCTTCACTCCTAAAAGGTGATATCATGGATATCGTTGGATTGGAAGGAATTTCTCTCCTATGAGCTCCTTCCAGGGAGCCAAACGACTGATTTGAACAAATGCTGTCCCCAATCAAACCAATTGAAGGCAACAATTGATTTAAAAAATTCATTATGAGTTAAGAAAAAGGGACTAATATTCCACCAGAATATACTTTTTTCTTTTTACGACAGGGTAGAAATTGTTTTTAGTAAGTTTCAAGTCGGTTGCGATATCCAAAAGATATTTTACCACGCATTTTAGTTTAGTCTTTACCAAATTCTCTTGATGAACAATTTTCCGATTTTCTAGAAAACTGCAAATGGCAACTGTAGATCATAAAGAGGAAAAGTCATGGGTAAATGGAAGAAGGTGGCTGAAAGATGACGGAATACTGTTCAATATAGTAAATGTTGATGCTCAAAATATTTTTGTTATTATCAAGTGGAAGCAGCAGAATACAGAATGCCATTAGCTGTAGCATTTGTTGACATCAAAAAGGCCTTCGACTCAGTGAAAGTCATTAATTCAACAAGGAGTAGATCCCATGTATGAGTGCTGCAACATATCTACTGAGACAGCAGTTTCTTCATCAGGCTAAACGAAGACTTTGAGCCCTTTCGACTGGAAAAAGGAGTGAGACGAGGTGGTACCAGCTCGCCCAAACTCTTTACAGCCTGTCTTGAGATGATCTTCCGAAGTTTAGAATGGGAAAACGAAGGAATCAGGATAGACGGCGAATATCTAAGTAACTCCAGATTTGCTGATGACTTCGTCCTCCTTGTTAAGAACCTTCACGATCTCCAAATAATGCTAGACGAACTAGATGAAGCAAACAAAACAGTTGGCATCCACATGAATTTCAAAATCGAAAATGTAGAGCTGAACATAGACCACTATCTACGATAGTGAGTCTCGATGAAGTCATTAAAAGAAGAAATAAAGCCAAGAATCACACTAAGCAAGCTTTTGGTGGAGCTGGCTCGACTCTCAAGAACAAGGAAATCCCATCAGTCTTAAAAAGAAGGGTATACAACCCATGTATCCTACCAATAGTTACCTACTGAGCTGAAACATGGAACTTAACCGAAATTTTGACACTGAAGCCATGCAACGTACAGATGGGATAATCATGCTCAACATCACATGGAGAGATCATAAGACTGCATGGTATATCAGAGTAAAGACAGTAGACTGAGACGTCATGACTGTTAGAAAACTCAAATGGCAATGGGCTGGACATGTTGCAAAAATGTCAGACAACCGAGGATCCCCTGAGATTTTATGCAAAACTGTGGCCGACAGAAAGTAAGCTGGTGTGATGAGTTAGATAAATTCAGAAAGTACTGGCTCAGTGATGCCCACGATAGCAAGGTCTGGCGAATCTTGCACAACGACGGACGCTAACGAGCTGCTGCTGCTGATGAAGTGAACTAAACTTACTTTTCGGCTAAACAAGTATCACTAGGCTTACAAGAATAATCAGTGAACATCAGTGTTATATGTATTTCCCGCTTGAGAAACTTTACGCAGTTGTGTCAAATATATAACTTACATTATATTTTTTCACAGGTCCTAAGTTTGTGAACTTGCAATTAGCGAATTTCAAAGAAATATCGTCAATATTTGTTGATATATATACAGAGAGAGAGAGAGAGAGAGAGAGAGAGAGAGAGAGAGAGAGAGAAGGGGAGAGTATACAATTATGTGTTTATCCCTCTCTCTTTCTTTCTGTCTCTATATACCTCCACACACTATTCTATGTGTGTGTGTGTGTGTGTGTGTGTGTGTGACCATACGTGCGAATTTCTTTTAAGAAAAAAATATTGTAGAATTTTGGAGGGACTCTGAGATTCAAATGGATAACACAATTCAGAGCAGATCTTATTACCCAAAAAGTAAACTTTTCAGATGTCTCAGCAGATGAAAGAGAAAGATTGAAAGAAACTGAAAATCTGTTGAATATCTAGACCAACCAAAAAAAATGGAAAAAATTGTTGAACATGAAGGTTAAAGTTCTGTCATTACTATTTGGATTTTCCGATGGATTCTATGACGTCTTGGACTCCCCTTTCTCTCTGATATACTGTACTCCATGTGAGGTTGAGCATGATTTTCTCATGTGCACGTTGTACGCTTCTCAGTATGAGGGTTAGCGTTTGGTTGGGTTCCATGTTTCAGCTCCATAGGTGGATATCGGGAGGATACATTGGTTGAGTTCTCATTTATTTTTTAGGATTAGATATACCAATGATAACTTATCCCAGTTCATACACGACGCATGTAAAATGTAAAATTGAAGAAAGCTGAATATTTATCAAGTAAAATTCAAGTTTAGTTTCGTGATGCTTTGTTAGCAGAATGGCAAGTAACTGAAAGAGAGTCCAATAAAATTGTCCTTTTTGATACACAAGTAAGATATGCAAAGAATTAAATCAAGGTTAAAGATAAATTTTGGTGAAGGTTATATTTTAATTTTTAAAAGAATTATGAAACAATTCCGATAAAGCAATCCATATGATATAGTAATCGTTTACTATATTTTTCCGCCTGGCTTCTCAGTGTGTGTTCGTGTTTGAGTATCATTATGCGGCATTCAATGTGATATAACTGCAGTTGCATACACGACTGATCTTAAACAGCCATCAGCAGATATCTTTCTGATGTACCTATGAAATATAATGGTGATCTCAAGCATAAAACGTTGCTCTTATCATTAGAGATGTTGCCACCGCTTTTCTTTGGTTAATTCCATTGATCAACCTTCTAAAAATTTAATTGAAATTGATTGAAAACTTTTGGAAATGATGCAGGTGGGTTGACCGTGGGAACACCCAGAACTGTTGGAGATATTGTGCTGTGTGCTTATAGCTACGATGCAGAGGTGGTAACTGTGGAGATACTTGTATACGTCTCAAATTTAATACACTTCTCTCTTAGACCATTTCCCACCCTCCCACAAAATTTCGCTGAAATTCATTGAGAACTCTCAGTGATATCAAGATATATACATATAGATACAATGCAAATCGCTGGTTCCATCCCAAAATTGAAACAACTTTCATAGCTCATTGCTTTTCTACACAGGAATATAGCTATGATGTGGGGGAAGCGACTTTGAAAAATTCCCAGATCCGCTCCCAAATGGATTGAACACCTTTCTACAAAAATATTTGGAGATACTGTGCTGTGTACATATACCTCAGATACAAGTGAGATGAGTGAAAATCCTGGATCCATCCCAAAATCTAAACACCACTTCCATAGCTAATGGCCCACCCTTCCAGGAAGTTTCACAGAAATATATTGAGGAAATGTTGGATTTATTGTGATGCGTACATATAGCTTACATTGCAGGCGAGGTAAGTGTGAGAAAATCTCCATCCGCCTAAAAATGTAAACTCTTGTTTCTATCGTCCATTCTTCCACAAGTACGACGAGTCTTTTTTGTAAGGGGATTTCTAGAGTATTTGTGTGTTGTTGACTAAAATTTGGCATATAGATATTTAGATTACTGTATATTACTCTTAATGGGTTCGTAGCACTCTTAATAAGATATCAGACAAGGGAATGCTGCTAGTGTTTGATAACTAGAGTTACCGCTCCAAAACATCTTATGAAACTTCGGGGGATATCGTGTTGTATGCATATCGCTACTGTGCAGAGGGGATGACTGAGAAGTATTCCTGGGTCCATCCCCCAAATCATTAACTACTCTACAAAATAAATGCAGTAAGAAATCCTAACCATTTTCACGTTCACTATTTGCAACCTTATGATCCTAATAATAACTGAAAAATCCGTCGAAAGCATTACACCGGAATCAATATTTGGTCAGTTCCTACTTCAGTTTTACTCTAAACTTGACTTTGTGAGGATACAAGAAAATTACTGAAAAAAATAAATCGACATTCATCGTCTGTCGTGTTCTATATATATACAGCTCGATTCAAAACTACGTCATATCCATTATAGAAGGCAGCAACATTACAGTTAATTTATTCCTTTCAAACAATTCATTATGCAGGGGTCTACTACCTATGCATATTATCTGATCGTCACACAAGAGCCCTTCATGGTTAGCGAAGAAAAAGTGATTTCTGTAGCGTGTATTACACAGATTTTATTGTTTTTTCTTTGATTAAAGGACGAAGGAGATATTTAATAAGAAGTAGCTTTTTTTTCTGGTAATATACTTAATCTCTCGTAGAAAATACGGATCAACACTCTCTGTAGTCGGAGGCATTAATATTTAACCATAAATAGTGAGTGATAAGACCGAAAACTGCTAAATATTTACAAAAAAATTGAAGCGGAAGTGGAAGTGGAATGCAGCGAGTCTACTATTAGATGAATCCTGAAAGAATCCGCCTGGTAAAGTTAAGAGACTTTACCTTACTGGAAAAACATATACGAGCCAAATTATACTTTTGTAAGAAATACAAGTTGTGGATTGGAGGAGAGTGATTTTCAGCGATGAAAGCAACACCTAATATGCTTCCAGTGGGGGAAGCCGTATTATTTGGAGGAAAAATCTTGAAGATTTGCAAACTTTGCATTAAAACTCACAGTAAATTTTCCTCTGTCAATAATGGTACGGAGTTGCATATCACCAGGAAGCAAAAGTAAAACATATCAAGAAGGTTTTAGCTGTTGCCGTTGAAACACTTGCTACCAAACTGAAGAGGTTGGATATTTTAGCAAGATAATGAACCCTGTCACGTTGCCCATTCCATTTCAAATTTGTTTTCCTGCAAGCAATCCCACATTCTAAACTCTCCTGATTTAAATATAAGAGAAAACGTTCGGGGAAATCTCAAGAATACTTTAGGCGAAAGATTAGAAAATTACAAAGATATCTCAAGACATTCTAACAGAAGCGAAACTACCTAGGAAAATACAGTAACACACGAGTGAATAATTCTTTTTATGAGTCGATGCCCAAAAGGATTGATGCAACATTACTAGGAGGGTCTGCAAAATATTGACTATATCAAATTTTATCAAAATAAGGGACATTTGCACCACTAATATGATTTTACTTATGATGCATCTTTGAAACAGTCCATAATCAAAATCAGTGTAATATATGCTTTTAACACTCTTTCCACGAAACATGCATTTAATCAATTCAAAAAGTTCTTTGTACTCAATTTCTGATTGCATTTTCGTTTCATTTTCATTTTCCTTTGATTTTCGCTCGTTTATCTCTAGTTATTTTAATTTGAGCAGATCTTTCGTAATGTTTACTGTTTTAAATATTTTGAATTTGAAATTCTATATTTTATGTTTTTATTACTTGATGTACGTGTTTCTTTATCATGGTATTTTAAATTTTTTTAGCTTTTAGGGTATTATTGGTCCAATTTTTAAAATTCTATTTTATTCCAATTGGATTTGATTTATTCTTTGCATTTTATATTTTAGTATTTTCATTTTTGTGTCGGAATTTCGTTTTGTTTTCTTTGTTTCTTTGAGTAGAGATTTCCTATAAGTTCGTTCAGAAGTGATTTTTGTGAATTCGATTATGTGTAATTCTATTCTAGATATTTTAGGCATTTTGCTCTTGCATGCTATTGCTGTGTTATGAGCATTTTATTCATTTATTTTGATTCCACATGTATTTGGACAATGCTGTGTTACTCAGGTATCCTTCCTTGCTGAATAATTTTCTCATATATAACGATGCCCACCTCTTCTTACCTGCAGAAACAATAGAATACCCATATTGCTGCTACTACTTCCAACGGAATATCACTCTAAACAACCAGAGATTTCTTCACAGACATAATACGCTCTTGACTCACAACCCTGACCCCCCAAAAAAATCCTCATTCTTTATTTCCATTTCTGCTTTCAAAGCAAAACATCTGATGCTAAATTTGTTTTCGATGGAAACTTTTTAACCACTAAAGGTACGCACTTGCTAGTGAAGATGGGAAACCCTCCCAAAACATGTATAGCTTACTAATTGAATCATGTATGAATTGATTAACTACCAAATAAAGTCGCCATATACTATTACTCTTGAGTCTGTCTCATTCACTATTGTTCATTTACACCCTGTAACAAAAATATATCTGACCCCATACCACTAATAACCACCCTTCACAATATACTCCAACCCTTGTCACCCTGACATCTGATGCTAAATTTGTTTTCAATGATAACCCTTTAACATACACATGCTACTGAAGATTGAATTGATTAATACAGTCTCCATATATTTTCATTCCTGGGTCTGTCTCATTCCCTATTGTTCACACACACGCATATATATATGTTTCTGTCCTATTTTGACTTCTTCAAGAGAACGATTCGATTTATTTGGATCCCTATGTGGGACGTTTTGGGGATTGTCTATTTTTCTGGGTGGAGGACCTTCCTCTTAATCTATTTACTTATCTTTTCTTTTTTTCTCCCTTCTTTTTAGTTGATGCATAGCAACGTCAAAAATTCTAAGTTTACCAAAAGCCTCAATTTTATTCGGTTATTGCTATACTAATAAAAGTACCAAGATATGAAAGTCCTGATCTGTAATTCAACATACAATGTGTGATTGGTTTATTCCATAAAAGTTCTCGGTACAGAAACATTAAGTAAGAATTGAGCTTTAAATACAGTGAATTAATTGATTTGCAACACGAAGACCTTTGTTTCTGTCTTTTTAGGTTTCTTCAGGCGAATGATTTGATTTATCCGGATCCCTATTTATAAAGTCATTGCTTACATTCTTATGTCTATTTTCTCTGGATGGAAAGCCCCAACCTATTATATTGATTCTTCTTTTCTGGTTTGTGATTGTTCTATTCGTAGGACCTCAAGTTTTTTTGATTTTTAGTATCTTAAGTTTTTGGTTTTTCCAGTTTTAATTTACAATTTTAGTATTCACAATATATTATATTTTAAGATATTCCTTTGTAGGAAATTCAAATTGTTTTAGATATTTTACCGATGTTCTACAATTAATTCTTTTTTATCTTATTCTTTCTTATGTTTGTTTGATTGTTCATCTTCCGTGGTGGAAATGGGATTTTAATTTCTATGCTTGTGGCTGATTGTTATAACTTGTTTGTTGTACTTGAAGTGTTTCTGACATATTTTATCAGTCGCGTTAGTGATCTTCAGTTGAGTGGGATGGATTTAGTTACAGGAGATACAGCGTATAATTGTTAAATCTACTAGTTTTAGGGCCACCTTTACATGGCATTTGTTGTTTATGTTAAAATCCCTCAACATTCTTTGGGGGTTAGCCTCTGTATATCCAAGATACTTACGGAAAGATATTGCGATTAGTCCCAAAGGATCAAATTGTGCTTGATGTATAATTATGGTAATTATGGTGAATGGTTTTGGTATTCCTGTATGAGAGACGTTAAATTAGGGTTTTTAATGGAAACTTTTGGCGGTGCAGACACTTGACAGCTACTTCGAATATTAAGTAAATCTTCCTTCTTAGTGAAAGTGATAATTCCGATTTTTCCTATTCAGATGTACATAGCATGGAGTTTCAGTATTCTGGCATGTATGTGTTTGTTTTGATATTTTCTATTTAACTGTGAGCGTGGCAATACTATCTTTGAGCTCCCAGTAATGTGCAGATAGTGATGTATTGTTTTTTGTATTTGAAAAGGATAGCGTATGGTTGGTTAATCTTAATTCAAAGTGTGTTCCGATATCCTTTTGTAATATTTTGTTTCTTAGAGGTTTTCTAGGGTTGATATTTCAATTAATATACAATATTAGATCTCAAACATTTGTTTTTTGAAGGCCACCTATTGCAATTTATACAGTTGCTATCTGATTTATTTTCATTCTCTTTACTAGCATTATTCCTTATTAATTTGTTGTTGGGATTTTCTGTGACTTTTTGAAAGCTATTCATACAGCTATAGCTTAGTTCTGTTTGTCTCTGTTAGATATTTCACTCAATATGTTGCTTGAAGGAAAGTGTTTTTTCTATTCATTTGAGGAAGATTTCCCTGCATTAGTTTTAACTTGTGGATTAAATGGTGATGTATACCAGATAATTTTTCTACCTCAACCCTTCTTGTTGTTGGAGTGTGTTAGTCTATTGGTTTTCACTTTTTCGTTGTATTTAAAACTAACTCAGTCGAACTGCTATCCCGTAAGGTTTTTGTGTATTTACTGTTAACATCGTTGAATATTGTTCCGTTAGAAGAATTGTATATCAGCCAAATTTCTATTGATCTAGAAAGTATTTCATGACTGAGTTTGGGTGGTTGGATTTCTTATTAACATTAATAAGTTCAGGATTTTCTTTCGTATACGGTTTGTGGGTATTTCGGTATTTTGATGTATGGGGGGACGGATTGATCTATCATTGGTCTTCATTCATTGAATTTTAAGATTCTTAGTTTCTCTCATAATCTGAAGAGAGAATGAAAATTCTGATCCAGAGAAATGAAATAATTTCGAAACGTAGATACCAAAGAATATATATATATATATATATATATATATATATATATATATATAATCAAAATCAAACAGCTTGATACTACCTCTAACTCAGCAACTTCGACCTACAGCCACATAGGCATCATACCAAATACAAATCCATACTCAACCAAACTTTTTTATGACGATACAAGAATAATAACATTGAAATTAGATGTTTAAACAATAAAGATCACAATAGGAGTATACACCAATATTCAAAAATAATTGATTATAATCAAAAATGAAAATTCAATGAAAGTAAGTGGTAAGAGACCGAAAATATGAAAATAATTATAATCAAAATCAGCGGACAATCGAACGATACGTTCTCTTATCAAATATTTTATACTTCGGTAACATACCCCCACCCCTTGTGACGCACACAACCCCTCGGCGCCGTATGATTTTTGCTACCACCAAATTAACACAAAACACCTCCTTCCGAAGAAAACACGAAGAAAACATTCCACCGATTCCGTTTCGGCTAAGAACACAGTTTTTCAATCAACCTAAACAATGAACAGATCAATCCGTTCTCCGGAAGACATGGTGTTGACATTTATTGAATTATCGAGTTTGTTTTCCCCCTTAGTTTGTTTTTTACTATATATATGTGAATTTTTCATGGGGATCCACTTGTTTATTCACATTTCATATATTTGTGTTAGTATAAGATGATTTTATGAGAAATTAAATTACTGGACTTGTTCAAGTGGAATTGTTCATTGTTTCAAGGGTTGGGTGGGAAATATCTTTATCTGAAAAAGTGTTACCTTTAGGTGGAAGAGTACATTGTTACTGACAGAAAAACAAGTAAAAAAAATACGCTGGTGATTTCATAGATAGATAAGTATATAGGTCTTGGAATGTTTGTAACAGTTTTAATGCTTTGTTTTTTATTTTCACACACGAGTAATTCCTTTTAGTGATAAATGCAGCTTAATACGTATTGTGAATACTTCAATTTTTTACATATTTACTTGGGAATTGTGACCCGAGCAACTATCAGCTAGGTATTGCATAAATAGTGAATGAGAGTCTCTGACCTTCTTTTCTACTGGGGACAAAAATTGGATGCAATACCTGTGATACTTTAAAAAGCAGGTTTACGCGGTTAAAATTCGGATAAATATTCAAAACTTTTAATGGTTATTGATAATCAGATACGTATGCAAATACTTACATATATAAAGAAATTCATATTTGTATAGATATATGCATGCACATGTGAACACACCACAATAGGCTGCCTTCATCTATCTGACTCTTTTCATACCCATGTACACGATCGCCCTCTGCCTCTTTCCCAGAGGTAGAGGCATGGGAATATATTTATGGAGGATGGTATATTCGGAATATGCTTAGTGGCAACCCTGTCGTTCATCCCCTTAGTGCTGAAAAACACCCGCTGTAGGGCACCCGATTAAGCAGGATCAGTTCCGATGCAAAAACATTATTACTATTCAACAAACTTCAGATGAACATGTGCTAACACACATACGCACACGCGTAAATAGCTGATTACTCTTTCGTAATTGACTGACTATTACTTTTAGAATTTCTTTTAATTCGAGCACTCTTTTATCATATCTAATTGATTGGATAAGTTTCACGAATAATTTTTTTATATATGCAATTTCAATGTCATCAGTTTATAGTCTGATAGTAAAAATACATACATCCATTAATATATTCATTTAATACGCTCACACACAAGCATACACACAAGATTCGCCAGACCTCTCTATCATTGGCATCGCAGAGCTGGTACTTTCTGAATTTAGTTCGTCACGCCATCTTGATTTCTGTCAGCCACAGCCTCGCACCTGATCTCTAGGAGTCTACGTTGTGAGTTGTGATGTCCATCGGTTGTCTGTCATTCTTGCAACATGCCTAGTCCATTACCATTTAAGTTTTCTAACAGTTTCTATGATGTCCCAAACTCCCATATTCTCTGACACACTGTGCTGTCTCATGATCTCTCCGAGTGAGGTTGAGCATGATTCTCTAATGAGCACTTTGCATGGTTCTCAGTTTGAGGGTCAATCCTTTAGTTAGGATCCATGCTTCAGCTCCATATAGGTACGATGCATTGATTGTAAACCCTTCTTTTTAGGCCCAGTAGGATTTTTTTTTCTTGAAAGTCGAGCTTGCCAATCTAGTGTGATTCTTTGCTTCATTTCTTTTTTTTATGACTTCATAGAGAGTTGCTGCTCTAGATGCAGTGGTCTACTTTCTCGATTTCAGCATTTTCAATTTCGATCGACGTGTTTTATCCCCAACATGTTTGTTGTACATGGCATTCGTTTTTACTGAAGTTCATTTGGAGGCCAACTTTTTTTGCTAGCTTCATTTATTCTGTCTAGGATTATTTGGAGATTGTGATGTTCTCAGCAAAGAGGACGAAGTCGTCAGCAAATCTGAGGTTACTTACGTATTCTCCATCTATCCTGATTCCTTCGTGTTCCCGTTCTAAGTTTTGAAGGATCTTTTCAAAGCAGGCTGTGAAGAGTCAGTGCATTGGTATCATCTTATTTCACTCCTTTTTCTTGTTGAAAAGGCTCAGTCTTTATGTAGCCTGATGAAGGAACTGCAGTGTCGGTAGATATGTTGTAGTACTCCCACATATAAGGAGTCTACTCCTTTTCGTATCATTGCGTCAATGACTTCTACTGAATTGAGGGCTTTTTAAAAATCAACAAATGCAAAGGCTCGTGGTATTCTATATTCTGCTTCTTTCTCTTTTTATTAATCTACTTAATGGAGATGGTCGATGGTTGAGTAGCTTTTTCTGAAGGTAGCTTCTTCCCGTGGTTGATTTTCATGGTGAAGTTATCGGGTTGAAGGGACCTTTACTTTCTTTGTTTGTTTGGTGGCTTGTTTCACTTCCTGTGGAGTAATTTCTGGAAAATCCTCGAATTGATTACTCTTGGCTCGTGTTTCCTGTTCATTTTTCTGCGTCCTCTGTTTGATGGAATCAAGGTCTTATAATTCTTGGATACATCTGACCATTCGGCCCCCATCTATTATCAGCTTTCCATTTGCTTCTGGTTATTAGCCTTCTTCCTCTACTGAGAGATTTTCCGATGTTTTTTTTTCCAATGCCTTTTTCGAGAGTGCATTCAATGACTGCTGTCGTGTACCATATTTTGTCTTCTCTTCGTTTCTTTTGGATAGTTTTGATCGGCTCTGTTGCCTTTATCTTTTGTATTGTTGTTGGTAGTGGCTTCAGCTTCCTGCATTTTTCATGAGATTTTTGGTTTCTTCTGAGAGTTTGCTTATGATTTTTAAGCTCTCTGGCTTAAACATACTGACAACTACAATTAGGGAGATAGTTATGTTATTGATATTTTCTTCTGGCTCGTATCCTGAGTTCGTATCTGTCATTCAACTCCAGTTTGAATGTTCAGATGAGTTCTTTTTTAATAGAAATGGTTGAAGTTTGGTGTTGAACATTTTCCTGCGTTATATCTTGGTGATAATTTGAATTTTGTATTTTATCATTCTGAGGTCACTTCCTATATTGACTTGATTTAAGACCTTCCTGTCTTTAACGGTGTCGCTTTTGTCCGCTAGGATAGACTCTATTACGTTCTTAGTTTCATGATTTGGGCTCTTCCAAATCTGCTTTCTATTGGCTTTCTTTTTCAAGAAGGTCTTCATGATTTTGAACCCGTTTTTGTTGCAAAATTAACAAGATCTTCACCCTTCCATATTTTCTATCCGTACTTGCTGACGCATTTTTCACTTCCTTGTCCTACTTGGGTGTTGAAGTCTCCCATAATGATATTACAATAATTTTTGGTTTCTTGGATGTTTTCAATTTTATTTTCTAGAGTGGGTAGATGCATATCTGTGAAGAGTATCCTGGTGTTGTGGGTTCCTATGTATAGTGTTGTTTCCTTCGTGATGTTTTTGCGGTTGTGTTTGTGTAGACACACTTAGTGCACATCATCCCTACCCAAAGTAAGCGATGTGGCTCAGCCTTTTCAGACTGTTGGCCCAACAAGAACGGTCGTTTTCCTGGTGACGTAATTGTAGCGTAACTGTCAAATATGACTCGAACTAGGTTGCAGCCACTAAATTTGGAATCAATTAGTTTGACATATCCAAAAACAAAATACTTGCATGTCCCAAAACTTTTCACTGCCATTGATTTTCACTATTTTCCCTGCCATTCCATCAACAGACAAAAAATGTCTGGGAGAAAGTGTATAACTTTGCTCTTGTCATTTGAGGAATGAAAAGCCCAACCTGCTTGTATCAACATCTGATTGTTGTAAGCACATTACGGCTAATCCACATTGTTACAAGACCTAGCAATAGCTTGAAAATAAGTGATACTGTAGCTTTCAATTTTACATCTGATCCAGCTTCAATGCTCAGTTTTTTTTTTCATTTTAGGTAAGAAATTCAACTTAGCTGTCCTGAGGGCTCCATATTTCATTACCATTCTTCTACAGAATTCATTGCCTTTTTTCCAAGTCTTTTTATGGAAAGGATAGCCGTCTGTGATTTAATTTGAAATTAGCTTGAGCTTGAGGTGTGTTGATGTTTCATTTTAAAATGTTGTACTTTGTTCGTAATCTTTAAAAGTCTGGTAGGATCCCAGTTTTCTCTACTTGCTTTTAGCCTTATCTTGTAAATTTGGTTTTGCTTTTGAAGGGCCATGATCTTGGGTCATTGAATTTTGAGTTTAGTGTAAAACAAAAACTCTCCAGCTTCAGCAGCAATGAGAGCTAGCTCTGGATCTATCAAACAGAATTTCAACAATGTTGCTGGAGACGAAGAAACTCCATTGATTCCACCTAAGCCTTTTGTTGATTTAAGATGTTCCATGGTTTGGACAATTCTAATTCGAGTGAGTTTATCCATCATATTGACGATGGCAACTCAATTGATAAATTCATTCCAAATATCAGAATCAGGTGTCTTCAGATTATAAATACATGCAATACACTCTGTTTTTTCAGCATTTTCACGTATTGTTATAATAGTATATCTGTATTTGGTACATTTTTATGATATTGTTGTTTTTTTTGGGAGGGAGTAAATCTGGGCAACGACATTAAATCACATTCAAACCAACCAATTAAAAAATATTTAACAGATGAAACAAAAAAGGTGCTAAACAAATAATTACTTGAGTTTATATTTTATGTAAATCCTTTTCATAGAAAAAATTCTCTATAAATTTAGACAAATTTTACTAGTGATCAGATTTTTTTTTGCTTTGAATGTGAGTGTATATGTATATTTGGCACTGAAATTTTTCCCTTTGTTTTTCCACGCGTTTTTTCAACAAATGTAAAAATGAATAACTCTGTTATGGAAGAAAGTTTTTAATTTTTGCTTTATATTTTGAAATAGATTGCTCAGTAGTTTATCGAAGTATCTGTTGAAACACATCCTTCATGATTCTTTTCAGAGTCGGCAGCGCCGACCTTGCATATATATACCGAATCTCGTTCGCCTGGAGAAGTCCAAACAGGGCAGAAATATGAGTGTGTTCGTGTAGCAAATCCTTTACTACACCATGTTTTAAACTGTACTTTAAATCAACCTAATGTTGAATGTATCGAGCACTTTATGAAATAAACCGATGATACATCGAATATTGTATCGTATTATATTATACTGCATTCTTGATTTGTGTGTGTGTATATATATAAGTATTTGTGTGTGTGTGTGTGTATATATATAAGTATTAAAAGCTTTTGAGCTTTAAATGCTAAACATTAAATAACTGTTTCGAAGGTTTTTTAGTCACTTATTTCTGAATAACTGTCATTGCAATTTTTGTCATTTTTTTTCCTATTTTGCATATACAATGTATAATTTTCCCCTGTTGAGATCATCGTGTATAGACGAGAGTCGTTCAATTAGTCTATCGCCGAACACGTGGTTATTAGCTGATATAACGTCGAAAAGTAAATGTATTCATTGTGTAAATTAAATGCTATTTTCATTATTAGGCTTTGGACTAATATATATATATATATATATATATATATATATATATATATATATATATATATATATATATATATATATGTGTGTGTGTGCGTGCGTGTGTGTGCCTCTGTGTCTGTTTGGATGTCTGTTTGTGAATGTGCACACATGAACGAATAGAAGCAAAGATGTATGTTGATGTTTAGAAAGTTGTATTCAGATTCGAACGAGCGCTTCCCTGATCAAAAGCGCACGTTTGAATCACCGTCCAATGAACATATACTTGAGAGATCAAATCAAAATGATTTTTCTTAATGATGTATTGTAAAATGCTAGTATGGTAAAAAACTTTTCTTTTTTTTTTCGATATTATTATTATTATTGCATTTTCATTTCTACGATATTGGAAAAACAAATCCTTTGTCAAAATTAAATAAAAATTGACGAAGTGGAAGGTGTTTGGGTCATGCCTGATGTCTACATCACTCTGACTTGGTTACATTATCAAAATGAATATCGGACTCAGTCTTTTGTGAGATATTCCTACATCTATGCCTAGATATGTTTATTCGAAAAAATGGAAAAAAATCCTCTGCAGCCAAATTATTTGCATGTATTGTCAGTGCTTTTCTTTGGGGGGTTACAATTCCGTTAAGCAAGCGTGATCCCTAATGTAAACTAAGCTGCTGTATAAACATTAATCAAAATTAAGTTCTCGTCTTCTGAGATATCAGTCAAAAGCAGCAGCAGCAGTCGGTTGTAAACTGAAATAGTAGTCATATTACAATCCTAAACAGATCTACCTTGACTGAACGACCTTTTTTAAGGATCATTTTAAAAATGTTGATATTACTGAAGTACCAATTCTAACCTTTATTCCTTTCGTAGATTTCCAATTTTTGAGAAGAATTTGTGTGCAAGTGAGAAACTATTTTTGTGAAAATTTAGTTTTAGTCGAATATTGGATGAATCTAGATCAAAATAATTTCTGCAAGTAATAATTTCTGCTTTGAACCCATTACACATTTGTTCACTCTGGAAATTTGACAGCTTTGAGAAACAAGGCCTTTTAAGCCTCAGGGCTTAAAAATGGTTTGAGCGTATTGAGTGTACCAACTGATGTTGATTCATCAGTTGGTACACTCAATACGCTCAAACCATTTTTCAGTTCACCCTAACCACCGAAAACCTGTGAGAATACATAGATTAAAGAACATATTTTATATCTTTTATTTTTATCTATCTCTGTAGATGAAGTATTCTGAATCATTATTATCAATTTTGCTAATATTTACCTTCATCTTAATTTTTTTTGCCTTTTTAGTTGCGATAAAAAGCAACAACAATTTAGACGAAGGTAATAGTTACAAAAATTAATAATAATGATTAATATTTTATATCTATTTGGTCAAATGTAAAGCTATTTTACCCCACCAAATGACAATATTCCCCGGTTGTATATATGTTATGTTTGTATAGTAGATGTGAAGTGATCCCGCAGAATGTAGATAAAAATGACAATGGGAAAGTGAAGAGAAAAACTCAAGAGATGGGTATTGGATCTCATTTTTTTCCGATCATTCCGTATGCGTAGTTCGATACATTTCAACGAGGGTCAGCCATCTTTTTCAGAGAAAAATATTTTTAGTGGTTCATAGAGAAAAAATTGCTGTTTACATGTTTGATACTGAAGGGAAAATGCAAATATTTCTACGTTTGGTTGCTTAGGAGTGGGGAGGAAGGTGTTTGTATCTGTGTAAATGAGGGTAACATTTCGTTTGAAATGAGATGGGTCTAGGCAGATCAGGGGGTATATTTTCCCTGTCTCTGTGGGTGTTTGGCTTCACAAGAAAAGATAATACGAATGTAAGAGAGCCTTCAGACTGGATGAGAGGACAGATGCCCGGGTCGAATACAGGCACATTCACAACTTCAACTTTCACCAAACCCATTTCATCAAGAAAATCCACAGCTCATCGACGTGCAGATATGTCGAAGCAGCCCTTACATCCCAATGCAATACTGAGAGAGAGAGAGAGAGAGAGAGAGAGAGAGAGAGAGAGAGAGAGAGAGAGAGAGAGAGAGAGGGAGAAGACAGAGAAATTCAAATATTAGATTGATAAATGAAAATACACGTGCTTCAATTGAAAAGTCAAGAAATTAGGACGTGAAACAACAAACTTTTCGGGGAGGATAAATTCGACCTTTTCTCTGACAACAATCAAAACAGAAGGTTTTACGTGCGATTATAATTTTTTTTTCTGTTTCTCTCTCTCTTTTTTTTTTTTTTTTTCTCTAGGAGTTTACATCATTTTCTAATACCGGTGCCTAGTAGAGTATTTAACTGAAAGAAATGACATGGGATAAAACTTAGTCCTTCTCGGTGAGTCACTTCTTTTATACTGTTCTCCTCTCGCTTATACTGATGAATAAACAAAATAAAATAAGCAAATTGGAGAAACAAAGAAATTGCCTTCTCTTTGAATCCATGTTTTTTTCCTTATTTTCTCTTATCTCCTCCTACCACTCCGTTTTTAACCACTACTTTTTTCATTCTTCCCTCCTTGCATGTCTAGATAGAACCCCGACATACACACTTCTATGATAAGACAAACAGTTGCATGCACACATATACAGCAAATTGTTGGCTGGTTGATAACTAAAATGTTTCTATGAGTATGTTGCCACCATTTTGACGCATTGACTTACATTCGCATTACGGCGACCAGCCATTCACGTGTCGTGGATGGTTACTGCATTGTCGTTCACTGATATTTGCTAATAAGGATCCTCACTGCTCGATTGGACTATTTAGCCAGGTTGGCTGGCCCCTCCCCGCTTACATTGATGGTGCAGAAGCGACTGAGGAAAATGACGTGACTGCATCTAGGAATTGCACAGATGAAGACTACAATGAATATTTGTAGATTTTTATGATATTGTTGGGTACTTCTATTCTTTGAAGTCGACCTTTACATTTGCCTAATTTTTTTTATTCATATTTTCCATTGGAGGCAAACGTCATAAACCATACCACCAAACTGCTGCAGTGAAGTACATCTGGGCATACACGCAGTTGCATTAGTGAGAAAAATACCGATAAGATCGCCATAGCAACAATCGATCAAACATCTCTTATTGTCAATAATCATATACACACATCATATTATTATTCTTTGGTTTATTTTAAACACTCTGTTAATTAAAGCTAAGGGGTAGTCGACTCTGCAGCTTGTTGTGATACTATGTCGAGTTGGAAATTTGATTTTGGTTATAGTTGTTATTTATTCTAATACCAACCATTCAGCATTTTTCTTCTGACAAAAAATTGGTTTACTTCATTCAAAACAGGACGGAAAAGATAATATCAACAAATAAAACAGTAGGCATCATAGAAAAGAACTGAAAGGAAGGATAGAAACAAAAAAAGATGTGAAAAAATGAATTTGAAACGTGGGTGTGCATGTGCACATAAACGTATGCATACACTCATGTGCATCAAACACGTTTCCTATTTTCAGATGATCTTTCTACGATTTCAAATACTGTGATTTGGCTTTCAGCGAAAAGGCCTTGATCTCTTGACACGATTGGGAGGAGTGCTGAAGAAAGGAGAAAAATCAGATTTTTTTATCATCTTAAAGTCATTTGAAAGAGATGAAAGCTGTACGAAGTGCTAGATATTCTCGTTTGATATAATAATATTTCAAAAAGTTTTAAGATCGCAAATTAATTATCCGTCCATATGTATGTGCCTGTGTACATATCTGTGATAAACCAGTCAGAATTTTACATTAAATAAATATCATACTGTTCGCTTAAGCAAAAGTTTAGTTTTAATAACGAATATTTTTGGTTGATATTTGTAATAATGAAAGTTTTTGTAATCATGAAAAGTTTCTCTAATACTCATACTCTACCATTTATTTGTAAATATATTTTTTTATTATAATTACTATTTTTGTAATCAATGATGTTGTCACCGTCTTTTCTGGATTTAATCGATCTCAAATTTTATAATCTATGTAAAGTGCTTGATATTTTACCTCGTTAATTTTGTCAGAAATTATCATTCATGTTTAGAACTAAAAGACCAGCTTGGATAAACTTTGTAAAATGTTAAATTACTGGTGATATAATGATATTCAGTAAAAGCATGAATGAAAAAATATTCTTTTTTCATATTCTTACATGAAAAAACATTTTCATTTATGGTGATATTAAGCGAGGTATAATTTTCAGCTATAAAATGTCATTAAAGGGATATAACTCTAATCAAACATCATTCATTTTAAACTGCTTGTAAAGAATAATAAAGAGGAAAGCAACAATTAGGGTGGATAAAAACGTAAAATATGGTATATAAAATTTATTTTTATAAAGGAAACCCAAGTAGACCTCAGTTCTGTTCCTAGGCAACATATATATTAGATTCTTTACTTTAGTGATATATCATGTGAACTGTAGAGCCACAAGTTGAAAAAAGGGGAAAAAGATGCACTATGTGGAGAGTAGGGAAACAAGTTGAAGAAAGAAAGAAAGAAAGAAATATATATATATATATATATATATATATATATATATATATATATATATATATATATATATATATATATATATAGACAGTTGAGACATGAGTTGAAAAAAGAAAAAGAGGATACATATTTTGTGGGCAGTACAACGTCAAATCGAATGAGGAAAAGGGATAAACTATGTTGACTGTAGGGAAACAAGTTCGAAGAAAGGAGGATATACTATGCAGACAGTCAAGCAACAATTTGAAAAAAGAAAAGGAGATATACGATGTGGATAGAAGAAGATGAAAAGAGGTTATACTATGTGGACAATAGAATAACAAGTTGATGAGGGAAAAGGATATAAAATGTGTAAAGTAAAGCGATAAGTTGAAAGAGGAAAAGTGGACAGTAAAGAAACAAGTTTGGAAAAGAAAAGGAGATATTCTATGTAGACAGTAGAGCAACATGTTGGAAATTGAATAGAAGCATATACTTTGTGAACAATTGAAAAACTAGTGGAAAAATGAGAAGATATACTATACGGACGGTACAGTAACAAGTTGAAAAGAGAAAAACGGATATAATATGTGTACAGTTGAACAACAAATTAAGGAACAACACGTTGAGAATTGAACGGATGATATACTATATGAATAGTAGAGCAACTTGTTGAAAAAGGAACAAAGGATACACTATGTGGACAGCACAGCAACAAGTTGAAAAGGGAGAAAAGGATATACTTAATAGACAGTAGAAAAACAAGTTCAAGAAGTAAAAGTGGAATTACTCTGTTGATAGCACATTATCAAGTCAAAAAAGGCAAATAGGATATACTACGGTGATAGTAGAGAAGCAAGTTGAAAGGAGAAGAAGATGATATATTTTGTCGACAATACACCAGCAAATTGATATGGAAATAAAGTATATATTTTATGGACAGTAGAGAAATGATTTGAAAGAAGAATAGATGATATACTATTTGGACAGTAGAACAAGTTGATAAAGAAAAGATGATATATCATCAAGTGGACACTATAGCAACAAGTTGGAAAAGAAGATGAAGATATACTATGTAGACATAGTTGAGCAACAAATTGAAAAGGAAAAGAGGATATAAACTGTGGATAGATGAGCAACAATTTGGAGAAGGGAAAAACGATATAACTATGTGAACAGTAAAGTAACATGTTGAAAGAGAAAAAATTGATGTACCAATTTAACAGTCGTGTAAGTTGAAAAAGGAAAAGAGTATATACTATGTAGACAGTAGAGTAACCAAGTGAAAATAGGAAAGAAGATATGCTATGTTGACAGTAAACCAACAAGTTGGAAGAGAGAAAACGACTGTACTTAGCAGACAGCAGGGAAACAAATTGAAAGAGGAAAAGATGATATAGCTATTGGACAGTAGAGCAACGAGTTGAAAAAGGAAAAAAGGATACATCATGTAGTCGGTGGAGTAACCGACCGAAAAAAAGAAAAATACCATGTGAACGGCAGAGAAAGAAGCTGGAAAAGGAAAAGAATATATGCTACGTGGACTGTAGAACAAGAAGTTGAAATCAGGGTGGAGGATATACTTTGTAGAAAAAGAAGTTAGATTAGGAAAATAAGATATACTATTTGGACAGTAGAGCAACAACCTAAAAAAGGAAAAAAAAAAGAAGATATATGTTGACAGTAGAGAAACAAGTCAAAAATTCGAAAAGAAAACTATGTAGAAAGTAGAACAAGATTTGAAAAATGAAAAAAGACATATTTGTACAGTACAGAAACAAGTTTAAAAAAAAGACGATATACTATTTAGATAGTAGAGCAACAAGTTGAAAGAGGAAAATTCGATATGCTATGTGTATAGTTGAGCAACAAGTTGAAAACAGCAAAGAGAATATACAATGTGGACAGTAAGGAAACTATTTGAAAACGGAAAAGAGGATGTACGTACATGAGTGGACAGTGGGGCAGAAGAATGGAAGAGAAGATCTATATCTTCTCTTCCATTCTTCTGCCCCACTGTCCACATGTATGTAACAAGTTTGAAAAGGGAAAAGGGATATACTATGTGGACAGTGATGGAACATGTTTAATTTTTTAAAAAAAGAAGAAGAGATACTACGTGGGAAGTAGATACACATGTTGTAAAAGGAAAAAAAAAAGATACAACACGTTGACCTTGAATTAGCAATTTGTAAAGGGAAAAGAAGTTATATTATTTGGACAGAATATCAATAATTTGAAAAAGGAAAGAAAGATATACTAAACTATAATATAACTGAAAAGGGAAGAGATGATATATTAAGTGGACAGTATATCAAAAATTCAAAAATAAGGATGAGGATAAACTATGTCGATAGTAGAGAAACAAGTTGGATTTGGGAGAAAGGATATACTTTTAGGACTGTAGAGTGACCACTTGAAAAAGGAAAAAAAGATGTACAGTTTGGCCGGTAAGGAAACAAATCGAAGGAAAGAAGGATATGCTATGTGGACAGTAGAGCAACAAGTATAAAGAGGAAAAGAGGACATGCTATGTGGACAGTGAGGGAACAAAAGACTGATGATGATGTGGACAGTAGAGCAACAAGTTGAAAGAGGAAAAGAGGACATACTATGTGGACTGTGAGGGAACAAAAGACTGATGATGATGTGGACAGTAGAGCAACAAGTTGAAAGAGGGAAAGAAGACATGCTATGTGGACTGTGAGGGAACAAAAGACTGATGATGATGTGGACAGTAGAGCAACAAGTTGAAAGAGGGAAAGAAGACATGCTATGTGGACTGTGAGGGAACAAAAGACTGATGATGATGTGGACAGTAGAGCAACAAGTTGAAAGAGGAAAAGAGGATATACTATGTGGACTGTGAGGGAACAAAAGACTGATGATGATGTGGACAGTAGAGCAACAAGTTGAAAGAGGAAAAGAGGATATACTATGTCGACAATAAAGCGTCAAGTTGAAAAAAGAATAGAATATACCATTTGGACTGTA
The DNA here is from genome assembly GCA_963457665.1 of Thysanoteuthis rhombus. Taxonomy (NCBI): domain Eukaryota; kingdom Metazoa; phylum Mollusca; class Cephalopoda; order Oegopsida; family Thysanoteuthidae; genus Thysanoteuthis; species Thysanoteuthis major. The sequence goes on from OY735208.1 coordinate 21,098,577, forward strand.
GAACAACAAGTTGAAAATATGTAAAAGGGATATAGAAGATAAATTTTGTTAAAAGGACATTTCAACAAAAAGAGTCATTTTTAACGATAAGAAATTGAAACGCATTTGAGAACCGCAAAAACAGTTGATGGAAACAATTGAGAAAAAACTTGGCTGCGTTAGAGTCAAACCACAAATTGTAAAACTCGACCTGAGTTGTACTTTAGTAGGAATGAATTCTTCATCATTTTTGTGTACGTCACTGTGTCACTGTTCTTCATACATGACGTCACTGGTTTTGAGCCATTATCACGCAACTATCATTATTGTTACCTACGAAAATAAAACTCAGTAGTAGGAGTTAGACGAAAGAAAGGAAGAAAATGTCAATTCAGCCTAATAGTTAATCCACCATTGGCCTTGAAAGCAAGATAGCAACAGAGAAGGAAAGAAATAAAGTGAGAAAAGCTACTCAGCCTAATGGTTAATCTATCATCAAATTCGAAGCGAAGGAGAAAGAACAGAAAAAAAGTATCGCTCCCAAGATTGACTGGTTTCAAGCCGAGCGCGTATAACCACTGACCAGCGAATATGTAGATAGAAATTGTAACTCGCTTTTGCTTATAAATGATATTATGGTTTGGTCATGAACTGTATTAAAGACACATTTTGTAGTTTTTACTGTAAAGAGGAAACAAATTGAATACTCCATTATCATTAATTTTTTCTACTACTTATCTTCTTCTCAATTGTTGCTTTTTGTTTTTTTTATCGCAATTTAACAATTAAGATGAAAGGTAAATAATTAAGGTTGTTTCGGGGGAATGGTTATTCCGTACTAGTGTATAAATGTAATTGAGCGAAATGAACATGAAAACAAATTGAAAACAAAGGTTAATAAGTTGACAACAAAGAAATATTTTGTACTTCTTTCGCATTATTGATGAATCAAAAGTGGAGATATTTACTTAAAAATTTTTCAGCTAAATATTTATTGAAACAAAAAGCCTACTTGTAGTCGTGAATGATTACAAAATATCTTCGTAAACTACTACTATTTAGTAGTAAACGGGTACTGATTCATCTTCAAACAAATCCTATTTCAAATAAGGAAGCCAAAAAGGAGTATGAGGTTGAGAAGGTTTTAAAAATCTAAAAATCAATCGAAAGAAAACGGCGGTCCTTTAAATAAATAGATAAATTGCATGAGAAACGACATCGGTTCTGACTAATGGCAATGGATTCCGACATGACGTCATTCCATCTTTCCGTTTTTCTACCCACCCTCTTTGAATTTAATGCCAAAGTCGAAAAATCTTAAATTTTAGCATAAGACTAACTGTGACGATTTAGCTCTCTTAAAATTTGGCAGTTTTATAATGATGATATTTACGAGATTATGAATTACATCAATTTATTTCATTTTGCCACTCAAAGTTTCATAAGCAAGCATCAAAAACAGCTTCGTCTTCATCAGGTGAAATAAAACTAAGTTTCACAATTACTTTTTTAAAAAATTCTGCCCCTGAAATTTTACATGATAATATTCGATAAAAAGAAAATTAATGAAGTTTTGTAACATGTTATAACCAATGCAGACTGACAGAATTGGTGATTATGGATTAATTTTCATAATATATAGAATGTACTATATGCATGGGCGTATGAAAACTCATTCATTGAGGCCACAGAGAATTTTATTTGCCCGAAATTTCACATGGATTCGTTCGACTTACAGATCTTCCCGAAATCTAACACTGTTTTTCCTGAATTTAGAGGTAGTCCCCCCTTTCCCCAGCTCGTACGCCTATGATAACGTGCAAGCGCAAAAATAGAATCTGTGCTTTTGTGCACTGTATTCTATTTCATGTAAACGCGTATGTATGTTTATCTGTGCACTTTTGTTCATAATGTTCACCTGGTATCAATGATTCCTATTCTCATAAGTATGAGTGTCTTTATCATTCATTCTGATGGTCACTAATTCTGATAGTTCACTCAAGATCACGGTAGTTTTGGGTGATTGATTCAAAACTTTCGTTAGGTATGTCTTACTGTGTCATGTTGCCTTGTTTTCGTATGAAAAAAAAACGCCATTTTCCATGAATATTGGCCTGAAAGAATTAATTTCTCAGCTCATTTTGGTCAGAAACAAGAACATAACCTCTGAATTGCTGGGCATTAATTAATCATTGGGTTTGTGCGAAGAAACTCTGAACTAAAAATACAGCTATGTATTTATAAATGAGCAAAACATGCTGGGGTAACTATGTTCATGAGAGTGTGTGTGTGTATGAAGCACACAGGTATTGTCTGATGCATGATGTGGGGTGTGGTGATTGTGATTATACGTTATGCCAATAGCATTGAGAGCATACTTACCTGACGAAGAGCAAGTAGGTCTATCTTTTGCAATTAATTAACAACTGTCGGTTAAACAAACAGACACAACCAGTGGAAGTTTGGCGTCATTATTCTACTAAATTTAGATGCATGCAAAAAGATTTATTATATGTTTGGTGATCGACAAAGAGTCATCTTATTTGGTTTCAATCATTGTCCTATGATTTTCATACCAAATAAGCACAAATATCACTAACATTACTCATTAACATAACATAACACATTGCCATTACATACTTATATTGTCTTCATTGTCATCAATATAATGTTGTTTTCATCTATTAGTTTTCATTTTCAAACAATTTTCCATTTATAGTTACCCCGTAGCTTGTTTCGGTGAGTGATGAAGAATTATCCTGTGCCACTGAGCTATCTTAATTGATCATTTTTCCAATGATTCCTTTAAAAGGGTAAGAATGATAAGGATGAGTTGGCAAAACAATGATTAGCTGTGGCATTCAATATTTGTATTTAATATTTAGTAAACATTGCGTTTTAGGTTAACTAAGTAAATACAGTGTCCTCCAAAAATATGCAGCGGTATCTGCCACATATTTCGGAGAATGAACTTGTAGGGAAGTTGGAAAAAAAAAAAACAAACAAAAAAAAAACAACAGAAAATGGCGGTGAGGAACACTAATTGCAGAATATTAATATAGCCATTTTGTTGGTAATCATTGCAAAATTAGAAGCGGTTTCTACTGGACAATATAAACAAGTGGTCAACTTTAGGATAGGACGAAACACAGGGCGTTCGAGACATGTCAAAAATGCAAGCTTGTGAAGAAAAAAAGAAAGGTTGGTTCGACAGAGAACGATCAGTGATACGTTAGAAATTGTAAAAACGACTTGGGTTTGACCGAATTAGCAAATAGTAGCAAGGTAACCAGAAGCTGTCGTAGAAAATAAAAAGTGAAATCTTCTGAAAATTTCACATCCATATCGACTACACCATCCAAGCAAGAATAACTGATCTGGTCGCTGTGAGCAAGGAAAAGAAAGTCTCCCAGATTGCATAAGTGGTTGAAAATAAAAAGAACTGAAAAACTTGAAAAATACCTGGACCTTGCTCGAGATCTAGAGGAGCTATTGAAGATTATGATTCAGGTTAGTGCAGAAATAATTATGGGTTTCACCATCAACTTCACAGCAGTATATCTCAACTTGGAATAAAAGTTATTCCTCAAAAAAAGAACCTCCAGAATCGACACATATTTTGACAACTAGGAACAAGTTCATTTGAAAGTCCATAGAATTCTGTGGTCAGGGAAACAATGCATTCCTCCAATGCTTTTTGAATTGTTGCTTGGTTGCTGGAGATTTTCCTTCGTCGGAAGTGGTCGAAATGCTTGAAAAAATGGTTGTCGGTCGGAGAGAAGTCTGGTGAGTTCAATGATCAACATTCAGTTTCTCTGCTACCACTTAAGTTGTTTTACGTGGTCCCGCCTCAATAATTTCCTACAATTCGATATCATTAATCACAGATTTCTCCGTTTCGAATTTTTTGAACCAACCGTACGTCCGTTGATGGTCCTGTGGCCAAATAACTGGTTGGTATTGTGAGCAGTTTCCATTACTTCGCGTTTCATTTTAAACATACAACGAAATCTTTTTTCCATCTTTGATTTGATAGTCTCAAATAAACCAGAATAAAAAGTGAAAATAAAACGTTCACCTTAAATAAATAGAGCGAAATTTACTCCTTAAGATGGTATATTCCATGAACATTAAATAATACTTAGTAAAAAAAAGCTTCACATATTATTTATATCATCGTCTTGTCATCAAATGAGCAATTAAACTCATGTAACAATAGTTATCGTATTTATTATTATGTTGCTACGTATTAAAGTAATCTGTGAGTATTAATGTAGAGATGCTGTCAAAAATCAGGGCATATTCCATACATATATCGATATTCTGTTATTCTATTATTAGGAGGTATTAACATGCAAGTTCTTCATCTAGATTTCTTGAATATGTACACAAGTAAATTACTGACATGTTTTTGAATGGTTTACTTCATTTTTAAAGTCAATATAAGTCAAAGTAGGTCAATATATTTCGCTAATACCGATGTTTTGGATTTACTCCCAAATTCGAAAAATAAAAAGACATCTATATGAGCAATAATAGACTCCACATTCGAATCTGAGGATCACTCCCAAATATGAAAAATTAGAAAATGAATAATTAAATCGGTAACACTGGACTCCCAAATTCGAAAAATAAACGTAAAATTAAAAAAAAAAAGCATCTGAATTGCAGATTTGTCGTCATATTTCTATTATTTAATTGATTGTCAAAGTTACAGACAATAAATAAATACACCAATACAAGTGGTGGATTGAAATAGCAGATATGTTTTCAAACCCAGAGGATAGTTTAAGTGTCTGAAAAATCGAACAAATTTAGTATTCAAAAGCCAACTAGACTGAAAAAAACTGTAGGAGAGGGAAATGGTTATCTCTTATGGGATATTTTGTGCATCAATTAAAACTTTCTGTATTCTTAGTGCTTTGACTTCCAAGTGGAACACCTAAGGAATGTCAAATTCAGTATGATCTCTCTGAGATCGATCCTGGTAAGTAGGGAAAAAAAACTGAAATTAAAGACATGCGATGGATTCAATCGTAAAAGAAAAAAAAGTAGAAACAACTAAATCAACAGCCTTCCATCTATGTTGACAATTTATCTAAAAGAAAGAAATGAATAAAGAGAAAACCAAACGCATGGACGAGCATTTTGATGCAGAATATAAGGAAATTTCTATTAATAGCTGGGAAATATGGATCCTGGTCTCAACCTATTTTGTAGTGTACTTGACTAAGCATAGAATAGATTGTGTGAATAACGGGAGGATTCTGAAAAGTGCCAGATAAATCGACAATTTACAGCCAATCACTGGCCTCGTATAGCTAATTGAGTTCATACTTTTTAATATCTTCAATCTGAATCATTTCTGTGTCGCTCTTGCAGTATGTTGCAGTTAGACAGTGAAATCGTGACCTGAATCGAATATCCTGGCTGGGTTCAAGAATTTGAGGTACGTGGTACTGTCCACTGTTTTCTTAATGGTGGCAATTTACCTAGCTTATATATAGAAAATACCCCCCAAAGAATCGCAGATAACTGATTTACAGTGTTGAATCCTGCCTATGTTCCGTCGCATTTAGTATTTTGAATTTTGATAAAATAATTCTTCTTTCCTCTTACAATAATACGTTCCACCACATGCCTTCTATGTGTTTTGCAGAAGCCGATCTCGGTTGAATGATAAATTATACTGCAGTTCCATCCGATACTTTGAAAAATGTACTCCACTAAAGCCTATTACTTGGTCAGATTTACTGATAGATTGGCAACAGCATTACGGATGGATTTGTGTTTGGGGTCCGAGCAATAAATCCGTCGGCATGCCCAGACTTGAGCAAAGACTTTGTTGTAATCCATTTCCTCCAACTTGGAACAGGTTTTACTCAATCGAAAATGGATATAAAAAGCTACCGTAATTTTTCACAACGACTTCCTTCATTGTGCATTTCAATAATTTTCTAATTTTCCCTCAGTTTTATTGCGATCAGTACACGATGACTGTATGAATAATACTCAAGTGATACTGATAGCATGTGGTCAATGAAATACGTAGTATAGCTTCGTTGTTGGAACACAAAAGATGAATTTAGTCGAAATACTTTGCACCCTGAATGTAATGTTAAAACACTTGGGCAAATAAAGAAGAGGGCACATCTATTGCTTGTAAACTTTAGCAAGACCATTTTTTTCATCTCAATGTTGCAACTAACCATTTCTTGCTATTCTTAACGAGTTTTAGATCAAATGCAAAAGTTTTCTCATTTTAGTAGGATTTATGAATAACATGCAAGTTTTTTCGCCCGCTAGATAGAGAGGCCAAGGGTGAATTCCACGCGTGAGAAGCATAGTATGGAATAAGAAATACAGCTGCCGATTCATTGATGACAGTAGATTGAGACATATGTCATGCACATCTTTTCTATGAGTCCTACATTGCACTTGTCTAAGGTTAACGGTGATTCACAGACAACGGATGAAAAATAAATCGACGTAACCACATGAGCAGTCTAGTGAATAACGTTCACTAAATACTCACTTGTTGTAGAACTCGAAAATTTAATAATGAAAGATTTACACGAATACAACAAAATATGCATAAACATTCAATACAATTTTAATGACCTTTCATAAATCGAATAAAGTGTGTTCAATACATCTGTCGGTTTATATGAATCAGTATATAGTAGCATATAACCACATATGCCTGTCAGTATAAACGCAACTGTGTGAAAGATCGTTCCGTTGACAAGGCTTTTCATTGACAGACGTCAAGTCAAAAAATTTTCTGTCAAATGAACACTTCGCCGAAAACCGCTTTATCGAAAGGGTATTTTTTCATTTTGAGGTTTACCTATATATCATATTGTAAATCAATCTCAATGATACACAGATGTGAGGTAAATTTCATGGATTTTTTTCCATTTTTTCATTTTGGACTTATTGATATATATATATATATATACATAAACATATATATATATATATATATATATATATATATATATATATATATATATACATATATATATATACATATATATATACATATATATATATATATATATATATATATATATATATATATATATATATATATATATGCCTTGATGCACATATATATGCAGTTATAATTTAACCTAATTAATAAACTGCTAAATCTTTATCAGCATAGACAAATTTGACGTGGTCTTATCGAGTAGGTATCTTTAAAAGCAACTGCTACAAATGTAAGATATGTTTTGAAAATGACGGTCTTTTATTTGTCTACAGTGGCCAATGGACATCCGAATTCATTAGACGAAGAGAAAGCGTTGATGATATCTGCAACCAAGGAGGCTATTTACTGGCTTGATTCTGGAAAGTATTCGTTGCATGACCGAATAACATGTAGCTATCAAAAGCATCTGGCGTCACAGACAAAAGGAATTGTGTTCTTCTTTGGCAGCTATCACATTCTCTAATATTTATCTAAAAATTCCAAGATTAAGTGTGTGTGTGTGTGTGTGTGTGTGTGTGTATGAACTTGTTTGTGAATATGAATAGATCTATGATGCAAATTTGAATTCACGCATTTTGGGTCAATGGAGCTGATATAAACGGTGCTTGAACGTGAAGAGATGGAATAATCGGTTCATTAATTAAGTTATCCAGCGTTTTCCGTGTCTCGCCGAACATTTCACATATCTTTCGAAATCCTCTCACCCCCCTCTCTCTCTTTATATTTCTCTCTCTCTCTCTCTCTCTCTCTCTCTCTCTCTATATATATATATATATATATATATATATATATATATATATATATATATCGTGATTAATCTTCTTGGTATTTAATGATAGAATGTCAATGATGTTAAAAACTTCATGAATTATTTCTTGAATGTAAAAATACAAATTTACCGATAGAGGTAAATAACAATTTGTTTATTATTCTTAATGGCCGAAATATTAAGACAAATGCTATCAACGATAATAGTTGGGTATTATAAGTCCTTATTCAATTCTATTAATTTTAGGGTTGGGTTTCTTTGGCTTAATAAAAGTACGAGATTATCAGTCTTATACTTCGCAGAATGCATGTATTGATTGTTGGGACAAATACTCTGCAGTGTTCAATAGATATGTAGCCAGATAATCCCTTTTCACTGTTTTTTTATTTTCTTGAATAAAACCCTATTGTTTGCTACTAGATTCTTGACATATAGCAAATTGCTGTTGGTGATGGTCAGTATTTTCCTGATTTCCATGAGTATATAGGAATTCATGACTATGAATATAGCAGCTCGTGATCGCTGTTTATGTTGGCAGCTAATTAGGGAAAATATAGATTGCTTATATATCCGCTCAAACCTATTGTAGTCAAGTCCCACTCACAATAAAGAAGACAATTAAAAATAATCTACTGGTTTACTATTTTTGTTATTCGATCTTATCCAATAACTTATATCTTCTTTAAAATTTAGACCGTTTCCATTCATCCATTTGTTGAGGTAGCGTTACCAGTGGCCTGGACCGGCGTGCGGGCACATCTGAATGCTATCCTACATACATACATAGACTGACAATAAAATTGACAATAAAACTACCTGATATAAAACTCAAATCTATTTTTTTAAACTGTTCAAATCCCATAAATGAAACCTGAAGCATGTATGAAGCAATTGCAGTAAAAATCTACGAGAATCAGCCAACCGATTTTGATCTTTTACTAAATATAAACACTTTTAATTAAAACTTGATTTTTTTGTATCCTCAGTATTTTTGGTATAGCAACTGAGTACATAGTAGACACCAAACAAACCATTATCAATGCTTATTAAAAAGAATGTGAAAGATATGATATATTTGCATAAGTTGCATGATTTATTAAAGTTACTGATATTATTCGGAGAAAATATTTTATTTAAAATTTTCTAGCGTTTTTGATCTTTTGATACAAAAAAAACTTTCTCTAGCTTTGTCAAATATTCGATAAGCCACTAACAATAGGTTTATAGACATGGGAAATGTGTTTCTGTTGGGAGATTAATTCTCGTGCATGCAACATATAATTTACTTGTATAACATTTTGTTCACTTTAATTAAAGCGACGTTCTTTCATAATTTCACGGTTTCTCCCCACTGACCAGATTACAGTTAGGCAGATAATTACTATAAAAAGGCTAAACGAATGAAAAAAAGAAAAGAAATGAGAGAAAGAAGAGAAAGAAAGAAAAAAGAAAAGGTATAAGAAAAACAGCATGATACAGAATGTTTTGCGAGCTGAGTGGTCGCCAAGGCCATATGTAATTAAAGCTCAAGTTAGTTGCTTGAATGTCGACACCTGCACGTATTTTCCAACGTATTCATCTATTTGTTATTGTATACACACACACACACACACACACACACACACACACACACACACACACACACACACACACACATATATATATATATATATATATATATATATATAAGATCAAAATAATATTACTTAGCTGAAATATCAGGAATACTCCTAATATCATTATTATGTACGATTAATTTATATTTGTTATATTTGTTATGGAAATTGTACATGATTTGGAAAAAGAAGTAAACAGGAATAACTCATCAATATTGGTTTGTCAGGCATCAAGACAATTATCATAAGTGACTAATCGACTCCACTATGTATGACTTACTTGACCCATACCATTGCTTATTAAAATGGTCCTTAAAATATTGTCATATTCAATTATTCTGCTATTGTTTAGTCAAGAATGTGCAAAACGAGAAAGGAAAAAAGATGTGTGTTGTTAAGTCTTAAAAATACTATGATAGTTATTTATTTTCAAAGTGTGTACTTCAACATGGGATACAGTATAAGACAAATATAATGACGATTGATTAAGATTATATATTGTTTTTAAAATTCTAGAAAAATTGTATTACTGTTAAAAATTTCCATCAATGCGCAATTCAATACCTGTTGCCTTTTAATAATAAAATACAGTCAACAAATCTCATCGTAATGAACTAATGGAGAGTTAACTATTCTCTTCAAATATATATATATATATATATATATATATATATATATATATATATATATATATATATATATATATATATATATATTTACGTTTACGTCACATTCATCTCAGAATTACCTGTTTGACAAGGTCTTTTTTAGCTGAATTGGGACTTGGAAGAGTCACACACATAATTGTTGTTGATGAGCCCACACATCAATACCAATCGGTTCCTTTTATAATTGCTTTAATATTTCCTAATAAACTTTCCCTGATAAGAAGTAATAATAACTTTCGAATATTACTTTATACTTTACAAACATAGGCAATAATTTAATCCTAACTTCAACTTTCAACTATAAAATTATCTGTTTTCTAGATTTGGAAGTACTTATGAATTAACACTTACACGTTTTAATTAGGACTGTTGCCTTATGAAGGTTATTTCTGGTAGCATTTTTGAAAGATGCCTAATTTAAAAGTACATAATAAACAACTTCTTTTTCAAGTGGTTGGTATTTCCCTAAATGCACGACTGAAAAGATAAAGATTATACAATTAAAAAATATTCTACGTTACGTAATTCCATGTTGTATAACATTGTAAGATATTAACAGTTTATAACATGTTGAGATAACGTACTGTTTCGAGATATTGTGTAGTTTGTTTTGAGGATATATAGATAGAGAAATTACTATGCTAAATAACTACAAAAATATTGTTTCAAAATGTTTATATCTGAAATATTGGTGATAGTTTGTAATAGTAATTTTTCGAATTCTTTTAGCTCTCCCTTATTTTTTTGAAGTTGTAATTTTCAAAAATTTGTTAAAGCTAAGGTATAATGTTTGAACGAATTATGTTTTTAATGCAAAAAATGCATCATAGAATTTATAAAAATTCGAAAAACATTCTGCACTGTTATTTTTCCAGATTATCTTTAGAAGTTACATTTTTGTGAAAAAGCTAGCTTTCAAAAATGTTAGAAAAAATTGCTTTTTTAGATGAATACCATGTTTAATAATGTAATTATTTTAGAATGATTCAGAAATATTTTCTGTAAACGGATTCCGAACTATTATTTTTAAACATAGTAAGTATCTATTTTACAGCGATAGCAAAAAAAATTATCTCAAAACTTTGATCACATTTGTTTATTTAAACTCATTTTAGTACGGAAAATTAACAACTTAAAATGAAATATATAGAGTTTCTATTGTGAAAGCAAGTCCTTTTAAAGTGTGGATATTTGCTCTTTCGAACGTTTATGTGAAATATTTGAACAGAAAAATATAAGGAAGTCTAAAGAATTTTACAGCCCAGAGAACCTTTCAAGCAGCAAAAATGTGTTAACACTTTTATGCAAAAATATTGAAAAGATAGTTAAAACCAAAATGTCATATTGACATGTCATCTTAAAGTTGAATAATGCAATGTTTTTCAATGCTTGTCCAAATCATTATCTCATGCAAACCTTTGATTAGTTATTGACGATTTGGTGAACAACTGCAATTTAACGAATGTCGCTGAAAATTATTTATTTTTCTTGGCATTTATTTCCCTGGATGGGATGGATCATGATGCATAATCATGATTTTAAGAGTGTTGTTAAGTCTTAAAAATACTATGATAGTTATTTATTTTCAAAGTGTGTACTTCAACATGGGATACAGTATAAGACAAATATAATGACGATTGATTAAGATTATATATTGTTTTTAAAATTCTAGAAAAATTGTATTACTGTTAAAAATTTCCATCAATGTGCAATTCAATACCTGTTGCCTTTTAATAATAAAATACAGTCAACAAATCTCATCGTAATGAACTAATGGAGAGTTAACTATTCTCTTCAAATATACCAATATTATTTCATACATGAGAATGAATACCATATAATATTCTAATGAGGATTTGTTTGGGAAAATCTACAACGAAAATTCATACATTTTGACGGTGAATTAATAACCAATTTGAAAGTAGAGAAGAAATTCAACTCATTGGAAAAATATCAAATACTATAACTTGAGATTCATGTGATTTATCAAGCATTTCAGTTTTTACATCGCAAAGTGAGGAGAAGAATTTTCCATTCAATAAAGCCTGTTTAAGTATAATTCAATTAAAATGCATCAAATTCAAAATACATCAAACGAATCTCAAAGATGAATTCTAATGAAAAAGAATTAGTCATAGAAGTACAATGCTCCATTTCCTTCACCAACAAACTAGGGAGAAGTTTAATGATGAGATCTTGAGCCAGATAAATTAATTGAAAGTTCGAAACTTCTTTTTAAAAAAATACAAATAATCTCTCATTTTTTGAATTTTAACAAAAGTATACATGATATTTATAAACTTTCGTTTAATTTCATTTTTAATTATTTCCAAATATTGAACTATATTTTTACATACGTTATATACAAATCATTCAAGTTATTTGCAGGCATGAAGGTGCCTCTTCACGTAGTGACAGGGATGCATCTTAAATAATAAAAAGATGGCTCTTAAATCGGACCATTTGCTACTGTCTTCCGTTACATGCAGATATTTGATGTCATATAACTTTGCTGATTTAGTTCAATGGACAGTACAACAATTTGCCGATTTAGACATCTATGACTCCCTTCAGTTAGGTCAGTAAAAATGTAGAAATCAAGCTCAAGTTCCCTCATACGGGTATGAAAATGAAAACGAAGATTAAAAGATGAAGATGAAGATTAAAAGAACAATTTGAAACATAGATTTAGGAAACATGTTTTTATATTATTATTATTATCATTATTATTATTATTATTATTATTAAACATGTTTTTATATTATTATTATCATTATTATTATTATTATTATTATTATTATAAAAGAGTGTCAGTTATTACCACAAATTCTGAGTAGATTCGGTGTATTTAGAAAAGCACGAGATTTCACACACGTGTGCGCGTGCACGTATATATATATATATATATATATATATATATATATATATATATATATATATATATATATATGTATATATATATATATATACACACACACATATATATATATATGTTTATATATATATATATATATATGTATATATATATATATATATATATACATATATATATATATATATATATATATATATATATATATATATATATATATATTTGTATATATATATACATAACAAATATTCATATAGCTTTTTCATGCACCTTTTATTCAGCATACATGGCCCTGATTTGATTTTTCACATCTTCTTGTTTTTGTACCAGTGAACAGATCTCTGGTTTTAGTATATATACATATATATATATATATATATATATATATATATATATATATATATATATATATATATATATAATCAAGAAATGGATATATGATTCGAAAGAAATGTTATAAATTGAGATATATTATAATGAAACTCTATCTGAAATTTTCTCCCGTTATTACACGGTGAATGTATTTGGCCTTGGCAACGTAAATTGAATAATTATTTGAAGAAAATACGGCTGCTACAGGAAACACAAATATATATATATATATATATATATATATATATATGTGTGTGTGTGTGTGTGTGTGTGTGTGTGTGTGTATGTGTGTGTGCTGGCGTTTGTGTGTGAACAAGCAAATCTTTATGAAGATTTTAAATAGCAAAAATGGTCTATACCGATTTATAATCAAAATTAATCGAACTCCCTCTTCTGTATGGGTTAGTGGTTACTTTTGTGAGAAATGAGAAGCGCTAAACTCAGTATTGGGAAAAACATACAATTACATTCAGTATTTATAAACATATGTAAACATGTATGTGCGTGTGTATGCCTGTGGAAATTTCTAAATTCTGAATCAAATTAAGACATACAGACAAATACTTGCTCCATTAATGTATCTTGACAAATTTAGTAATAATAAAATCTTATCTATTTACTTAACTTGTAATGAGCGAATTTAGTGTGCCATTTATAAGCATGTGCGCGTATGAATGTGTGTGTGTTTTTGAGTATGTGTGTGTGTGTTTGTATGTATGTATGTGTGTGTCTGATAGTGTGTGTGTGTAATGTACACTAAAGAAACCTCAATATCTTTTCTTTCAATATCAGCAGAAATTAAAAAGTCAGTTTCGTCTTTGATGATTCGTCGTGTCTTTGCGTATTTGACACAATGAGATCATTTTGTCACATAAAATGCAAATGATACTTTACAGTTTGATAAAAAAAACAAATTGGGGAACAAGCGACTTGAAATATTTATTTTATGTTTTTAAGGCTGCTACTATCCTTTAATTTCTGGCTTGAAGATTGAGAACGATGTTGGATATCACTATTTGCTTTGTTGATGATTTCTAGCAAATGGCGACTTCACTCGAGAAAAGAAGAAAAAGCTTTAATTTGAAAAGAGAAAAATCAAAGATTTTATGTGCCATGTTTCTTCGTTTAGTCAGAGTTCTGTAAAAAGTCGAGAGTATTGAAAGTGGGTTTCCTTAGCAATAAACCTTAGTCTGATTCGTAGTTAAATAATATGGAGGAAGCGTCCAAATAAAGCAGCAACGCGTGCAGACGAAGATTTAGTTCAGTAATTGGCTACAAATTGTATCTTCTTTTGTTAAATTTGGCGTGAAAAGGTTTAATTAACTGAGAGCAAAGTTCACAGTGATTAACCGCAAATCTTTACCGAAAATAATTTCATCATCCGAAATGTACTTAGATACTTACCCCCATGTCTGCCTTCAATAGGCTTAGAAAACACTTCTAACGCTATTAAGTCAACCACCTGCAGGAATCTATTAACATAGTGGGCGGGAATAGTTAGGGAACAACACTTGTTTTTTACTATACTCTTCACTCTTCACTCTTTCCACCTTTGATTTTATCACCTTTCCGTTGTAAATGTTGTTTTTTTTTGCGCATTCTGAAGCAACGTTTATAATGTACTAAAACTCACATTTACTGCTTCATGGTGATGTATTTTCTCATGCAATCCATATGGATACATTCAGTAGGCTTCCAGATGGATAGTTCTTCACACCAATATCCACAGCAGTTCTTCATCTGAATCAACATTGTAAATAGACAAAATGTAATTCTCGTACACATTGAATAATACGATAAAAAATCCCACTGGAAAGAATCTGATTTCCTAAAATAATAATGATAATATTTCTTTTCTATTAAAAACAAGATAAGAAATAATAATTGCTAATAAAAAATGAATACATTAATTATGCCGGCATGCAAATATATATGTATATGTATTATTTGAACAATTAAATGTCTAAGTTTGGGTCTCGCTATTTTTACAGATAAAAGTTGTGAGGCGTTTCGGATGAGGATGTAGACAGGGCAGGATCTAATGAAGTTACCTATCTGCTACTGTTTGGGAAAATGCAACCATCACCCAGATGTTGGCTGAGTTGATTCACTAATCTATTCAAGAGTTCTATTGGCTTGTTGCAGCAGAAGCATCACCATGATTATCATCATAATCATCAGTCGCCTCATCACTATGATGATGAAATCATCTTCCAGTGTAGGCGGTCACTGTACGGTCTGTGATGCAGGATTTAATCAATAAATGGGGCTGAATGTGTCACGAAGCCCTGCTACGGTTTAGTGCTGACTCATATCTTTATAGGACCTCACAGTGACGACACACTACGTGCGCACACCCAAAGCTTTTTTTTAGTTTTGTTGTTTGTTTTTTTTTGTTTCTTTTTCAAAACTTTATTGAAAGTATGAACCCGATTGTATGTGAACGTATGTAGGGAGGTGCGATGATAAATGCACTGCCGTAAAATATTTATAAACATATCTGAATGTGTCATTTTTATACGTAAACATTTTTATATTAAGAATGAAGAAATCATTATTGTAATAATTCCCGCAGACAGCTCTCGATAAATAAATGTTATGCGCGCGTATGCTGAAACGTTACGCGTGTCTGTGTGTCTAAGTGAGCATACACATCCATAGGCGCTTAAATATGGAAATGCATCTAGTTACGTCCCACTGAACAATTTTCACACCTGTATCTGTTTAAATAACGTTCATAAAGCACGTGTTCAAATTCAAAATACCCAATTGACGTGCATATGCATTTGTGTCTAAAAAAAAAAACAAACTTGCACAGAAAGAGTTCTCACATACACGGATATATAGAATCAACGAAGTTTCACATTCTCTGTCAATATCTGTTATTGATCGAAAGTTAATGAGCAATCGAATAGAGTCAAAAATACCTTACCGAGCTGCTGTGCATAGAGGGCATCACTGCGTCAATATCTCCTAAACTTGTCTTAATCGTCATGCTATCTCATTTTTGCTGGCCACAATTTCGCATATGATCTTGAGGATTCCATGGAGGTACCTCTGGAGGTTGAGTCATGCGTTGTATAGGAGTCGAAACCTTCCATTCTCTTTCTAATTGTCTTAGTATAAAGTTTGAATAACAGTATAAAGTTAAAGGTTTTGATTGACTTTTTGAATCAAGTATGGAAAAATACGTTCTTTAATTAATGCCCTCAGTCCCGCTGCAAAGTCGTACTCTTTCAAGTGAATTTCCCAACACATGATGCACATTTTTTCTGTTATTGCTGCAATTTCCAATCGTATATTGTTTCCTTCGCTTTTTGTGGTTGATGGCTCACTTGTTTACACGCTCCTTCGGATATCCCCCACCGGAAAAAATCTAGTGTGGCCAGATCGGGTGAACGAAGAGGCCGTCGAATTTCCGAAATTCTGGAAAATGAGGCAAAAAGGAATCATTTAAACGAAATCATTTTCCATACTTGATCCCCAAAATAAATCTAAACCCTAAAATTTATATTACAATTCAAACTTTGTGATAAACATAACAAGAGAAAATGGAATGTTTTAACTCCAATGTAACTGATAGAATTTGACGTGCAGATATTTCAACTGAGTCAAATTCGTAAATTTTACATACTTACATATATTGACTGAGAAAAGAGGAAATTTTCCTTTTTATTTTTGTTTCAATTTTATGTGCTTTCAATCTTGTAAACCTTCAAACCATTGGGAAATTTGTCTGGTAGGAAAGGGAATATTGAAAGGTTTTAGAAGAGGAGCTTCTATTTCGAATGTAGCTATGATGCTGAACCGCAGCTCTACATTCCATTTGTCATAGGTAACTAGATGTTTTCCACTGGAAAACACCTGTGATGTCATAAATAGAATCCATTCTCACCATATTTATTCTTCGATGGAATTTTTACATGACTTGAATTTTGACGCTTTAGTTGTTCAATAATAGACTGATTGCCAGAATATATATATACATATATATATATATATATATATATATATATATATATATATATATATATATATATATATATATATATATGTGTGTGTGTGTGTGTGTGTGTGTGTGTGTGTGTGTTTTGTCTGGGATGTCAACAACTGCGCATCATAGAACAGGAACAAAGGCACCTTCGAAATCAGCACACATCTTTCAGGTTTTAGAGGGGGTTCTACTTACAATGTACTTATGATGCTAAACTGGATCGTCACTTTCAATTTGTCTTGGGAAACTTGCAAATGTGGATTTCCCTTTCTGCCAGTGTTCATAGAATGTTGAAAATATCCGTATTATATACAGTAAAGAAGTATGTGTCTATGTTCGAACCAAAACAAATGCACATCCGAGATCAACAGTTCTCAAATTATCTACAATACACTTTAGGTTGTATTGTACAAAAACAATCGCTGTTTTCTCTTAGGTCTGCGTTCACACTCACATAGAAAATAATATTATCGCTAAAGACGTCAGGTAGGGAAAGAATTCACCAATATTTTGAAACGAAGTAAATACAATCAGCGGACCGAATTCAAGACCCGATGGAAAAATTTTTTACTTATTTCTTTTAAATTCGTGTGCTTTCGATTAAGTAGATCTTCAAACCGTTATGAAATTTTGAGAACAGATAAATTTAAAAGTTTTATAAGAGGGGGTTCTGTTTAAAATGCAATAGAGCTAGACTTCAGCCTTACTTTCCACTCATCATAGGTGACGGGATTTCTTTTCTTTTTGGTGCTTAGGCCCGTTGGAAGTATTCTTAAAGAATTCAAACCCTTACCTGACAATAAAACGTTTTTCTTGAAGCTGAAAACATGTTTTTCTCAGAGAAAAAGCATATTTTTCTTAAAGTGGAAAAAAAACAAAACAAACTAAGCCTAAATTTAACCCAAAAGCAACAGTAAAACATGGACTCAATTTAAATCCGATCGACTGCTTTGGCGTACGAACTTCTAACGTCAAAAGTGAATGAGTGAATTCTCATTTTTTAGAAAAATCATTTCTCAACGTTTCAGGAAGGGGTAAGCAGGCCTAAAAGGAGTTTCACGCTAGCCTATGCAGATCTGCTCAAGTGTGTGCAATCGCCTTTTTTTTATTTTATGGAATCTCTATAAGATACATTATGTTTTTCGCGAACAACGCCGAGTAGCCTGGGTGTGTTCTTTGGAAAATGGAGAAAATTGTGCACTTAATAATGCGCTATTGCGTTGAAACAATGGACCAGTGATGAAAACTCATATAAGAAAATGATTATAAATATATATATATATATATATATATATATATATATATATATATATATATATATATATTGAGAGAGAGAGAGAGAGAGAGATGGAGAGTGAGAGAGAGAGAGAGAGAGAGAGAGAGAGAGAGAGAGAGAGAGAGATCAGAGAGAAATATCCTATACGTGTTTCATAGCTAATCCATTTTTTGAAGAGTGGTAATACAATATTTTGCAAAAGACTAATGACGTTAAAATTTGCAGTTCTAACTCATTAGAATTAACCCAATGAAATTTTGTCCATAAAAACAAAACTTATTGATGCGCAATGAGTTGCCTCCCCTTACTCAGATTCAGATTCACGGAACACCCTCTTTCTGTTAACGCCTTTTTACAACTGCACAATAATTTAATTTCTTATCAAAAATCAAATTCTAAAAATGGTACCTATATTTTGCTTAAAAATAATTAATATGAATTCAAGAAGTTATCTCTAAAGAATTTTTATTGAACATCTAAAACTTATTACTTGCTTACAAGGACTAATTTATATTTCAAAAACTATAGAAAAATTAATTTCTCATTGTAATATAAATAAGTAAATATTGTAAAAAATATTTTGAAAATAACTCTTCATAAAATAACTCTTCATAAAATAACTCTTCATAAAATAACTCTTCATAATCATACTAATGATTTGAATGAAAAACAATGAAAACGATCACTACAAGTAGAAATAATTACCTTCCTTGTTCAAGTAACTTTGGATTATATATCAGACGGTATGACATTCATCAGTGAGTATTCGAATTTTTCATTCGGTAAATACACGGAAGTAACGTATTAACAGTACATAAATCATCATTATAACAAACATAAAAATCAAATGATAAGAAGAAATAAGATATATAACTATTTCGTTATTAGTAATAATTACCCCCAAAAGTTATTAACTAAATGAAACTGTAGATAAAACAACAAAAAGTATACATAAATCAATAAATTACCAATTCAAATTATAAAGATTGATAGATAGCAAGTACAGATTTAAGTCAAAAAGATTATAGAGTAAAATGCATAACTAAAAAGATAGAATTGATTAAAGTAAGATAAAAAGAAATACAAATAGAAATTATTCAAATTTAATGAGAAAAATCTATTAACATATTTTATATACTAAAAATTGATTAGATACACAATATTTCATAATAACAATTATGATGATAATAACAACAAATACAAAAACTAAATAAATAATAAACTGAAATAGTTGACTATAAATTGAAAAAAAAAATGTAGTAATACATAGATCGAATGATCCCAATATCCAGTATAGGGTAGTTATAGCATCACGTAAAGAGAACCAAATCAGCGTGAATGGACTTGAACATTTAGTCAAAGGTGTGAATATCTGTTAAACTATCTAATGAAATAGTACGATGTATATCTTTTGATTAAACTCAATCAACAGAAGATATTAGAGACAGCAAATTTAAATCGTGAAGAATGTTGTATATGCTCATATTATATAACAAAAACCAGTCTTTAAAAAACAGTAAATAGTATTAATTCTCTCATTAACACTAAATGGGCTCTTAACATATTTTGTTTGAAACTTTCACAAAAGTATATATATATATATATATATATATATATATATATATATATATATATATATATATATATATATATATATATATGTATATATATGTATATATATATGTGTGTGTGTGTATGTGTGTGTGTGTGCGTGTGTGTGTGTAATGGGAACGCCATCATCCATGTATAAAGAAGTATATACTTGTGAACCTGATAATATTCTATTCAATAACATCGTATTATGTGAAAAGTCTTGACTTGAGACGGATGGAAATATTAAACTTGGCAAATTATATACAGGATACCTAAAATGCAAAAAAATTCCAATGAGTGCAATTACATAAATTTCACCTCAAAAGTAAATCCTATTGGAATTTAAATCTCTTTTGGGTTGTAATCAATTCTATGCTCAGGAAAAATTGGATATCATATATATCATATATACCCGTAAAGGGGCTAAATTTATTTCAACCTTCAATTTTAATACTCTATATACAAAAATTCCTCGTGAAAATCTCATTATAGAATTGAATGAAATAATAGACTTGGCGTTTGCAAGAGGAAATAGTAAATTTATTGGGTTTGCAAACTCTTTCAAGCTTTGTAGTGTAAAACCAAAAGAAAAAAAAGGCAAGACTTCCCTTAAGACGATCGTTAGTCATCTTATCGAAGGGAGTTACTCTAAAATAGCTAGTTGATGTTTTCAGCAGATTATAGGTATCTCCATGAGGCTTGGTTGGAGAAATTTCTATCTATATAGGCATGAAGATATATCTGTCTTTAATTATAACTAATTTATTTTTAGGTTGTACTAGTTTTATTGATGACTTATGTTGTCTTAATGATCGAGGAGAATTTGAATAATCATATAGTGATATCTACTCTAAAGACCTTGAACTGTGAACATAACGGGATGCAAGCAATGTTTCCAGATTTGGATATTAAAATCAAGGATGGAATAACTTGTTTGACAAACAATATTTATTCCCATTTCATACAGTATGTATGTCATTAGAACAAGCAGCATTTCATCTTACATATTTAATGGAATTATATTGTCAGAATATTTAAGAATAACTCAGGCTACAATTCGATTTACTGATTTTATCCCGAAAATTGTTTCTTTAGTAACAAGAATGGTCAATCAAGGTGGCGACATCGGTGAGATTTTTAGACAATTCAATAAAGCCATGGCTAGACATCCTGATTCCTTTCAAAACTTATTAGTTTGAAATAATATCGAAAATTAAAGAATATGTTAACGAGAGTGTAATAATAGCATTAAGGAGTAATGTATATTAAATTAGATATTTTTTTTATTAATGTTAGGGGAATTAGATAACTAAAAGAGATGGATTTAGTCTTCGTCAGCGTGAAAGATAATTGAATTGTCTAGAATCAGGGAAAGGAAGAACATTTTGCTTTCTGGTCCATTTGTCTGACTAGTATTCAGGTAGGCAGGGAGGGAAATTGAACATGGAATGCCAAGTAACAAATAGTCCAAGTATATCAATGGAATAGCCCATTTAGGTGTTACTACCAGCTAGAATGTTGTTCGGTTTCATCCCAACTATGTATACAAGGATAATTTATTTGATAATTTAGAAATTATTATATTGATGAGCGTGATGGTGTAAGGCGTGAAAAATTAAGTTAAGGATAAATTAAAAAATATGTCAAATTCTTCGGTTGAATATGTTGGTAGAAAATCAACTTGAAAAAGGTTTTTCTGTGTAACTAGTATTCTCAAAGATGATATAAGTTCGTTTGCATGCTGTCCGAGATTAAAAATGATACAATATATTTATTATTCACATAGGTGAACATGCAATAGAAGTGACAAGGAAAACGTGTCACGTCGGTTGGGTAATCTACGTAAGCCTGTATTTCAAAAACATTTAATGATGTGGAGTAAAGAATAACTTTCTTAAAGAATAAGCTATACAAAATAACAAACTACTTGTAGAATGACATGAACTATATTTTGAAATCATAGCTGAAGGAGAGATGGTGTTTTATCAACATGCTAATATATCTCGTTTGTTTTTAAATCTCTGAATGGTGAATAACTGATGATCCCAACAAAAAAATCACACATGGTACCACCATATCAAATTTCGTGAAACACATACAAAAAAAAGTGAGCTGGGCTCATTTGTGGTCTCAACATGATATTGTTCACTTCGAACGCCATGAATACCAATTGAAAGATTGATGTAGACATATATCGATATAACTGATATATAACTAGGGTTATATTCGGTGTCTGATAATGTACATAAGTTTTAAAATGCTCTAGCGAATGAGCAGTTCTGCCTGACGTTGGTAATTGTGGTTGTGGTGGCTGATATTGTTGCAGTGTATTCTCAACGTAAGCTAATTTCAGACAGTCAATTGCCACTGTATCTGTTCGACTAGATTTGGTTACTGAAAAACGTCTCTGTCCTATTCAATGCTTGGGAAGGTCCTTCATAAGAAATTTGCGAAGTTTTTTTCCATACTATCTATAATGACGATGATGAAGTCATGAGAAGGTCATTTGGTTTATATTCTTGTCTTTGGTGAATTTTAGTGAATATAAAATGGTAGTGTTTTCATTCTGTGTTTTAATTTGTTTATGAAATCTGATGTTATCTATAGGTCTTCCTGTCGATTAAAAATTGTAGACGCAGTGCCATATACTAATTCGACTGGGTTCCAGCCAGTAGGGAGTAAAACGATAGGCAGATGTCCATCAATTTTGATTATTATTTTTTATGGTTACGAAAGATTTGGGTCATCGATGAATCTTTTCACGTAACTATTAGATAACGGGTGATATGCCGTAGTTTCGATGTATTTGGCACTGGAAAAGTTTGCATAGTCATTAAACAAAACATGCAAGAACAGCGAACCTTTGTCATTGATTTGGGATGATGACAAAAGCGACACCGAAATTCGATTTCAGGAACGTTCTTAGCAAACGTTCAGCTGAAATATCCTTTAAAGGTTTGCCTCCAGTCAACGAGTGAATCTATCCATCATGGTGAAGGTGTATATAAAGTTGCTTGGGGGCAACAAAAGATTAACAATGTTTATGTATGTATGTGAAAAACATGCACCAGGATTGCTAGAAGTGCTAAGCTCGGCCTTTGCGTGTTTGTGTATCTTGTATTCTGACACAGCACGTATGTCCTTGTTCATATCTGGTCAAACGAAATGCTGCATGAAATCTCGCAGAGAAGAAAGAGACGGTGCGATGGCATTTTTAATTTTGTTTTGCATTACTGCAGGGACATCCATATAGAGAAACATTTTGGTTTCCAGGTCATTATTTATGCAATTAAATGTTGTGAAATCGGAGAAAACCTGTTTAGTTTGAATGAACGCTTTAACAGCTTCGATTGTGAGGGTTATGAATTTTTTACGAGATTTGAACAGTTTAATGAGTGACAACCACATTAAAAAAACAGTTCAGATTGAAACGTCTGTGGTAATTTATGAGCACGGTAAATCATCGTAGCTAGTGTATTGAAATGGAGCTGAAGTTGCTTTTATTTTGGATGGGAGTGAATTGATTCCATCTTGGTCAATTATGTGACCCATAAATTGTTGTTCGGACACAATACGCCTACGAGTACACGATTGAATAACCGCGAAACATCTCATTTATGACTCGCTGGAAGGTTTTCACTGAAATTCATAGACCGGGCATCATCCTTGTAAATTCATATAAGTCAAAAGTTGTTGTGATATTGATTTCATGGATTCCTTGCTCAACGACAAAAACTTGTTGGTGGACTCTGATGCAGTCTAATCCGGAAAAAATAGTTTTGCCCTGCAATCCCATAGGTAAATCGTGCAAATGTGGGAGAGGGTATCTGTCAGGAACTGTTGCATTATCAAGTTTTTATAATCGCTACATGGTCTCGAGTCGTTGGATAACTTTTGGTGTATCGGTGGCGATTAGTTGAATCGTTTGTGTGAAATCGTTTCTGTCACTCTTATATTTTTTAGGTTGAGTCATCTTCGTGTATAGTTTGCAGGCTAACCTTTAGTTGGGATAGGGTGCCGATGTGGTGACTGACGATGTCCCAATGAGTTAATGGTTTGGTAATGTCTTTTAACAGTTGAGTATACTGATTGTTTTTCAGCAGAATGGTTTCCCGTATACAATAAAGTTTGAATGGCCAGAATGGTAATATCATACAGAAAGATTTGCTCTTTCCTTGACGAATAAGTCTGATTAAGTTAGAAAATCTGTTCTGATTATGAGAGTCTACACTTGAGCAATTATGAATGCTCAAGAAAAAGTACGCCCCTTTCATCGGTCTAATGTAATGTTTTTTTCACCATAAATCTAGATATAACTACCGTTTGCCGCGTGTAGCGTACAAGGATCTAATATAAGCTTTTTTCTATTGGCAGTTATTTGACGCTAACGTCTGTTCCAGTGTCAATGATACTGGTGAAGCTCATGTTCTTGTAAAATATGTAGAATAGACGATTTTTAAATACTTTACTAGCGACAGTAGTCGTCTGATTGATTGGTGAAGCCATTTCCTTCTTTTCTGCTTGTACAAGCACGTGGTTTGATGCCCCCAAGCCGATAGTATATGATTGCAGCAAATATTTGATTATGTTTCCTATTTGATTGTGTTTCCTGAAGGTTAACGATGACATGAACTGTTTCTTCTTCTAGGTTTGTAATATGGCCAAAAATTAGTGCAAGATTGTTTCGTATTCAATAAAGCCTGCATCTTCTTGTTAAAATAAATTGATGTTGAATAGTTTCAAGTTTGATTTTGTTATTTGATTGTCCTGCAGATGCATTTTAGAATCATGGTAATTCTCCATAACTTAACTAAATACCCAACCGTTAGCGTATTTCTCTCTCACTCTTCCCTCCTTTCTGTGAACGATACGAAATCCCCACTCATGTTGCAATTGAACAGTTAATCCAGCTGAGAAAACAGGCAAAAAATTGTGTTTTTTTAGCATTAATTTACATTGCAAATTAAACTTCCGTCGAAAAACAAATTTTGGATGATGTTACGTAGTCACATGGATACACAGATACTTTTATGGGATTATGTTGTATGTTTTTTTTTTGCATTAGGTTGCACGTACGGACAGAAGGACGGAAAGAATTTTTATAAGATGATGATATGTGTTTGGAAAATGCTTGTTTGAAATGTGCAATGAAAAAGATGCTGACAAACTTGATGGTGAGTGTGATAAAAGATAATGTATTGTTGCAAGAAGCATAGCATCATGTCTATGTTTAAATGTTGACTGACTAACAAGGTCCACAATTTTTATTTGTGGCTTTTGATGAGAGCGATTATTTCTGAAGTTTCTTTTCCATATTTTTACTGGTTGAAAAATATTACTTGTTTGTGCTAATTGGTTAGAAGATTTGATTTTACGGTTGGTGTCAAAATTTTCTTGTCATCTTGATCTATCGGGGTGATCGACTAATTTATCATTTCGTTACAGTTCACTTCATTATTTTGAGTTACTTCTCTATTGCATTTTTAAAGTTCGTTTGTTTTGGTTTCATTTTACTGTTTGTTGCGTGGTTGTAAAGTTTTTTGGGGTTTTTTTACACATGCATTAGGTGGACATTTCAAAATTGATTAAACACGCTGGTTCTGAACATTAGAAATTAGTTACTATCGTTTTAATACAATCTGGTGAGGGATTTTAATCTCATTTCAGTTTTAAAAACCGGCATATCATAGTTCTCTGTTGCTAGGATTACTAAAATGATGGAGGTTGGTAACTTTACCGGAGTTTATTTTCCTGTTGCTATAGAATTTTTCTAAACCTTGTCATCTGCAATAGGATACAACTATGTTGCAATGATTGTTCAGTAACGACGGAAGTGGTTCGTGGGACACTGCAACTGCCGGGGGATCAGAGTTATGGGGGCGCAATATATCCGAAGAACTCTGAAAAATCTAAAAGATAATAAAAAAAAAATGTAGGGGCGTAGTTTCCTGCCATGAGTGGTTGGGGCCTCACTTTTGGAGTAAGCATACCAAAATTCAACTTTGACCGAATGACAAAGAAAAGGAGCTAATTAGGGGACGGGTCTTCACCCGTTCCCCAATTAGCACCTCCTCTTTGCCCTAAGAGGGGATAAAATTTCTAGAAGACTCACTTCAAAAAGACGACATGAGTTGTGTACCATGTCAAGTAGATTTACGGATTCCTCACAGTAAAGAACAACTTTGTATCCTATTTTGCTATTGTAGGATAGGAGATAAATACCAATGTAACGGCTCAGATAAGATCTCTGGCCAGACTATACCTCGGGTTGAAGTGGGCAGCGAGTTAATCATCGGCAATCAGTATGATCCAACTCATAGCTAACAACTAATAGCCTTATACATTTCATTGACAACCTTTTATAGTAGTATACAATTCATAGTTGGATTGATTAATGGCTATATTCCGCTTAATTGTCGCTAATTTAGATTATAATTGTAAAAACCCATTTGATTTTTCAAGTTAATCTCTGTTAACGTCCAAAATAAAAATAAATACCACCAGAAATGCAATATAATTCATTGGCAGAGGAAAATTATATTTATATATATATATATTCATGATTTCCTGTTATCACACAGTGAATGTATCATCTGGCCTAGATAAAGTAAATAGAATGAATAACTGAAGAAAATGGAGCTACTGCAGGAATCGAACCTGCGATTTAAATATTTATTCTATTTACGTTATTTAGACCAAATGGTATATTCACCGTGTAATAACGACATATCATTTCAAATAGAGTTTCAAACTGATATGGATCTATAATTATTTATATCAGATTATATCACCATTTCTTAATAATGTATATGTTTGTTTTGTGGATGTGAAGTGGTCCAATGGAATGCTGATGAAAATGACAACTAGAAGGCAAAGAAAAAAAAAACCCAAGAAAAAGGCAGATGTAACATCACAAAAATTTCTATGAACCCGTAGTTCGATGCATTTCGATATGTTCCAGCCATCTTTTTTCAGAGACTTAAAGTGGCGCAGAAAAATTGTATGTTGTTCACATGTTTGAAGTCGAGAAAAGAAATGGGGATATTTCTATGTTATGGGTAGTTTAAATGGAGCGGGAAGGGAGACGTTTGTATCTGTAGAAGTGAGAGTTAAGTTTGGTTTGAAATAAGAAAGGGTCTGTGAGAGTAAACAACTAAATTTCTGAGAAGTAATACCTACTTTTGTTTCAAGTTTCTCTCTTCACCTTCCAACTGTCACTTCCATCAACATATATATATATATATATATATATATATATATATATATATATATACACACACACAAATGCATACACATATACACATATACACAAATGCATACATGTTCGTACATACATAGATATGCATACATGGATATACATACATACATACCCACATACACATACATACGGAAACATACACAGAAATTTGTATTTTTGTGATATTTGCAAACATATATATGTGCGTGTTTGAATAAGTATATGTGTGTATACGTGTATGTGTGAATGTGCATACATGTTTATGTGCTAGTGTATGTGTGAATGTGCATACATGTATATGCGCTAGTGTATGTGTTCATGTGCGTATGTCTATATATGTTTATGTGTGTGCATGTGTTTATATGTATAGATGCATGTTTATTTATTCTTATGTGTATGTATATGTGTGTGTGTGTGTTAGTTAATTTTCATACTTCCTTACTGACTTCATGCATGTGCATGTACGTGTGTGTATAAGTGTATATGTGCTTGCACATGTGTGTATGTGTATATATGTGCTTGTACATATGTGTATATATGCGTAGTTATATGCATGGCCGAGTAGCTTTTTCTTAATCCAGCTTGATCTCGTGGTCAGTTTTCATCTAGTGTTTTTGTGGTTCGGTTGGTGATGATTTTTGTGAAACGTTTGTATATGCAGTTGGTAAACATACGCCTGTAGTTGTTGAGATCTTTCGGATTCCCTTTTTTATACAGAAGCATTATGATTGCAGTGCTCCAATCATCTGGGACATTACTCTGTTTTAGACACAAGTTAAAAGGACAACCAGTTTCCTAATGATGATCTTACCTGCTTTTCTGAGTAGGTCGATGGTGATGCTGTTTGGTCCAGGGGTCTTTCCTTCCTTCGTCTATTTGATGGCTTTTTTTTTTAACCTCCCACGGGGTTACTTCTGGGAAATCTTCAACTTGATTGCTTACGTCTTGCGTATCTTGTACATTGTTTCGTAGTCCTTGTTTGAATGAATAGAGTTTTTGGTAAAAGTCTTTGGCATGTTCGACAACCCTGTCTCTGTTTGTTGTTAGGTCTCCATTTCCCTCGAGTATGCTGATTATTTGCTTCTGTCTTAAATTGAGGCCTTTGTGAATAGCTTTGAAGCCCCGACCTTTTTCGAGTGTCGATTTGATTAAGCGATTAAAATTGTATATTGTAATTATAACGTCGCCGGTGTGCGAAATATAATTTGATTATTTTGTGTATTTTGAATGTTGGGGTATAAAGCAATGTTGAAAATAGGTGCAAGGTATATAATTTAGCCTTAATTTGACATGAGATGACATGGCCTGTTTGATAACTCGGGTAATAAACTGGACTGGTCCAGAATATACCCTGAAATATAAGACAAGCTAGCCCACTTTAACCCTGGGTATAGCTTGGGGTGGGGCAGGGCTTAATCTGGCCTGGTACATCGATATCTTGATAGAATTACGAATGGTTTTTCTTCTCCTCTCACTGAACAATCATTCTCGCCGGAGAAGGGCTGTGAACAGTTGTGCATAGCGTTAAGAAAATGGTTTAGATCCTTATAATTTTCCATTAATGCTGTTTCTGTGAAAGCTCTTGTTGACGGTTGAGGGACGTTCTCAAACTTTCCCCTCTTATTTATATAAAGATTGGCTTTATGCATTCTGATCTGCTAAGAAGGAAAAGTACTCGTTGTTAATTCCTTATATCCGAAAAAATAACTCAGGAGTGAATCAGGAGAACACGCAGCGAAGAAAAATACTCTCTTCGTGGCTCCAGACTATAATCTCCAAATTCTTTCAACCATAATTTATAAACGCTCAAAATATAATCATTGTCTGCGTGAATTTTACAAGTAAAGGATTTATCAGTTGGAAAAGAGACTTTGCAATCTTTACATCTGTATACATACACGTGATTTTGGACTTTGTTTTCGAATAGTCAGTCTAATTAGCATTTTTATTCTCAAACCAAGTATTTCTATATTTTTTTTCTAAATAATCTACTGAGAAAATTCTTTTTTTCCCCAATATTTGAAAACGTACGTTACATATTGTGAAAGTAGATCTATATCGAATTTTTACATATGTAAGCACCGATTTGTATCATTGTATCAAAGATTTTTCTTTTTCAAAATAATTTTTGTACGTGAGTTCGGACTTCTTTACAGAGTGAATGTAAAAATCGTTCTAGTCTTTTTTAAATTTTAGTTTTATCAACCTTCAAAAAAATTGCTTCACAGATTTAATTTTGAGGTAATTCTTTCCTAATATAATTAAGAGATGCCATACGGGATTTGGGAAAATGGTGGCTGTTGCCACTATTTTCTGGAGAGCATTCAAATTGGTGATCTGAAGTTCAGATGCAGAATATGGAAAATAAAAGAAAAAAAAACACTTGAAAAACAATTCAGAAGCACACAGAGGGAAATGGAATGTGCAACGTTAGGAATAGCTTTTAGTGATCGAAAAGATTAACATGGACCCGAGAGAGAACCTTGCTGAAGGATATTCTACAAGTAACTGATGGGCGGGGCACATAGCGAGAAGATGGGACCATAGATGGGGCAAAAGATTGTTCGATTAGTGCTCATGAGACATTAGATGCAGTATGATAAGATCAGACACAAATCGAAATGTTTGCCGATAAGACATAGCAGATATGAGCACATTCACACTCGTGAAGGAAATGGAGAAGGCTATTGTCCAGCAAATGCTCATAGTAGCGACTGCCATTGGACTTATGGGAAAAAAGTCGATAAAAACGCCTGAAACTTAAATTTTATTAATTCTATCGAAATGATCTTTGTTTCAATAATAGAAAGAAGATTGTAAAAAAAATCATCAATTGAAAATTATTTCTTACAGACTAATAATTGTGGTAAAAAAAACATGAAAATTTTCTTTCGAGAAAGTCAGCCCATTCTCATACAAATTTTTAAATTTCACCAAAAATATACTAAAGGGCAAATTTCAATAAAACTTCCGGGATGTATTCAATTTTGGGTGGATTTTCTTATGAGAAGAGTTTTTTTGCGAGGAAAGAATTATGGGATATTTTTTCTAAGTCACTCCCAACCATTGTAATCTCGAGTATTTGGAATTATTCTTCGTTGCAACTTACTTAAATGGAAGGGGGAAAACTAATATTCTTATTTACACAGGTGGGGAATGACCATGGAAAGGTTGGGAACTACATCAAATAATTACAAATACACTGCACTGGATCTTTAGGAATGATGATACAATTCGACGTAAATTGAACTGACCAAAAATTAGCATTATAAATCTTGTGAGTTACTCGTATCATTTATTATAATAATGACACCAAATCGACTATTGAACGTGATTTATTTGCACCCATCCTGACTGTAAAAGAGTCTAATGTGTGGCGGACGTTATTTGATCGCTCCTTTCTCCCAATGCACCTACCATTTTTTGTTTCACTCTCTTTTCTTCTGG
Source organism: Thysanoteuthis rhombus (assembly GCA_963457665.1). Lineage (NCBI taxonomy): Eukaryota > Metazoa > Mollusca > Cephalopoda > Oegopsida > Thysanoteuthidae > Thysanoteuthis > Thysanoteuthis major. The sequence continues at coordinate 21,129,397 of OY735208.1, forward strand.
TCCGTTTTACTCTTGGCTACTGACACTCGAGGCTAATCACGCGACAGCTGGGCTGTCTAGACGCTTTTTATTAGTTTCTATTATTGGCGTATGACCAACACAATCAATGTGCAGCTCCTTGAGACGCTGCCTCTGTTGGCAACGTGGATAGAAAGCAGAAAAGGTAGGAAAGGTAGGGAGGGCACGGTGCGCAGGTTCAACAGAAAATGCTGTTGTTGAAGCAAATCCAAGCCAAGCCTGGCAGTCATTCCATCTCCACTTCTCCACCTCTAGTCTGGACTTTATTTTGCTCTTTCCTTCAATTACGAAGTCACTCAGTGATAAGAATTAAGAGTTAAAGTATTATTAAAACTAAACATTAAAGTTGAAAATTAAAACTAAAGAAATAAGTGAAAAGAACAAAGTGAATCAAACCGGACAAAGAAATCCACTTCTATCTTAGAAAACAGATTGCATTGATCATCATTCACTGAATCATCCAGACTAGTGTCCTCATTTTGGTTGTTATAGCCACTACGTTTCGGTCGTTGTACTTTCCGGCCATCTTTAGATAACCGTCTCGGAATTTCGAACCGAACCCTTTGTGAAATAAGTGGAAAATATAAACACGTTTATCCAACTCTTTGTCTATGGACGAATCATGAAGATATTTTCTCCAATTGTAAAAGGCTAGGACCAAAAATCTTAGGTTAGAACATAATTCAAATTCGAAGAGTAAAAATATTGAAACTACTTCTATAAATAGAGAACATCATTACATTTTTAATCGATTTTCCAATCTTTCTTCCCCCTAAAAAGTAATGTCTAATAAGAAAAGTATATTCTAAATTCAATGCCAGCTTTCCGTTCTGAATTTTTTAGAAGAAGAATTATGATTACTAGACTAAATAAGCACCCTAACGTTAAGTAGGTTGCTGCCCAAAGAAGAAGCAAAAAGATAAATGAAGATCAGATAGCGTTCAAGTTATTTGTTTTTAAAATTGATTTATCACTTTTTACACTGTTAAAAAAATGGGGTAATGCTGAAGAAGTGAGATGCTAATGTAAAAAAGAACGTTGGGCTAATTTGAAAAAGGGATAACCTTTTGAAAAAAGATATCATGGGATGGAGGGTGAGGTTAAAAACGGGTGGTAACTCTACAAAAATGTACGGCTAATCTCTAAAAACAGGGGCGACAGATGTAAAAAAGGGATCCGTTGTTGAAAAATGGTAGAAAGTTTAAACGGAGAGGTAGAATGTTAAAAATTGAGGCTTAATGTTAAGGAAAAAGGGAGAGGAAAGGTTAAGAAAAAGGAGACTCTTGTTAAATGGGGAAAGTATTAAAAAAACATGAACAAATGATGGAAAGAGTCGTCGCATGTAGAAGTTAGAAATGGGACGGGGTTAAAATTGAAAAGGTGGAGAATCCTCACTTTATTTTGAGCCAGTAAAATGAAAATCAACGTTCCCGCTCCATTTTGACCTCTAAAAATGAGAAAAAATTCACCCTCCGATTTTGAAAAATCCCACTTGATTTTGTTTCCTATAAATGAAAATTAACGTTTCCTCTCAATTGTGACAATCGAGGCGGAGCGTTTATTTTCTCCAAAATCTCCATTCTCGATTTCGAAACAAAAAAATCATTTTGTCGATTTTGACTCGTGAGAATGAAGAAGTTTTCTCTCGATTTTGACACCCAAAAATTAAAAAAATCTCTCCTCAATTTTGACCCCTAAAAATAAAAAAATGGAATAATCCCCTCCCTATTTTAACCACTAAAAGTAGAAAAAAATCTTAGATTTCGACCCCTATGAGTGAAAACATTCCCCCTCCGATTTTGAACTTTGAAAGTAAAAAGAAAGAAAACTTCTAAAAGTAGCAGAAAAGAACCACTCAATTTGGAACCCTAAAGGCGGGGATAAAAATCTCATTCGCAATTTCGACAACTAAAAGTGCCCCCCATCCCATTTTGACCCATAAAAGTGAAAGAAAATTCCGTTAGATTTTGATCCCCAAAACTGGAACAAAATCTTCCCTTCGATTTCGACTTCTAAGAGTGAAGAACCCTCCCCTTCAACTTTGATCTCTAAAAGTGAAAAAAATCCCATTGATTTCGACTCCTAAAAGTGAAAATGAATCCCCTTTCATTTTGATCCCTAAAAGTGGAAAAAAATATCTGTCAATTTTGAACACTGAAAGTGAGGGAAAAAAGAATTCCCCCTTCGAGATCGAGGCTTAAAAGTATGGAAAAAATAATCCCCCCTTGATTTTGTAGGGGAGAATAGTGATAGTAAAAATTATTTGGTTATATTTTATGATTTATTCAATTCTCTCGCACAATTGGTCAATTGAAGTCATCATTGAAGAAAAAGAGAAAGAGAAAAATTATCCCCCTCCGATTTTGACCCCTAGAAAAGAGAAGAAATTTCTTTTTCATAAATTTGGCCCCCTAAAAATGAAAAATTAATGTTCTATTTTAATTTCGCCCCCAAATGTGAAAAATGAAAGTTCCCTCCATGTCGACATACCCCCAATCCCCTAAATTCATGTTTTGGATGTATCTTAACTGTACTTCATCAAAAGATGCACAAATGTTATAGTAAAATTATTTAGTAATACATTTTACGAATTGAATAATTCTCCCTCGCGATTGGTCAACTGAACTCACCATTGAAAAAAGTAATTGATTCAAGTTTATCATTATTAGTGGCACCAGTTAGATTATTGATGACGTTGTCTCTGTCTCTCTCACTCCATGACTCTGTCTCACTCAGTCTCTATCTCCCTCTGTTTTTCTTACTCTCTCCCTCGTTCGCCTCCCATCTTTCTTGCTTTTCTATTTTCTCTTTCTTTCATTCATTGATTTCCCTTCCTTCTTCTTGCTCTCTCTCTCTTTCTTTCTTCCTTTTTTCTGGTCCTCTTTCTTTTGCTTCCTTTCTCTTTCTCCTCGATTTTGACCTCTAAAAGTGAAAAGAAAACTATCCCTAAAAAAAGAGGAAGAAATGTCCCTCTTCAACCCACAGAAAAAAAAGGAAAAGAAAATTACCCCTAGATTTCGAGACCTTAAAGTGAAAAAATGAGAGTTCTTTCCATGTGATTGACATAACCTCTGATCCCCAAAGTTTGTGTCTTGGAAAAATGTATCATAATCGTATAACATCAACATATGCACCAATGAAAACACCTTTATTCAAACTATCCAGCTCTCACCTAATGTGATTTTGTGAACTTGAATAAAAGCTCACAAGAAAAAGTATCAACATATATACAGTATATTGCTAGTAGTTTGAGATGATAAATTCAATTTTCTGAAATTATACTTTGTAATGCTGCCACTTTTTAAAAAGAGGGGGGTCGTTATTGTCTAATGATTTTTATTGAATGAATCTAAGCAAGCGGTCACTTATTGTTGTTCCCGTAAAATAAGACCCTTCAATTGGCATTTCGAATAAATTAATCCTATCTAAATTTCTTCAAGTCTTCAAACTCCCAGAGCTTTAGGTTCTTGAGTTGTTCAAATGAATGCATTTTAATTGAAAGTTTATTACAACATTCCGCATCCTTAAAAGTTCGGAACGATTTTTTTTATTAGGCAAGTACAGATTCCAGAATTATTTTCAACTTATAGGTACAGTGGCGCTCTTATATTTTAGTCAAGAATTTAACACGAACCCTTCTTTAAGCTAGATATCTAAAACGTCAGTTCCTGCGATGACTCCCTGTAAAAGCCCTGAACGCACGTTATCAATTGCCTTTGACACCCAAGTCTCCGAGCCGGTTACTTTCTTCCTTTACCTCTCTCTAAACCCGCAGCGGAATTCCTATTCCTTGACCGTGACTATGTAATAGCTTTTTGTCACTCATCTTCCCCGAGAACTTTAGAGCTATTAAATGCAAATACTGCAACTACTATTTTAGGCGACAACGCAAACACTGCGCTTACAATTTTATCCCTTTTAATCCCTTCCTGCACCTCACCTGAACTAACCGCCTTTTTATAATTTAGCTTGGTCAACTATACCACTCATTATTACAGGCGCGATTCATCAGGCTTCATTCGATAGTTAAACCAAACAACATTAAACCTGTTATGCCACGTGTCCCATAAATTCTTATCCTTTCCCTGTATTCCATTTTTACGAATAGAAATAACCTCTAAACCAAACAGGTCTCTTCTCTTCTCTTCACACGATCGATCATATTGATGTTTCCATTACATGTATTTCATTTCATTCTTTGTCATAGATGTTAGGAATTATATATCCCTTTCATTTGCCCCTCTACTTACTTGTACGTGTCCTTTTCACTCCATTTAATATCTGCATGCACATTTGTACTTGGCGCGCATGTTCTACATATATCTCCCTTCCTCCTTCAACTTTTCCATTGAGGTTCACGTTGGCCAACAATACTGATAAGCGAATGAGTTTTGACAATTTATCTGTTGGAGAGAATATTTGATTAAAATATAAATTAATTTTTGGCAATCTTAGGTTTTCTGAACGAAGATTTTAACCGTTGTCAATTTCGACTACTGATGTACACATGGGTAAAACCAAAACTCATTTTAAAAAAAATATTTTTCAATTGCTTGAACTACGTTTGTATTTTGACAGAAATTAAATATTTAAATGAGTTTGTATTTCGTTGTAACCATGATTAATACATGAATAAATGATGAGAGTAAAGGAATTAAGATAGACGACGAGTATCTGAGCAACCTTAGATTTGCAGACGACATAGCCCTTTTCGCAGAGAACCTACACGACCTCCAACTAATGATAGATGAACTAAATGAAGAGAGCAAGAAAGTTGGCCTACACGTGAACTTCAGCAAGACGAAGATCATGTGCAACAACCACATCGGGGATAAAAACATTAAGATCAAAATCGAGGACAAAGGACTGGAGGAAGTAGACCACTAGATCTACCTAGGACAACGAATCTCCATGAGACCCTCAAAAGAATAAGAAATCAAGCGAAGAATCACACTAGGATGGCAAGCCTTTGGCAGAGCTAGCTCAATCTTCAAAAATAAGAAGATCCCTTTAATCCTAAAGAGAAGGGTGTATAACCAATGCATCCTCCCAATAGTCACTTATGGAGCTGAAACATGGAACCTAACCAAGAGACAGACCCGAAAATTGAGAACCATGCAACGTGCACATGAAAGAATAATGCTGGAGAGACCACAAGACACAAGTACATCCGAGAAAAGACAAGACTTAGGGACATCATAGAATCCATTAAAAATCTCAAATGGCGGTTGGCTGGCCATGTTGCAAGAATGGCAGACAATCGATGGACATCTCGACTCACAACATGGATCCGCCGAGATCACATGTGCAACCGAGGCCGGCAAAGTGTTAGACGGAGAGACGAACTAGACAAGTTCAGGAAATACTGGCTCCGTGACGCCCATGATAGGGAAGTGTGGCAAATCCTGGGGAAGGTCTATGTCCAACGGCGGACGCTAAAAGACTGATGATGATGATGATGATGATGATGATGAACGATTAACGATATAAAAATTGTATAAATGAATTTTAAAAAAAATAATATAAATAATCAATATTAAATACTATGTAAAACGAATTAAGTAGATTCTGAAAGAATATGTATTTATGTCAATGAACATTTCAGGTAAGAATACATCATTTTCATTTTCATTTATTATTTACACGACACTTTGATTTTACCCTTGAGTGCGTCCGTAGTCGAGAATGTCTACGTTCGAAAACTTAGAATCTTTAAATGTTGATCAAATTGATAAAGCATGGGAATGAAAAACTTGAAATATTAAAGCATCATTTCGCCTTCGAAAACATGACCTTTTTTATCTGCTCAATTGTCGTAGGTATTAACTTGTAGGTATTGGAAATAATTGTGCAACTATCTTAATGCTTCTGGGGCTGGGTGCTGCTTTTGACACGGTGGACATTGATAAAGTTCTACACATCTTGGACAAAGAACTTGGTACCAGCATTGAATTGATTTCAGTCTTTTCTTATTGATAAAAAATAACGTGTTCAAATTAACAATTCACTACCTAATTATGTAGATATTATCTTTGGGGCTCCTCAGTCCTCTGTCCTCTTCTGATTGATATTTATACTATATCTCTGTATTAAGTAAATGAACGTGTAGGTTTCTCCGCTTATGGACCAGATTACTGAATCGATGAATGTTTTCTTTCGCTATATCCATCCCAATAAAACGGAATTACATTGTTTGCTGGAAAATCTTTGGGCCTATCTAGATAAACTTCTAAACTTGGAAATGCATGCTTATAATGTTGTCTTCACGTGTTATAGATTAATCAGAGATGTCTGTAGTATTGGAAACTCACTTTCTAACAATAAAACTGGGCAGATCGTTCACTCTATTATCACATAAGAACATGGAGTTCATAGGAACACGTATCATGCAGACATTTGAATATTGTAATTAAAACTTTGTTGTTATTATTGTTTTGTTTTTATTGTTGTAGTTGTTATTATTTTTTGTTGTTGTTGTTGATTTATTATTATCATTATCATTATTATTATCATTGTTGTTTTATTATTATCATAATCATTATAATTATTAACAACAATAACAACAACAATTAAATAAATTGAATTTTCTATTATCTCATGTACACATTTTTGGCATGTTGTGATTCTGAGAATGGCTTAATTTTCGATTATTATAATGAGTAACTCCTAAGCTGAAACTTCGCAAGAGTTGGATAAGAATGCAAGTGTTCTCCTTTGATCAGTGATGAATATGTATATACACGTAGATAAGTGAATAAAATATGCATTTTAGATTTATCATTATAAACGTTTGACTGTTTTTTTCTATTCGTATCACAACGCTTTGAAAGAACGAAAGAAAACTAGTGAAAATTGAAAATAAAAATATCTCATCTAATAATTTAGATAACTCAAAACTATTGTTGCCACTCCAACTATTACATCGCAAATAAACAAAATGGCGCGAATAATGGGATAAGGATTAACTTCTTGACTTTGATTTCGGTTCTGCTTAACCGTTAACCTCCATGGCCGAATCAGTTGAGACAAAACGTATTTCTGGGATGCAAGTTCGTCTCGTCGCAGGCTACTTAAATTTCGGATTCATGCTGATTACTTAAACGGCCGAAAAGAATATCGATTTTCAGCTTTTGCTAAAAGTAACGATAAAATGGAATAAAATAATAACGGTAAAAAAATTATAATCGGAGCTAATAATAATCAGAAATATTTTCAATCAGAGACTGAATTTATTCATTAAAAGATTCTCCTGTATTAACATTTAAGAACAATATTTCTTTAATATCAAAATTCACTTTAATTAATTTTATGGACTCAGCAGTTGTACCCTAATTCTTTGTGAAAACTCTTCCGGAGAAATACATATTTTTTAGTCTGAGATGAATCAACGGACAAAATGATAAAGTTTTATTGGAAATTTTTGAAAATGCAAAATGAAGTATCTATTAGTTTGGCTACCTTTGAGTTTTATTTGTGAAGAAATCATCACATGGGTGATTTTTTTAGAAAAACCTCAAGAATTATCCGAATATCTGAAAATAATTTAAATTCTCACAATTCTTTGGACCATTGAAAATATCTTATTAAATAATAATCGTTTTTGTCAGATTTTTTTTTCATTAGGTATCATCATTATGTACAGTTTTTTTTTCGGGTTGTTGTCTTCATTTTTGTTATCTGTAGAACATCACGTTTCGGCTGTTGTACCCTACGTCCTTCTTCAGATGGGTATCGTAAATGAAGAGGGTATGGAATGCTGGGACGAGGGCAGGGCTGTTTAGGGTACGAAAACGGCCAGAGCAAACACCTTTCAAAAGCCTGGTGCTTTTGGGGAAAATCCATTTAACATTGAAAGAATACAAGACAGCTCAGTATATTAAAGGAGAAGATCGACTGATCAGGCGACTCCGGCCCACAGACTGATTGATCCACCGGGATTTTGCACAATCTACTCATGGCCAGTGGGGGATGGGAGGCTTTCAAAGTGTCGGGGCAAAATATCCTCATTCCGCTATCTTCTTTTGAAAAATGATCGGCTATAAAATTATGATCGAAAGAATTACCCCAATCAAAAATAATGGACGTTATAAAGAGGTCCTAAAATTTAAAAAAATGCTCATAAACGTTTAACTTGCATAAAGATTTTATTTTCATTTGCCTTGCAACTATTCGTCTGATATTTCAGTGATAGTGCATGTATCACATATAGATACCCCACATTCATTAATTATTGTATTAAAAGTTATAATTATTTGCTAAAATCGTTAACTCAAAACACACAGTTTTTCATAAAAGTTGAAAATGTAATAGTAGTAGTACTACTACTACTACTACTAGTAGTAGTAGTAGTAGTAGTAGTAGTGGACATGTTCCGATAAAACGCCTGAAACTTTTAAGCTATCATTTCATTGTAATAATCTTTGAACACAAATAACATTTGATGAAAAATTTCTACAATCATCCTTCAATAGAGGCCTTGCACTAGCTGATAATTGAGCCACAGCTGCTTAGAGCTCGTCTGCTAGAATTTTCGTGTAAAAAACGAATGAAGAATCGATAAGATGACTAAAAATATGAATATAAACTGACTGTCTAAACTGACAAACCTGCCTAATTGGCGTGGAAATAACCAAAAAATGACGAAAAGAGAAATAAGCATGTTTTTTCCAATACAGAAATAGAATTTTTTTTTTTTTCACCTTGGAACAGGAATATTATGTATTATACGTTACTCACTGAATGATTACCATTATATAACTCGCTCATTTTTCATTTGATTTTTAGTTCTTTCCCATAAACTCTGTACGGATCAAATAACAATAATAATTCATGAATCTATAACACTTTTCACAGAATTTTTTGGTTGAATTTTTTATTCATGCAGTTCTTTAGAGCTATTCCCAGAGCTCCAATAACTAGAGGTATTATCTTCACCCCCACAGGACACATTTTTTCAGCGCTCAGAAAAGGTTTTGATATTTTACGATTTTTTCTGACTATCTGGTTTGCTCAGATGATTCTACTTTTTTCAAACGAAAACTAGATGAGGTCCTCTGGGTTATATATGGTGATCTGTTCGAATCTGAAAATCCCAAAGAATTTGAAAGACAGCTTCAGGCTGGTAATCATGTCATTTATAAATATTGGCCTAAATCCCAAGTGAGTCAATATTGGCAACACAGTGCGCAATACACTCGTTTTCATTTGTTGTCATCACGTCTTGTTTCAAGCGAATGTTTTCTTTATTTTAAACAAATCATTACACAGTCATGATTTGTCTTCGTGTTTATAATACGTGTGGCTAAATGCCATGACTGTGTATCATTAAAAACCTTTAAAATAAGCGTCTTATCAATTACTCTCCCTCTTGGCAATCTGTTTAAACACTTGGACATAGTTTTAGTTTTAGTTTTATTTGTTTGATGAAATATTAATAAAGGATTTTTCATTTGAAATAAAACTAATCAAATTATGTTTTTTTTTCAAAACTGATACATTTCCAGTGTTGAAAAACTTCCTTGGTTGAAAGCATAAAAAAGCAAAAGATTTTTTCACTGAAAATCTGACTTTCCACTTAGAGATTGCGTTGTTTTGTAGAAAATTTTTTGATGTAAATATCTTTGTTTGGCTTAAATTGACTGAAATTGTGATTAAATTTTATTGATCGTTTATTTTTAAAGAAGGATTCTGGTTAATTTCACATAATTTTGTTTACTTGTCAATAAGAATGCTAACAACCGGTGTCAGCTGAAATTTTTCTTTATCATTATTTATATAAAAATGCCTCTCTGGACATCTCTGTCAACAATTTACTTTAGAAATGCGTATTGAATATTAAAATGTACATTGATTCAAGCTACAAAAATGCATAAAACTAGATAAAAATAACTGCAAGTCAACTAGTACAGAGAAACATTTACCAGGTGATTTCATCTATTCATCTATTTTTCTTAAATTCTTTTATATATTCAAGCTGAAAACTAGTATGGGCTCAATATTTAAGGTTATTTTTGCATCGAAATATTGGAATTGGAATTCCAGAAAATTAAAAAAAAAAAGGTAAAATTGCCCCTTCTCCGGCAAAATTCGATTCAAAGGAACTTCACAATTAACAGACAACCGTTCGCCTCTATTATTTCGACGAACCGAGGTTTTATTTACTATTTACATTGCAATAAGATATTATAATATTCACAGTTACAGAATTCTAATCGGTTTTATCAATTTTCGTCTTTACATGATTATTTCTCATAAATTTGTTTTTGGATGCTATTACCAGTGATCAGTTTTTTTTTTCATTTTTCAGACATCCTCTATGTGCAGGTCATTTCCTTCGTTTGCTTTCGATTTTATCTTCAGTTTGGCTTGGTACATCAAAAATTAAAGTTTTCCCTTCTGTTTTTTTTTCTCTGATTTTTCATTAATTGTAAGGTGAAGCGCCACGTTTCTCAAGAGACAACTCACTGACGGAGTCCCGGTTTGCTTAGTGATCCTTGCAAGTTTCAAGTCCTGGACTTTATATCTGCCAATATTCATGACCACTCTTTAGCAGGATGCAAATTCATTGTGTGGATACCTCATCACACATCTTGGTGTACTCAATTAGCTGCTGAGTGCACAGGGTATTTGTCCTAATGAAGAGTTTTCCACACACTTCGCTCATACCGGGAATTGAACCCAGGATCTTTTCACTAGCACAGCGGACTGATTACGCTATCTGAAATTGTACATTTGTCTTTTTTTTTTTACACCGTCTGGCTATTATCATGATACTCTACTCAGTGGTGTCTATCTTGCTAGCTTCATGCGCTGACGAGGCTTTTTTTCTTCTTTTTTCCCACTTCACTAAGTCTTAGAGCGATTCGGTAATTTGAAGTCCTTTTTTGTCCCATTTTGAAACGAGTCACAATCATTGGCGTCTGGTGGTTGTTGTGACAGGTTGTGTTATTGTGCTAAACCTACTACTTCAGAGGCGTAGTTGAAGGAGTGCTAGTTTCAAATGCCCTCGGCTCCAAATGAAGGAAATGGGAACAAACACACGATTAATGATTATATTACTGCATCACTAAATGTTAGAGGGGCCCTTCAAGGAAAAAAATAACCCCGAGCGTATTCATTCATAGATTACCAACTGCAACTGATATGAACTGTCACGCTCGAATACATGAACTGAATCTCTCTCAACTTGAATATATTGGAAAAAAAGAATTTTATCTTATGCATGAATTTTAAAATAAAGACGCAAAATATTTTTTAAATCTTTTAAATGGGAAGGAGGTTGCTTCATTTCTTCTGTCCAGAAAAATTGTATTCAATTCTGTTGTACATCAACGAATGTTTTCTCTTAACCCTGAATTCTACGATATATTTGAATGAAAATTCATTTTTTCAAGCAGTTAGGAACAAAAATATTTTATTCAGTGCAATTCGTTTAAAAATATAATGCAAATCATCATGTCCCATTGTTTACGAGTACTCAAAGGCAAAATCCCTCGGTTCTATACATTAGACACAATTAATTTTTATTGCAGATTTTTCTTCCAATCATTATTCTTATGAATGGTAGGAGATGATTGCAACAAAATCAACTCGTTTACCAATTTCAGGCATTTTTGTCGACACGTGTAACCTTGTCCATAAAGTGCGGAGGGCCGGTAGAGGGTAGGTCAGTGTGGTTATTTGGTCCAGGCCAACAATTTGTTCATTTTTTTTTTTTTAGTGTTAGACTCAAGTGGTAGATATATACACGCATTTTATACAATAAAACAATATCCCCCTCCCTGCTTAAAAATGAATAATTATCATTGTTGCAACGTTTTTGTTACAATAGTCCCACTGTGTATCTTACCTCTCAGGGTTGTTAATTACAAATTGGAACAGGTATTGAAAAAAAAAATGTAAATTTTCTTAAGAAAAAAAAAAAAAGGTACATACTCGCACTCACTCTCCGTCTTTCACTTCCTTACTTTCTCTTCTTCTTCTTCTCTTCTCCTCCTTAATAATAATAATAATAATGATGATGATGATGATGATGATGATGATGATGATGATGATGATGATGATGATGATGATGATGATGATGAAAAAAGCAACTTTCGCTATAACAAACTAAATTAGAGGAGGTGGTTGCCATAAATTTGATATGACCGATGATTGCTCTCAGTCCGGTGAATAAGAAGTAAATTCAATAATCTGCTGCCTTTAATGAACATCATTTGGTAAATCCAAAGGCAGTTCGGTAGTCCCTCATTCTAATATTCGACCTCACCTTACATTCTTCGGTAAATAAAAAGAAACTTGATGGCACTATCCCAGTTCCATGATCAGCCTTTTGCCGAATTTAGATCAAAGATCAAAGTGTAGTATCTGTTCTTCTCACTTCCCGTTTCCAATTTTCAAATTTATTATAGTTGTAATTTAATTGTTTTCTCCGTGAATTTCCATTTAATTTGATTTGATGTTTTTCAATTGACAAAGAAAGTTATATTATGGATGTATTTTAAGTGGTTTTTTTAATGTTTCTCTCTTGAACTTTGAAAAAACAATAATTTACATACAAAACACAATAATTTAATTACAAAAATATATAACAAAAAATAATTTGTTCAAATTCAATATTTAGCTATAATTAATGGGTTAGAAAAAGAATTATGGACAGTTATGATAACTTTTATGATTTAATGAAATCAAATTACCTTTTTTTTTTCTACAACGTTTGAAATTGAAAATGTGAACTTAATGCTACGTTTCGTTGATGTAAGAAGAACAGATACTACAATTTGATCTTCGTTTCTACTCGCTTCCCTACAAGTGCGAGATCTGACTCAAGGTCATTTTATGTGGGGTTCCAGTTACGGAAGATCAGCAAAAATTGCCCCAGTCCCTGCAACTAGTGTCGCGGAGGCGCCAGGACAAGCTAGACTCATCCCTTTTAGTGCGATGGGACGGTACTGCCCCGGGGTGTATCTTTCAGCTTCTTGCGCTTATCAGAAAGTCATCGTCAGCCATGGCATTGCACTGGTGCAAAATCAAAGGGTGTACTGTGGACAGATACTGCACTTCGATCTTTATCTAAAGGCTGCAAAAGGCTGGATCACTAAGATAATGCCAAGTTCGTTATGGTCAACGTGTTTGCTGCACTTATCAAACTTCTTTCGGCAAATTCGAAGTCAGTTTGGATAGATCCACGAGTTCATCAAATACGTTTTGTCAAAGTTTGCTTTAGCAAAGGTTCGAAGTATTGAGAAACCTTTACAAGTATTATATCTTCTGTAATGAAGTTCATAGAAATTTAATAAAGAGAAAATATTTATTGCTAATGCCGAGAAAGACAAGAGAGAGAGAGAGAGAAAAAACAAAGAAGGATGCACACATACATACATAGTTAGCCATAACTGCTTGAAAACTAAAGAAAACTATGTTGACAATTTTGGCAACAGTTATTGTTGACGGTTTGTAATAATTGATTTAAAGTCAACAGTGCCAAATATTGCTCGTATGTATTAATTGACCTAATTTAATGAAAATCTATACAGCCACGACAGTAAGTATTAATAGCAGTTTGTTTTGTGCTCTAAAAACGTTTTAAAAACACATTAAATGTAGCCTTTTCAACTGTTTTGTTTTCTTTTCCGTGGGAAAGATGAAACTTGACTTCCTTCATTTCATCATATTTTAATCTTCACTTTAACTTGACATGAAGTTTAATGTTGAATCTACCGAGCACTTTATGAAATAAATCTATCACGCATCGGATACTGCATTATATTATAGTATATTGTATTCCTGATTTGTATTGTGTACTATAGCCAAACACTCCAGCAGAGCACTTTTATAGATATTATTCCTACAAGCAACACAAATAGAAAAATTGAACATCAAACACTCCTTGAAGGACATTCCAATCCCTAACAAACACTACTACTTAATACGGTTACAGGAAAAATAGAAGATCTTATCGGACGTATGATGCGATTAGCCCTTTTTTTTACATTAACAAGCAAAACAAGGGAAAACATTTTTTCGGTTTCAAAACACAAAAAAGCCAACCACATAGAACAGGACCTGCATGGAAGCATCACTACATCAAATTTAAGAAGCATAGAAGCAAATACCAGAGAAAATTTAAAAAGGGAATAGAACAAATCAACAAATTAAAATCCATGAAAGGAGACAAGACAAACAATATATATGAAATGATTTATCACACCTACAACAAACTTCTAATCAACAACATCACACAAAATTACAAAAAAGATGCCTACATACTCATGGAGGATCACGAACCAGACTTCATGAACGACTCTATCACTAGACCAATTAAGCCCAGTAAATCCCAGATAGGAGAAAATAGCGTGAAGATGCTAGAAGAGATAAACCACAGCATCAAACAACAGCTACAGTTAAACCAATGAATACACACAAATCGGGCCATTACCTGGTTTAGTAACATTGCTCTCTTCATTTAGTTCATCTATCATTAGTTGGAGGTCGTGTAGGTTCTCTGCAAAAAGGGCACTGTCGTCTGCAAATCTGAGGATGTTCAAATATTCTCCATCTCTCCCAGTCTAGTCTTCTGAAGATCATCTCGAGGCAGGCTGTGAAGAGTTTGGGTGAGCTGGTATCACTTTGTCTTTCCCGTTTTTGGAGTTGAAAGGGCTCCGAGTCTCTACGTAGCATGACAAAGGAATTGCTCTGACTGTATATATGTTGCAGGCTTTGACGTATACTGGATCTACACCCTGTAGAGTGATGGCCTCCATGACCTTAGGCATTTCCACAGAGTCTAAGGCCTTTTTAAGTCAATAAATTCTATGGCGAGTAATCTGCTGTTTTTTCTTTCAGCTGATTTATCGAATGCAGATGGTCCATGGTCAAGTGGCTTCTTCTCAGCCAGCTTGATCTTGCAGTTAGATTTTATCAAGTGTTTTTGTGATTTGGTTGATTTTCATGAAAAGTTTGTATATGCAGTTGAGTAAACTTATAGGTCTGTAAATGTTGAGATCTTTTGGCTTTCTTTTTTTTTATATAAAAGCATTATGATAGCAGTGTTCAAATCATCTGGGACTTCACTTTGTTTTAGGCACGAGTTGAATAGGACGGCCAGTTTCTTAGTGATGATCTTACCCGCTTTTCAAAGTTAGTCGATGGTTATGTTCCCTGGTCCCGGGTCCTTTCCTTTCTTTGTCTTGTTTCACCTCCCACGGGTTACTTCTGGGAAATCCTCGAGTTGATTGCTCGCATCTTGCGTATCCTATTCATTGTTTTGTCGTCCTTGTTTTGATGAATGGAGTTTTCGGTAAAACTCTTTCGTACGTTCGACGATCCTGTCTCTATCTGTTGTTAGGTCTCCATTTCCCTTGAGTGTACTGGTTATTTATTTCCGTCCTGAATTGAGGTCTCTGTCTAAAACTTTAAAGCCCCGACCTTTTTTGAGAGTCGATTCGATGACTCCCGTCGTGTATCTTCTTCTGTCCTCTCTTCGTTTCTTCCTGATCATTTTGTTTAGTTCGGTCTCTTCAGTTTTCTCTCTTATTGTTGTCGATGGCTTGAGGTTTCTGCATTTTTCCATGAGATTCTTGGTTCCTTCCAAGATTTTACTAATAGGTTGTGTGCTCATTGGTTTGAATATAGTAGTGACTTCTATTATAGATGGTTTCATTTTATTTAGTTCGTTGATGTTGGCATAATTTTGTTTAGTACGAATCATAAATCTGTTTTTCAGTTCAAGCTTGGAGTATGTTTAGTGGTTGCAGTTCCTTCTTGGAGGTGTTCATGATGTTGAACCAGTTAGCTGTTGCAAAGTTTACAAGATCTTTTCTCTTGTTACGTATCTGGAATTACCGGTGCAATCTTCATTTCCTTGTCCTACCTGTGCGTTGAAGTCCCCCATAATGACATTAAAATATTTCTGGTGTCTTGGAGTAAGGAGTTCAAGTCATCAGAGAAGTCTTTTTCCTCTTGGGTTAATTGCAAAGTGGGAACGTAGAGTTGAATTATATTGAGTTTGTGCCTCTTTGAAAGTTGTTTGGTGATGCTAGCTATTCGGTCAGAGACGGCTTTGAAGCCAGTTACATTGTCTTTCAGGTCCTTATTGATGAGAAACCCTACTCCACTTTGTTTTACTTTCTTTTTTTCCACAGCAGTAAAGAAGATGTCAACTCTTCAGTTCGATAAGTTCTTCTCCGGGTCTTTTTATCTCGCTAACGCCTATGATGTCCCATTTGACATTTTTATTTCACTTTCTAGATCGGTTAAGTGCATTTCAATCGACAGTGTTCTAATGTTGTAGGTGCCAATGTATAATGTTGTCCTTTTGATGATGGTTTGGATGGTCGCTGTTGGGTCGATGACTTAGTAGAAACGGGTGCTTTCTTGATGAAAAGAGTGGTTAGTTGGTTTTGGAGCATATCACCCCCATCCAAGGCAAAATATGTGACTGGGCTTTTTGGAGCCGATAACCCAGCAAGAACAGCCAGTATAATTTTCATTGTGCGAACCATGCCACGCTGGCCCATGACGTGTTGAGAGGGAGTCTGCAGATTGGTCACTCCTACTGTGGTTAAGTGGCCTTAGAGCTCCATTGGCTCTTAGCACCCTTCTTATCTCTCCTTGGAAGGTAGGTATGGATGTTTGCAGCGCTGTTTAAAAATGAAAAGGAAGAATAACTGGATATGTTTTTTCCTCTTTTTCAATGATTTCCTTATTGGCCCTATAGTTGTACAATACGTGTACTTGAAAAATCTGTTTGCTCAATCATTCGTCTCCCTTAATTTTTCCAAGTTTTCAACTTAGTTTGAGTTCCGGGGTTACATTTTTGAGAAAAATTCTGGCGTTACCGATCTCCTCAGGTGGGTAAAAGAGGGAGAGGGGGACGGAGACAGAAAGACAGGGGGTCTTTACTCATGGAATCTAGAATTGAATTTTAGCAAAATATTGTGAAATATATTGTGCTGTGCTCTCGTCGTTTTTTTTTTGTTGTTTTTTACAGAATTTTGTGATGAGTTCAAGACGGGAATTTTTGTTTAAAACATAATAAGCATAAGAGGCCGAAAGCCATTAAACAGACAAAGAAAGGAACTGCCCCTGGACCAGACAACATCACCATCGACCTACTCCGAAAAGCAGGTAAAACCATCAATAGGAAACTGGCCGTCCTCTTCAACCTGTGTCTAAAACACAGTAAAGTCCCAGACGATTGGAATACTGCTATCATAATGCTTTTATATAAAAAAGGAAACCCGAAAGACCTCAACAACTATAGGCCTATAAGCCTACTCAACTGTGTATATAAACTTTTCACAAAGATCATCACCAACCGAATCACAAAAACACTCGATGAAAACCAGCCACGTGAACAGGCTGGCTTTAGAAGAAGCTACTCGACCATGGACCACCTGCACTCGATAAATCAACTGAAAGAAAAAGCAGCAGAGTATAGACTACCACTTGCCGTAGCATTTATCGACTTCAAAAAGGCGTTCGACTCAGTAGAAATCCCTAAGGTCATGGAGGCCATCAGTCGCCAAGGTGTAGATCCAGTATATGTTGAAGTGTTCTCTTTTAAATGTATGCAAAGGAGAATAAGTAATATTGATTTATCGAACTGACTTGAATGTTGCTAACTTCAAGTTTTTGAATTTTATTCAATTCCAGAATAGAATAGAAAATATTTTATTTCACTATACAAATAACGAATTATTTTTTGCATATCTATTCTTAGGTAAGAAAATTGATGAATTATTTTTTTACATATAAAAGCATTATGATAGCAGTGTTCCAATCATCTGGGTCTTTACTCTGTTTTAAACACAAGTTGAAAAGGACGACCAGTTTCCTAGTGATGATTTTTACCTCTGGGTCACTTCTGGGAAATCCTCGAGTTGATAGCTCGCATCTTGCGTATCCTGTTGATTGTTTTGTAGTCCTTGTTTGGACGAATAAAGTTTTTGGTGAAACTCTTTGTCACATTCGACAATTCTGTCTCTGTCTGTTGTGAGGTTTCCATTTTCCTCGAGTATGCTGGTTATTTGTTTTCGTCCTGAGTTGAGACCTTTGTTTATAGCTTTGAAGCCCCGACCTTTTTTGAGAGTCGTTTCAATGACTGCCATCGTGTATCTTCTTTCGTCTTCCGTTCGCTTTTTTTCTTTATTAATTTATTAAGTTCGGTCTCTTCAATTTTCTCTCTCATTGTTTTCGGTGGCTAGAGGTTTCTGCGTTTTTGCATGAGATTTCTGGTTCCATCTGAGATTTTACTGATGGGTTGTGTGCTTATTGGTTTGAATATAGTGGTGACTTCTATCATATGTGTTGTCATTTTGTTGTTTAGTTCGTTGATGTTGGATGTAGGAACTTTAAATCTGTTTTTTAGTTCGAGCTTGAAAGATCGAGAGTGCACTTTTGGTATGTTTAGAGGTTACAGTTTTGTGTGGAACATTTTCCTGCGTTCTTTGTTGGTGTTTACTGTCGTTTTACATCTTGCCATTCTGTGGTCGTTGCCTACATTGACTTGATTCAGAACTTGGATGTCCTTAACAATATCGTTTTTGCCCGTTAGGATGTAGTCTGTTCCGTTCTTTGTTTCGTGATTGGGGCTCTTCCAAGCCCATTTCCTATTCGGCCCCTTCTTGAAGAAGATGTTCATGATCTTGAATCCGTAAGCCATTGCAAAGTTTACAGGATCTTCACTCTCGTTCCGTACTTTGTATCCGAATCGGCCGATGCAATCTTCATTACGTTGTCCTATCTGTGCGTTGAAATCTCCAATGATGGCATTGAAGTGTTTTCTTGTGTCTTGGAGTAGGGAGTTCAAGTCATCATAAAAGTTGTCTATTTCTACTTGGGTTGATTGCAAAGTGGGAGCGTAGACTTGGATTATATTGACTTTGTACCTCTTTGAAAGTTGTATTGTGACGCTAGCTACTCGGTCAGATACGGTTTTGAAGCTGGTTACATTGTCTTTGAAGTCCCTATGGATGAGAAAGCGTACTCCACTTTAACTTTCTCTTTTCCGTAGCTGTGAAAAAGATGTCAACTCTTCAGTTCGATTAGTTCTTCTCCGGATCATCTTACCTCACTAATGCCTATGATGTCCCATTTGACATTTTTGATTTCACTTTTTAGATCGGTTAGGTGCATGCAAGTGATGTGGCTGGGCCTTTTGGTGCCGAAGACCCAGCAGGAACGGCCAGTATAATTTTCAAGGTACAAACGATGGGGGTGATGGGTCATGCCCTGCCACGCTGGCCCATGACGTGTTGGTAGGGGGGGGGTCTGGTGGATTGTTCATTGCTGATGTGGGTCAGTGGCCTTAGAGCACCACTGGCTCTTACCACCGATCCCATCTGTTCTTGTAAGTTAGGAATGGGTGTTTGTAGCACTACAAAAACAAAAATGGAATTTTTTTTCTCATCATAATTCTCCCTTATTTTTGGAAGAATTTTGAGTGTAGATTCCATGGGTAAAGATCTCTCTCTCTCTCTCCCCGACTAGATGAGGTCGGTGAGGCAGCCTTGGAGCATACCTCTCTCTTATATATTAAGTTTTTAACTTAGTTGAAGTCTGCAGAAGTTGAAATTTAAAAACAGAGCTGAACAGATGAGCAAAATAAATAAATGAATAAATAAAAATGGCAAATCCAATTGTACTCATCCGGTTATTGCAGCAGTATTGGGATTTGGGGTACTTCTAGCAGTTGAAAAAGTTTGTATTTTTCACCTCTCTTTGCTGAATAGTTCATGTCCGTCTCCCGGCAAGAATTTACTATTTGGATGTGTCTGTCTTAAATCTAATCTAATGTTTGTTTCGTTTTATTTTTATGGCTAGTCAAGCCCCGTTCAAGGCAATGGGGAAGGGGGGTGATCTGGTTTGTTTTTTTTGATTTTGTATTTTTTGTTTTGTTTTTGCTTTGGGGGTGTATTGGAATATTTTATACTTACATACGAAATTAGTGCACATTCAGAGATTTTGAAGCTATACTCTGGTTTATATTTTTGACAGAAGTTTTGGGGTAGGGGGTTATTACAATCGAGCGACACAGAACTGGATGAATGAACAAGGCATTGAAGTACATGATAAGCCAATAAGTAAGAAAATAAATAGATAAATAAAAATACGGCAAACCGTTGTTTTAATAACGTTATTCTCCATTTAAAATATCGTTGTTTGACAATCTCTTAAAACACAATAAAGAAAAATAAAAGCCATTAATTTTTCAAAGATTTATTTTACTGTAAAATATGAAATCAGATGGAGATAGTGTGGTGATGGATGGTTGGAAGGCTTATCAAGGAATCTTATGGTAGTTCTACAATTACGTATCTATCTGGAATCGTACCGACAAGGAAATTAAGAAGAAGGGTTTTTTTCACAAGTTCCGTGCCATAATTTCGTCAATGTTTCATTCTTTTTTTTTATGACAGTGGTAGATTAACCATTCGGCTGAGTATGCTTTTCCTTTTTTTTTCCTTCCTTTCTTTACTTCGTAGCCACTGTCGGATTAACCACTAGGATGAGTAGCCTTTTTGTTCTTTCTTCTTATTCTGGAGGGTTAACCATTGGGCTGTGTAGACCTTTTCTTTCTTTCTTTTGTCAAACTCATACTATTAAGTTTTGACTTTATTTTTGTATGCGACAACAATGTCAGATGTCAATGACCAGATCAAAAAACCTGATGACGAATTCACTCCCACTTCTAAAGCCCAAATCGGCTTATTTTGCTAAAGTTTGTAAATCCCATTTACAGGAATTATTAATGTAGGAGTTGTAATGGAACACATAGATTTGGAATAATATTGTATAGAGGGCTGAAATCTTTGTTTACTTTTTACATTCTAATGGAGCTACGGAGTTTGACCCCAGTGCAGCCAAGATTGTCTTTTTGGAGGTCATTTATAACTTCTAGGTAAACATATAGCTTGTTACTTGAATTAAACGTGGTGATCACTGTGTTGATTTTTGCATTTCAAGATTTTAAAGTCGTTCTGTAATGACATTTGACTGTCGCCAAATGGCCGATAACTGAATCCCGAGTTTGTAAGCAACCATTTTTTTTAATTTCCTAAAATCATCCATAAAAATGTCGTCAGCTATTTTATTTTGGCATTTGACAATAAAATAAGAAGAAATATCCTTATGTCAGATGCCGAAAAAAATGATCCCAAATTCGACATAATGTGGAAAAATTGTATTTGATGATAATAACAAATTTCCAAACAACACAATACACGAAAGAAGAAAAATTACATTTGCTAAAACTGTGTATTTAGCCATTTTTTTTTAGTAATTTTTGTGATTTGTTGTAAAACAAAAACTCACGTATAATGAAATTATCTACAAAATGACGTAGATTTTTACTGAATTAGAGTTTTGCAAAAGTTATTACAAAGTTTGGATTAAATGTAGAATCCGTACCCATAAATTCATTCAAGTCCAAAGGGCAAAATTTCAGATTCCACTGTATTCAAAATTCAATTGAATGAAATATAGAATTCAGACTCAATATTCTTTCAGGCAGTTGAAGGGGTCTGAATTCATCCTTGTTTTGATTAAATTAAATTTTGGTTACGATGTGATTTGAAAAATTGCACTTTTCACCTAAATCAAATTTGGGGTCCGTATTCTACTTTTGATCTAAAATCATTGCTTCGTGTAAAAACTCCACAGATCATATCACACGGGCTGGATATTCACACGGGCTGGATATTCACACGGGCTGGATATTCACACCACTACCAGAAAATTGCGCTCAACTACAACTAATCATGTTTTAAATTACAGGTCGCTCCTGGATGGGTTCTAATCAGCAACCTTTTCGTTAACAGCAGAGCGCACTAATCAGGTAGCCGTTAATTTTTATGGAGCTATTCATTCCTCATTCCAATTCACCTGTACCTGACTTTTTAAAATCTATTTTATTAAGCTTGTTTACATGGCATTACAGACGTGCTAATTTTTAGCTCCAAAAAGTACAAACGATTTCAAATTATTATTGATATACCCCATAAGATTTGCAGGGTCATGTTACATATGTCTGGAGATTGGTCCTTTCCAGTTCTACGATTTAGGCGTGCAACTAGTTATAACTTGGTATTTTGGGCAGAACCAAGAAAAACGTTGTACCTAGCCTTCTTAGGGCGGATTTTGTGATGAAACAGATACTCAGAATAAAACTCTCTACAAGATGACGTAGATTTTATCAAAATAAAAAGATTCACCCCACATTTCACCTCTAATTGTGAGACTAATTGTAAATTACCCCTCCATTTAGACACTCTAAAATGAAAAAAGAAATTCGTTCGATAATGACCTTTGCAGGAAAAAAAGATTCTCCCTTCATTTTAACTCCTTCAGTGGAAAAAAGATTCCACCCTATTCGATCTTTAAAGTGGAAAAAAAACCCTCAGTTTTGCCCCCCCCCCCTAAAAGTGGGGAAAATCTCTGATCCATTTTTACGCCTAAAGTCGGTAAAAAAAATTCTTCCTCCATTTTAAAGCCTAAAGTGGGAAGAAAATTTTACTTCCATTTTGTGTCCTTGAGTGAAAAAATCCACCGTCCATTTTGACTCCTAGAATTGGAAAAAAAATCTCTCTATTTTGATCCCTTGAAGTTGGAGATGAATTCAAATCTTTAAGTGATGAAAAAATTCTCCCTCCATGTTGACGCCTATAATGGAAAAAATTCCCTTCCATCTTCAACCCTGGAAGTAAGAAAAAATTCACCTTTGATTTTGACTACCACAGTAGAAAAGAAATTCTCCTTGATTCCAACCCTTAGAGTGAAAAAATCCCCTCCTTTTGACCACTAAAAGTAAGAAAAAGAATTTCCCCTCCATTTCGGCCCTTAAAAAAAGGTGAAAAATTCTACAGTTCATTTTGATCCGTAAAAGTGGAAAAATGAATCCCCCTCCTTTTTCACCTCTAAAGTTGAAAAAAAAATTCTCCTTCGATTTTGAATGTTAAAAGTGAAAAAATCCGTTTGATTTTGACTGGTATAAGTGGAAAATCGTAATTCATTTAGCAATAAAAAATGGATAATATTGTGTGAATAAACCATCAAAAAAAAAAAATAACGCAGGGGTTGAGACCAGACTATTGTTGATTCTAATGGATCATTATTTGCGACAGCTCTGTCTCTCTCTTCCGCCTCCATTCTCTCTCTCTTTTTTTTTTCAGACCCTTATCTACTTGACTGCCATTTTATATTGCCATGAGGCATTTCTGGAACTTTGTTTAGCTGTTTTTAATTTATTGATGATTTTTTTTGCTTGCAACGATTTACTGTGATCGTTTGCCTTGTGTCACTCATCTCTAATTGCTACAAAGTAGAGGAAATCTCACTTTGAAGTCAAGTATTGCAGTATTACAAAGCGTAACTTCAAAAACTGAATTCATTGACTCAAACGAGTACCTATATACTTTATTTATGAAGATATTTTTCTTGAGAGCTTTTACAGAAATTAATAGAATCGCTTTTCAAAGAATATATAGGGTGCCAATAATACCTATATAAGCTGATCTTGGGGTCACCACATGATTTTTTAAAAGCAATTTTATGACTTTGGGTAACAGCAATCAAGAAAAAATATCAACACAAATATAGTGTATGATTTGGAACAATGAATCCAATTTTCTGATGTTACACTTTGTAACGCTGCAACCATTTACCGTTAAAGAGAAGTATTACCGTTTAACAATTTTTGTGTAATGAAGCTAAGCAAGCGATCATTGTTATCCGTTATGAACACAGAGGTCCGATTATTCCCGTTAAATGAGATCCCTGGACTGGCATCTTGAATAAATTAGCCGGATTTAAATGTTCAAATCCTCAAACTCTCAAAACCTTAGATTACCTGTATTAGGAGTAGGTCGAATTTAGCTCTCAGTGCAATACTTTTTTTTTCTTTTTTTTAGATCCATTCCATCTTTTGCTTGGCATCATGGGAATTCAGTCCATTCTTTTTAAATCTCTTAGTTGAGCTTTTGAAATAGCTATGTGCTTGGTTCAATCCGTTTTCTTTATACAGTGGGATAATCTATGTATTTATTCCCTTGGTCAAGTTCCTGCTATTCAAACTTATCTAGAGCTTAATGATAATTCGTGCGGAAAGTGCTTTCTAGAAGGTACTTTTGCTTCCACGTTTCATTCCGATACTAGCTGATGTTATATAGCTTGGCACCACCTAGTATCAAACTATGATTATAGTATCCCTGGGGCCGTGATGTACCAAGTGGAGGCGGTCACACTATCAGTGGGGGTGACACCAAAATGACTGCCCTAAAAATTCTTCATATAGTTTCTTGGTAATTCTTTTTCCTTAATAAAGCATCTCTCTACACAAGATCTCCAAAAGTACTCTATAGATTTCACCCAGATTTTGCAAAAGGGTGGGCAAGAGTTGATTAAAGAGTTGGTCGAATTTGATCTCGGAATTTTATTTGATTGAGAGATATTATGTTTTCCTGCACACTAATGTATACGCTCTTGACTGTACACAATATATCTTCCCGTTAAATTTCATTGGAATTTCGTTAGAGAGTGGACAATTGGTCACAAAGTGATTGAAGCAGATCCATACACAATTAACTCCTTTATGTTATAGATATATCTACACGATATCTCCAAAAGTTATCGATGAATTTCAATTAAGTTTTGAGAAAGAATGGACAAGGAGTAATTGAGTTTTGTAGCGGGTTCATGAACAATTGCTTCTCCTGATAATGACGTTGGCACAGGTATGTGCTCTCTGAGTGCTTTCTAATTGTATAGTTTTTTTTAATATACTGACTAAAAACATTTTCATGGTACCCAAGCTTATTCTCTTTATAATACTTCACTTAGAACTGAAAATTTCAGAACAAAAGATAAATAGAATTGTCAGTAAATGTAGCTTTATGTCATAACATTCAATAAAGTGGGAGAATCATTTTGAATAATAAATAGAATTAGTACAAAAAGATCACTAAAATTCTTGACATCCTGGGAAGAGAGCAAGTTCTGAAAGGAGCGGGTCGACACCATGAGTTACCACCCGGATGATAAAATCATTAGACTGCCACTGCAATACAAATATGAAATACAAATACACTATAGCTGGAAACCCTCCATATTGCCGGGAATTCCTAGTGGTTCCTGTGGAAGGTCTAAATGATCGGTCATTTTTTTTATAAATTTTACCTTGATTATGTATCACTGGCTATAATGCAACATTAGACGCCATATACATAAAAGAGGAATGACACATTTTGTATTATTCAGTCGGATAGATACATGGAAATGAGATGATTATTATCGCTCTCAGGGCCCATGAGGAATCATAAAGTGTATGCATAACAACGAATGTGAACAGAATGGTAGCCAGAAAAGTGGATATGCACAGGTTGTATGTGTATTGTAGTTCCTCTTGTACTTCTTCCTGTTGGGGTACATCGTTCATGACGTCCACTGCATTGTCCTCTTGCATATCCTCTCCGGCAATGTCATCAATCAATCGGATAGCTTGGAGGTTATGTTGTTCCTCTTTGTCAAATAATTACTGATCAGCGATATGTTTTACTGGTTTTACAAAATGAGCTCCCTTTTGAGACTCCTGGTAGAGACGTTTCTCAATCGTAGGATGAGCATTTTCTTGATGTTGCTGTTGTTGTCGATCAATAATATACTGTTCTGGCAATTCAGTCTGATTTTCCCTTTGAAGAATTAACAATCATCTGTGGTTTGGTTCTTACAATACAGCCTGATACTAATTGTTTATTTGACGACAACAACGTGCGGCGGCAGAATGAAGACGTACTCACTGCAGCAGGAGTTAATGAAAACGGTATAATACATAAAATTATTCAGTTATCAATAAAAGCAATAGAAAATATGAAAATAACCACCGCCGCCCCAGTCAAATGATTTTTTGTTGTTCACATGAAAAAAGTTGTGAACTTAATTATTTTAAAATTGTAACTATCAACACATTTATGTCCCTCAGCTGAAGGCACGTCTTTTGTAGCAATTGGCGCTGAAACGTCAAGGAATATGTACCTTTGATTGAACTAAAACTGCAAATAAACTTCAATTTTAAGTGTCGCAGAAAATCTTTTCTTTACCAAATAGATTGCGACCATTTTCTTCTAAACAACGCTCTTTGAACAGCAATTATTTTCGCAGAGAGTTGTTTCGAAAAAATAGATATTTAGAACCTGCTTTGAGAGTACTTATGTTTTTTTTTATATTCAGAAACACTCTTTCGGCAAAAAATTTATTGCACAATTCAAAAAGATCGATCGCTGTCTCTCCAGTTCAAAGAACTCCACCTTAAAATTGGGATGTTCTGTTAAAAAAGACGTGTACATAATTCCTTGGGAGAACAGATTTATAATTGTGAATGGAAAAATAACTCCGATTCTTTCTTCGACTCATTCTTAAAACGATTCTCTCTCCCGATTCTATTTCGAAATCATCAGAGACACGATTCACGTCATATTTACATAATTTTCGGATAGTAACAAAATATGTCTTCATTCCATTACAGGTTTTTATTGTAAACCGTGCCTCTGCCACGCACACATTCATACAAATCGACCAAGACGGCTTCGAATCGACAAACATTTCAGATAAGACCGGTCATGAAGATGGTGAAAAACAACGTTTGCTCGATGACCATTATTAATTTTTATTGAAATATTTGAGGAAAAATTCATGAGCTCATTTACATATGCAAATGAGCCCATGCGAACTTTATATTTGTATAGATTGATTTTCTGGAATGATAAAATCGTTAAGTTTCAACATAAAATTAATTTCCATTTATTTTGTTCCGCTTTACAAATATTTGAATAAACATAAGAATTATAAATTGAAGCTAACTTCTGGAAGGTCCTTTACAAAAACGTTTAAGACTGAAATTTATTCGGTAAAACAACAAGTGCTCCACTTAAACCAGCTTAAAATTATAAAGAGGGCAATCTCTCAAACAAATGTTCAAATCCATAATTATAACTTCCTTTGGTAGGGATACCAGCATAAAAATGCTTCAAAATCATGGACCGCTAAAATAACTTCCACACGGTGTGCTAAATCGTTCGCATCTGCCTGGTGAAGGACTTTCCTGTAAGTATTTTTATGGCATTAGAAGGCATAAAAGTTTTGTCCTACCTATGTTTTGTAAGATATAAATTAAAAAATTACTTACAACATAGAAAATAAGTTTTATGATAAAATAGATCAAAGTTCTTTCCAGACGGCACTTTTATGATTTAAAAAAAAATCAAAATCTGTGTCAAACTGATATGTTTGGTATTAATAATTTTTGTTTTCTACTTCTTTCAAATATAATCTTATTCACTTGTAATCGTTGAGACTAATTTTAAAGAAAGCAAAAAAGATTAAAGTTGAAGTTATGAAAAGTGATTTTTAGAAGGTATGGCGTATTATTTTCTGCTGTCACAGATAAGAAAATCAAATTTTAATCCGTTTCTTACTTATTGGGTTTATTGTAGAAGGAATAGAACATGGAAGGCTTTTCCGTTCTCTGAATATTCTAATTTTAGTCATGATATTTACACTGGAACAAGGATTTGCTGTATAAATGCTTCAAAATACCAACTCAGAATGAAATTTAAGTCGTGTACACTAATTGATCAAAGATTTATCCATAACCTTTTTTGCTCATGTAGCCTTTGCACTATACTTCAGATTGTCATTACTCCTTCCAAGATTGCCTGACTCAAAACGAGTATTCCAAGTAATATACATGCAATATTGAACACCTTTTTCTATATTAACACATATACATTTACTTGAATTATTGAAGGTGACAAATTAAAGGATTTATTTGCCTCCCACAGCACACACTATGTCTGCCAAGCATCTGGGCCATTCTCATTACTGTGAGGATTCTCTAAAAGCTGCAATACTGACATCCTGCGAGACATCAAAAGCTTGACCCCAGACAAATATGTTCGAATTGGAATGGGAAATGAATCCACGAGACAAGTCGTCAAAGTTCATGCTTTTCCCGAGATTTTACTCTAGAGACTGAAAATGTGTGAAATACCGAGAAACTTTGGATACGTGTCAAAGAAGCACATTAAGAATGTACAACGCTGGATATATACGGACGATTGGAATTATGTCCCAGATGTCGATTTAGACTGCGACCCCCATCGGATGGGTACTAACAATTCAGATTTAATACAATTTCCAGACTATCTACAGGGATTATGTTTTTGAATAGACATTGAGGGCGTCTGAAAAGCTGGATTTGGTCGTTTGCAGTCTATTATAGTCAACATAGTTCAACAGCACAAACGATATTTGAAGCTCGGTTAGAAATGGCTTCCTTGTTCATCGATAAGGATTAGGGTCAAATATTTAAGGCTTGATTTAAAAAGTTCGTCTTTTGAAGCGATGAATATAGTCCTAGAACTTCACACAGAGGTGATCCGATGCGCGACCAATCGATGAATTGGTAATGTAACATTACAAATAACTAGAAGTGAAATCATGCGCCAAGAATATCTGAATTACTTAATTTCATCTATTTGGTACTTGAAGCTGTTGCGCATGTTTTCCTCTTTGCTAGTGACGATCTGCAACAACTGGTTCGTGTAGGAGATAATGGAGATGGGATTAGTCATTTTCGGTCCTTGAACCTGTTAGATACAGAGACATTTTGTCCAAAGGCTTGTCAAATCGTACAGAGGCTATATTGGATAGTCTTCTGTGATCCAAACTAACTTGTGCTTTGAGGAGTTGGACTATTCGAGACAACTTTCAACTCAATGCTAACGTCGTACATCGATTTAGATCAGTCAACTGAAGATTGGCTTTCAGCCAAACTCCTCCCCGACCCTTCGTCTAAAATTGTCTCTCATGCCTCTTGTAGAAGTGAATAAGGGTAAGATTGAAACCCTGCAACTTGTCCAACGTTGCTCACTTTCGCCCGTGATTTCATTTTCATCCTTATTCATTATGCTTGTGTCACTGAGTCGCCTCCCTCCAGTATTGTGTACGCAATTTCCCGGTTAAATCAAAAATTGCAGCAAGCAAACCAAAAACAAAGCAAACAAATTAAAGACCACAAGACAATCAAGAAATGTCATGGGAAAATTCAAAACAAAGGTGAACAAATTAGAAAAGTACACTGAGCAAACCGAATAATAAAGCAACTTAATTGGAGAATACAGTGAGGAAAATATGTCATGCAAATTAAAAACTGGATAGATGACGGCGAATTATCAGATAATCACTGATACTGATAAAATAGGTGCATCTTATATTTTTTTAGTTAAATTAGTTGAAATTTGTCTCCTGATGGCTTTTCTTGTTAGTCAATAAAAAAAGCTAACGCTTATAATTATAAAATACGACGATTACCGAATTAAATTGCATTTTTCTAACCGAAAAAGATCCCAAATATTGGATCTTTATCATTAGTGGCCAACACGGAACCCTAAACCCTACACCTAACTCCTATCCCTGACACAGGGAAAGGGTGGCTAACGAAACATACCAATTCCCATTAATAATAAAATTTCAGTTTGGTGGTAATGGAAGATATTTAAAATACTTCGCGGCATATTACTCATGTTTTCTCAGTTCTAACTTGACAGCATTCACCTCTTCCTGTAGCAATGCTGCAAAAACATGACGACTTGACTGATCTGGAATCTAACTGAAAAAATATACAAGACTGTCCATTTGCTCGAATAGGGTTAATAGGATTCCCCTTTTCGTGGCGGGAACTAACATTTGGATCATTTTCGACGAGGAAAAATGCAAATTATTCTTTTATAAGCAGGGGTTGTACTTTGAAATTATAAGCGTTAACTTTTACTGACCAACGAAAAAGATGCAATTTATAGAGACAAGTTTATATTAATTCAACTGAAATAATCTCATTTGCATAGAGTGGAACTTACCAAATTACATTTGAGAGAGCCATTTTATAGCCACTTACAATCGGAGTAGCCATTGTAAAGCCAACCGAAAAGTACGTTCTTATAATTTTTCAAAATAAATTTAAATCGGTGCATAAGCTTGTTAGGTTGATACGCTTTTACTTGAAAATAATGCAGTTCACCAAACTTTTCAGAGTTTTAGTTCATTCGATTATTTTTTAACATTGATTAGAAAATTACACACCCTTTTTTAATATAACACCCTCTTTTCTAACAGAACATCTCCTTTATCAACATTACGCCCCCATTTTTAACATTATCCCCAACAAGAACGACATTTACGATTCGCTTTCAAATCATACGTGTATTTTGTTATAGATACTGCACTGACATTGAAGCTCATCAAATGATAAAAGATATATTAATAAAATTCTAATTTTCAACGTTTTATGAGCACGATTAAGCGCGAAAAGAATTTTGATTTTGCAACACTGCGCCCTTCCCAGTATATTTAGAATTTTAGTGATCTTTTTGTACTACAGGTATACGTTACTCAAAAGATACATAAAATTCCTTTTTGCATAAAATCTGAAGGACTTTCATTCCATGTGTGCTCTGACCTAGGAAAATGTCTTCCCAGGGTAGGATGGGGGTTTAAATCGTCACTGAAAACTGATGTAATTCAGCATACTTCACTCATGAGAAAAAGATCAAGTAATTTCATTTCATTTGATCATTTCTATTCATTATAATTCTCCGATACTCCTTTTTGACTAATTTTTAAGTCATTAATTATTACTAGATTTTGTATTTGAATAAAGTATTGTTTGCTTTGTATTTTTGTTATCAAATTATTGACTGTTCCGTATGTGAATTATTGCTTCAATAGTTTCATACCTAATCGTTGGGGATTTAGAAATGAAATTGATTGGTTAATTCCAATGTCGATTAGTAAAATCAAAGTTTCGTGGAATCAAAGGCATGTTACATTTTATGGTGTAATTTGATGTCTGCAAAGGTTATTTATCTAAAGTCTGATGTTTTGATGGTCTCCATCCTCATTGTTCTGATCCATTAGACTTGTCAGAGGCAATACTTGAATTACATTTCTTTTCCAAATACATCGCAAACAACATTACTAGCACAGTGAATATTATCAATGGATCATGTCTATGAGATCATTTTCTGTTTCGATGAACAAAAACATCGTGGATAATGTTGAAGAATTCATCTCGTACAAGTTGAAATTATACTTCAACAGATTAAAAACTGATTAATCAAACATCAAAATCATAACTGTTTGTGTTTACGCTTTAAATTGCTTTTTTGTTCTTCACGAAATCTTTAGTCATGCACGTACATGAGGTGGTTGAGTTTTTGCTGTGTTTTTGTAAAGCTGTAACCACTACAAAATAAAATTGTGCGGTTTCATTGCAATGATGAATAGTAGTGGTACGAGAAATTCTCGATGAAGGACTCCTAGTAGACTTCGGCTAAGGATTGTCTTCCTGTTTTTTTTTCTACGGGGTTGACCACACATTGTGAAATTTTTGAAATCATGAAGCATTCCGTTTCGGGTTGGCCAAAAAGTTCGTTCTGTTTTTGTTGTTAGATAGCATTAAGGAGGTTTAGTTTTGACTAATTTCATTCCAAAAGATCGCTTTCGATTGTATTGTAATATTAGCGTACATTTTCTGTCAAAATTATTGGCGTGTTTCTATTAATGTTAAAACATGGAAGAAAATAGGCAGTATTTTAGGCATATTGAGTACTTTCATTTTCAATAAGGTAAAAATACAATTCAAACGCCAAAAATATGCAGTTTATCGAGAAAATGCAGTGAATGATCGAATATGTTGAAAGTGGTTTGCGAACTTCAATGCTTGAGATTTCTTGCCGTGCTCCATCGTCATGCAGCTGGGGTTGATGGCTATTTAATCATGGAATTACTTGAGAATGTTACGGGACGCAGGAGATTTCTGAAAATATCTAAATCAAGCATTAAAAATCAATTGCATCAGCTGTGTTATGCTAGTCACTTTGATAGATTTTTCCAAAGTGAAAGGGAAAAGACTACTCTATGTTCTGTTTAGTAAACAAGATTAGTGTTCGAAAGTGGATCCTTACAACAACGTAGAATACAAGAGATCATGGGACAAGGGAAATGAACCACTGATAACAATATCAAGGTTTGGTCGTCACACAAACGAGGTGATGCAGTGTATATGCATGGATTTTACTATGAACTCCTTCCTGAATGCAAACGATTGATTCGAATAGGAGCTGCCCCCACTCAGTGTACAGAACTAGTTAAGAGAACTGAGGTAATATTCCATGGGGATAACTCCCAGTCACTCATTTCTTTGATGACCAAGCAAACATTGTTATGGCTTGGCTCTGATCACTCGTCCTCCGTATTCAAAAGTTTTGCATTTTCGGATTACCATGTGATTTAGTCAGCAAAAAGGCTCCGGAAAAAGGCTTTTTGCTAGGAATGATAATGGTTCTGAGAGAATGGAATTATGAAGCTGGCTGAAAAATGACATAATTTATATGTTCGATAAAGTTGGAAAAATCATTTTTGCTACATAAACCAAACAAACTTTTTACAATACCCTATTCCATTAAATGTTCGGCTCTTATTTTAGAAAAGCGTTTTTTTTTTCAGTATTGTTGTCGACAGACCCCTTAGAGGAATAAAAGGCACTTCTTTCACCAAGTTATACACGACGTTACTCACTAGCCTTCGAATATTTTGTTCAATTTTACTCGCTTAAAGGCTACTTTGCTGTCCATTAAGCTTGATGCCAACCACTTTTTTTTTTGCATCAAATCAATATGTTTGGAAAATTATTTGGAAATAAATAAATAAATAGATAAATAAATAAATACGGGAAACTACTTTGTAATCAGTATTTTCCCATGGAAAACAAGTTTTGCTCTACACTTTTGGACCTGGAAAGAAAACAAGTTTCCCTCAAAGCTGATCACTGAAGACAAAAAAAAAGTTTCCCATCAATTTTGTTCTTTATTACTTTATTTTATTCTTTATGTTAGAGCATTGAGGGATATGGCACTAAAAGAATATCTGTCAACCATGTGCCATTTCTGCTGGATTAGGGTAACATACGGACAGACAGAAAAACTATCATCATTGTACTAATTATAACTGAGCTTTTCATTTTCTAAAAGTTGTTCAGATCTCTTAAATGAGGCCATTCATTAAATGAAAGTATTCATTTTTAAAAAAAATATTTTCCAAGTGGCTTCTATACCTAATGAATCTCATTGTTTCTGAAACTTTTTTTTCCATCAGACGTTCTCTTAGGTAGTTGCACATTTTAAAGCTTTTTAATAGGATTCTAATTGCATGAGAGTTCAGCTTATTACTTCCTGTCCACCCATTAATCATTGTCTTCCATTAGTCATATAAGGTGTTGCCGTTTCTAGAACTGACGATGATGCAAGATCCGCTTTCTTTCTAAGATTCGAAAAATTGTCCTTTGCTTGATAACTTTTCCTTACTCACACACCAATTCACGTCTAGTTCAGTTATTCAGAAACGTTTAGCATTGTTTCTAATGAAGGCATAATTGTCGGTTGCTTTTAACTAGTGCTTCTAATTCACCTTCGTTCGCCACGATTTCTTTAATTGTTTGAAAAAATCCTTTCTGGAAGCACAAAGCAGCCAAGTCGAAGATCGGGAAGTAACGTCGATGAAAAATTCTATTTGACAAATATTTTAATATGTTTATAAATGGATGTCGATTAAAAAAAAGAACATACTCCTATTAGGTTTATGTGATTTAAATATCCTTCAGTTGAAACGAGAATGTTGTTCTTGAATTCACCGAGTTTAATCTAGTCACTTTTACTGTGAAAAATATTAGCTTTTAGATGGAGTTATGGAGTAGTTCAATTCTCAAAACGCTATCCATCTTCTGTTGAGTATGGATCAAAGCAAGACTGCTTAACCAACTTGCAACTCGATGCTTTACTATTGGTTATTTATTGACTCGATATTGTAAAATGATAAAATTCAATTTGAGAGATGGATGAGAAAATTGGATTAAAGCTACCAAGAAGCACCACAATTTCGTTTTAATACCATTATAATACTGTTTCCATCATCATCATCATCATCATTCTTTTATCGGCCGTCGTTGGACATAAACCGTCCCCAGGATTCGCCACAGCTCTCTTCACTCTCTGAATTCGTTTAGTTCGTCTCCTTATCTCATATTCTGCTGGCCTTCAGTTGCGCATGTGATCTCTGGGGGTCCATTTTGCTCCGGTGCAAGGGCAAATAAATTGATGCATCAAGAGGGAAAGATTGGGCGAGTCCTGATGCTTTTGCGACCTCGGTTGCTTTAGCAATTTCAGTCACGTCAGCTGGGGCTATTTTTTGATTGTGTACTCCATTTTCCAACGTTAAGCTTGACTTAGTGTCGCATTTTGCTCCGGTTGGAGTGCAGATAAATAAACACCAAGGGCTGGAGACGGGAAGAGACTTGCTGTTACTCTTCAATGATGACCACAGTTAAAAATATTGATATTCCAACTAAAAAATAAAGCGGCTGCTACTAACAACGTCTAATGATACTAATGCTCTGGAAAAACTCACATCCATTCGATAAATCAACAAAAAAAGAAAGCAGCAAAATATAAAATGTCACTTGCAGTAGCATTTATAGACTTCAAGAAGGCCTTCAACTCAATAGAAATTTCCAAAGTCATTGATGCTATCAATATTGCAACGTATATACAGTCACAGCAGCTCCTTTATCAGACTACATAAAAATTCAGAGCCCTTTCAGCCTAAAAAGTGTGAGACGAGGAATTATCGACATATCCAAACTCTTGACAGTCTGCCTAGAGATGATCTCCAGAATCGTAGACTGAGAAAATAAGAGAATCAGAGTAGACGGCGAATACCAAAGTGATCCATTTGCACATGACATCATCCTTTTTACTGAGGATCTCCAACTGATGCTGGATTAACTGAACAAAGAGAGCAAAAAAGTTGGCACTCACTTGAATTTCAGCAAAACAAAGGCCATTTAGAACACACGTCTCACAACAATCAAAATAAAAAGCAAAGCTGAATAAAGTAGACCACTACATCTACCTAAGACACCTAGTCTCCATGAAATCCCCAAAAGAAGAGAAAATCAGGCGAAAAATTACTCTAGGATAGCCAGCCTTCGGTCGAGCGAGCTCATCCTTAAAGAACAAAAATCTTTTTAGTCCTAAAAAAAAAGAGTACACAACCGATGCATCCTCCCGATTGTCACTCATGGAGATAAAAAACGAAACCCAGTAAAGAGACAGACCTGTCAATTGAGAACCATGCAACACGCACATAAGAGAATCATGGAGAGATCAAAAGACAGCTAAGTATGTTAGAGGAAAAACAGGAATCAACGTCTTCATAGAAGACATTCGGAGACTCAAATGACACTGGGCGGGTCATGTTGCAAGAATGCTAGACAATCGATGGACGTCACGACTCACAACATAGACCCCCAGAGATCACATGCGCAACTGAAGGCCAGCAGAATATGAGATAAGGAGACGAATTTGGACCGGTCCAGAAGATGTTGGCACCGTGACACCCACGATAGAGAGGTCAAGTGAGTCCTGGGGAATCTCTATGTCCAATGACGGGCGATAATAGACTGAGTATGGCTTTGACGTCACTTACCAACCTACAATACTGTAGTAAATAAATTTTATTTCTGAACATACGTCTATTATTTTTTGTCTTATTTTATCTTCCCCTTTAATACAATAAGTACTCATCCCATTATTATTCGTCGACGTACAAAATGTTGTCAGAAGTCTAGAACGACCCATAATCCACAAGAATACTGGATTATTTTCAAGATATGGAGTTTTTATCATCACCGAAATCACTGAAGAAAACTTGGCAGATGGATTGGGCAAATAGAACTCAACCTTTATCTGAAAGCAACAAAATCTGAAGTCCTCTAAAACCTAAAACTGCATTCACTCCTATAATTTTTTTGATGACAATCATCCTATAAATAATTGTCAACCATGCAGTAAATGCAGCATTTTTCCAAATCGTACTATTCAAAAAGGTCGATACATGAAATTCAAATTTCCCCAGGAAGTGAATCGAATACCATTGACTTCTCTTTAGATACAAGTGATTCATATTTACCGAATCTTCTACGAAAGTGTGATTTTTTTTCGATGAAATTGGCACTATAACCTCTACTCAACCTATCACTGTAGACCCTCAACGAACTTCTGTGATTTATACCCCAGGGAAATTCCACTGGTCTTGGAAAGCAATTAAAAAGAACTTGAAAAAATGAAAAAAAATATGAGAACAATTGTTTCTGTAAGCGCACCCACTAAATGGATTAACTCACCCCTTATCGTTGAAAAATTGAACGAGAAACTAAGACTATGCCAAGACCAACATGACATGCAATAAAATTATACAATACAATAAACTCCCCGAATAGAAGAAATATTTGTTTGAATGCATGGTCTGAAATACTTCTCCGAACTGGATGCCTCGATCAGATATTAGCGAATCACATTTGATGAAGAAAGCTCTTGCATGCTTACCTTCAATACACACATTGAGAGGTATCGTTTCATTAAATTGCCCCACGTAATACTCAGCGCCAGCGAAGTATTCCAACTCGAAAAAGCACAAATAATTGAAGAAATTGAAGGAACCGTAACTCTCAGGACATTACAATATGGTCTAATACTCTAGGAGAGCATCTAGATGAATGAAACTCATTCTTACCGATTACGTAATCACGGTCAACAATCAAACAAATCCAAACGTATCTTTGCTCAACATAGGCATGACTAATTATCTCTGTAAATTTCTCCCAAACTAATCTGGGGTAACGATATCCTACGTCTACTCCTTCAGGGTGACATCGACTGGTCACTTGATATACCTCAACTCGAAGCAGTAATATGTTAAAGAGATGATCACTAATTA
The DNA here is from genome assembly GCA_963457665.1 of Thysanoteuthis rhombus. Taxonomy (NCBI): domain Eukaryota; kingdom Metazoa; phylum Mollusca; class Cephalopoda; order Oegopsida; family Thysanoteuthidae; genus Thysanoteuthis; species Thysanoteuthis major. The sequence continues at coordinate 21,166,297 of OY735208.1, forward strand.
TCCTGATCTACAGTCTTGTGACCAAAATTCACCGACAAAAATAATCACTGATTCTTGCGAAAAAGGAATTGGTACTCTCCTTACACAAAGCCACAACAGTAAAAGGCTTCCTATTTCATCATATTCGCGAGTGACTATTTTTGCTTCGGAATACGATTCTGCTGTTAAAAAAATTAATGAATTCCTCAATGGAACTTCACAAATCGCCCCCACCCAGCCAAAACATGTGTTCTTTAAACTGTTTACAAACGGCAACAAACAGGAAATAAACATCGGGACAAGGACGAGCACCGTTTGTTTGCAAAGATCCCACGAACAGTTGCGAACAGTCAATGGCATTCAAAGAGTAGCGCACAGTCAACCAACAATTCTTAATGTTTGTGTCCGAACGTTTGTGTCCGAGTATTTGTTACGCACTTTTTTATTCCCGTCAATAATTAAAACTATCTTTAAATTTGTGTCAAATTAATATATATCTCAATTAATTTTTTTCTATGAAACATTGATGAAACATTAGTGTTAATTTGTACGACTACTTCTTAGCTTAATTTTTTTTCCAAATTTTACCAGCATGAATGAAAATTCCCTTCAACGGACTCCTGCTCCAGCAAAACCTTTAAGCATCTGCTTTAGAAAATGTTTTTATGCACAGAAGACGAAAATGGAAATTTATTGCTTGTTTTGAAATTAAGGAAAAAAATACATCACAGGGGAGAAGACGTTAAGGTGAATAGATCCTTAGATGAGTTTTTGTAACCTTTATTCAGGCCGGTAAGTTAAGTTGAAGCTGAAAAGTAGTAAATCATAAACATGATATTGATTTAGAATACATCCATCGAAAAAAATTAAATGAAAAGATTTTTTTTTTACCCGGTTATGTCATTACAGCTTAGCTACCCTCTCAAGATAAAATAAAGACAAGGATTTTTTTCTCAAAATCTTTTACCTGATAATAAACTGTCTCCACAGATAAGCTCCATGGTCCTTTGTCACAACACTGTCTGAAAGGGAAAATAGATTGTTTTAATCTATACAATTTTAATAAATTATGTGTCAGATTAAGAATTCTACTCGTAGAAAAAGAATTTATCAATAATTCTAACTGGTAACATACACTAGGATTACTTATAAGCCGGAGTCCAGTTATGAGAAGTGTTCAAAGAATTATTTAGAAATAGATGGGACACAGCGTTATGTCCATTTGATAAACCTCTCGGTGCCAACTTCGGGTTTGCTATCGTTGCTACTTTAAGCAACTATGACGTACTAAATTTAGAATAAATGTCTTTCTTATTTTGGTCATTAAGTATAAAGATAAGATTGAATAAGATTACGTTTGACTCATATAAGAATGGCACAAATGTGTTTAAGTTAAAAAATAAAAAGCTTACCTCATACATGGCACATGGCGGCGACTATTCATTTTAATTATTTCGTCTGAATTCACTAGCACACATATATCACGTTGATCGCTTGACTTTCAATATCATTGGACAGAGAAAATGTTGATCCAAACAGACTGAATTTAAAGACTGGGAAATAATTTTCTTCACAAAGAACATCCTGCCTGCCATTACGTCCATGTGCTGTCCAGCTATGTAAGCTGTTTTGTCGTTTATACGATCACGATAAAGTTTTCCGCAGAAAGTGAAACTCTAAGTTGTTCAGTTGTTTTATTTGTTTAAATTTGGATGTATAATCTCATTAAATTTAGCTCTTGTTCAATTGATATTTATACGTAAACTTGAAACAAACAATGATGTTTTTTAAATTCTTTTTCGTGGAAATAATTTGTGATTTTCCTAGAGTTCTCACACAAGTAGGAGTCCGTTGAAAAGGATTTAGTCAAGGATATTTTGCATTTTTATTTTGCTGAAACGGTTATAAACATTAGAAACGCGTTTGAGACAACCCAAACATATAAACATTCACCCACTTGCACTCAGGACGAACATCAGAAAAACGGGATATAAACGTCTGCCTGCATGTTTGTACGTGGGCGAGAATACAAAGTCTCTTGGTCGTCTTACAACATTACAATTTCAAACTGAATTACATACCAGGCCGTGACATGATTCTTGCCGACGCATTTTGTAGCGCTCTTGGACAACAATCTTTGAATATTGAGTACGGATATGAAAACTTACACTCGATTTCAAAAAGAATTCCTATAAGTGACAACAAACTTTACACACACGGGAAAGCCACTGCATGCGACCCATAGAGCACGCGAAAAATAATTAGCCTCACAAAGAAAAACCCTGTCTTCTCTTAAACCATATCCAGGAGGAAATCTCAGTTGTACAAGGACTCACACAGAATGATACAGATATAATCGTACTCGGCGCTCTGCGTATAGAAGCTTACAACCCATGAAACACATCACTCTCGTCTATCATCATCATTATCATCATCATCATCATAATCGGTCTTTTAACGTCCGTCCCCAGGATCTGCCACATCTCTATATCGTGGGCGTCGCAGCACCAGTATTTTCTGAATTTGTCTAGTTCATCTCTCCATCTTGTATTTTGTCGGCCTCGGTTCCGCATGTGATCTCTGGGGATCCATGTTGTGAATCGTGATGTCCATCGGTTGTCTGCAATTCTCGCAACGTGACCAGCTCATTGCCATTTGAGTTTTCGAATGGATTTTATGATGTCTCTGACCCCCATTTTCTTTCTGGTATATTGTGCTGTCTTGTGATCTCTCCATGCACTCCAAGCTTTGAGCATGATTCTTTCATGCACACACCTCATGCTTCTCAGTTTGCAGGTTTGTCTCTTGGTTAGGTTCCATATTTCAGCTCCATAAGTGACTATCGGGGGGATACATTGGTTGTATACTTCTTTTTTTTATTATTATTGGGATCGTCTTGTTTTTGAAGGTTGAGTTTGCTTTGCCAAAATCTTACCATCCTTGGGTGATTCTCTGCTTGATTTCTTCTTCTTTTGTGGATTTCATAGAGATTTGCTATCTTAAGTAGATGGAGTGGCCCACCTTCCTCAGTTTTGCATCTTCAATTTTGACAGTTATATGGCAAAAATCAATTTTATCAACTGCACTTTCGTGCAAATATATAATTAATCTTTTCGTCTTCTTTAATTCTTTTTTTTTTTTTTGTCTAAATTGATTTGGTATAAAAAGTGCGCTCGTACTAAATTAATTTTCTAGGGAACTTCTCAATTATTTCTTTGTTGAGGGAAGGGTTCCTGCATCTAATCAGTCAGTAATGATTTGTTTGGGGCATGCAGGCCTCAAATATGCCGATAAAGTTTTTTTTAATTTTTTTATTTGTTTTTTGCTGACTCCAGTAACTCCAGACTTTGATTATGGAAAGATCATACTGAACTACTGCAGATCTATAACCATTGTGACGGATCAACATCAATAAATCAAACCAACAAATCCAGAATCAAAACGAAAAGAAACCCCCAATATACTGTGAATAACTATCTTAACAAAGGAGATAAAAGACACTCTGTAATCAAGGCCCAATCAAAGCAAACTGGAAGATAGAAATAACTCGTTTCCCCTACACAATTCAAAGCAAAAAATTCCCAACTCCCCAAAACACCTTTATTTAAACAATCACAGTGTTCCCCTATACTCCCAGGGCAAAGATGGAGCTTATCCTAAAAAAAACGGCGTTATATAATCATAATAATAATCCTATTAACCAATAAAGCTGCATCTAATAATAGTAGTATGAAGAAATAATTATTTCAATTTACAAACACACGCTTGTCTCTTGTTTGATTTTCATCTTCCATTTTAACTCCATCCAAGCTCATTCATACATTGTCCATCGACGCACAAAAACCATCAAACTTTTCTGTGTGATCATCCAATAATAATATTTCAAAACAAATGCAGCAGAACAAACTCTATCAGAACAAAAATCGACAGAACATAGACAAGCAGCAAGTAAGTGCCGCCTGTGTGGTGAAAAAGATGAGACCATAAACCACATAACTAGTGATGTAGTCGATTTGCCCAGAAGGAGTATACACGCAGACACGATAGAGTGGCAACAGTGATACACTAGGAACTGAGTAAACAAATGGGATTCGACCATACGGAAAAGTGATACCAGCACAAACTGGAGACAGCACTGGTAAATGGAAACCAAAAATTGCTCCGGGACTTCGACATCCAAACAGACCACTTCATCCAAGTAAGATGACTGAACCTGGTAATCGTAGACAAAAAGAAGAAAACATGCCAAATGATAGACGTGACGTGCCTGCAGACCACAGAGTAAAGTGGAAAGAGAGTGAAAATTGAAAAAATACCAAGATCTGGCAAGAGAACAGAAGATGAGGAACATGAAAGTCAGGGTAGTACCAGTAATAATAGGCGCACTCAGAACTGTCCCAAAGACCCTGAGGGCGAGATTGGAGGATTCAGACTGTACAGACCACAGTACTACTAGGAACTGCACGGATACTGAGGAAAGTACAAGAAATATAAGATTCTCGACCCTAAACGTTAGCAAGGGCCTAACAAAGGAAGAGGGGGGGGCAAATAGTAGCTAAGGTCAATTATGCAGAGAGGGGAATTAAAAAAGCATTTGAGAGGACGTTTAAAGATTTGTTGAACAAATTAACTCAGAGCAAAAACACTTGCTGTAATCAAATGATACTTTCATCTCTGCGAGGGAAATAATGAGTTGATGGAGAATAAAACATGCAGGTATACAACATGAATGATAAGAACTCAATGTCCTAATCAAAATTCAAAATGGAAAAATGTATATGTATAAGTTGTGAAAAGCCGAACTGGATGTGGAAAATATCAGTAAGATAAACTGGCGAAATATTATCGAAAGAGTCTATGAAAAGATTATTGTCCAGCAAAAGTTGAAAAATAAAGGAATAGTTATTAGGCAGACATCTCGTTTATGGCAAAAACATTTTATCACCTATCTTCTCATCGGGGGAGTCTTTTTCCGTGGACGATCGAAATTGAAGCGGATGGGCGTTGATTTTTTTATCATTTTTTATCAATGCGCAGACGTAGTGGTAGACATGAAAGAAATTCCAAACATTTTGTCAACTGGTGGGGAAAATCTGTGTTAGCTTATTATAATAATTCAGCCCGTGCGAACTAATTAAACGGCCTGACAAGTGACCAAAAGAATGTTCACATGGAAAAAACCCACACGAAAATTTCCTGCAAAATTGCCCACGCAGAAAATACCCTCACAGAGAAATGCTTACGTGGAAAAAATAAGTTCCAGTTTTTTCTGACTTGAATTCATCCAAATTCATGTTTGAAAACACTAAAGTTATTAATCATCAAATCTTGAAATTCTTCAAGCAAAAAGTGTAGAACATTGTTTGAAAATCGAATTATAATTCATTTTTTATGATGATTCAACAATTTCTTATTTCTTTTAGGCAATCACTTAAAAGTGTTTGTTGTTGAAAATACGGTATTCTTTCTGAAACAAAGTTTTTGCTTTTTGTTGCCGTTTTTTGTTCTTCTTATATACATATTTTGTTGATTTAGTTTTGATTAGAAAACAAAAATTAGTTGTTTCACCATCTTGTTGATAGTGTTTTTTGAAATTTAAAAGAATATGCAAAATTAGGTAGTTTTAATGCAAAAGTAGGTAATCTTAATGCAAAAGAAAATTCATTTGGCGACAATATCGACAAGAATACATCAAACATGGATATTGGGGAAATAAATGCTGCAGCATTTAATGATGACGTTTTGTTAGGTATGAACAACAAAATCGACAATTGAGAAATTTTGAAAACTGGCAAAAATCAGCATATAATTTGATTTTGATAAAACTTTAGATACTCATTTATTGAAGGGCGAACTTTTTAAAAAAATCACTCCCAATATCGGGGATTTTTTTTTTTTTCATACTGTTCTACCATTTTGATTATTTGTTTCATTTTTACATTGCTGCTTTTATTGATTTTCACACATTTAACGGATAAATCCCTGGAAAATTATTGTTTTCTTTTTTAAGAAAAGCGCTCCGGAATTGCTTTAACTAGGAATCTTACTTAGGGAATTGAAAAAACAAACAAACAAAAAAACAGGAAAATCAGATAAAATATTCTTCTTGGCATTATCTTTTTAGAATTTATTCCATTCCATGATTACAATTTTTAGTCTTTAGACTTGGAAAAGAAATCTTTTACTAATTATCAAAAAAAAAAGAATTCATCATTGTTATCGATTACATAATTAACTCTCCGCAATCTGCATTGAAATGATCATCCGGAACCTAGACTGGGAGGATTAAGGGATCAGAATAGACGGCGAATACGTGAGCAATTTATGGCTGACATCGTCTTTTTTGCTGAGAATCTTCATGACATCGTCTTTTTTGCTGAGTATCTTCATGACCTCCATATTATGCTGGACCAACTGAACGAAGGAATCCAGAAAGTTAGACTCTACATGAACTTAAGTAAAACAAATGACACGTACAAAGAATATGTTGAAGACGAAGATACAACAGTAAAAATCAAAGACGTAGAACCGGAGAAAGTAGACCATTACATCTACCTATGATAGAAAATGTCCATGACATCCTCAAAAGAAGAAGAAATCAAGCGAAGAATTACACTAAGTTGGCAAGCTTTTAAGAGTCACCTATGGAGCTGAAACATAGAACTTAAACAAAAGACTGGCCTTTAAACTGACAACCATGCAATGTGCACAAGAGAGAATCATGTTCAATCGAGAGATCACAACTGCATATATATATATATATACATATATATATAAAGGGAAAGACACTAGTTCAAATATCATCAAACCCATTATAAAATTTAAATAGCAATGGGCTGGTCACTTTGGGAGCTCACAACGTGTATCCCCAGAGATCAAATGAGAAAACTGTGCCGACGAAAAATCAGATGGTGCAGCGAACTTGATAAGTTCAGAAAGTACTAGCACTGTGATAGAGAGATCTATCGGAATTTAGGAGAAGTCTGTGTCCAACGACAGACGCTAAAAGGTATGATGATTTTCAAACTAATCAGATAAGTCTCAGTTCCGATTCACAGAACGCTTCTCACTCTTCTTGTTAAAATTCCAAGTTACCCACAAAAAATTAAAATTGCCCTCGTTTAGAATCATTGGTCTAAACTATCATGAGCGAAATCTGATATTTTCAACTATTTTGTTCGAAAATAACTGAAATTGCAGAATTAATTGAAAAAAGATGTAATACTTTGGGCTATCATTACTTCTCATTCCAACATTTTTCATTGTCAAGATACTATTGATGAGAAATTGCAAAATTGATAAAATATTTTTTTAGATACCCAGGAATATAAATCCTTTTTTATTTTTCATTCTTATATTATTCAATTATCAAGGCACTTATTTTATATATAAGAAAATATTTGCATAACAGCAATTTCAAAAGGATTTCGAATGTCAAATTGACCTAATTTTACTGTTTACATATGGACAACTTCTCATGTTGTTCATATTCTTTAAAAAAATCTGATCTTTCTCTAAAACAGATTTTATCATTTTTCTCAAATCTTCAGGATTTTGACGATAGAAAATATTCTATGCATGTTTGAGGTTTTTCAGCATGGGATGTCAAACTCCCCAATGGGACGTTTTAGTCTTATAAGGCAATCTAAATAATACTTTTCTTTTTTTTTTTTTTGCTCAGTAGCAGCAACGCATTGTTGATGATTGAGAAGAGATCTATCCTATCTCGCCAATGCCGTCTTGCTACACCTCTGCGTTGCGACGTTTTGATTTATGAAAATGACAGTAAGTAACGTTATTAGTTAGATGGGTCGTATCTCTTGAAAAGAAACATGAGATTATATTCTTGGATGCCGCTGATGCCACTGCTGATGATGATGATTATATTGCGCTTGTGATTGAAATTTCCCACTGAAAGGTCCATATGAATAAAGTCAAGATTGGACTGATCTGTAGTGCAAAAAAAGTTAGAAACCACTAATTTAGAAAATCTGGGTTCTTAAATTCTGGGTTGAGACAAAATGAACGCTTATCAATAAAAATATAATTACTATGAAATTTATCATTGATTGAATTATATCATTTTGAAACAAAATATTACTTTTCCCCCTAAAAATTTGCAATGGATTTCGGTGTTTGACTACAAATGAAAGCATAAATAAAAAAAAAAAGATCATTTTTCTTCACAAAGAGAGGTCGGCAGTTGTATGAAATAAAGAAAAAAATTTTTTCTTAAATATTTGAGGCTTTTTTGAAGTTGTGTTTCATAACTTGGATAGAATTTAAAAGCTACTTTTTCAATATATTGGACCTAACACCATCATACGTACGAGCAATGCATGAATATCATGTGGTCGTTTCTTCTCTCTTCCCTCCGTACCTGATTGCCGTTGTATTTTCAGGCCATTGTCTCTTTCTTTTCTCCCTTTTCTGATTCCTGTTGTCTTTTCGGACTATCGTCAGTTTCTACTTTCTTTACTCCCTTCCTGACTTCCGTCGTTGTTTCAAGCCATTGTCAGTTTTTCCCTCCTCAACTCCCTTTCTGACTCAACTTGTATTTTCGGACCATTGTCTCTTTCTCCTTTCTTTTCTCCCTTCCTGACTCCTGTAGTCTTTTTGGACAATTGTCACTTTGTTTTTTGTTTTCTTCCTTTCCGACTCCGGTTGTTTCTTCGAACCATGGTCAATTTATGTTTCTCCTTTCTCCCTTCCTGACTCCAGTTGTCTCCATGGACCATTGTCAATTCCTTTTTCCTTTCCCCCTTCCTGACTCCTGTTGTCTTTTTTGACCATTGTCCCTTTTTTGTTCCTTCTATCCTCTCCTGGCTCCTGTTGTCTTTTCTGGTCATTGCCACCTTTTCCCTCCTTTATCTCCCTTCTGTAACTCCTGTTGTGTTTTGGACCATTGTCACTTTTTTCTTCCTTTACTCCCTTCCTGACTCCTGTTTTCTTTTTGGGGCCATTATCATTTCCCTCTTCCTTACTGTATTCCCGCTGCGAGTACAGTATAGTAAAAAAAAATAACAGCTGGTGTTTTTAGTAATATTTTACTTCTGGATTTTTGACACTTGGTTTTGATAGATTTCATATCTGTATTTTGTTATTACTGCCAATCAAGTGCCCTCAAAACAGCAACAATTATTATAATTTCGGCTTTGTCTAATGCATTTAAAGAAGTATGACCAATTTTACTCTTTGTACACCAAGATTGTCCGGTACACATTTGGCTTGACACCGGTTGATATAATCCAATCGACACCGTTTGAATTGGAAGCAAATAATTTTTGAACTGGGATTTTCTCCAATCATCTTCATTATAAGATGAACAAAGGTTTATTACTATAAAGTCAACTTCTATGTATGTTTTGAGTATTTTGTCACATATCACTTTTTGTTGAACGTGCATGGATGGACCTGTCATTAATTCAAGTGCTTTGAATTCTCAAGAAAAAAATCTATGCATGAACCTGTGAAATTAATAGGCTTTATTTATTTGTTTAAATGCAGTTTACCGAACCGAAAAAAAAATCCCGAATTGCTGAAATAATGAAATTTTAAGAAAAATCTAGGAAGGTACAAAGACTATGTGAAATTTAAAATATTTCTGTATCAAAATAAATATCAATATAAACTAAACATGTTTGAGGATTTATAATGTTACGTAGAGATAGATTATTGATCTCTAAAGGATTTTACGTTAAATCAAACATCAAAATTTTATGAATATTTCATTTCTGTTTGAAAATGATATCTACATACAAAAAAGAAGGGCCTCAAGAAATGTTATACACTGGACCCATCAATGTTGAATTATACCCTGTCAGTAGCACTGACATATTGAAATTAGAGAGGCCAATCAGATCATTAGCCTACTGTAGTAGTTCTCAAACTCTATCGTATGACAAAACTCTAGGAAATGTATTTGATTTATTTGGCACACCAACTGTAAAAATAAAATGAAAACAAAACATTTCAGTAGTCAATAAAGGAAAACTTTTATATCAACATAGTGATATACGGACTCATAATCCGTGTCCAATTGTCGCTAAAAGGATCGAGATCAAATAAATTCTTGTGATAAAACTGCTCGATTTGAGAATCTGTGGTGGAATTGGGATAGACACAATACCGATGCAGGACACGTTCAAGACCTGAAATACTGTATTAGGAAGAAAAGATAATCCAGCAGACTTATGAGATACAGATAGGCAGCACTGTCCCACAGACTCACCGGCCCACCGGGATATATCCACATCTACCTCTTCTCCCTCTCCTTCCTTCTTCTACTACTGTTACCACCACAACCAGGAATGCTAAATTTCAATTTTCAGTCGTGTCATCTTGTCCTCCTGCAACTATTACCACGGATGATGGATGCATTATTGAACTTATGTTCTTTTAACTTCTCGGAAAAGCATTGTTATGTGAGTGCAGCGTACGTGAATGCGTGTATGTATGGACAGGGAGAGGGAGGGATATAAGACGGAATGGAGGAGAGTGTTTTTCAGAGAGAAAGAGAGGTTATTATAAGAGCTTAAATTCATGGTATTTGCTTTTGACAAGCAGAGGATAAGACACATTGTTCTGAATTGGAGTAATGCATCGTCCTTAACAAATCAATTGGCAGTAATTATTTCGCTTGTTTTTAAGATGAGAAGTATCAAAAGATTTGGGACTAGACATTTTTGCCATACACACATACCAATACCGTCTATGTTTCATAGAACATTTTTTCATTTCTATCCTTATTTTCTATAGAATAGAAAGAAAAGAAAGAATCATTAAATAGTTCGAATTCTTTTTTGAAGATGTGTTTGACAATTTATTAATTATTAAATCTTATTCGTAAAATATGGCTTACGACCCATTTAATTTTCTTGTATCATTTGCCCAAACAACAAGTTTGTAGATAATTTTCATTCAAATATTGGTTCCTGAGGATGTCTATGGATCTAAAAAAGTACAACGATCCTAAGAAAGAGTTTCCAGAAGTATAGAGCAAGCAATACTTGACTTGTATTTCGTAAAAGCCGAGAATTGTTTTCTGATAAAATTTAAATACTCAGAAAGTATTCTGCAACGAGTTAGAGATAATACTTCTAATAAGTAAAACCTCGATTATTCCTGTATTTGACTAGTAAAAAAAGTCATCATGAGAAAAATAGGATTTAAAAAAAATTAATTTGTTGGGAGTTCATACCCGCTAAATGTTATCTGATGTCATTAAACCCACAAATCATGTACATATTTTCTCCCTTTTATCTACTCAATAATTTTTTTTATATATTGCTACGTTCTTGAATATGCTTCAGTCTAGGTAAAGCCAGTTATTTCAGCGTTTCTTTATGGGTTTCTTTTGGGGTGGGGGTACAGAATAGAATACAGCATGTGTGAGTGCGTGCCTCTTCCTACTAAGAGAGGGGGAATGTAAGAAGGAATGAAGTAGTATGTTCTAGAGAGAGGGGGTTATAAGAGCTTAAATTCATGGTTTTTGCTTTTAACAAGCATAGGATAAGTCACATTCCCAGTCCAGTCAGTTTCTCCCTAACCTCCAATCGAGTGTATTGTTCTAGATTGGGGCATTGTGTCACTGAGCACAACAGCTAGTTAAGGACGTTTCCTCTGGTCGTTAGTGAACGGGCAATAACTGTAATCAAGTTAACATACGAATGATTATTTGATGTAAAGGTAATGTCTTTCCTATCAACAGTTTGCAGAGATTCTACTCCGCTGACTTGGACAAAAGAAGACTATAATCAGACGAAAAAGAATTTCATTTGTGCACAAATGAGAGATGGGCATGCGCACTCACCAAATCCTCTTCTCTCTGTCTATTTCCCACTCACTGAGAAAGCCAATTGACACACATAATTTTCTCAACCACAACCAATGATTCAGACGAAAACACTTATCAGTCTGACTAATACAAATATTTCTACATGAATTCGTTTTAAAATATCTTCCCTATAAATGACTGATGTGTTAATGAAATATTCTTTAAGTGAAAAGTAGTGTAAAAAAAAGTAATTTATCAATACGATGAAAATCAAAATAGCTGGGAAACTTTTCAAGTAAAATACACATAATACTCTAAATAATACATAAAAAGCAAATAAAATGTTTTGATCACTGGAAGTTAACGTTTATTATCACCTAAATGATTTCTTACAAGTAATAAATCTGTTGCCAAATGAATATCTGAGATTTCATGGACTGTAACGATTACACTAGATGCATTTATCGCATGAACTCGACAATCAATTCATTTGATAAATTAGATGATAGTGGACCAACAATTATTAGTGGTTAATTCACCAATGATTGAAAGATTCAGTTTCATACCTTTATATTTTCTTCGTTGATGTTTCAAGTGTTCAGTCAGAATTTGATTCCTCTTGGTATGATTCAATTATTTTTTCTAAAACATAGCAAATTGAAAATGATGATGATGATGATGACGACGACGACGACGACGACGACGATAATAATAATAATAATAATGATAATAATAATACTAATACTAATAATAATAATAATAAATGGGATTCAACCATGCGGAAAAGTGGTATCAGCACAAGCCAGAGGCAGCCCTGGAGAATGGCAACCACAAATTACTTTGGGACTTTGACATCCATACCGACCACCTCATCCAGGCAAAAAGACCGGACTTGGTAATCGTAGACAAAAAGAGGAAGACCTGCCAAATAGTAGACGCGGCTGTACCTGCAGACCATAGAGTAAAGAGGAAGGAGAGTGAAAAACTGGAAAAATACCAGGATCTTGCGAGAGAACTGAAGAAGATGTGGAATATTAACCCCAGGGTAGTGCCAGTCATAGTGGGCACACTAGGAACTGTCCCAAAGACACTGAAGGCAAGACTGGAGGAGATCAGGATAAAGGGAAGGATTGAGACTGTACAGACCACAGTACTGCTAGGAACTGCGTGGATACTGAGGAAAATGCTAGAGATATAAAGACTGCAACACTAATTGTTAACAGTGACCTAACAAAGGAAGGGAAATGAAAGCGGAAACGTAAACCACAGCACTGGCATGATAGGCGAAGGAGAGAAGAGATGTTGGCTGAGGGCCTGGGGAGACTTATTGTCACTCAGCCTTCAGGAATGACCACTGGGCAACTGGTGTGAAACTGTAAACCGCAGTATTACCGTGGCCTATGAGAACGAGGAGAGAAGGGCTGGAGACTTGAGGAGACTTGCTGTCACTCAAGCTCCAGCAGTAACCACCAGGCAACTGATGTGAGATTGCAAATAATGATAATGTTCAAAATTAGCGAACCGGTGGTTAAATTCATTGGTAATTCGATGGAAGACTGGAAAGTAGATTTGACAGCCGCAGGGGACAAACTAGCAGAGGTAGGGATAAAAAGGGGAATCTTCCAAGGAGACTCGTTGTCCCCACTATTATTTGTTCTAACAATGATACCGCTTAACAGAATCCTGAAAGGAAAGGTCAACCACTTAATGTACATGGACGATATAAAATTGTTCGCAAAAAACAGGGGAGAGCTTGAGACTCTGTTCAACGAAGTAAGGGAATATAGTGAGGACATAGGAATGGAGTTTGGAATAGAAAAATGTGCTATCATGGTGATGCACAAAGGAAGGCTTTCAATGACTGAGGGAATCGAACTCCCGGACAACAGCAAGATTAGGGCATTGACTGCACAAGACCGATACAAGTACCTAGGTGTCTTTGAATGTGACACGATAAAACGGGAAGAAATGAAGGAGAAAATAAAGAGGGAATACCTTAAAAGGATAAGGAAAATATTAGAAACAAAATTAAACAGCAGAAATCTAATAAAAGGAATGAACACCTGGGCTGTATCAGTAGTTAGGTATACAGGACCATTCCTAGGATGGACAAAGGAAGAGCTCCAATCAATGGATAGGCGAACAAGGAAACTTATGACGATGCATAAAGCATTACACCCTAGAGATGATACAGATAGACTATACGTTAAGAGAAAAGAAGGTGGTAGGGGGCTCATCAGCATAGAAGACTGTGTCCAGAGAGCTAAAACAGTCCTAGAAAGGTATGTGCAAACAAATAGTGAAGAAATCATAAAGAGCACGAGAGATAGTGCAACAAACAATAAAGTAGGAAACAATAGAACAGTACAGCAAGCAAGAAAAGAAAGATGGGAAGAAAAGAAATTGTATGGCGAGTTTAAAAGACAGATACAAGATGTAGCAGACGAGAAATCATGGACGTGGTTACGAAAGGGGAACCTTAAGAGAGAAACAGAATCGCTCATCATGGCAGCCCAAAACAAAAGCATAAGGACAAACTACATAAAAACAAAAATCGACAGAACACAGACAAACAGCAAATGCCGCATGTGCGGTGAAAGAGATGAGATAGTGAACCACATAACTAGTGAATGTAGTCAACTCGCCCAGAAGGAGTATAAGCATAGACACGATAGAGTAGCAACGATGATACACTGGGAACTAAGCAAACAAATGGGATTCAGCCATGTGGAAAAGTGGTATCAGCACAAGCTAGAGGCAGTTTTGGAGAATGACAACCACAAACTACTGTGGGACTTTGACACCCAAACTGACCACCTCATCCAGGCAAGAAGGCCGGACTTAGTGATCGTAGACAAAAAAAGGAAGGCCTGCCAAATAGTAGACGTTGCTGTACCTGCGGACCATAGAGTTAAAAAGGAGAGTGAGAAACGGGAAAAATACCAGGACCTAGCAATAGAGTTAAAGAAGATGTGGAACATGAAAACAAGGGTAGTACCGGTCATAGTGGGCGCACTAGGAACAGTCCCCAAAACGCTGAGGGTGAGACTGGAGGAGATCAGGATTAGGGGAAGGATAGAGACCGTACAGACCACAGCACTACTAGGAACTGCACGGATACTGAAGAAGATAAAGAAGAAAAAAAGAAAAATCAATGATTTATTGGGAAGCACAATAATTAGTTTCATTTTATTTGAAAGAAGACATTTTTCCATTCTCAACATTAACTTTATTAATTTTAACACATTTACCATTTTGTTTCACCATTTTCATCCAAATTCATACTTTCATTCTCTCAGAAAGAATCTGATGAAATAAATGAAAATACACCATTTATCTTAACTAATTCCAGATGGTTTTCATCTACTGCTGCTTTCAATTGGTCTGATCGGGATCAATACTCAAGTTGTTTGATTTTCCGGAAGAAGCCCATGGTTGAAGACTCTCTTCGAACCTTTTACCCCTGGTAACGAAGTTGGAGAGGTACATGTGTCGCTCGTCTTTCTGTCTGGCCGACCACACAATATCTCCGAAAATGCTCAATGGATTTCAATTAAACTTAGTGGAAGGGTTAAGGGGGGAGTGGTTGAATTTGGGGACGGATCCAAGATTTTCCAATTTTTGATTATGAGATATTTTTTCGATTTCTTCTTCATACATTCATGTACACGTTCATGTCTATCCACTCGATACCTGAAAAAGTTCTCAATGAAATTTTGTAGAAGAGTGAATAGACCGCAGGAGAAGTGATTGAATTCGGGAGACGATCAGTGCATAATTATCCCCTTACGTCGTATGCTTACATTTCTGCTCTGTTTAGGCTTCTTCGGGCGAATGAATCGGTTTATTTTGGATTCCTATTGGAAACTTGGGGGGGGGGGGTCGTCTATTATACTAGGTGATAAGGTCTCACTTTTATTTTATACATATACTATTTATATATGCTTTAGTTTAGTGGTTGGATATTGCTTGGTGCATTTTTTATCTTATTCAATGTGAATGCATGTCTGTTGGTGGTTATAAATTACGAACCAAGGGGTATGTTGTGAATGTTTTCGTTATCAATAAGTTATTGTTCTATCAGTATATTTGTGGTTTGTTCCTACTCCAAAAGTATTCTATTCTCACTCAAATCTGTTTGTATGACCTTGGTGGGTTATTTGATTACATTGGGTTCGGTCTATTTCCACATGTCTAAAGTAATTATGTTGATTGGATTTTTTTCTGTAAGGTGGCAATGTGAATGAAATTTCTATGATATTTATTTTTAGTGTATCTGTATGTGAGTTATTGAGGTATGTTTGTTAATTGAAATTTTGAGCGATGCCGCCATTTCAACGCCAGTTCATTTTTTTCTATTTAAAATTCTGTTCTATGTTTTTCTGTTCTGTTGGCAAAACTAGGGATTTGGAATTTCTCATTTAGTCATAGTGGCCTGGAGTTTCAATGTTTTGGCATGCATATGCTTGTTTTAATATTTTCCATTTTACCGTAGGTTTGAGATTACTATCATTCAGTCTCCAATGATATGTCGACAGTAATGTACTATTTTTATATGTTCATTGGTGAAAAACTATATATAAGGTTGGATAAACTTAGTTTAAAGGGTGTTTACGATATTCTTACATACATTTTCGCTTCTAAAGGTTTCTTTTTGAATTGATATTTCGACTTGGTATGCAATATTCGATTTGAGACATTTGTTTTGCAAAAGGCATACATTTTTTGTTTGTACCATTGCAATTTGGTTATTCATGTTATCTTCATTCGTATTGATTCTAATTACTCTATTTTTATGTTTGCAATGCGTTTATTAAGATTTTCCGTAAAACTAAAGATAATTTTCAATTAGTTCTTGATAAATATTTCACTCAGTGGGTTGCTCGGGGGTAGATGTTTTACTAATAATTGGATAAATATTTTTCCTAACTTTGTGTGTGTGAGTGTGTATGTGTGTGTATATATATATATATATATATATATATACATTATGTTATATTGTGTAGAAACTCTTATTCAGATTATCACCCGTTGTTACACGGATAATGCACCATTCGCAGTTCGTAGTATCAACCAACTGTCTGGCTAGGGGATAGCTCAACATTTTCCCTAAAATTTCACAGTGGAGACAAGAGCCTTGAAACCGTGAACGTCCTACTGTGATAAAAAATGGGTCAAAGAGTTAGGTTTTGTCATAATGGGAGTGGACAAACAAGGGGCATGGTGATTTGATTGGTAGGTGGTATGATTCATCTTATGGTGCTTTTCAAACCACAGAAAATCCTTACTTTAATCCTTACTATAACGCTTTTTAAAAAATTATATATATATATATATATATATATATATATATATATATTGCGCTAAAGCCTTGTAATGTAACAAATCTTCTTATCAGGAAGAAAGCAATTCGGTAATTTTCCAATTAATTTAAAAAAAAAAGTCATTCAACCCTTCCAATAGATGTAAATAAAAACACACTTCGTTGCAACCAAGTGTCTATTGTTTTTCTTTTTGCCTCTCTCTTTCCCTATCTCTTTTTTCTCACATACAAAAAAAATCAAAAACTTCCCAGGGTCTTAGTAGTACACACAGAAAATTGCAAAACATCTGAAATAAAGTTTTAAAAAATCTAGAAACATCTAGATTCTCCAGTTAAGAATAAACCCGTTAGAATAAGGTCAAAAAGCTTATCCCCTCTCAAAAAAAAAGAAAATTTTTTGAAAGGGTTTAGTGGAGTACTGCAGCCAATTTCCAAGTCTATAGACAAAATGGTGTGGTCTGAAGCGCAGGAACAAACAAGCAAAGAAACAAACACATGCACATATAAAAAAAGGGTAGAACACTTCGCCAACTTTGATGGCTACAATATTCACTGAAGGATAGATGCATATGTATTCGTTATATCATCATTGTCAGTCTTTTTTCGTCTGTCGTTAGACATGGACGTTCCCCAAGATTCACAGGACTTTCTATCAAGGGTGTTGCAGAGCCAATACTTTCTGAATTTTTCTACTTCATCTCCCCATCTTTTATTCTGCCATCCTTACTTGTGCATGTGAACTCTAAGGATCCATGTTGTGAGTCGTGATGTCCATCAGTTGTCTGACATTCTTGCAGCATGACTAGTCCATCGCTATTTGAGTTTTCTAGCGGATTTTATGATGTATTGAATTGTTTTTTCCTGATATATTGTACTGTCTTATGATCTCTCCATGTGAGGTTGATAATGATTCTTTCAGGTGCACGTTGCATGTCTGTTTCTTGGTTAGGCCCAATGTTCCAATGTCAGTTGAATACTCTTCTTTTTAGGATTAATAGGATCTTCTTGAAACTTAAGCTTGCTCTGCCAAGGCTTGCCATCCTAGAGTGGTTCTTCGCTTCATTTCTTCTTCTTTTAAGGATTTCATGGAGACCCATAGTCCGAGGTCGATGTAATGGTCTACTTTCTCCAGTTATTCATTTTCGATATTGATAAGCATGTGTTTATTTCCAACACGATTGTTGTTTTGCTGAAGATCATGTGGAGACCAACTTTGAAAATTTTTTTTCATTCAATCACCATTAGTTGGAGGTTGTGGAAGTTCTCTGCTAAAGGACAATGTCGTCTGCAAATCAGAGATTGCTCAGATATTCGCCGTCTGTTCTGATTTCTTTGTTTTCGCAGTCTTTGTTTTAGAAGATCATATCGGCGCACGCTGTGAAGAGTTTGCGTAGCTGGTATCATCTTGTGTCTATTTTTGGAGCTGAGAGAGCTCAGAGTCTTTACGTAACCTGATAAAGGAGCTGTTGTGACTGTATATATGTTGCAGTACTCTGATGTATAAGGGGTCTACACCTTGCGATAACCTCAATGACCATGGGGATTTCCAACGAGTCGAAGACCTCTTATGAAGTCGATAAATGCAAGCAGCATTTTGTATTCTGTTACTTTCTCTTTTATTTGATTTATTGAATGGCGATGGCCCATAGTCGAATAGCTTTTTCTAAAGCCAGTGTGCTCCTGTGGCTGGTTTTCGTCTAGCGTTTTGGTGCTTTGGTTGGTGACGATTTGTGTGAAAAGTTTGTAGATGTACTTGAGTAGACTCATCGGTCTCTAGTTGTTGAGGTCTTTCGAGTTTCTTTTTTTTATAACAGCATTATGATTCCATCTTCTGGAACTTTTTTACTGTGGCAAAAATTGAATAGAAAAGCGAGAGTCCTAGTGATTACCTCACCAGGTTTTTGAGTGGGTTGATGGTGATGGTATCTGGTTCTGGAGGCTTTACCTTTGTTTGATGGCTTGTTTCATCTCTCATGGTATTACTTCTAAGAGGTAATCAAACTGATCGATCAACACTTTCACATCTTGTTTGTTGTTTTGAAGTCCTTGATTGGAGGAATAGAGGTTTTCGTAGAATTCTGGGGAACGTTTGACAATCCGGTCTCTGTTCCGATGAGTGCTGTCGTGTATCATCTTTTGTCTTTTCTTTATTTATTTTGGATTGTTTTATTCAATATGATTGCTTCAGTTTTCTCTTTTGTTGCTGTCGGGGCTTGTGATTTCTGCACTTTTCAATTTAATTCTTGGTTTCATGAGAGATTTTACTGATGGCTTGTTTGCTCCTTGGTTTAAATATAGTGGCGACTTGAATTAGAAAAGCTGTTATTTTGTCGTTGAATCCGTTGATGTCGGTGTCATTCTCCTCTGGTTCAGTAAAAATCCCATACCTGTTTTCAGTTCAAGCTTAGAGGATCGAATGAGCTCTTTTGGTACGTTTAGTGGTTGTGGTTTGGTTTGGAACATTTTTCTGTATTCTTTGTCGGTGTTAATCCTCATTTCACATCTTACCATTCTGTAGTCGCTTCCTACGTTGACTTGATTTAGAACTTGAAAGTCTTTGAATGTGACATTTTTGTCTTCAGGGATGCAGCCAATTTCGTTCTTTGTTTCGTGGTTAGGGCTCTTCCTAGACCATTTTCTATCGGGTTTCTTATTGATTTTGAACCCGTTAACAGTTGCGAAGTTAACAAAATCCTCACCTCTCTCATACCGTACTTTATACCTGAACTTGCCAACGCAACATTTATTTCTTTGTCACAACTGTGCGTTGAAGTCTCCCATGATGACATTGAAGAACTTTCTGGTATCTTGGAGTAGGGAGTTCAAGTCAGCGTAGAACTTGTCTAGTTGCTCTTTGGTTGACTGCGAAGTGGGAGTGTGGACTTGGATGATATTCAGTTTCTACCTCTTTGAATGCTATACAGTAACTCTGGCTAGGCAGTCAGACAGCTTTGGAGCCTTTGGAGCCTGCCACGTTTTCTGAATTCCTAATTGATGAGAAAGCCTACTCCGCTTAGTTTTATTTCCTCTTTTCTGCAGTTGTGAAGAAAACGTTTGCTCTTTAGTTCGATTAGTTCTTCTCTGGGTTGTTTCATTTACCCCAATGCCGATTTTGTCCCATTTGATGTTTCTGATTACATTTTCAAGATTGGTCGGAATCATGTCTGTCTCGTGTTATAGTATTGTGGGTACCAATGCATAACGTCGTTCTCTTGGTGGGGGTTTTCGGATTTTGTCATGGTAGTTGCTATGATATGGCTGTTTGGGGGGGGCCCGATGACCCAGCAGGGAGAGGTATTTTCTTGGTCTAGTGTTTGGGTAGTCACTGTTAGAGTGCATCAACCCCATCCAAAGCAAGTGATATGGCTTGACCTTTTGGGATCGATGATCCGACACGAACGGACAGTGTAATTTTCATTGTGCAAACCATGGGTAGTGTTCGGCATCAATGCTCTGCCATGCTGGCTCATGACGTGTCAATATCCAAGATCATTTTTATTACTTAGAAATACAAGTAATATTGATGTTTACCTTCTTTTTAAGGACTTTATTCGATAGAATTCATATCAGCAATAATGTAACCCGTTTGGTAATTGTACAATAGAAATATGATAATTAAAAATCAATGCATATCCTTTACTAGTGGATTATGTTATGAACCGAATTCTTCAAAAAAGTGTACGTGTATGTGAATGTTTGAGAAAAGAAAAAATCAAATATATATATATATATATATATATATATATATATAAAGAACAAATGAAATCATGGATACGAAAATGATCAATATTTGCTAAGACAATTTGTATTTTGTATAACGAAAGCGTCATTTAGGAAGTTATCAACTACTTTATTCAGCATCACGATCATCCAACGTCAATGTGATTTTAAAAAAAACCGCCACAGGCAATCGTAAACCAATATGAAATAACACCACATATAAAACAAACTGATATACTAATAAAAGACATCTATCTGTTTAGAGACACTACTTTTATAGACCAAACCACTTTCCCTCCAATATACAGTAATGAAAACCTCACTTGTCTACACCTACGACCACCCATTCCCATCATCCGAGCACTTCTGTAATTTTTTACCATTTTTCTCAAACTAACTTTCGCATTCAGAGCTCTGACGAAACACGGTACAGTTGAAACTTACGTAAAATGATACACCTTTTGATTAAAAAAAATGGAGACGTACCAAGTAACCAGAGGTATTTTCACATTGTCAACATTTCCATGACATTGTCAACCGTGCTATATTGAACCGTGTTATATCTACATGTGAATATAGCGAATCGCGTAGCAATATAGTAAATGTGTATTTTATCTATACAATATATATATATATATATATATATATATATATATATATATATATATAATTAGATAAAAGATTCGCTACACAAACGCGTTTATAATTCTGTCCTGTTTGGGCTTCTTCAGGCGAATGATTTGATTTATTTTGGATCCCTAATTAGCATGTTATTGGGGGTGTCTATTTTTCTGGATGGAGAACATTCCTCTTATTCTATTTATATGTTTTGTTGTTTTTTTCCTTGTCAAACTGTTGGTCACTGCCAGTTCTTATTTTACAAAGGGAAATAATTTATAACAACCAGACTGTAATCTAGCTGTGGATGTTGCAGATAACTATCACGATGTCAATCCATCAGTTGTTTTTGCTATATTTTCTCCCAAGAAGTATTATATTCTTACATGACCTTTGTTGTTTATGATACATTCTTTTTGTACTCTAGGTTCGGTTTGCTTCTAAATATCTAAGATAATTATGAAAAAGTGATCAAGTTGTCCTGAAAGTGACTAGGGGTATTATTATTATTATTATTATTATCATTTGGAATCTCACACCAGTTGCCTGGTGGTAACCGCTGGAGTTTGAGTGACAGCAAGTCTCCTCAAGTCTCCAGCCCTCCTCTCCTAGTACTAGCAGGTCGCAGTAATTCTGCGATTTACAGTTTCACACCGGTTGCCCAGTGGTTATCGCTGAGGGCTGAGTGACAATAAGTCTCCTCAGGTCTTCAGCTAACGTCTCCTCCCTCTTTCGCATATCATGACAGAGCTGCAATTCGTTGCAGTCCTTATATCTCTAGCACCTTCCTCAGTACCCGTGCAGTTCCCAGTAGTGCTGTGGTCTGTACGGTCTCTATCCTCCCCCTAATCCCGATCTCCTCCAGTCTCTCCCTCAGCGTTCTGGGGACAGTTCCTAGTGCTTCCACTATGACTGGTACTACCCTGGTTCTCATGTTCCACATTTTCTTTAACTCCCTTGCTAGGTCCTGGTATTTTTCCCTTTTTTCACCCTCCTTCTTTTTTACTCTATGGTCTGCAGGCACAGCCACGTCTACTATTTGGCAGGCCTTCCTTTTTTTGTCTCCCAACTACAGAGAGACGAAGTACTGCTTAGAAATACACCACACACAGACAGACCACGAGTAAGACTTTATAACAAATATAAGGTAGCGCAAAAAGGCATCGCAACTGTAGTCGAAGAGTTACACCAGAAAAGACTAGCTAAAGAGGCAAGACTAAAAAGATACAGACTAAGATCGGCCCAATACACACAAAACCGCACATTCCAAAACAATGAGAAAAAGTTTTACCAAGATTTAAATGGGGAAAGAAGGCAGGACATAAAACCAGATGCCACAGAGGCCAAGAACTATTGGAATAGCATATGGGGGCACCCAAAAAGACACAATGTAACACCGCAATGGTTAGGAAACATGAGAAAAGAACTAGAAAATATAGACAAGGGAGAACCAATAGTACTGAATGAAACCACATTGAAACATACTCTTAGGAAAGTAGCCAACTGGAAAGCACCGGGTCCCGACGGGATCCATGGGTATTGGTTCAAAAAGTTCACCACGTTACACGGCAGACTCACCCACCTACTCCAAAATTGTCTAAATGAAGGCAAAGCACCAGAATGGATGACTAAAGGCAGAACCACCCTCATCCAAAAAGACCTGGGGAAGGGGAACATAGCAAGCAACTATAGACCAATCACTTGCCTACGACTTATGTGGAAAATCCTGACCGGGCAAATAGCAGAGAGAATATACATGTCAATGGATAGAAGGGGGCTACTACCAGAAGAACAGAAAGGGTGTAGGATAGGAACCAAAGGGGCAAACGATTTACTCTACATAGACCAGATGATCTTAAAAGAAGTAAGGAAAAGGAGAAAGAATATCGCAATGGGATGGATAGATTACAAAAAGGCATACGATATGATTCCACATAGCTGGATACTCGAATGCCTTAGAATGTTCAAAATTAGCGAACCGGTGGTTAAATTTATTGGTAATTCAATGAAAGACTGGAAAGTAGATTTGACAGCCGCAGGGGACAAACTAGCCGAGGTAGGGATAAAAAGGGGAATCTTCCAAGGAGACTCGTTGTCCCCACTATTATTTGTTCTAACAATGATACCGCTTAACAGAATCCTGAGAAACAGCAAAGGATACCACTTCTCTAAAACAAAAGGAAAGGTCAACCACTTAATGTACATGGACGATATTAAATTGTTTGCAAAAAACAGGGGAGAGCTTGAGACTCTGTTCAACGAAGTAAGGGAATATAGTGAGGACATAGGAATGGAGTTTGGGATAGAAAAATGCGCAATCATGGTGATGCATAAAGGAAGGCTTTCAATGACTGAGGGAATTGAACTTCCGGACAACAACAAGATTAGGGCATTGACTGCACAAGACCGATACAAGTACCTAGGTGTCCTTGAATGTGACACGATAAAACGGGAAGAGATGAAGGAGAAAATTAAGAGAGAATACCTCAGAAGGATAAGGAAAATATTAGAAACCAAATTAAATAGCAGAAATCTAATAAAAGGAATGAACACCTGGGCTGTGTCAGTAGTTAGGTATACAGGACCATTCCTAGGATGGACAAAGGAAGAGCTCCAATCAATGGATAGGCGAACAAGGAAACTTATGACGATGCATAAAGCATTACATCCTAGGGATGATACAGATAGGCTATACGTTAAGAGAAAAGAAGGTGGTAGGGGGCTCATCAGCATAGAAGATTGTGTCCAGAGAGCTAAAACAGTCCTAGAAAGGTATGTGCAAACAAATAGTGAAGAAATCATAAAGAGCACGAGAGATAGTGCAACAAACAATAAAGTAGGAAACAATAGAACAGTACAGCAAGCAAGAAAAGAAAGATGGGAAGAAAAGAAATTGTATGGCGAGTTTAAAAGACAGATACAAGATGTAGCAGACGAGAAATCATGGACGTGGTTACGAAAGGGAAACCTTAAGAGAGAAACAGAATCGCTCATCATGGCAGCCCAAAACAAAAGCATAAGGACAAACTACATAAAAGCAAAAATCGATAGAACACAGACAAACAGCAAATGCCGCATGTGCGGTGAAAGAGATGAGACGGTAAACCACATAACTAGTGAATGTAGCCAACTCGCCCAGAAGGAGTATAAGCATAGACACGATAGAGTAGCAACGATGATACACTGGGAACTAAGTAAACAAATGGGATTCAACCATGGGGAAAAGTGGTATCAGCACAAGCCAGAGGCAGTTTTGGAGAATGATAACCACAAACTACTGTGGGACTTCGACATCCAAACTGACCACCTCATCCAGGCAAGAAGGCCGGACTTAGTAATAGTAGACAAAAAAAGGAGGGCCTGCCAAATAGTAGACGTTGCTGTACCTGCAGACCATAGAGTAAAAAAGAAGGAGGGTGAGAAAAGGGAAAAATACCAGGACCTAGCAAGGGAGTTAAAGAAAATGTGGAACATGAAAACCAGGGTAGTACCGGTCATAGTGGGAGCACTAGGAACTGTCCCCAAAACGCTGAGGGAGAGACTGGAGGAGATCGGGATTAGGGGGAGGATAGAGACCGTACAGACCACAGCACTGCTGGGCACTGGACGGATACTGAGGAAGGTGCTAGAGATATAAGGACTGCAACGAATCGTAGCTCTGTCATGATATGCGAAAGAGAGAGGAGACGTTAGCTGAAGACCTGAGGAGACTTATTGTCACTCAGCCTTCAGCAATAACCACTGGGCAACCGGTGTGAGACTGTAAATCGCAAAATTACTGCGATCTATGAGTACGAGGAGAGGAGGGCTGGAGACTTGAGGAGACTTGCTGTCACTCAAACTCCAGCGGTTACCACCAGGCAACTGGTGTGAGATTCCTGATAATAATAATAATAATAATAATTTCTCATTCAGGCATAGGTAACAAGGAGTTCCAATGTTTTGGTATATGTGCGTTTGTTTTAATATTCTCTGTTTTACTGTGGATGTTGCTGTCTATTAGCTTCCACTAATGTGTGCATAGTGATGTATTGTTTTTCTATTTGTCGTTTGTAAAGGATTTTGTATGGTCGGCTATTCTTAATTTAAAGGGTGTTTTAGATATTCCTATGAAATATTTTGCTTGTGTTTCTTTATGTTGCTTTTTTGTTGTTGTTGTAGGTTGAATGGTGATGTGTAACAGATGATATTCCAACTTCAACTCTTTTTTTGTTATTGCTATGCCTTACTCTATTGAATTTTACTTTTTCTTCATATTTAAAACTTATTTCGGTAAGACTGCTGTCTTTTGGGGCTCCAATGTATTTCTTCCTAACATTGGTGAATATTATTTCGTTTGAGGAATTGTATAGTAACCTATTTTTTCTAGATTTGGGGATCTTTTCAGTCATTCATCTGGGGGATCAGTTTCCGAGTTTATATATGCAATTTCGGAACTTTCTTTCGTGTGTGATTTGTAGGTGTTATTATTTAGATTAAAAGTAACATATTTTAAGCTCTACCCTAACTTGACTTAATTTTCAATGTTGAATATATCGAGCACTCTATGAAATAAACCCATCATACATCGGATATTGTATTCCCGAATTTTTGTGTACACACACACACACACACACACACACACACACACACACACACATATATATATGTACATAATGGAGTAAGGAATTGCAACACGAACACGTTCATATTTCTGCCCTGTTTGAGCTTCTTCAGGCGAATAAACCTGCAGCAATATAATAAATGTGTACTTGATTTGTGCAATGTATGTGTGTGTGTGTGTGTGTGTGTGTGTGTGTGCGTGTGTGTGTGCCCGTGTGAGAGTGTATGTATATGTATATAAATTTTAAAAAGAGGGACAAGGAGCATTTATTTAAAATTCTTTACGAATCTTTCTTTGTTTTCGTACAAGTGAACGGATCTCTGGTTTTAGTGTGAATAAATACTATCCAATGGATAGAGCACTTATGGCAACATCTACCATTCTCAATATTAAAGTGTAATATAAATGTTCAATTTCATGGTAGAGTTTTATCTTCTTTGATGTTGATTTATGATTTAATTTTACTTTTAACTTCAACGTTTGATATTTGCTATTTTGTCAGTTGCAATTGGTGTGCCAGTGACGTCATTTGGTGGTGTGTGAGCATCAGAGATTTGGGTTTTTTTATCGTTCGGAGGAGCTTTTGAAATATCAAATGTATTCAAATAATTCATCAATTATTTAATTAGATAAATAATCAATAATCAATCAACTACCTTGACTAAAAAGTATTTTGGTAAGTGTGAGACTTCTTGACTTTATCATTAGTGCTTCTGTTATTTACAATTTATTGCAGTAAATTTTATGTAGTATTCAGGTATTATCTACAAGTATTTTGCAGACGGGAGTATCATCGTTCAGTGAGTCGTGCGTTTTTAGATGTGTTTTTATTGCAATCTGATGACAGGTCATGCGTCGTAATAATGTTGTTCTTGTATGTCATGTATATGAGCTAGATGAATGATAAGGGACACAATCCCTCCAGGGGTCAAGTAAACTCATATAAAACATTAGTCTGTCTCCGGTGACTTCTCGCGATAGAGGTTGTTGGTGATAGTTAAGTTTGATGTCTTAAACTTTTATAGTAAATTAATAATTGATTTGTTTGTCTTTTTCAATCAGAGAAGTAAATTGTTTTATGATATCCCTGATTACTGATTCATCCTGTTTATAATTGCTGTGCATTTGGTTACAATAAAACAAACATTTGTATTTCTATTGCTTTTGTTAGGGTTTATAGTTTTGCTATCGAGTTTGGTTAGGGATACTTTTATGTGGTTGTCGACAATATCATTAAGGAAGCCATTATTTACTAGCGTTTGTTCTATATCGTCAAGTTCTCTGTAAAATAAATCAGAGGAAGAGGAAATTAAATTCGCTCCACTAATCAAATTTCTAATGACTGTTATTTCATATGTATGTGAACATTCACTGTCATAGTTAAGGTGACAAGAGTTTTCACAAGAGGGTTATATGCATACTGAAGTAGTGAAGGTTTTATTATTTGAATCGACGATGACATCAAGAAAGGAGATTATATTGTTTATGTTAAAATACATAAAATGCTCTTTTGTTGTAAGAATTAACCATTTTTCAATGAAAACTTGGATTCGCGTACTATTTTTGTACGTACACAAAAGTTATTGTGGATTTATCTTGAAAGCGTCCTCTGTTGCTTACCATTGCGCAGTTTCAAGAAATTGAAAGCCGTACCGCAGTCTACCATGGCCATCTAGCAGTATGGGTCAAATATTACCTCCTCAGGTTATTATTTTTATAATTTGGTTGTTAGCTTAGATTAATATCAAAAGTCTCAATATCCTTGGTACCTGGAAGGTACACATATACACAAATATATATATATATATATATATATATATATATATATATATATATATATATATATATACATATATATATACATATATATATGTGTGTGTGTGTATGTGTGTGTGTATATATATATATATATATATATATGAATTCAGAAATGGATACATTATCCAATAGAATGATTATACATTACATTATATCATATTGAAACTCTTATTTTGAATGATCTCCCGTCATTAAACGGTTTATCTATCACTTGGCTTAGATAATGTAAATAGAATAAACAATTAAAGAAAATGGGACTGCTGCAGGAACCAAACCTACGACCGATAAGTTAGCCGCTTCAACGTTGCGTTGCTCTTATCACTGAGCTTTACAGCCACTAGTAATGCTAAGGCCTAAATAACTGTTTTCACTCAAAATTCTCATCTCGTTCATTTTCTGTCTACATCGGCTCTATTGGTTTCTTTCGAGATCTTTCGACCACCATCGGTCATTATCAAGAAAGTGTAATAGTGTTATTTAGAGAGATATTACTATTTTTTATTATGATTTTTTTGTTTATACTCCGTGTTGTCGTGTTTTAACCAACGTAACCATGAATAAATCTGCTTAGATATGTAACTGAAACTAATGCAACGTGCTGATGATGTCTTCTGCGCGCATGGACTCTACATGCACTTAAGAACACCTATGCCGTTGTCGAAAGATAAGATAAGGTACTGATGCTTTTGATGTCAATCTAAGCTAACAACCACATTGTATTTCTGACCATAATTTCAATACAGATTCTAGATGTACAATCACCGAAAAGATAGTCAAATACACCGTCTGACAGTATTAAAATTCTTGAATTTCATGAAGATATTTGAATTGATAAACTTCAAACACTTCCTCGTGGTAAACTTAACAACCATAACTACACTATGTTCTAATCCCATGATCCTCTTATTCCATATTACTCTATGCTTATCGGCCTAATATCTTTAAACGTTCACTTGACATTATAGTTCGACCCCTACCCATAAATATATATTTACCATCACACTCCCACCATAATATAAATATTATCTTATTTTTCATTACAACCGTAATTGTACAAACTGGACACCCTAATGACAGATGTTTAATATTACATACTTATCTTACCCTACCCCAACCCAATTGATATAAATCGATAATTGGGTATACCGCAATTTGTCATATAGATTCCCAGCCACTGATACCAATGTGCGATTCCATTTTACTTGTACTATTCATAGCTATCTGACTCTACAAGAATGACCATTGAAATCACTCACTATGGATTTCGCAACCAATCCTCGATCATACATTGACTGACGCCGGAGATAAGCATTATTCCATAAACATTTACCGAAAGATGTTTATATAATTTCCATTATCATCTGATTCTCAACTTATATATATATATGTGTGTGTGTGTGTGTGTGTGTGTGTGTGTGTGTGTGTGTGTGTGATTAATATACTTATGACAATTTCTTTCCCACCACTGATATATATCCATAAACATCGATAGATGATTTTCACCCTATCGTTTATTTTGAGTAATATTGTTACATTCTATGAATTTTTCCTTTCCATCTCACGCACCAACCTTCTACTTTATATATTTATCAATATTAAACCAGCTAGACTCTTTACAAGGTAAAACAATTTAATTTCTACGAGATGAAAATAGTTTCGTTTGATTTTCCCCCTTTTTAGAATAAAAGAGAAATTGAACCGAAATAAAAATGAAACTGTCGGTAGTTATTGATTTTTTCTTGTATTTGCAAGAAAGCAAAAAGTAAAACTTTTGCGTAAAACAAATAATTGATTATAAATGAAGAGGAATTAGAGAAAATCGTGGAAAAGAAGCAAAAGTAAGTTGATGCAAAGTATTATTATTCCTTTTATTGAATCGTTTTCTAAAATTGTTTTGCTTTGCTTATTTCTTTTTATTTCCTTCTCAGAATTCCAATCGATACTACCATGGTTGAGTGGTGCCAAAAGTTATTTAATGAGAACTTTTTCTCCCTCAATCAATCCAAGACGGTAAAAAAAAAACAACAAATATCTCTCTATTAAAAATGAGAGAATGATGGGCAAATTATGTTTTGATAAATTTGTGAGCTTCAAAGATGGCCTCCTGTGGACTCATATTCTAAATTTTAAAAATTATAACAAGCGTGAGTGTTGTCGAACGCGAAGTAGGGGAGCGATTTGGCATGAACTTTCATTGCAAATCAACCACTCCAAAACATATTTGGGTTGGATATGGATTAAATGTTGTCATTTTCAGCCCTCTACCGTCATTGATGCGTCCTATATGCATAATATACAGGTCTGCCAGCAGCTGTTCTTATGCAAAACAAGATCTCAATTTCAAATAAACCCAGATTCAACACAAAAACTCAGACAACATTCAACTCAATAAGGTAGTTTATGATAAATCTTTTTACTTATTTATCAACAGTTACTGGAGTAGCGCCATCTGTGCTTAGGAATCAAATATGAAACCCTTCTTTTAGCTAGATATCGAAAACGTCACCGGTACGCCAAAAGCGTAACCAGCTAGGGGTGCTGGCGCTTATGAGCATTCGACCATGTGCGTCCAGAGCTTTCTTAGGGGTCGTCGTTGGAAGTGATATTTTCGATATCTAGTTGAAAAAAAGGTTTTGTATTTGATTCCTAAGTAAAAGTGTAGGGGGTGCTACACTAGTTTACTACTAGTGTACCAAAAAATATTTCCTACTTCCGATTTCATCACTATTCATCGAAATCTTTTTTATGAAAATGAGATAATTTCATTATAAATATTAGTTTTTTTAGTCGTATATTAGGGTTGTTTATAGATGCAAAACATGAAGTTAGTGCAAAGTTCATATAATGTGAAACAAAATAGATTGGATCTTTCGAACAGTAATTGTTATGTAAATTGAAAGCCTCGTCTAGCACTCAACTTCACTGTTCAATTTTTGCGCGGCCAAAACAAGAAATGCACTAAATTCAGCAACACATTTTTTGTCTGACGGTAACCCACAAAAGAAGAATCAAGCTAGGATGGAAAGCCTTCAGCAGAGTAAGTTCAACCTTCAAAAACAAGACAAGCCCAATCATCCTAAAAAGAAGAGTATTCTATCAATGCACCCCCCACCCGATAGTCAATCATGGAGCTGAAACATGGAATCTCTTTTTTTTGTAAATATATTCAAATCATCAATGGGAAATCATCAACCAAAGATAAAACTCTGTAAATATGGGATTAATTCGAACGCTCATAATGAAAGTGAGGTATTTTGGTCAGAGTCAAATGGAAGGAATATATAGAATAAATATGTCGTTATGGGGAAAAAATACGAAGAACAACTAGGTGAACAAATGAGACTAGTTGAGTTAACAATAAGATAGAGAAGGCAATCACTTACCCAAATACCCTCATTTGACCTTGTGTCACATTTTCCAAGAAAATTTTTGTAAAAAGTTTTTCCTATGGGAATAAATATCGAGACACACCTGTAAACTGAGAAGCATCCAAATGTGCGCATTACTGATTGATGCACGACCTCAGCTTCTTCTGGCCTTTTCAGCAGGATCAAAGTGTAGTATCTGTTCCATGGCATAGACCGAGGCACTGCTACTGACACTTGCCTGTCGAATGGGCTAGAGAGGGAGTGTGTGTCAAAAACTAAGTGCACCGGTGCAATGCGTTAGCCAATGAGGTTCTACCGAGGCTGCACTTTGCTACGCGCATTGGGAGCCTTTGGACTCGTCTTTGGGATCTCCCACTTATACTCGGCCCAGCTGCGGGGGATCACATCCCCGGGGCAGCACTGTCCCATTGCACTAAGAGGAGCAGGTCCCAAAGTGGACACTTTCGTGGCGGAGGTTGTTTCAACTTCTACGGTCGCTTGGCAATCAAAGTTGCTTCGGCTGGAGCTATTTTTCAAGGGTTGCTCCTATTTTCTCCACATTAAGCTCGACCTTGTGTCACATTTGGCTGTGATAGGAAAGTAAATAAATAGCATGCGCAAACTCACCTCTTTTCTAACCTTTTCGGCATAGATTAAAGTGTAGGAGCTGGTTCTGACACTTGCCTACTGAATGGGCCGGAGAAGAGGTGTGTCAAAGACCGAGTACGCCGGAGCAATGCATCAGCCAATGAGGCTTTACTGACGCTGTGCATTGCTATGCGCATTGGGAACCTTTGGGTTCCCTTTCTATTACTCGGCACAGCTGCAGGGAATATGGCACCCCGGGCAGCACTGCTCCATTGCACTTAATGGAACAGGTCGGGCTAGTCTTGACGCTTTCGTGGCGGCGGTTGCTTTGGTTAGCAAACCAACGCTGCGTCGGCTGGAGCTATTTTTCCAGGGCTACTCCTATTTACCCCACGTAAAGCTCCGACCTGGTGTCACATTTTGCTGTGGTGGGACACTAAATGAATAGCTCACCTTTTTTCTGGCCTTTTCGGCATGGATTAAAGTGTTGTATCTTTTCCTCAGTTATAGTGAATTGCGCATTGCAACGCACATTGGGAGCCTTTTGACTTGTCCTTAGGCTCTCTCACTATTACTCAGCCCAGCTGCGGGGAATACGGTGCCCCAGGGCAACACTGTCCCATTGCACTTAATGGGACAGGTCGGGCTCATCCTGACGCTTTTGTAACTGCAGTTGCTTGGCAACCAAAGTTGTGTCAGCTGGAGCTGTTTTTGATGGGTTACTCCTATGTTCCCCACGTAAAGCCCTGACCTTGTGTCCAATTTTGCTAAGGTGGGAGAGTGAATACATAGATATACTAAGAGGGACTCGTTGGGGTCGTCATGCTGCTTTCACGGTCTCGGTTGCTTTAGCAACCACAATTGCGTCATGTGGTGCTCTACTTTCCCACGTCAAGCTTGACCTTGTGTAGCATTTTGCTCTAATGGTAGTGCGAATAAATAGGTGCCCAACCTCACATGGAGAGATCACAAGACAGCACAATATATCAGGAAAACTCAAATGGCAATGGTCAGGTCAGGTTGCAAGAATAGCAGACAACCGATGGACATCACGATTCACAAAATGGATTCCCAGAGATCACATGCGATACCGAGGCCGACAGAATACAAGATGGAGAGATGACCTAGACAAATTCAGAAAATGCTGGCTCTGCAATGCCCATGATAGAAAATAGTGGTGGATCCTGTGGAAGGTCTATGTCAAACAATGGATGATAAAAAAACTGATGATGATAATGACATGTACCTGAAAAGATGCACAAAATTTCTGGTTATGCTAATTAGTAACATTTCTTCCTGCTCGGGTAGGGTGTGTGTGAACGTGTTCAGACAAAAAATCATAGAATCCAGTTTAAGTTTTTCTCTTTTTCAATATGTCAGTTTCTAAAAAAAACTTTTAACGTTTAGTAATTAAGGATATCGCATGAGTATTTTGATAAATTAGGAAATGAAGCATTTTTCTCGCCAATACTTTTTTTGTAATTTTGATTCATTGGACGAGTGGTTTCGAAACTGGGGTCCACGGCTCCCAGGGGTTCCGTCAAATAATGCTGGGGGTCGCTCTTCACCTGCATTCCTTCTGAACCTGATAGTGAGTCTTGTGGCAAAGAAACATCATCCATCGCACAGCTATTGAAAAACAATTATTCTATACAAACCTGTCGCATATTTATGAATTCGAAAAAATGTAATCCATTCATAATCTTCTTCAAAAGGTCAAAACAATTATTGTAGTTCAATCATTTAAGTTTTGAAAACTAAATGCTAAAAATAACGCCTGAATATTCTCCTGAAAGGGTCCTTGAGTTTTCAAAGTTTCAGAAACCACTGCATTAGACCCTAAAGATCTTCGTGGAATTAGTTAATTTTTCAGGTTTTACCAAGGGGGTTCTTATTTCTATTGATATTCGGACCATCCTCATCTTTGTTGTTTTTCATACAACGTTTCGGCCGTTGCACTCTACAGCCTTCGTCAGGTATCATCTGAGAGATTTTGGGAAGTAACGAACCGAACCCTTTATTTATCCGACGGGGGTATATTGACCGTACTCCCCTCTTTTAGCGTTAGTAGTATTGTTATACTGTCTTACACTAGGATCGAACCTAGAACCATCAGATTACTTAACAGTAAAGATGAGGATGGTCCAAATATCAATAGAAATAATAATAATACCTCATGTCAAAAATTCTGTGAAGGGGGTTCTGTTTACAAGTATCTGTAATGATAAACTTGACCCCCACTCTCCATCTGTCGTAATTAATTGACTCTTCAGAAGATGCATTCACTTTCATGCAGTCTGTCAATTATTCTTTGTAAAATTTCTGAGAGAGTTTCGGGGGATGCTATGCGTCGTCATCATCAGTCTTTTATCGTCCGTCGTTGGACATATACTTTTCCTGGGATTCGCTAGACCTTGCAATCATGGGCGTTGCGGAGCCAATACTTCCTGAACTTATCTAGTCCGTCTCTCCATCTTGTATTCTGCCGGCCTCGGCTAGTATCCCCCAAAGATTTATGACCAATTCCTCTTTGCGTATCATCTTCCTGGCACAGTGATTGCAATAACTAACAATGGCCGAGAGGGTTTTTCAGCCAATGCCTGCTACTACGGGGCCATTGCTAAGCACTATCCTATAGGTACATACAGCACCTTTTTATTACCTGTTTGTTTACCATTTGACTACAATGAATTATTGGGTTTTATGCTGATTTTCTGTTAAAAGTACCAAGGCATCAAATCAAAAGGCACCAGGCAAAAAGACAGCAATGTGAGACGGATTACTGCAAGTTACAATCGCATTCCAACGAAAGGCATCAGTCAAAAGGACAACACTACGTACGAATATTCTAACTGAATTCGTCGTATTCAAGTAATTTCATTTTGGATGTTTTTTTGTTTTGTTTTGTTTTTTGCAAATTCAAATGAATAAGTGTGTTATTGTTTATTTTGTACCCTGGATTTGTACGAAATTTTGAATTGAAAGGTAGAAATATCTCTTTGATAGTAGAATTTATTCTGTAAATTTGAAGGAATAAAAGGTTTTGTTTTAATTTCATTTTTGCATTCACATCTTAGGAACCTGATGTTTGATATGATAATTGAAAAATGTACTTTTTAGCGTTTATTCATGACCAAATGATAAAGGAAATCAGTTTTTTTGTGAATTTGAATGAGTAAAAGTTTTGTAGTAATTTTATTTTTTTCAATTCTGTACCGTATGTCACAGGAAGACTAGAATAATTATTGATTTAAGTTTTTCAAATCATACTATTTCAAATCAACGGAATAAGTTCGGGTGTTTTTCCCGATTAAAATAACTATTTTAATAAGGTATTCTTTGCATTAAAGTCGCTCCAAAGTCTTTAAAAAGTAAATATTTTTCATAACTTTATTCATAATCACGCCACCTAATCCTTAGAAATTTTTAGAGGCCTTGAAGCAACTCCGAAGCAAAGAGAGCGTAGCCCAAGAAAGTTTTTTGACTAGCGCAAATCTCTGAAACTGCCTCTGAAAACGGCTGAAGTCAGCTAAAGTTTTTCATTTCCAACTATTTTTTCTTGCTAAAAGTCCACCTACGAAATGAAATGAAATAAATAAGACTCTAAAACAAATTATTTATGAGAATATAACGTTTATTTTTTATTAAACTTCAAACATCTTTAAAATTGGCCAGATTTCCGTCTGTCATAGATTTTGATTTGATAGATTGGGGAAAAATCAACCATATCTAGATGATTAATTTGGCAACACTCGGTTGTCTCGACCAGAACAAGTTCATGCAAGAACATTATCGTATTCTGTGGCTTCATTTGAAGATCAAAAAAACGTGATGATAGCTTGTTTGGTCCATTACGTGCGAGGAGATGAATCTAACGAAGCACAGGGTTTGATAGTCTACAAATTTAAAGTTTGTTTTGTTTGTTTGTTTCAATTTTTTCTATCTACAAAGAATAGAGAACGTAAATAATTCAGAGATTTCATTTTATTTTGGAAATACTTTTACAGTTAAGAGAAAAAATTATCCCGTGGTGATTACAAATAATAGCCCCGCGTAAAGGTTTCTAAGGATCCACAAAACCTTTAATTCAAGGTCCATTGAGGACAAAACAAATTTTTGTACATCACTTCAGAGTTAACGATTTTGATTTATCAAAATAACAAATATATTTATGAAATTTTTTAATAAGATTGACAGCCATTAAAGTGCCATCCCTCTAATGGAGTGACCTGCATCAGTAGGCCGGTGTACAGCAGTACATGCAGAATGTATCCGGAAGATATACGCACAACATTGCTTGCTCCATTGTAAGACCGACCAAAGCACATAGTAAAAAGTAGCCTTAAATATTTGATTGATAGAAACATGTTGATAAAATCTTTAGTCTTCAACTCCGCCATAATTTATGAGTTAGTCATCAGGAAAATTAAACACTGTTTTCGAAAATCTTCTAAAAATAGACGTCACGTCGATAAAGTTCGATTAAAAAAATGTCAAAAAAATGGATAAATTGATTGGATTTGAGAAAAAATATGGCTTACTTGTTACCTTTTTAAATTCAACTTGTATGCTGACATTTAATTGTCACTTTTATATCTACTTTGTTTATAACAGTAACATCTTTCACATCATTTATCTTATCGGCTATCATTAAGTCAATTTCGTTTTTTGTTACATTCGGGCTTCCCCAAGTCCATTTTAGACCTGGTCGTTTTTGAAAGAATGTATAAGTCATCTTGAATATGTATCCCTCTGAGAAATTGACTAGCATGTCACCTTTTTCTCTGACATATTCCATATTTTCCTACACTAGATTCCCTAACCTTTCATTAACATGAAAATCACCCACCAGTATCTATTTAATCACTGTCCCACCGCAGCAAGATTTGGCACAAGGTCGAGCTTAACGTGGGAAGAAATAGGAGCAACCCATCAAAAAATGGCTCCAGCCGACGCAGTTACCGTTGAAAAGCTCATCGTAATGGCTAGACAACGTCACCCGCGAAAGTGTCCACCAGGGGACCTGCTCCTTTAAGTGCAATGGAGCAGTGCTGCCCCTGGGAAAGACCCCGCAGCTGGGCCGAGTAACAATGGGAGAGCCTAAGGACGAGTCCAAAGGCCTCCCGATGCGCTTAGCAAACGCGGCCTCAGTTAAACCTCATTGGCTAACGCTTGCACCGGCGCACTCGGTCTTTGATGTCAACCTACACACAATCTCCGGCCCATTCGACGGGCAAGTGTCAGTAACTGCGCCTCGGGCTCTGCCGATGAACAGATACTACACTTTGATCCTGAAGAACAGGCCAGAAAAAGTGTGAGGGTGGGTGATTTCTCTTCTTGTGGTCCGTTTGGGGGCATCGTAAAACTTTTCAATCTCTCAAAGATTGAAAACACAAAAAAATTACTTGCAGAAGATTTTTTATACATTTCTTTTTTTATTGAAGATGTTTATTCGAGCTTTCTCTTTATTTCCGGTGTTTTGTAAGAAAAAGGTTTTGTTGTAAATATCATTGTTTGGTTCAAATTGAACTGAATAAGGATTAAATTAAAACTGCCCTTTTATTTCTATTTTTTAAAAGATTCAAGTAAATTTCACGTGGATTTTGTTTTTCTTTCCAAAAAGAATGCTGACAACCGGTGTCAAATGAAGACTTCATTTCAATTATTATTTGAATAAAAATGCCTCGTGGGGCATCTTCGTAAACAATTTACTTTAGAAATACTAATTTGATATTGAAATGTACTTTTGTTCAGGTTACCAAAATGTATGAAACTTAATAAAAAGACCACAAATCAACCAGGACAGAAAAAACGTTTACGAGATACTATTTATTTATTTTTCTTAAATTCTTTAATATTTCAGCAACAACAGATTGAACGGTTATGAGCTGAATAATTCGGGTTGTTTATTCTTTGTATGATCTCAATTGAAGAAATATATATTCTATATTGTATTAAAGCTAGTTTTGCATTGAAATATTTGAATTTGTAAAGAGTACAAAAAAGGTAAAGCTCGCCCTTTCTCCGTATCAATCGATTTAACAGACACTTGCTATTAACAGACAGCCACCAGTCCCTATAAGTCTAATAAACCGTGTGTTCAACATATATATATATATATATATATATATATATATATATATATATATATATATATATATATATATGTATATATATATATATATATATATATATATATATATATATATATATATATATATATATATATATATAGAGAGAGAGAGAGAGAGAGAGAGAGAGAGAGAGAGGGTGCAAGAAAAATCTTTCATTGTTATTGATTAACCAGACAATTCTCTGACCTGTACACAGTAAGAGTGTAGCAAAATGTGTAAGTCCTGAGTAGCGAGAGAATTCACTTGATATTATATGTGTATAAGTGTGTGAGTTCTGTTGTATCAACGGAGAAAATTACATCTGCATGAAACGGTAGCAGCGATAACTGCTGTGATGTATTGTATTGAAACACGACAACGCAGAGGATAATTCAGTAGCGCAAAAGCAGACAATTACAAAATACTTTCATTGGAGACTTTATCAGCGATTGTTGTCTGAAATTTCTCAAAGAAAATTAAGAAATGAAATGCTCACATCGGAACGATATTTTGGCCGCAGTAAAAATTGTGCAAAAGAAGAAGATCGGTGGTTAATACATCCGTGATTATCTCAAGAGAAAATCAAACTGCCGACTGAATATTGAAATTGATTGCAACAATATCTGAGAATTCCCCGGAACCAAAAGAAAAATACTAAGAATAAATTTGTAATCAGGATTTTAATTGAATAAAAAAATCAACTGTATTGTTATGCTATGTAATTTGGGGGGGAGGGCTTCTTTTATCTTTTTCTAATGTTTCATTCCTGAAATATAATTAACCTCATGTTTTGACGGAAAATTCAGCATTCGCTTCAAGGATTCTTACTGGCCAGAAAGTATGAGGGTGAAAATTAAAATTTTAGTTGCTCTTGGAGTCTCAGTTTACACAAAATGGTAATAGTTGGTCTAAGGAAGTTTTTGCACCAAGACGTATTGTTACTGTTACAATACAAGTGTATTATATTGTGGTAGATTATAAGTTTTATTATTGTTGGCCCTAGAGGATAACATAGGATCTATCATGTAGTATCAGAAGGTTCCCATGGATAAAATTGAAGTGCATGTTTACTACTACTTGTAAGGGGTCGTGGATGTTTATTATTCGGCCAAGTAAGGGGAAAAGTAATGAATTTCTAAGATAGCTAGTGAGAGACAAATTACTGAGGAATGAACGTGTCTTCTCGTGTAAAAATGCTTCATGACTTATTTATATACATGAATATCAGACTAATACGTTTTTTGTAATGCACTGTGAATGTTAAGTCTTTTCAATGCGTAGATTAAAAGTCTTAGATGAAAGCACCAAACTTATAATTAAGC
The DNA here is from genome assembly GCA_963457665.1 of Thysanoteuthis rhombus. Lineage (NCBI taxonomy): Eukaryota > Metazoa > Mollusca > Cephalopoda > Oegopsida > Thysanoteuthidae > Thysanoteuthis > Thysanoteuthis major. The sequence goes on from OY735208.1 coordinate 21,205,525, forward strand.
TGTTGCGTTATACACATGTTGTTTGAGAGATTTTGCTGGATTATCGTATTTTGGCTTCCTCTGAATAGATAGGGGGTTTGTTGTTTTTTAACTTTTTGCTTTTTTTCTCGGAATTTTTCGCCTTTTATGGTAAAAGGGTAAAATTTTCAGGAAAAACTTGTTCATTTCTCCATATTACGGCAATTCCAGAAAAAATGTTTAGCCTTCTGCGAATTATCAGGTGTGTTTCTGTTTCCAAATATAGTTATTGTCTTTTAATGTAAATGGACAAATGAGAAAAAGCGAGTGAGAAAGAAGGAAAGAGAGAGAAAGAGAAAAAGAATGTGTGTGTAGTATTTTAAACAAAGTCATATATTTTTTAATACTATCTTTTTCCTTTTTTTTTCATTATATTGTGTTCACAAGAGTACAATGTTTTGAAAAAAAAACACGATTCTTTATTTCCTTGAGGTGTTAACGGGGCAGTATGCAAGCTATTGAAATCAAAAGGTTTGAATAAAAGCAAAAAATTACAGCATTAAAATTTGTGATCAGTATTTTCTACTCGCCGAAGATCTAATACCACACAGCAATTGGCGGACTGAAAAGATTATGGTACACGGGATCAAATAGTGTAGGAAATTCGTAAAAGGGAAAGTGAAGAAACGTTTTGAAGCAGAAAAGATTCGTTCTTCTTCGTGGGTATAAATGTCATGAGGAAAAATGATGAAAATTCTCCAGTCGAAAAAAGTAGAATCAACATTTCAAATTTTTAGAAGTATGGGGGAAAAAAATTATCTTTGAGTCCGTTCCCTTTCTACGTACGCTACTTTCTGTATATCATGTATATAAGGGGGGCCATTTTTTTTTCTTTTTCGTCCAGGTTTTTTACTTATATGTAAATAAATGTATAAACGGTAGTACTCTGTAATTACTGTTGTTACCCTTGAAAAAAGTTCTTTAGTAAGAGCGAATGCAGACCCTACACTATAGATGTTCAGTTGCAAATCACCCCGTTTATGGGGTATTATAGTTGTTTTTTTTAGGGGTACCTCAATTCAATGCCTCATGCCAAAGCTATTGCCAAAAATACCAATTAGGTCTAGAAGAATAGACATGATAGAATTCACAATAGAAAAATCACTTCTAAACAAAAAAAAACGAACCAGTGGGAAATTGTAGACACAAGACAAAATTCCTACCTAAAAACTTCGACAAAAGAAACAATGGGGATTACAATGAGTGGATAAGCATCACTAATCAAAATACTAAGCAAAATTGAGAAAAAAAAGAAGACAAGAATGAACAAAACCTAACTAAAATAAGTTAGATGAAAAAACTTGGAGCAATAACAGCCTGAAACAATTAAAAAAACACATCAATAGTTATAATTACGAAAAATCTTATATAGGTGAAAAGAAACAAATACAAACATTAACAAAAAACATCATTTACAGAATTTTAAATCCAAAATATATAAAACAGTAAATATCATAAAAAGACCAATACAAATTAAACCAAATTGTGATGAAAAGAAAGAAACAAGGAAAACAAAAAATTAAATTACGAAAATACGAAGCAACTGGTGCAAGGGAAATAACCGGGAGCTAAATAACAATAGTGAAACTAGAGGCATTCTGAGTAATCATTCCGTTTGGATACTTTTTAAAAATTGCTTCGTGGAACAAATTTGTTCTTATAACCAATAGTATAACATATGTATACAATCTAGGAGGTTTTACAACTTCAAACACTGAACATTAAAAAAACTTTTTTCCAAGTTTTTTTTGTGTCACTCTGTCACTTATTTCTCAAAATCCATCAATGCAGTTCATGTAATTTTATTCAGTGCATTTTCCCTGTTTTACATGTACTTTGTCAGTATGGTACAATGTATACATTTTTTGTTGGGATCATCAGTTGTTTACCATGTAACCGTTTCGAGGATTTTGAAAAAAAAAACCCCAAAACAAACAATTATATTAACAAACACTACCCCCTTTCAGCTCTGATTTTAACGTATAGCTTATGTCATACATGTCCTTTTACATAGGGAATTACAATTGTGCATTGTATATGGATGTTATCTTATAATATACATTATTTATTCATTTATTTACTCATTTACTTATTTTATTTTATTTATTTATAAATTTTTTTTGGAGGGGGTTCACTCACGTAGGTTACCCCGAAAGCGTATTTAACGATGAGGGATTAGTAAGTATAACAACAGACGTGACTAACTGTTCATGTCACTTCTATTTAGTGTTCATCCATGGGAATATCAAATCCGTTGTGTCGATTTCAATCTCAGACTGCATGCAAACCAAATCATGATATCAGCTTTGAGAATACTCCTTACACAGAAAAACTTCTTTGAGTTGATTCTCTGCAAACATATTCAACTGAAGAATTTTTCCACAAACCATAAGATTAATTTTCCCACCTCGTATACAATCAAGCTTCCACCATTTTTCTTTCCTTCAAGTTATCAAATAACATATACATGGTTGAAACAAAACGACACCACTTTTTAGCAGTTAGTAACACCTCAATGGGCTATTACATTAGTATACTTAATAAATTTGTTACTTGGCATCCCATGTTCGATCTCCCTCCAGTCCAACTACCTATCAGTCAGACAAATGGACCTGAGCTAAATGTTTTCCATTTCCCTGGTTCCAGTCAATATAATGATCTTTCACATTGAAAAGTCTGGATTCATCTCTTTTGGTTATTTAATTCCCCATGTATTGATACAAATTGACTTATTTTTACATACGTTATTCATTAATTTTATTTTTCTACTCTCGTTAACATATTCTTTAATTTCCGTTGAAACGGTCAAGCTGATGAGTTTTGAAAGGACCAGGATGTCGAGTCATGACTTTATTGAATCGTCTAAAAATCTTACTAATTTTGCCGCCTTGATTGACCATTCTTACAATCAAAGAAACAATTTTCGGTATAAAATCAATAAATCTAAGAGTTCTAGCTCTTCTCAAATATTCTAGTAATGTGGAATCCTGCTTGTTCTAAAAGGCATTCATACGATACAGAACGGAGAGGAATCTCATTTATCAAACATTGACAAACATTCCATATTCAATTTCAATATCCAAATCTAGGAACGTTGTTTGCATTTCGTTATGTTCACAATTCAATTCAAGATCCCAATGGTATAAATTGCTATACGGTTTGTCAATATGTGGCCAGGATTTTTATCACATAATTGCGAGGCCTGGCACTCACATTTTGAAATTTTTATTTTGCCATCTTAATCATTTGTAAGAGTTTCTACTGTTTGTTTATAATTAAATGAAATTAATTTGTATTGTTGGTGCCAATGTTACAAATGATTTATTTTCTTCTTTTCTTAATTCACTTGGTAAAGTTTGTAAGATTTCTATGTGATTGGAGATTTTAGGTAAATTCACATCATCAAGTCCTCACATTTTCATGAAAAAATAACGCAAACATTACAAGGTATACTTTCTTCTTTCTCGGTTGGTGGTTTATATAATTTGATGTCAATTGTATATATTATATATTCTAATTATTAATGTACTACTGTTATCTTATAAATCAATTCAGATTGTAACATCATTTTTGAAGCTATACTTTTCAACATCTTTTTTTGTTTGATTCAGAAGTTTTGTAATGTACAGGAAGATCATCTATACACTCTTCTCATGAAATAGCCTATTGTCTATTATTCCTATTTTGATTTCACCATCTTTATTTATAGTGAAAGTTTCTAGTTAGTTTATAATTAAGAATTCAATTTGTATCATTGGTCCTATTCTATATGTTACTTATGATTCATTCTCTTCTTATATATATATATATATATATATATATATATATATATATATATATATATATATATATATTAATGCAGGGTGTATCTGTAAGAGAATTCTTCATTTTCCATTCTTTTATTTCATTATCAAAAAAACCCTCAACTGGAAATGCCCACACAGTTTTCTCTAGTTTTAAGCCGGTGGGCTATGTATGTACCGTGCGTACCGGTCGTCCTCATGGATATTTGAACATTCACTCCATATTACGTCTTGAAAAACGAAGCTTTTTGTTTTTTGAAAATCCCCCCAAAAGTTGGTTGAATTTGCAATGTAAGTTCATGCTAAATTTGTCCGTTAGTTCATGCCCGACTGCATTTTTCTGTGGAAGAACTTCAAACTTGCGAATCTTGATGGTCGATGATCATCACTTTCTCACATAGATCAAGACTGATCAATATACTTAGCCAGCTCCCTTCAATTTTTCCACTTGTAAAGTTGGATGAGGACCAAGATATTGAAGCAACCAAGGTTGAGATCAAAGCTAAATATCATCATAAATGCAGGTCATATTACAACGAAGCCAAGCTGCAAAGAGTGCAACAGCAAGTGCTGTGGACAGGCGGTGAAAGCCCTGACCCATAGATGGAATACAATTACACAAGCCCTCCCATGTTGGCCAACAGCCAATAGGAGCTCGTGTAACATGTCCCCATACTCCCCTTCCACTGTTTCATGATAGCGCCTTAAGGTAGTGGTCGAACATTCATTTGATGTCATCAGTAAAGCCGTAAAACACCTAAATTACAACCAGAGTTCTGTGGTCATATCTAATCAACCAGTATATGCCCTGATGAGCGAAATCCAGTTTAAGAAGTCAGAGAAATATCATGTAGACAAGCTGGGGTTCTTGATGGTTTTTTTTCCATGTTTGGTGGGCTGCATACTGAAATGGCGGCGCTGACAGTTCTCGGAACTGGTTGCAGAGGAAGCACCAGTACAAGCTGACATCTCATCCCAGGGTAAACCGACTCCTTCCTAAAAATAAACAACATGTATCCAGCACCAAGAGAGCCCATGAAATCACTGCAGCAGCTCTGAATGTTCTATAGTACAATTATTGTTAGTCACAAGCAGATGAAGTTCCATTACTATTTGAGTTTTCTCACAGCCAGAGAACAGAAACATCCCACAGTTTGAGTACTGGTTTATTGTACTTGGTCTTTTTGCAGTCATTGCGAGAGGCATCTTTTTCCATGTGCATTCATATCTAAAGAGAATCGACCAAATAGTTTTATGCTCTGGACCATGTTCATTATTCCAAATGGATCCCAATTCACCTGAGAGACATTACTGAACTCTCGAAGACACACTCTAGCAAAGCACAAGAATTCGGGACAGGCAACTTCACTGTTCAAAAGACTAAGAAAGTATCTCTCTCTATAGCCATTGACCAGGACCATGAGCAAATGAATGCCTGCATCATAGAACATGGTGAGGCTGTGAACTTTACTGACAACACTTTTGATCTGCCGCGATGAACTAGAAGTTGCCCGATCCATACTTGAGTTTGAGACTGATTTCAAGAAATTGAGAAGACACATGTCACAATGATCAAAGAACAATTAAATTTTTTTCACTGAAAAATAGTGGGTATCTTGAATGTTCGATGACTTACGTGTATCGTTCAAATGACAATTCCTAATGACTATGTATGGTAAATTAAACTAATCATGTCCTTAATTCACGGGGACGTGCCAATTTCATCAGATCTTCTAATAAGGCTTCGCCATAATTGTTGCACATACCATTTTCTAACACAACTCAAGTTGTGGGAATCAACTATAGTACTTCCTCATCTCAGCACTCCCACTCCCACATTTGTGATGGTACTTTCAACCCCATCTCCTTAATAAGATCATACACTTTATTATTCATAAAATTCAACAAATGTGTTCACATTGCAAATAAAAGCAAAGCAAGTTTCTTGATAAAACGGTGTATGACCCACTTCTAAAACTTGCAAGTTTTGAAACCTTCAGCCATCAGATTAACGCCAGTCACTGCTCGGCTGACGGCTATTTATACCACTTACCCAATATATATGGGGAAAGGCGTATGGTCATTCAAACCCCAAAGCGTAAGGTGTTCTCCTTTTCAATCGCGCGCCAGTGTTGTTAAATTAAATGCTTTTCATCAAAATCTAGATATTTTTGATAACAACTAAGTGTTAGAAATAGATAATTAGAAGATTTTAGATGAAATTAGTAATATATTCATTCAACTTTTAGTAATAAATAAGTGTTATTTTTAGTAAATTAAGTAATATTCTATTAAAATAATGTTGAAGATCAAAGTCACATTTGATTTAATAATGACAGTATTTTCGTAGAGTCCACGTACATCTAGAGAATTTAGATATTTGTTGATGTTTTTAACATGATTTGTATTAAATTTTCACGTTCGTTGTGTTTCTTCCATTTCGTTTTGAGAATCTATTTTCAATTTCAAAATTTCTTTCCAAAAGGTAAAAAAAATTGAATCAGCATTTTGTTTGATTCAAGCATTTTATCATTTTTTCTTCAATTTGAATGAAAATATCCTAATATCCAACATTTCCGATCTTTTGATTACTTCCTGATAGTATTTATGTATTTAATACATTTTCTTTTTTTAAATTTCTATTGGATTATACATTATAAATCATTATTATTTTTTTCAAATATTTATGACTACATTACACCTTCATTATGATTTTATTGGTTATTTTTCATCGAACTTCTTCATTATCCTTCTACGGTGAGCAAAATGAACAAAGAATAAATAAAAAGATTGGGTTTAAGGTTGCTATCCGAGATTCTGCTCCCAGTTGAAGTGTCGTTGGCATAATTTGTAAAACAGGCCAGTCTAAACAGTGCTTCTTCTTGGATAGGCTAATTCTTTATTTTTCGATTAACGCTGAACAAAAAGATGCGCTAAAAAGCAACTAATTAAAATGAAAGCAAAAAGTGACCATATAAATTTAAAAAAATGATAATGATTTTTTTGAATTCTTACAATTTACAGAATATATATATATATTTTTTTTTTGCGTGTGAATTCGTATAATTTGAAACCCGTTCTATGCATAGAAATAGCCTGAAGTTTGTGTCATTATTTCTAGGTAATATCAATACCAGAGATTGGACATAGACCTTCCTTAAGATCCTCCAGAGCACTTGATCCTGGGTGTTGCAGCCCCATCATCTCCTGAACTTATCCAAATTGTCATGCCATCTTATTTTTCTGCCGGCTACAATTTTGCATATGATCTCCACCGGGGATCCACGTTGTGAGATGTGATGTCCAGCGGTTGTCGGAAATTCTTAAAACATAGCCTGTGCATTGCTTTTTGAGATTTCTAGATTTTGGGATTTTACTCCTTTTTTTCTCCCATATACTGTGCTGTCTTGAGATTTTTCCATGCATTGCTGAGCATGATCCTTTCTTGCATGCTTTTTAATTTTAAGAGACAATCATTTGGTTAAGTTCCATGTTAAAGCCCCATAGGTGGGATGATACATCCCATTAGTTTTGAAAATAGTTCTTCCGTGCTCCTTATTATTCTTAATTGAGAAAAAAAAACTATCTGTTTCTGTTATTCTATAGTTAAGTAGCTCTTCTCTCTCTATGATTTCCATTGTGCTGTCTGATCGTGCCACGTCAGTATTTTTGCCTATATTTTTCTTGTTTAGAAAATTGCTGTAACAATTTTGTTTTCTACATTAGACATGGATCATATAAAGGTCAAAGAGAGCCTTACTCAACGTAGAGGTCCACATTGTATAGAATCCGTCACATTAAGGTCTGATTATCAGGTCAGTCAGTTAAAGATCAGCAATATCTATTGGGTATTGTAAAAGCAGTATCTATTGGATTAAAAGCAATATCAATCGGGTTGAGAGCATTATCTGTTAGGTTAAAAGCAACATCTAATTTTCTGTTGGGGTTGGATGCTATAGTTTTGAAGGTACTTTTGTTTTGGAATATTTGAAGTTCCTTCAAATGAAAAGGTTAGAGAAAATGGAACATGTTAAAAAATTCAAAAAGGCTTAGTAACAGGGTCTATTGCTTGATACAGTCATATTCGAAACCACAGAGTTGAAAGTCAACTGACAAAGTTTGGTGATGTTGATGAATACATCTGGAGTATCGTGAGAAAGTGGTAAAGATTTCTTAGTTTCAAATCCATGCCTGACTTTTGTGTCATTATCTGATAAAAGCAATGCTGCAGAAGCAGTTAAATGGTATTTGGAAGAATATGTAGACATATATCTTTCTTCAACCTCGAATTTTCGGGACTGTACTATTGCTGCTGCAACTTCATTCCAACATCTACTTCGGCTGCCACTGCAAAAGTATATGATCGGAATAGATCTTAGAGGCAACCCTATTACACAAAAAGAATTCCACTCGAATTAGGTTATGCTGTACTCACAGCTATTTATAGTGTAAGCAAATACAACCCACTGTATGATCCAGATGGCGCACTTGACCATTGACGGAGATGCATGATTGACCAAGTGCTAAATGATGGAGCAATCATCAGCGTTTACCAATACAGTCTTTTTTTTTATATGAGAACATTAAGTTGGTGTAACATAAAACAATTGTACTGCATAATTATCCTTCATTGACTATGAAGTTCCAACTTTTATATCCCCTCAACGTCGGCGAGGAGGCCTGATAATAGTAAACTCTTGGAAATCAGTGGTTAGGAAACATGTTTTTTAAAAGGTATTTTTTTTCAGAAAGAATAAAGACCAAGCAGGATATATTAGATATCTTCAAGTATTTGTAAATATTGAAATATAGTGAAATACTCTCAAGCAGGCTTAGTGAATCATTGTAGACTGATAGGGAAAAGGGCAAAAAAGTCTTTGAATGCAAGACGGTTAAAGTTCAAAGATCAGCAGTAGTATTCTAAAAATAGAATAGACTGACTTTTATTGCTACTTGCTTCATTACAATGCTTTTCTCAGAAAAGTTTTCTCCGAAATATTGAAGACTGATTCGATGCAATTGGAAGGCCGAGGACATATAGTCAAAACAGACAAAACGTAGCAGGAGTGAAGTATCACATATTACGGATATCACTCCAAGGTTGATTTGGGGGCAAATCGACAGAACGACGAAACTTGGATTCATGCAGATTGTCGACAATGAAAAATTATCTGAAAAGCTTTTTTCCGATTATCAAAGAGAATATTTTGTCTGGTCTGCAAAAACATGCTGATGGGCATTCAAATCTATGCCGTACGAAATATGTTTCTCGCAAATCTACAATAAAAAAGATGCTGGTAACATAACTTGTGCATAATGTACACTACTGCAAAATATGCAGTTGATAAATGTCATAGTAAAGATGGAAAATTCTTCAATAAATATAATCATTTAATCCTATGGGCTATATCAGTACCCAGTGCCAAAAAATAGATGGGAATAAAAACCTTCGATTTCTTCAATGCGTATTCTCTTACTGATGTGAGAGATCAAGCCTTTATCTTACCCCTTTTAAACGACTTCATGTCGGAAGGCAAGAACAATCTTTGATTCAATCGTTTCTTTGACACTGTAAGTCAGAGATTCTATTACCCTAAAATTGTTATCGATAAGCTTAAGTGCAATAATTCATGCTGTTCCAATGTTGGGTATAAAATTAAGATCTTTTGGGGGTCTCAACGACAGAAGTTGAGAGAAATCGTATTGGATATAAGTCCACCCGTGGTACTTCTCGTCCATTACATGTTTTTATTGATAATCGTTTCAATATCGGTTTCAATGAGACTGATATGTCTCATGTTATGGAAAAACTTGAAGATTTGAATTTCAAATTGGTGGCTGATAAGTTCATGGTTTGACCAATGTGGATCTCATCCAATTTATAAAGCTGGTGGATTTGATTGAATTTATGCATAGCTCCGTTTTGCAAATTTCTTCTGGTATAATTCCCTTTGGAAATGGTATCCAATTTCTTTGCTCCCAACAAGCAACTCCTGGTGAGGTTACGAAGGTTGATACGGAAACCAAATTTGATTCCATAGTATCTCACCACTCCTTTTAAGGATTCCATAGAGTATAAAGGTAAGTTCTATTATGTCAGTTTATCTCAGCATGCGGATAGAACTGATTTAATCCCTTTAAATCATGCTGTAGCTTTCAATAAACCTAGAATTTCATGATAAAGAATATGCCGAAGTGATCTATATACCAAAAGAAGGGATTATTGGACGTATGAGTGTATCTCTTGATAATTTCAAAGAAGAACTGTCAAACCTTCATTCTGAAACTGTTAGCAGAATGAGGAAAGATAACTGAATTGGAATCATGTTACTCTAATTGCATAGAATTGAGAGAAAAATGAGGAAAGATTTTTTAAAAGAAAAAGAAGACAAAAGGAAAAAGGATAAACCTTCAATTCAAAACGCTCTTCCGCCACTCATGGGCTTGTAAAAGTAGTAATTACCTATTCACCTATCGTTTGTCAAGCAAGCGTGGACACTGCCTCTTCACTCCCCTTCCACTTTCTCTTTCCTTCCTTTTCTCTGGTTTTTACCAGCCTGAAGTTAACAGTTTCTTTGAAAAAACAACATTCGTTTAACCATTATTTTTTCAGGTGATTTCAATTACTAGTTGAATAAAAGGTTAAGGGTGCAACTAATTTTGATTGGCTAATTAGCTTTGGTGTATTTGAAAATACCTTTCATTTCCAAGTAATGAAAGAATTGATACTTAGAATAAATGATCAAGAAAACAAATTTCAATTTAGATGTTAGCTTGAACACATGTACGAATTTTTGTTTTTTGAGGAATAACAACTTCAAGCTTTATCTTTATTCAAACAATGCTTTGATTTGTTTGGAATCATGTTGAATTAAAAAATGGGAAAATGAATAATTAATTATCTAAATATGTATAAGATTTGATTGATCTTAACAAACAAATGAATCAACTTCGTATGTTTGTGGTTTTATATGTACATCTACAACGTATCAGTTAGATCACGCATATTACCCGCTCTGCAAAACTTACTGGTCTTGCAAGCCATTGATAATGAAGAGCTTCATAAACATAGCCGTGTTCCAGACAAATAAAAAAAAACGGTATCATAATCTCATGTGTAATTATTAAATATGTTTTAATTCGAAGTTTTGACTTAATAACCAGTGCAACCAAGATTGTTATAGTTTTACTTTCAACTGTATGTATTTGTTGAAAAAAACAAAACAAAAATTGTTTTGTTTTAAACTAAGTATCAAATTACATTGATTTGAGAAAACTTTGTCAATGAATAATCATTTTGAATAGTACCGTATATGAAGTAATCAGTTATCTTGTTATATTTGTATTTTATTTAAATATTTTACCGTATATAGAGTTATTATTATCAATCTCGCTATCGTTTTGAACATTCAAAAAAGCGTAAACCGTAAACTTTCTATTAGGTAAATTACACTAACTTGAAAAAATTGTCATTAATATGAAGAAAAAAAAAAATTCGTCCACGAAAAATGATTTTATACTGTACCCGTGTTGCATAGCATGCCGTATTTGTTTTGAAATTCAAATTATTCCGCCTGTTGCGATGTACTAGATGGCGTCACCGGTGTCCGTCAAAAATGTGCGCTTTTGGAAGGAGCCAAATTTGGGTTCAAAACGAGTAGCACCAGTTGTTCAAATCGAGAATTCAAGTAGTATATGAAATGTGTGAGAACGCTTTTTCCCCTAAAAAAAGAAAATGTCCACACATCACTGTTCTTGCCATTATAAATAAAATACAAATAAAAGAAAATGGAGAATCTTGATTTAGGCTTAAAAGGGAAGCTCAATGCAAAAGTTCGCTGAAAGTTAATTGAAAGTCAAGTTGTTTTATGTTTACCATCAAGACTTGCATTCGGATAGTTTATTGATGATACTCCATGCAATATGTTGGTGGGTGCAATAATGTTGTTACTCCATGTGATTTTGCTAAGATATCAACAGAAATGAAAATATTTATTCATCCAAGAAAACTGTGCTCCAGAATATTTTGAATTTTTCATTCGTCATTCGTCTTTAATGTCCTTGTATTAAATGTACGTCTTTTTTGTCTATCCAAATACTTGGATGTATTTCTTTTCATTTTGTTTCTCCCCCGAGTCCAAGTTTATACTTGGCGCACATTCTCTTCCTACATCTTCCTTTCTCCTTCCACATCTCCAGTGAAGCCGGTACCAACATCATACCACAAGGAGACTAATCCCTTGTCTCCCAACATTCTTTGCGCTACCAACTCCTCAACCCAAACTGTTAGTACCATGAAGCACCAACAAAAGTAGTTTTGTCTCGTGGGAAGTAATAATAGAGTGTCGTCAGTGTATCGGTAATATTTAGAGGTTTTGAGTATGATGTTTTGGAATGAACCTGATTCAAGAAATTCCAGAAAGATGCGTGCCAGTGCCCCACTGACAGGAGATTTAAGCCGAATTAATCTTGTAAAATCTATGGTACAATGTGATGAGGCATCAGTTTGTGCAAAGTGTGCATATTTTGATAATTTTATCTATCGATAGCAATAGTTTTAATTTCGATTTCTTGAGGTGATTTCTGAGGAGAATAAACATTTACTTATTGGTATGTTTGTGCGATGATGTTTGATAACTAGGCGTCATTGTTTTATTTTGCATGTTAATGTTTCTAGATGATAGATTAGGTGTCTTGAATTTTCGAGACGTGAGGGATTGATTGTTCCGATAAGGCGAGTTAAAACTCACAGTAATGGCTCTACCTTATTTGTTAGGGGCGCTACGATATATCTCATCGGAATAAAAGGGTTTCATGGTTTCAGGTAATCCATAAAGTTTTTGAATTTTTGGATGGTATTCAACGAGTGGTGACTACTTTTTGTCTTCGTTTATCATCAATTTTTTGAAAGCATTGTTCAATCTGTCTGTGTCTTTGTTGATGATTTGATCTCTATTTTCTCGAGGGTGCTGTCATAATTTATTTGCCACTGTCAACACAGTTGGAAAGAGGTATATATATTTGGTCGCCTCTTTTTGTCAGTCCGTCTGTTCTTCTGCCTGACTATCCACACGATATCTCCCAAAGAACTGAATGGATTTCAATGAAATTATGGAAAGGTGGGCAATGGGGATGGGGAGAATGGGGTGGTAAAACTTTGGGCAGATTCAGGATTATTTTTTTTTTGATTAAGAGATGTTTTTTCTGTAATTTAAACACTCATGACAGTTCACACGAGATTACAAAAATTCTCAATGAATTTCTATGAAATTCTGTGTCAGTTGGACAATAGGCTATGGGAGAACTGATTCAATTTTGAAGTGGATCCATGTTCAAACCTCCCGTAAGTTGTAGTGATATGTTCAAACCATAATATTGCCTGAACTTCGTGTCTACACGGTATCTCCATAAGTTCTCAATGAATTTCAATCATATTTCGTGGATGGGTGGATGATTGGCTATAATAGAATTAATTGAATTTGGGCGTTGATTCATGCACAATTAGTTCCCCTGACAGTTGCGTTGACAGAGGTATGTGCACTCTGAGTGCTTTCCTTTTGGAGATGTTATCTTATTGCTGAAGGGGTTGGTGTTATTAATAACCATCCTCCACCTTTTGCAAGATAATGGGAGGCCAGGTTATCACTTTATCCCGCTAGAATTGCGAGCTAACCAATGAAGCAGTTTTTTAGTAACCATGTATATGTTTGTGATTTTATTTATGTGCATGTATACGCCTGTCGGTATTCAGTCTCTACTGTTTCTGTTTTTCACGATCCGTTGGGAACATAACGAACGATCGAGTCTGCATATGTGCAGGTAAGACAAATAGTAATGCAGCATTTTGTTTATGGGTGTAATTGATATTTAATCACTGTTAGCTAATTTCTTTTCTGTTTATTTAGGAGTCTAAATTATTTGCACCTTTTTGCAACGAACAACCACACAAAGGCTTTTATGAATGAACATGAGTACACTTATGCACACAAATAGAATTTTTTCTGTGAAACAAAGCTTAACTTATAGGACTATGGGAATGTGCTATGCCTGTAGAGAACTACATTGTAGATTTCTATATAATAAACACAGGTTTTCAAAAAGTACTTATAACGTACTTTTAGACTTGGGAAAAATGGTCGTGAGGATAAAGTGTGTGAAGCCTTTGGTGTGTGGCTATGTTTTTAAAGTAAAGTTTAAGGTTTTCCAATTAGCCATGTTTCATTATCGAAAGAATAAAACAATGAATCTTCCAACATTTTGTTGAAACAATAGATGAACATGGGGGACAACTGATTGCGGCCTGAATAAACGACAATATTATATTGTACATCAGTGTTCTGTTACATGCTTGATATCCAACTGATTTGAAGCTTTCTTGTTATAGTTTGCAGTTCTACCTTATCTTGACAGGCAACCTATTCAAAGAGGAGAGTCAAGAGTGAGCTATGAGTTAACACTTCGAGGCCTTGCTGCCGGCTATCACCAAGCAATTTAGAAGTAGTTTATTGATTAGTTTACCATTTAAATATTGCTGGCTTCTTGTGATAATCTATTATTACTTTATTTAAATATTTTGTAACGTCATGACCCCGAGGCTGATTGGTCACTTCTACCTAGTCCTTAATTGTCGTACCCATGTTGTGATTTGAAAAATTACAAAGGCTAGCCGACAAAAGTTTTGGAATTTTTTCACAGCGTAGAGGTACTGGTTACAAACACAAGAACAATGAACGTCCCAAATCATGAGATAAAGACAGTCTAACGGGAACAAAGAGGTTTACCGATGACAGGTTTACATATCCAAGTTAACCGTCCCGTTGACTAGCGCATGCTTTTAGTACATGCAATATGGGCCAATTTGCAGTTTTCGCCATAAGCAAACTTTTTGCTACGAATCCAATAAAGTACTGATTTTTGATCTGACCCTAATGCAGAAATTAAATTTTGACCTCCAAATTCAAAATGATGGATTTTGAGATTTAGTTACACGGACCAAAGTTTCAACATCTGACTTCAAGATTGTTTCCCCTATCTCATTGCATTTGGATTAGTTGCAGAGATTGCAACAAAATGATTCTAAAAGTAAAAATTACATAGGATCCAACATTCAGGTTGAGTCTGGTAAAATGACAAATTTAATCATATACAATAGGTCTACAACTTTATTAGAATTCAATAAGTTGATAATTATCAATATCAAATGGAACATCTGATTACAAATCAATTCCTTTTCAGCACTATAACATAAGTCCATAATGTTGGGCTCATAAAGATTGGAAAGACCTTTCAAAATTCGAAATTAGATAATAAAACATTTGTCAATACCAAACTTTTTTTTCAGCAAATCAATTTGAACTTGAAATACCATTGGCATGTATGTCAAGCTGAATAAAATTATCTGTACAGCATTACCTGCCCTGCTTTGATGCTGCTCAATTTATATGCAAAGAAGCATCTTTTGTTGGAGAAATGTTCTCAATCGTCCTGGAAAGCTTCATGAACTGCCGACGCATCATTAATTCGTTGTGAAGATCTTTGATACACAAGGAATACAAAGCTCTGAAAAATGTGAAGGATGTCCTCATTTAGTTCCACCGTACTTGCAGTTAATGTACCAGTTGTATGTCTTTCTGTCTCAACTTTGAAAAAGAATTTGAGACTCATGGGGTGAACAAAAGTATCAATTCGTCTACGAACCTGCAGTGGACTTCACTAAGAAATGAAGTCGTGGCAATGATCTTGAAACGTTTGAAACCATTTATATCCGCTTTCAAATTCAACAAATGGAACGCTCAGACAGATAAAAAAAAAAGTATTCACAGATTATTCAATCCTTGTTAGCTCAAGACCACCTTGCACATCCCTGGTAATGGAGCAGCATTAGTTCACATGATTGCTGTGCAAAACTCAAAATTATTTTGGGAGTACTGTTACTGATTTTTACGATGATGTTCTAAGAAAAAAAGATGAAATAATAGAGAGGGTAGATATTGTGTTAGACGTTAATGAAAGCACACGACAAAACTGAGGTGCTGAAAAATGCCTCAATGTTTCTCGTTGTTTCATCAACGACTCTTTCAAGTATAGAAACGAAATGGGAATATCTGCTGAGGGTTGATAACAACAGAAGCGATCTGTTCGCTCTTATTGCAGAGTGCATTACAAAGGTTCAGATAAATAAGCAAATTGTTTGCCCAGTCGAAGACATACACCAGACATTTCAAAGTGAAATCATGAAGAAGCAGATATCAAATTTTTGTGCACCTCGTTGAGACTTGACCATAAGAAAGATTTCATTTTAGCTATAGACACAGACATTAACGTGATTACTGTCAGCCTGTTCCACAAATCTTTGTTAAGAAGGAAATATGGATTGGATTTTGGAACAGGCGCTTTTCGTGAATAGATACCCATCCATCTAATTGTCAAGACCATGTAAGAACCAAATAGTGTTAGTGGGACCGCTCAACCAATTAATTGAGCATTTTGTGGCAAAGGCATAAAATTTTGTTCACTTGTAGCCGAAGGTATTCTGAAAAACATTTGGATATTGAGCCATCATGAATTTTCAACGTATTGCTCATGGTAGTGACAGCTGTTTTGGGGCCAGTTTTTCTACAAGCAATGGATATAATATCCTGCAAAATAAATATGTATGATTTGACATCTAGATCATCCATATCAGACTAGTTTACGCAACTTTATTGCAATTACAATTTTCATACCAATCATGGCAGCCACCTTGAACTTTCAATGACTTGTATGTATTATCAAAACGGTATTCCTCAATTGTAAATAAAGTCACCTAATCATGTCCTCAGTTTCTCATTGTATCCATCGCTGATAGAAAAATTGATCGGAAAACACTTGTTGGCAGCCATTCTCAAATGGGCAACATTTTGAAAATTCATCACGGCTCAAAATCCAATTCTTTAAGTATGCCTTTGACTATAAGTGTAGCGAAGTTTAAGCTTTGATCAAATATTGCACAACCGATTTGAAAATTTCATCTAAGCTGCCCACGATGTAGCTTTACATTTTTGTGCTGAATGTGACAGTTTCTTGATTTAACAACATGGGGAAATTACAAGCATGGCATACATGACTTGCCTATGAGAATGTAACTAATTCAATATTTAATATAGAATGCGACTAGGACAAGATAATTTTCAAATTTGCATTGATTTGTAGACAAAAAGTGTTTGATATTGAAACCTTTTTTATTGTCGGATTTCGAATTTTGAAATATCTTACTAAATCTCTGTGAGCCAACACCGTGCACATATCCAAGGTTAGAATTAATTTGTGATCAGATACTTTATCAAATGATAATAATCAAATTTTTGGACCTGAATAACTGGAACCCATGTAAGTTGTAAACCTAATGTGTATGATTAAATTGGACAAGTTACAAGACTCTAACTTATTGTTGTATCCAATGTTATGTATGATAAACAGCACTATTCTTTTAGAATTGCCAGGTTATAGTCACTGCAACCAATTCAAATGCTACGAGAACGGAGGTGAGAACAATATGGAGATCAGCATGTATTACTATGGAAGTCACAACTTGAAACTTCCAAGTCATTATCCGTTCTGAAGCATTACCGATACCAAATCAGTTGCAAGAGCAAATGTACAGGTCAAAAAATAAATCTGCCATGCACAGAACTTTGCAGTTGTTATGGCCAATGTCAACTAACTCATCTTTGACAATATGATTTGTTTCGCTTCGTTGAAAATTTCATAAAATTCAGTTAAATCTTTTGGTCCATCAAGTTTTGATAGGAAATGAGTATTCAAATATTTCCCAGGCAGGAAGAGATTGTTGTGTCAAAAATGATATCATTTTCATACCAGAATCAATTTCTTTCAGTCATTTTATTTAAGATTGCAGCTTATTCGATTTCCTGCTTATTTGATTTTGGTCAACATTTGATAACAGATAATGCAAATTCTGTTGATTTTATGACCATGGTGAATATTAATCAGTATTAAAAAAGAGCTTTCTAATTTCCAACAAGTCCATACAATGACGTATGGAGCCAAATCTCAAAATCTGCCATTTTGAATTTGTTGCTAGATTTTCATTCTGGTACTTAAGTCTGATAAAAAAAATGAATATTTATTTGAATGATGATCGATTACCAGCAAAAAGTTTACATGTGTCAAAAATTAGAAATTACATTTACTGAGCATGCACTTAGACAGGTCTGGCGATTTTAGCAAACAAATGTGTGCGACCCAGCTGGTCATAGATTGTGAAGCAATTTTGAGGGTTTAGTCACATCAGGGTTCCTGACCTCAACTTCCGATTTCGTCAGGAAATTGTTCAACTTCAAGTTGGGTCATCGCAGGGGAGGTGCGTCCGTGTTGCACCGAATCACAATCTACTTGCAAAACTGACTAAAGAGACAATTTATCGGGGGCTTTGGACTGGGTGAGTTGTAGAGGGGATAATTAACGCCCAGTCAGATTTACTTGGTACATTTATTTGATACTGACCAGGCCGTGATTCTTATCTCACTTAATTACCATTTGGAAGCCAGGCAGTCTGAAACCTTAGATAACTTTCTCCGGGTATAGTGGAAAGGTCAGCCTACTTTGACCTCTCCTCTCTCCTTTTTCCAAGTATGAGAAAATAGAAGAGAAATACGCACTTATATTTTCGATGCACAAGAGAATTCCTCAATTCCTGGCATTGTGTATCGCATGCACCTATTCCGTAACAGAAAAAGCTACAGCTGTATTGCCACTTTCCAGAAGTTATTTCGCTACTCTTCGCTAGAGAGCCAATGAAACTATTTCTGAAATATTTACCGATTGCTTCATACATGTATGCAAGCAGAAGCTGCATGTGGGACCCACAGTGACCCTAAAACGGCAGGAGGGCACCGGTGCACTTGGGCACAATATATCGGAGGAACTCTGAATATTCTAAAACATAATCTAAAAAATCTTTGTGAAGTAATTTTAAGAAATCTAATAAAAATAATTTTTGAGGGCGCAGTCGGACCTACCGCTGACACTAAAAATTGGGCCCCTGAAAAGAACAAAACATTTTTTCTGCTCCAATCAATAAGAATCCCCTCCTTGGAGAGTATGTCAGTTTAGAAAAAAAAAGTTGATTCGTTGAAGTTTCACGTAGGATTTTCTATTTACAATGTAACAATTATGAACCCTTATTCCCCACCATTCATACAGAAGTTCTACTAAAATGATTCATTTTCAACTCGTTAGGGATTTTTTTCAATGAATTATCTCATTTCTTTGTAGTTTTAGCATCGTTTAAAGATGGGGGCTTGAGTTCTAAGACTCCCTTTTGAATTCTTAAAAAAATCTTGCTTTTTTGTAATTTTAAAAATAAAAATTTCACAAGAATTTCGTGTCTTCTTTAAGGTCCCCAAATCATAATGAAAGTACAAAAGATACCTTGCGAAAAAAACGAACGTTTTCAACCTTCATGCAGAAAAAATCTATGTACTTCGAAGCTATACTTCAGTACGAATGGCGGGTACGAGTTCAGTTTAACATTATAATCACATAGTTAATAGAACGTCCCAGCCTGTGGCCAGTCGTACCGGATTTTAGCTCAGAGCCCACGTTGTGTAAATTCCAGCACTGAAGTCTCCTGTGTTGATGTCAAAGTGTCAGGCAACGGAATACACGTCACGAATGAAGATGAATTAAAATGATGAAGTCAAATGGCCCAAGCAAACTTCTTGATAATTATTGATTTGATATTTGGAGAAGTTGATCAAGAAATCTCCTATTGATAATCTTGATGGGTTTTTGGCAGCTTAGAAGTATAGGGTATACATTGGTCCAAATATCGATTAAATCTTTGGTGAAACTTAATTGACAGCTTCAGAAAGTGGGGTGGAAATTCTCTAAGCTATCCAGAGCGTAGAGGAGTGAAAATGTGTATCCAAGGGACAAAGGTGTAGTGATCAAATATTCTGCTTCAAATCCTCTCTCTAACAAACAAATTAGCATGTATCCATCTTTTTCCCCTGGGATGGGGCTGGGGTTTCAAAAAACCTCCAGACAAAGATGCCCCCTGCAAAAGAGGTGTTACCATTTATCCAACGTGACATTAGCAATTAATCTTGGAAAGGCTAGGGAATTGATTTACATATTCGATACCAGATCAATCCGCCAAAGCATTTTCAACTTCTGGGCGAAAACTTTTCCGATACCATTTTCGTAGGATCAGCTGAAAGATCCACACAATTCCAAAGCTTTCGGTTTCCAACGCTTTATGGATCTCAGCTGTGTGGATGTCTTTTTCGCAGTGTTCTTTATGGATTTTGATTCTGTTCCTTTTGTTCATTGTAAATAACTTTTTATCTGGGATGTCATCTATACCATTTGGTATTTTGAATGTTTCTATAGCGTCTCCATAATTCTTCTTTTTATTCAACAAATTTTCTTGTTTTGTTTTTTAGGTGTTTTTTGCGAAGCATACCTTCGATCTTTTGTTTACAGCTTTTTTAGCCTATTTCTTGAATCACAGTGTTTTTGTTGTTGCTTTTCTATATCATAGTAGTTTTTCGGACATAAGGGCATCAACTCGGCTTTTGAAAATGTAATTAAGATTTTTAAAAATTGATAGTTATTTAAAGGAAGACAAACAAATTTACAATAGATATAACGTGAGAACGGTGGAACATCAATAATGGGTGTTGACAGTTTTATGTCACCTATTTTTAAAAAATGGTGGTCGAATGAGTGATTAAACTTGAACTCAAAATCAAACATAAGCTTCGATTGAAGAAAGCATGACAAAAATAAACTCCTGGGAGGCTTTGTCAGAGATATATCTAAATCTAGCCTGGAATGACTCTTTCAATAAGAAAGAATTACTGAACAAAACAACAACAAAAAATGGTGGAGTCTTTGAATCTAACTTTAGCGTTCCATACCTACAAAATGCTTTTAAAGGAAAAATTTTTAAAAAACAAAAACAAAAACTACCATAAGAGCAATATGCTTTTTTCTAATGATTGTACTTGATTATTCGATTCTGTTACATAATGATCAGCAAAATTTCATGGAGCCAACAAACAATGAAAGAATAAAACAAGAATTGTCAAAAATAATCGAATTAATCTAACATTTTTTTTCAAATCTATATTAAAAAAAATTAATCCTTAAGATTTTTTCTCTTTACCGAAAATAGCCCAGATATACAAGTAGGTAAAAAAATAAGAGATTGCCAAGAGTGGCAATATTTTACTTTTTTTTTAAGTTTCGAAATATTAGCGTTTTTTAAGAAAGCTTAGAGAAAAGGAATGAATGCATACAATTTTTTCGCTATTTTGTGTATTTCATAGAGATAATAGAGATGTCATAAATTCATATGCCCATATGATGAAATGAAACGCTTCAAGTTTGAAGGCTGAAAATTAGTATCGTTAGCAAATTGTAGATATATATATCACAAATATAACCCTGAAAAATGTTTTAATAATGATTGACCTGATTTGAGCAATATTTCTTTACATCATTTTCATTGCCCGTATATAGTCCAGAGGAGCGAAATTTTCTATCAAGTTTGAATTTAGCATGTAAGCGTTAAAGTGTTAGCAGCATTTTTAGGGGAAAAAAACAACCTCACAAATAGTTTGGAGTGAGAGGTAATTTTCTGTGAAATTATCTAATTGAGAACAATTCCTTATTAACCAACCATGATCAAAAACTTGAAAACGATCATTACCCAATTAACGATCAACGTGATAGATGTGTAAAGTGTTTGATCTCCTTGTGGTTTGGTGTGTGTAGCGCGTGTGCAGCCCAGCAGATTTAGAAGGGAAGGATGCTGTACGAAGAGAATGGAATGCGCACCAAGTATGAAGTTGGATGCGTATTAAAATAACAAAGTAGAATGAACACATACAAGTATTATGGCCAGAAAAGAGACGTACGTTTAATACAAGACTGAAGATGAGGTACATCTGAGGATAACATAAATATGATCGATTGTGAGGAGTGATGTTAGGGGAAGAGAAGAAAGGTGGGAGCTTTCTTGTCTTGATAGTACTGGCGTCAGAGTTGGAGCGGAGTTATCTGAACGCGTGGATTCCGTATGGTTGGATAGCTCCAAGATGATACGTGGAAACCGGTTTCAGTGTACGAGCCTTACTGCCTAGTAAGTCAGTCAACTTGAAGGCTATTCTCTGACGCTGTTAGACTCTCGACGAACAGACCATGAGATAAAGAACATGGAGTTTCATCCATGCGTGTTTCCCGAATTAAAGGAGTTTAGGAAAGATTATCGTGACTATCGGATAGTAGAAAGACTTTGCTATTTCGTTCACGAGAGTGAGAGGTGATACGCGTTTGTAGCACCTAGTGAAGACACAGTTGCGTAGATGCGAGGAGTGCGTATGTATGAGGCTCGATGTCGGTGAACTGAAATGGGTAAAGTTAGTACAGAGATAAGTCACGGAGGAAGAGTGACTAAGATTGGATCGGCCACAGTGGGTCAGCTTAATGATAACGATCTTAGAGAGAAGGAAAGAGAGAGAAAGAGTAGCCGGCGACTAAGGCCGGGGCCAGACGATGACCAGCTAGGGATGCTGGCGTCATTGAGCATTTGACCAGCGAGAAAGCAAGAGAGAGAATGGCCGCCCGCAAAGGCCGGGGCTAGAAGCGTAACCAGCAAGGCCTACTGGAGCTAATGATCTCTCTATTTACTGTCCCACCACAGCAAAATGTGACATAACGTGGGGAAAAAAGGAGTCGCCCTGGAAAAATAGCTACAGCCGACGTGGCTTTGGTTTGCTAAGCAAACCAGAGCAACCTCCGCCACGAAAGCATCAGGACAATCCCGACCTGCTCCTTTAAGTGCAATGGAGCAGTGCTGCACCGGGGCGCTATTTATTTGCTGTCCCACCACAGCAAACTATGACACAAGGTCGAGCTTAACGTGAGGAAAATAGGAGCCCCCCATCCAAAAATGGCTCCAGCCGACGCGACTTCGGTTGCCAAGCGACCGTGGAAGCTAAAACAACCTCCACCACGAAAGCGTCCACTTGGGGACCTGCTCCTTTAAGTGCAATGGAGCAGTGCAGCCCCGGGGTATCTATATAATCACTGTCCCACCACAGCAATATTTGACACAAGGTCAGGCTTAACGTGGGGAAAATAGGATCAACCCTTCCAAAAATGGCTCCAGCCGACGCGGCTACGGTTTGCTTTGCAAGCAAAGCAACCTCCGCCACGAAAGCATCCACCGGGGGACCTACTCCTTCAACTGACCCCCGCAGCTGGGCCGAGTAATAATAGGAGAGCTGAAGGACGAGTCCAGAGGCTTCCAATGCGCGTAGCAGAGTACAGCCTCAGTAAAACCTCATTGGCTAACGCTTTGCACCGGCGCACTCGGTCTTTGATGCCAACCACAACAAAATCTCCGTCCCATTCGACGGGCAAGTGTCAATACCTGCGCCTCGGTCTATGCCATGGAACAGATACTACACTTTGATCCTATAAGGCCAGGAAAAGGGGGTGGGCAGATGAGCATTGGAGCATGTGCGTCCAGGGATTTTATATGGGTCGTTGTCGGAAGTGACGTTTGGGATATCTGGCTGAAAGAAGAGTTTCGTACTAAATTCCTAACTAAAAGTGTATTGGGCACAACAATAGTATAATATATATGTAAACTGCTCTTCCCCATAAAATGACCAATTTTGTATTTCTCCGGCATCAAATATGTTTTGAGATCTTTTTCTTAAACCAAGACAAAAACTATTTGTATGCTCCAGTGTAATGGCTGTCCTTTGTTTCTCGTCTTTAAAAATAATCATTATTCCTTTCAGTTTGAATTATGAATCTTTCCTCGGCAATTGAAGTTATCCATAAATTGAATGTTGATATCTCATGTAGAGGGAAGACAATAGTTTCCATTTTGAATGCTTACGATTCCAAGTGAACGATGGTGTGTTGAAAGAGTTTGCCTTTAGAATGTGTGAACTGGATGTCGTTTTCTACGCATTTAATAATAATTGGTAAAGTAATTGACGGAAACGGTCTAGATCTTGGCTTCATCCAAGCATTTATATATAATGATACTATCATGGTTGATCATGTTCTCTTGAAGTATCCTTGATTCTATACTTGTCGTTGTTGAATTTATAGAGAAAAAAATTGATAGAAAGAGAACTTAATGGAGTTGTGAACTTGCAATTGTATTATTTGAAGATTATTGTCTACACAAAAAGGCGTTGCTAGGGGACAGCCAGCAAGACGGTTTCTTGTATGGATTCAATAGATTTTCCAAGTATCCAGCAATCATTTGATGGTTCTCTCAAAAGCTCATTTCCTTTGTTCTTATTTGACTTTTCAATCGACATTTCAAGCAAACGTTGCCTCTCAAATGTGCAGCATTTCTGAATCGGATAAGTGTTGCCTTCGAAATCTGTAGATCTTTTGAGACATCTCCCACAGATTTACCTTCCCCAATCTCTTCCATTGCACGTTGAACCAAAGCATCATCATATGTAGCTGGAATGGTTTTGCGTTGATATTTCATAACCATTTTTCCTGGAAGAAGATTTATTTATTTATTGATGACTCTATAACTAGATTTTCTAAAGTAAAAATTAACGTATAGTTCTTGTGTATTAAATTCTTTCAGTGAAAACAATAGAAGCCCAAATTAGATGGCTGAATATGAATTAGCCTTACAAAGACAATTCCTTTGAGCAGGCTGGGGCACCTAAAGAAAGAGATCAAACCTATTCCAAACCCTATGGTGCAACACAGCATCATTCCAACATCCTATTCAGTGTAAACAATAGAGTAACCACCAACTGTGTACAATCCATAACAGATTGCAGCATTATATATAGATAGGTTAAGTTCTCAGTACTTGGGGAGAAATTTCACCACGAGTGAAAATTTACTTTAGACACCACAGATCACAAAACCTATCGTGGGGAACGTATAACTGTATATGTTATCCGTGATAAAGTGAAGTGCATTGATGTGAACGTTATAATCTCACTCCCGATGTTACGAGCTAAAGTAGAACAGTTTCATACACCAAATCGTGAAATTGTTTCTCTGACAACCCTACGCGACATCAGGATAAGAATTTCCGCCGTCAGTGAAACTATATTAGGAGTTCCGTGATGAAATTGTGTTTCAGGACCAAGTACTCTTTAAAAGTGTCAAGGTAATTGTCCCTGAATCATTCAGAAGTAAAACATTAAACAAGATTCACGGATCGTATCAAGGTGTTGTGTAAGCACGCCGAGATCCATAGATGTACTGTTTTGACCTGGTATGGATTCAATAATTCAGGAAGTAGTTGAAAAATGTGCCATATTTGCTAAATTCAGGATGGACAGTGCTAAAAAAAACATTACTGCCACACTAGATACCAGAATGTCACTGGTGAAAGGTTGGCAGAGACCAATTTCCATCCAGTGGAGATAAATGTCTATTTGTTTAAGACTTTTACTCAAATTTTAGTGAAGTAATGCAACTGAGAGATCAATCCAGATTCATAGCAATAAAAATACTACTATCAACTGCAGAATTCAAAAGGTTTGCAAAAGAGTGGAACTTTCGCCCTTTTACATCCAGTCTGCGATTCTCACAATCGAATAGACAAGCTGAGAATGAAGTAAAAGCTATGAAAATACTAACAGAAATGTTAGGAGGAAAATAGATATCTCTACCTGGGTTTGCTATACTTGCAAAATACGTCATTAGACAAAGTTGGTAAATCGATAGCGCAACTTCTTATGAGTCGTCGTTTGAAGACAACATTGTCACATCAACTGCTGTGTCCACACAAAGAAAATCCATCTAATGTTCGGAATGGGCACTCTGAGAGAAACGGGAAAGAAAAATAGAAGGAATCGACAACACATATGATAATCGAAAGAGGCTCATAAGCAATTCAAGCAGAAAACTGCACATCTATCCTCTGAATCTTGCCGTGAAGAGCCAACTGTGCTAGACATAGTTGATCAGTCACCTTCAAAGGAGCCACTCTCAGAAGCTCACAAGGAAAAGACAAAAGATGGTCGTGCGATTGAACCAACAAGATATAGAACTGAATAAGTTTTAATACTGGCTAGAATAATACCAATTGTAAATAGCCAACCGCTAAATGCAAACCATAATCCTTTGTTGTTCAATTATCGATACCCGTATAAACGACAAAACACGGGGACATTCAATCCCTGTGATTGCACAAGTATCAAAAAATCATTATGTAGGCATAATGATAAAATGACATATATCTTAAGATGGGAGATGTGATATACTCACATCCCTTGTCAAACGAGTAGAGTTATCCCCCCATAGACCCTTAAGATTCAAATAGTTCCATGATTTATGATAATATATTCACTGCGGATCTGTGTTTCACTATTACAAATGGCCGACTGCTAAATGCAAACGATATTCCTCTTTTGTTCAATTATTTATGTCCATATAAGCGACTAAACAGTTGTGCTATTATTTTTGATGGAATAGCAATTGTTAACACTATTGACAGAAAGAAATCACAACGCATAAATAAATGCAGAGATTTTACTGACACTTTTGTTCAGCAAATTTTTCGTGAATCCAAGGGATTTGATGAAATTCGTATGCAATTGTTTGCAATACGATTTGTCGGTCCCATACTGAGAATCTTGATTCAACTCTCGAATCAATCATCCACTGAACTGATACACTGATCATTCAGCATAGACTTGGTATAACCAAACAAGATCCGTTTAACGAACTCTACATTGTCTGTTCAAACACCAATATCCTTCTATTATTACTCAACAATTATTCAATAATATGTGCCAGAACAGTATTTAGAAAAGGTCTTGGTGATATCAAATGTGACATTTAGGCATGCGTATGAAAGTTTGGATTCTAGGAAAATTCAATAAACGTTCCAAAGCGTCCCGTTGGAAGACATTCATGTCATCGGCAGAACATGTCTTAATAGCCTCCAGTAACTTCGATGAAATCAAAAGTCCTCCAGATGGCGAAGATTGATGTTTCATTCATGATCGCAAACAAAAACATCGCCCTGCAGATGTCAACAAAGTTAAAGAAATTGCTAGAATAAAAACTGCCTCCAAACAAGTCAGCATTTTCGTATAGAGTGTATCGAAACCATTTTATGACTCGTCTTAGAAAATCAGCTTCAATATACTATCCACGATTACTTGACCTAGATACTGTTGGCTGAAAACTGAATGGAAGCTTGTATCAACTGACCATGACAGACCAACTTCCAGCTCTGAAATTGGGCATTCAGTAGGTGATCGTGTATAGTAGGATGTGCGACTGAGCGATTGAAAAGTACAAAGAAAGGGCTTTGGTATGCAGACAGGTATCTCAGTGGTAATTGCAAAAGGATGATGATGATGATGATGATGATGATGATGATATGGACAATTCTACCTGATTTCATCTCTGTTAAAGCTTTTTTCATTACACTAAGTTTAGCTTAGCCAGTTCTGTTATCTTTTATGCCAGTATGATGTAATATTTGATTGCCCTAAATTGAGATAAATGTTGGTATTGTATTTTTCCATAGTCTTGCTCTATTTTAAGAATAATGAACTGCTTGATAGCAACTTTTCTGGATTTCTTGCGAGTGCCTTTTTATGCCCATCTTCAACTTAGAGCATGTTTAAACACTTCTGACCATATTTGGACGATGTGTCTTCAAAGGGTAGTGTTCATTTTTCAAGTCTCTTCATGCCTTGAGAAATAAACACTCTTTTTTTTAGCCTCCCTGCGCCCCTTTTATATCATTTCCCCTTTTCAACATTGTCCCCACTTTTGAGCATCAACTCCCTCTTGGGGGCATGGACAACACACCTTTGCGCCCGGCTGTGCTCGTGCTTACATGGAAATAGCAGGTTCGTATCTTTCATGGAAAGGAGGGAAGAGTTATATATATATATATATATATATATATATATATATATATATATATATATATATATATATATATCAATCAGACAGTATTTGGTTTCTGTCTATCAATATTCAGTCTAGTATTTTTAACACTCAAAATCACACTGAAATTACACACACACACACATATATATACACACACACATACATATATATATATATATATATATATATATATATATATGATTATAAATTGCCTTATATCATGTAGAAACTCTTATCTAAAATGCTCTCCCGTTGTTACACAGTTAATATATCACAGCCAAGACAACGTAACTAGAATGGAAAAAAATAAAAAATAGGGATGCTGCCACCAATAGGGTGGCTGCTTCAACGTTGCCTTGTTCTTACCATTGAACTAAATAGACGCTGGTAATGCAAAGGCCCAAATAAGTGTTCTGTCCAAATTCTCATCTTATTTATTATCGGTTTATTCGTTTCTTTCAACGTATCAGTAATGCATCAAGAAATGGATGTACGATTCCTGCAGTGTCGTTATTATACGGTGAATGTATCATTTGGCCTAGACGTAAATAGAATGAACAATTGAAGAAAATCGAACCAGCGACCGATCAGGTAGCTGCTCCGAGGTAGCGTCGCCCTTACCACTGATGCAATGGCCAAAAAAACTACTTTCTCAATATATATATATATATATATACATAAATATATATTCAAGTCAACATAGAACAGGAATAAATAGTGTGTATGAAATCTTTATCACGAGGCTCTATTCTTACCAACAGCAATCCTGGCAAAACAGGAGTCCGAAGAGACTATATATCAATTGCTATTTTACGAACGTACACACACACATATATATAGAGAGAGAGAAGGAGAGAGGGAGAGACATTTTCACTAAGGAAGTATGTCTATCAGCTGGTAGTTGAGCTGGTAGAGCAGAGTCACGTTAAGACTGCTTCCTGGTGGACGCAGGTTTGAATCCCGAACGATGCTCATTTTCTTTATTCATTTATGTGGTCGACTCTTCGACTTGCTACAGGTTAACACGAATACAACACGAGATATATTTCCTAATAAGATGCCTTCCCAATATCATATATATATGTGTGTGTGTGCGTGTTCCCTATGCCGACAGTATGAAGTATTAGAAGGACAATATATATCCGATAGAATGTGATAATCAGAAGGACATTTTACAAGAACTGTATTCTGTTCGGCACCAAAGTCACTCACTAGCAAATCGAGGGGCCCCAGATTATAAAAATAAAGAAAGAAACGAGTGTCGTGCGGGGATCGAACCTGTGTTCGCCGGTAAGGAGCAGCTCGGTTCTTACCATACGACACCCCTTGGCAAGGGAGGATATATATATATATATATATATATATGTGTGTGTGTGTGTGTGTGTGTTTGTGTGTGTGTAAAAGAGGAAAACTGTTGTTTAAATTCACTATTTCGAAGCAGAACGGGAAGGAGGAAAAGGAGGAAGAGGATAGGATAGGAAGATCTACCAAGAACATATATGCCCATTCCCAGCAGAAGAAACCTTATAGATAAATATCGATAAAGGACCCCCAAATCCTGAGACCATCTAAGTAGAATTGAGGGACATGGCATGGCTCCTTGATAGAGTGACAAATGGTCGAATTCTAGAAGCTTCGGACTGTGACTGTTGTATGGAAGGTCACAACTCCTTCAACACAAAACCCTGGTCTGATGCAGATGGGCACTACCTGATCTTGATTTTATTTTGCTAAAATTTGACTGTAAATTCTATGGGTGGGGATCTCTTCCTGTCAATCATAGCCCAAAAAACTGTCATCAAAAGCACAAAGTGTTACATTAGCACCTACAACATTAGAACACTGTCAACTGACATGCACCTTGCCGATCTAGAAAATGAAATCAAAAACGCCAATTGTGACATTAACGAGATGAGAAGACCCGGAGAAGAACTAATCGAACTGAAGAGCCAACATCTTCTTAACAGCTACGGAAAAGAGAAAGTAAAACGAAGTGGAGTAGGCCTTATCAACAATAAGGACTTTAAAAACAACGTAGTAGGTTTTAGAGCCGTCTCTAACCGAATAGCCAGTGACACCATACAACTTTCAAAGAGGTCCAAACTGAAAATTATCCTATGCTCCCATTTCGCAATCAACCCAAGGGGAAATAGATAACTTCTATGATGACATGAACTCCCTACTCCAAGACACTACAAAATATTTCAATATTATCATGGGAGACTTCAACACACAGGTAGGACAAAGTAATGAAAATTGCGCCGGCAAATGCAGATATAAAGTACGGAACGAGCGAGGAAAAGATCTTGTAAACTTTGCAACAGCTAATGGGTTCAAAATCATGAACTCTGTAAAGAAGTGCCCCGATAGGAAATGGACTTGTATGAGCCCAAACCAAGAAACGAAGAACGACTACAACTTAATGGACAAAAGCGATACCGTCAAGAACATCCAAGTCAACATAGGAAACAACCGCAGGATGGTAAGATGTAAAATGACAGTAAATACCAACAAACAACGCAAAAAAAAGGTTCCACGCCAAACTGCCACCACTAAACATGCGAAAAGAGCACACTCAATCCCTCAAGCTTGAACTGAAAAACAGATGTGAAATTCTTACTGAACAAAAAAAACGACGCCAACATCAATGAACTAAACAACAAAATGACAGCGTCTATGATAGAAGTCGCCATTACACTTAAACCAACGAGAACACAAACCATCGATTAAACCATCGATGAAACTGGGAACCTCATGGAAAAACGCAGAAACCTAAAGCCACCGACAACAAAAGAGAAAATTGATGAGACCAAACTAAACAAAATAATCAGGAAGAAACGAAGGGAAGACAGAAGAAGATACACGACGGCAGTCATCGAAGCGACTCTCAAAAAAGGTTAAAAAGAAGACCTCAATTCAGGACAAAGGCAAATAACCAGCATACTCGAGGAAAATGGAGACCTAACAACAGACAGAGACAGGATTGTCTAACGTGCCAAATAATTTTAGCAAAAACTCCATTCATCCAAACAAGGACTACAAAAAATGGACAGGATGCGCAAGACGCAAGCAATCAATTCAAGGATTTCCCAGATGTAACCCAGTGGGGGTGAAACAAGGTATCAAACAGACAAGGAAAGGAATAATCCCTGGACCGGACGTCATAACCATCGATCTTCTTGGAAAATCGGGTGAGATTATCACTAGGAAACTGGTTGCCCTCTTCAACTTCTGTCTAAAACAAAGTAAAGTTCCAGATGATTGGAACACTGCTATCATAATGCTTTTATATAAAAAAGGAAACCCAAAAGATCTTAACGACTACAGACCTTTCAGCCTACTCAACTGCATATACAAACTTTTCACAAAAATCGTCACCAACCGAGTCGCAAAAACCCTAGATGAAAACCAACCATGAGAGCAAGCTGGCTTTAGAAGAAGCTACTCGACCACGGATCACATGCATTCGATAATTCAGCTGACAGAAAAAGCAGCAGAATATAAGCTGCTACTTGTTGTCGCATTTATCGACTTCAAAAAGGCCTTCGACTCAGTGGAAATCCTTAAGGTCATGGAGGCTGTTACTCTACAAGGTGTAGATCCAGTATATGTCGAAGTTCTGCAACATATATATTGTCACAGCAGCTTCTTTATCAGGCTACATAAATACTCGGAGCCCTTTCAGCTCCAAAAACGGGTATGGCAAGGTGATACCAGCTCATCCAATCTCTTCACAGCCTACCTCGAGATGATCTTCAGAAGACTAGATTGGGAGAATAAAGGAATCAAAATAGACGGTGAATATCTGAGCAACCTCAGATTTGCAGACGACGTTGTCTTTTTCGCAGAGAACCTACACGACCTCCAACTAATGATAGATTAACTAAATGAAGAGAGCAAGAAAGTCAGCCTACACATGAACGTCAGCAAGACGAAGATCACGTGCAACAACCACATCGGAGATAAAAATACCAAGATCAAAATCGAGGACACAGAATTAGAGAAAGTAGACCACTACATCTACCTAGGACAACGAATCTCCATGAGACCCTCAAAAGAATAAGAAATCAAGTGAAGAATCACACTAGGATGGTAAGCCTTTGGCAGAGCAAGGTCCACCTTCAAAAACAAGAAGATCCCATTAATCCTAAAAAGAAGGGTGTACAAATGATACATCCCCCCAATAGTCACTAATGGAGCTGAAACGTGGGATCCAACCAAGAGACAGATCCACAAATTGAGAACTATGCAACATGCACATAAAAGAACTACCTCACATGGAGAGACTACAAGACAGCACAATACATCCAGGAGAGGACAGTAGTCAGGGACCCAATAGAATCGATTAAAAAACTCCAATGGTAATGGCCCGGCCAAAATGGCAGATAACCGATGAACGTTGTGACCCATGGCATCGATCCCCATAGATCACATGCGCAACCGAGGTCGGCAGAGTATTAGATGAATTCGATAAATTCAGAAAGTACTGGCTCCACGACGCCCACGATAGAGAAGTGTAGCGAATCTTGGGGAAAGTCTCTGTCCAACAACGGACGTCAAGAACTGATGATGATGATGAAGGATGGTTCAGTTTGTTATTGAAACCATTTGGGGAAATGGTTTTTAGTCGAGAAATTCATCTATTTACGAGCTTTTCCAGAGTCAGCGTGGTGTTATTAGTCAAATTTTTTTTCATATGATCGTCTCTGGTAAAGTAAATGTCTGCTGATTTAAAGAGTTGTCCTACAGATCAGCTGTGATTTATTGATTTTATTCTGTATCTAAGATTAATCTGTAGTGGAAAGGCCGTTATGATTTTTCAACGTTGAGGAACGTGTGTATTCCAAAAGATAGCGTTTTTACTTTTGCAATTAAATTCGTGATGAATTTTCTATTTTCTTAGTTATTGAAGTGGAGAAAGAATTCATAAAATTAGGACGTTTGCAGCATGAATTATTGTCAAATTCATGAGTTGACATTGTTTTCGTACGATTACAATTTTACCTTACCAAAAACTGATGAGTCATTCGACATAAATCGATAACGTACATGAAACTGGTGATGTAAACAAACAACACTGAATGCTTCTTTTTGAGTTATAATGATTTTAAACATTAAGCTGTATTGCTCTTTTTTGTTGAAATATTCTCGGCCCGACCATTCTATTTACTGAAACACAATGATAATAATTCATTCCAAAAAAGGTTTTAATGTGTTTCATCCACAAATTTATACATATTTATTTCTATTTTTATTTCATCTTGCT
Source organism: Thysanoteuthis rhombus (assembly GCA_963457665.1). NCBI lineage: Eukaryota > Metazoa > Mollusca > Cephalopoda > Oegopsida > Thysanoteuthidae > Thysanoteuthis > Thysanoteuthis major. The sequence goes on from OY735208.1 coordinate 21,238,540, forward strand.
ACCAAACGAAAATAGTTTTGTTTGATTTTTCTTTTTTCAAAATTAAACTGGTTAATTATTTTTTCTAGTTTTTGATAGAAAGTAAAAATCCCAATTTTTTGTGTAAAATACTCATTATTGGTTTCTGTTAATGGAAAGGAATGGGGGAATTCATGATAAAGAAGCAAAAGTGAATAGATCCATACAAGAGTCCGAGATATCATAGAAACAGTTGAAAGAAAAAAAAAAACTCGAATGGCAATGAGCTGGACATGTTGCAAGAATGTCAGACAACTTATGGATATCTCAACGCACAACATGGATCCCAAGAGATCATATACGAAACAGTGGCCGACAGAAAGTAAGATGGTGTGACGAGCTAGATAGATTCAGAAAGTATTAGCTTTGTGATGTCCACGATAGAAGGGGCCGGCCAATCAAGGGGGTGGGGGCTATGTCCAACAACGGACGCTAACAGGCTAATGATAATGATAATTATTGATTTGAATGAATTGTTTGTTTCATAAAAATTGTTTGCCTTGTTTATTTCTCATTTTTTACTTTTTTTCAGGACCTTTGTGGTTAAGTTGTGTCAAAAGTTTTTAATAAAACTTCCTAAAATGGGTGCTCGGTGCGAAAACACGAGAAAACAATTTTTCATTAATTAAAAATGAAAAGAAGTGAGAGATTTTTTTGAAAGAAATACTGCAGAAAATTATGTTTATATGGGCACTTTTTCTCCCTTGATAGATTCGAAACAGCCTGTGTGCGAAAAATAAAACAACCCAGAGATTAATTTCTAATGATTACAAATGAAAAGAAATAAAAGAATTCATTAAAGGAAAACTGTAGTAAGTCGTATCAAAGGTATTTGATAAAACCTTATGAATTTTCCGGGATGCGCAAATTGTTATATTGGTCAGTTATTTTCCCTTGATAAATTCGCAACGCGGTCTTACCCTCCCTTGATTAATTCCTGATGGGCTCTTTTCCGGGAACCGTGCTATTTTTCAGAGACATCTAAAGGGGTGATCAAGGGAAAGTTGCTAAAATTGGGTGACTTGATACGGAATAACTCAAAGGTAAACAAAACAGAATTCATTTCTCCATACAATATTACTAAAAAACTACGTATCTCGTTTCATTCCTTTATTAGTTAGAAATTCGATGTTTGATAAATAAATGAATAAATAAAACACCTCTTATCTTTGAAACAAATATCGATTCATGTCTCATGACTCATCAGTTTTTGGTGAGGTAAAATTGTAATCGTATGAAAACAATGTCAACTCTAAGAGTTTAACACAAGCTTGGCTGCGCTGGGGTCAAACTTTAAACTAAAAAGTAAACTAAACAGAATTCATCACTCTATACAATATTATTCCTATTCCTTTATTCAATGAGGATGTTACTCTTTTTGGTGATTATAAATCATAAATTTGGAGAGTCTTATGTGAGCATTTTTGTTATTAATATTTGGTTATCTATCAGTTCAAGTTTGGTAGGCTTTCCCTCCGAGAGTATTCTATTCTCAGATGAATCTGTTTTCCAATGTTAGAGTTCCCTTTTATACGACCGTAGTTGTTAATTTGATTATTTGGGGTTTGGTCCGTTTCCAAATGTCTAAGATAATCATGTTGATCGGATTGTTTTTTTTTTAAGATGGATATATGAATAAGATATCTATGGTGGTTATTTTCTTAGTATATCTATATAGTTTAATAACCAACAAACATAGCATCCCCATTAATCGAAACAAAAACACAACAAACAATGGCCAACCACTAAACGAAAATATATATAAAAAAAGAATGGAAAGAAGACCGTACTAGCGAGAAAAATAGACCCCCTCCTTAAGAATATCCTTAATAGGAATCTAAAATAAACCTAACCATTCGCCTGAAGAAGCCAAAACGGGGAAGAAACATAAACATTTGTGTACCAAATCCTTCCTCCATTATATATATATATATATATATATATATATATATATATATATATATATATATATATATATATATATATATATATATATATATATATATATATATCAATTTTGTAAAAATGCAAAATTAAAGAAAAAGAAAACAGATATTATTTGTTCTATTTTTTTTTCAGATCTCAATGTTCAATATTTAACACTGTAAATAGAGCTGTGGGTATATATGAAAAAAAAAAGAAGAATCACAAGGATATATACTCGATGAAGGATAGGATTTCTTCCCTAATGTACTCCTCAGCAACGGGCAACATTTTTTTCGCGTTTTGAGAGCAAAATGATAGTTTTATTCAGTCAGAAGTTCACTCTGTTAATAACTCATTATAAGAGTTGAATTTTCACTTCAGATATTGGTTCGAAATCATTTTCTGACTTTTGAAATTTGTTTTTAATTTGTCTAAGGAATTTAAAGCAATTCAGTGAAGTTTAAACTGGTACAGACACTATTATGGTAGTGGTTAAATTTAACCTTAGTTTTTCCAAATACATTTCACAGTCCAATATTGACGAAAATAAGATTTTAAACACTTCCATTATGTTTTCAAGAAAATATTTTTTGTTCTAATCTACATTTCAACAGATTTTCTCCGAATGAGTCATTGATTACTGCAAAATCGTATACTAACATTGTGCCCTGATCTATCCGACAATAATGTTTGTATTTCACTGTTTTGCCTACATCTCTATTAGAGGACAACCCAAACTAGACACTTTCAGGACTAAACTATCATATTATTGATAGTATACTGATATTGTGCCCTGGTCTATCCGACAAAAATTTTGTTTTTCACTGTTTTGCCTACATCTCTATTACAGGAAAACCCCAGCGTGACACTTTAAGGACTGAACTATGGTATTCATAATTGTATACTGACATTGTGCCCTGATCTATCCGACGATAATGTTTGTATTTCACTGTTTTGCCTACATCTCTATTAAAGGACAACCCAAACATGACACTTTCAGGACTAAACTACCATATTCGTAATTGTATATTACATTGATCCCTGATCTATCCGACAATAATGTTTGTATTTCACTGTTTTGCATACATCTCTATTAAAGGACAACCAAAACAAGACACTTTCAGGACTAAACTACCATCTTCATAATCGTGAACTGACATTGTGTCCTGAACTATCTGACAAAAGTGTTTGTATTTCACTGTTTTGCCTACATCTCTATTAGAGGACCACCCAAACAAGACACTTTCAGGACTAAACTGCCAACTTCATAATTGTGTACTGACATTGTGTCCTGGTCTATCCGACAAAAATATTTGTATTTCACTGTTTTGCCTACATCTCTATTAAAGGACAACCCACACAAGACACTTTCAGGACTAAACTACCATATTCATAATCGTATACTAACATTGTGCCCTGATCTATCCGACAATAATGTTTGTATTTCACTGTTTTGCCTACATCTCTATTAGAGGACATCCCAAACAAGACACTGTCAGGACTAAACTACCATATTCATAATCGTATACTGACATCGTGCCCTGATCTATCCGACGATAATGTTTTTATTCCACTGTTTTGCTTACATCTCTATTAGAGGACAACCCATACAAGACACTTTCAGGACTAAACTACCATATTCATAATCGTGTACTGACATTGTGTCCTGGTCTATCCGACGATAATGTTTGTATTTTACTGTTTTGCCTACATCTCTATTAAAGGACAACCCAAACAGGACACTTTCAAGACTAAACTATCATATTCATAATCGTATACTAACATTGTGCCCTAATCTATCCGACAATAATGTTTGCATTTCACTGTTTTACCTACATCTCTATTAAAAGACAACCCAAACAAGACACTTTCAGGACTAAACTACCATATTCGTAATTGTATATTACATTGATCCCTGATCTATCCGACAAAAATATTTGTATTTCACTGTTTTGCCTACATCTCTATTAGAGGACAACCCAAACAAGACACTTTTAGGACTAAACTACCATTTTCATAATCGTGTACTGACATTGTGTCCTGGTCTATCCGACAATAATGTTTGTATTTCACTGTTTTGCCTACATCTCTATTAAAGGACAACCCACACAAGACACTTTCAGGACTAAACTACCATATTCAAAATCGTATACTAACATTGTGCCCTGATCTCTCCGACAATAATGTTTGTATTTCACTGTTTTGCCTACATCTCTATTAAAGGACAACCCAAACAAGACACTTTCAGGACTAAACTACCATATTCATAATCGTGTACTGACATTGTGTCCTGGTCTATCCGACAAAAATGTTTGCATTTCACTGTTTTACCTACATCTCTATTAAAGGACAACCCAAACAAGACACTTTCAGGACTGAACTATCATATTCATAATCGTATACTAACATTGTGCCCTAATCTATCCGACGATAATGTTTGTATTTCACTGTTTTGCCTACATCTCTATTAGAGGACATCCCAAACAAGACACTTTCAGGACTAAACTACCATATTCATAATCGTATACTGACATTGATCCCTGATCTATCCGACAATAATGTTTGTATTTCACTGTTTTGCCTACATCTTTATTAAAGTACAACCCAAACTAAACACTTTCAGGACTAAACTACCATATTCATAATCGTGTACTGACATTGTGTCCTGGTCTATCCGACAAAAAAGTTTGCATTTTACTGTTTTGCTTACATCTCTATTAAAGGACAACCCAAACAAGACACTTTCAGGACTAAACTATCATATTCATAATCGTATACTGACATTGTTCCCCGATCTATCCGACAATAATGTTTGTATTTCACTGTTTTGCCTACATTTCTATTAGAGGACATCCTAAACAAGACACTTTCAGGACTAAACTATCATATTCATAATCGTATACTGACATTGATCCCTGATCTATCCGACGATAATGTTTGTATTTCACTGTTTTGCCTCCATCTCTATTAAAGGACAACCCAAACAAGACACTTTCAGGACTAAACTACCATATTCATAATCGTATACTGACATTGATCCCTGATCTATCCGACAATAATGTTTGTATTTCACTGTTTTGCCTCCATCTCTATTAGAGGACAACCCAAACAAGACACTTTCAGGACTAAACTACCATATTCATAATCGTATACTGACATTGATCCCTGATCTATCCGACAATAATGTTTGTATTTCACTGTTTTGCCTACATCTCTATTAGAGGACAACTCAAACAAGACACTTTTAGGACTAAACTACCATATTCATAATCGTATACTGACATTGTTCCCTGATCTCTCCGACGATAATGTTTGTATTTCACTGTTTTGCCTCCATCTCTATTAGAGGACAACCCAAACAAGACACTTTCAGGACTAAACTACCATATTCATAATCGTGTACTGACATTGTGTCCTGGTCTATCCGACAATAATGTTTGTATTTCACTGTTTTGCCTACATCTCTATTAGAGGACAACCCAAACAAGACACTTTCAGGACTAAACTACCATATTCATAATCGTATACTGACATTGATCCCTGATCTATCCGACAATAATGTTTGTATTTCACTGTTTTGCCTCCATCTCTATTAGAGGACAACCCAAACAAGACACTTTCAGGACTAAACTACCATATTCATAATCGTATACTGACATTGATCCCTGATCTATCCAGCAATAATGTTTGTATTTCACTGTTTTGCCTCCATCTCTATTGGAGGACAACCCAAACAAGACACTTTCAGGACTAAACTACCATATTCATAATCGTATACTAACATTGTGCCCTGATCTATCCGACAATAATGTTTGTATTTCACTGTTTTGCCTACATCTCTATTAAAGGACAACCCAAACAAGACACTTTCAGGACTAAACTACCATATTCATAATCGTATACTAACATTGTGCCCTGATCTATCCGACAATAATATTTGTATTTCACTGTTTTGCCTACATCTCTATTAAAGGACAACCCAAACAAGACACTTTCAGGACTAAACTACCATATTCATAATCGTGTACTGACATTGTGTCCTGGTCTATCCGACAAAAATGTTTGCATTTCACTGTTTTACCTACATCTTTATTAAAGGACAACCAAAACAAGACACTTTCAGGACTAAACTATCATATTCATAATCGTATACTAACATTGTGCCCTAATCTATCCGACAATAATGTTTGTATTTCACTGTTTTGCCTACATCTCTATTAGAGGACATCCCAAACAAGACACTTTCAGGACTAAACTACCATATTCATAATCGTATACTGACATTGTGTCCTGGTCTATCCGACAATAATGTTTGTATTTCACTGTTTTGCCTACATCTTTATTAAAGGACAACCCAAACTAAACACTTTCAGGACTAAACTACCATATTCATAATCGTGTACTGACATTGTGTCCTGGTCTATCCGACAAAAATGTTTGCATTTTACTGTTTTGCTTACATCTCTATTAAAGGACAACCCAAACAAGACACTTTCAGGACTAAACTATCATATTCATAATCGTATACTGACATTGTTCCCCGATCTATCCGACAATAATGTTTGTATTTCACTGTTTTGCCTACATTTCTATTAGAGGACATCCCAAACAAGACACTTTCAGGACTAAACTACCATATTCATAATCGTATACTGACATTGATCCCTGATCTATCCGACAATAATGTTTGTATTTCACTGTTTTGCCTCCATCTCTATTAAAGGACAACCCAAACAAGACACTTTCAGGACTAAACTACCATATTCATAATCGTATACTGACATTGATCCCTGATCTATCCGACAATAATGTTTGTATTTCACTGTTTTGCCTACATCTCTATTAGAGGACAACCCAAACAAGACACGTTCAGGACTAAACTACCATATTCATAATCGTATACTGACATTGTTCCCTGATCTCTCCGACAATAATGTTTGTATTTCACTGTTTTGCCTCCATCTCTATTAGAGGACAACCCAAAAAAGACACTTTCAGGACTAAACTACCATATTTATAATCGTATACTGACATTGATCCCTGATCTATCCGACAATAATGTTTGTATTTCACTGTTTTGCCTCAATCTCTATTAGAGGACAACCCAAACAAGACACTTTCAGGACTAAACTACCAATTTCATAATCGTATACTGACATTGATCCCTGATCTATCCGACAATAATGTTTGTATTTCACTGTTTTGCCTCCATCTCCATTAGAGGACAACCCAAACAAGACACTTTTAGGACTAAACTACCATATTCATAATCGTATACTGACATTGTTCCCTGATCTCTCCGACAATAATGTTTGTATTTCACTGTTTTGCCTCCATCTCTATTAGAGGACAACCCAAACAAGACACTTTCAGGACTAAACTACCATATTCATAATCGTATACTGACATTGATCCCTGATCTATCCAGCAATAATGTTTGTATTTCACTGTTTTGCCTCCATCTCTATTAGAGGACAACCCAAACAAGACACTTTCAGGACTAAACTACCATATTCATAATCGTATACTAACATTGTGCCCTGATCTATCCGACAATAATGTTTGTATTTCACTGTTTTGCCTACATCTCTATTAAAGGACAACCCAAACAAGACACTTTCAGGACTAAACTACCATAATCATAATCGTATACTAACATTGTGCCCTGATCTATCCGACAATAATATTTGTATTTCACTGTTTTGCCTACATCTCTATTAAAGGACAACCCAAACAAGACACGTTCAGGACTAAACTACCATATTCATAATCGTGTACTGACATTGTGTCCTGGTCTATCCGACAAAAATGTTTGCATTTCACTGTTTTACCTACATCTTTATTAAAGGACAACCCAAACAAGACACTTTCAGGACTAAACTATCATATTCATAATCGTATACTAACATTGTGCCCTAATCTATCCGACAATAATGTTTGTATTTCACTGTTTTGCCTACATCTCTATTAGAGGACATCCCAAACAAGACACTTTCAGGACTAAACTACCATATTCATAATCGTATACTGACATTGTGTCCTGGTCTATCCGACAATAATGTTTGTATTTCACTGTTTTGCCTACATCTTTATTAAAGGACAACCCAAACTAAACACTTTCAGGACTAAACTACCATATTCATAATCGTGTACTGACATTGTGTCCTGGTCTATCCGACAAAAATGTTTGCATTTTACTGTTTTGCCTCCATCTCTATTAGAGGACAACCCAAACAAGACACTTTCAGGACTAAACTACCATATTCATAATCGTATACTGACATTGATCCCTGATCTATCCGACAATAATGTTTGTATTTCACTGTTTTGCCTCCATCTCTATTAGAGGACAACCCAAACTAAACACTTTCAGGACTAAACTACCATATTCATAATCGTATACTGACATTGTGCCCTGATCTCTCCGACAATAATGTTTGTATTTCACTGTTTTGCCTCCATCTCTATTAGAGGACAACCCACACAAGACACTTTCAGGACTAAACTACCATATTCATAATCGTATACTGACATTGTTCCCTGATCTCTCCGACAATAATGTTTGTATTTCACTGTTTTGCCTCCATCTCTATTACAGGACAACCCAAACTAGACACTTTCTGGACTAAACAACCATAATCATAATCGTATACTGACATTTTGCCCTGATCTATCCGACAATAATGTTTGTATTTCACTGCTTTGCCTACCTCTCTATTAGAGGACAACACAAACTAGACACTTTCAGGACTAAACTACCATATTCATAATCGTATACTGACATTGTGCCCTGATCTATCCGACAATAATGTTTGTATTTCACTGCTTTGCCTACCTCTCTATTAGAGGACAACCCAAACTAGACACTTTCAGGACTAAACTACCATATTCATAATCGTATACTGACATTGTTCCCTGATCTCTCCGACAATAATGTTTGTATTTCACTGTTTTGCCTACCTCTCTATTAGAGGACAACCCACACAAGACACTTTCAGGACTAAACTACCATATTCATAATCGTATACTGACATTGTTCCCTGATCTCTCCGACAATAATGTTTGTATTTCACTGTTTTGCCTACCTCTCTATTAGAGGACAACCCAAACTAGACACTTTCAGGACTAAACTACCATATTCATAATCGTATACTGACATTGTGCCCTGATCTCTCCGACAATAATGTTTGTATTTCACTGTTTTGCCTACATCTCTATTACAGGACAACCCAAACAAGACACTTTCAGGACTAAACTACCATATTCATAATCGTATACTGACATTGTGCCCTGATCTATCCGACAATAATGTTTGTATTTCACTGTTTTGCCTACATCTCTATTAGAGGACAACCCACACAAGACACTTTCAGGCCTAAACTAACATATTCATAATCGTATACTGACATTGATCCCTGATCTATCCGACAATAATGTTTGTATTTCACTGTTTTGCCTCCATCTCTATTAGAGGACAACCCAAACAAGACACTTTTAGGACTAAACTACCATATTCATAATCGTATACTGACATTGTTCCCTGATCTCTCCGACAATAATGTTTGTATTTCACTGTTTTGCCTCCATCTCTATTAGAGGACAACACAAACTAGACACTTTCAGGACTAAACTACCATATTCATAATCGTATACTGACATTGTGCCCTGATCTATCCAACAATAATGTTTGTATTTCACTGTTTTGCCTCCATCTCTATTAGAGGACAACCCAAACAAGACACTTTCAGGACTAAACTACCATATTCATAATCGTATACTGACATTGATCCCTGATCTATCCGACAATAATGTTTGTATTTCACTGTTTTTCCTCCATCTCTATTAGAGGACAACCCAAACTAAACACTTTCAGGACTAAACTACCATATTCATAATCGTATACTAACATTGTGCCCTGATCTATCCGACAATAATGTTTGTATTTCACTGTTTTGCCTACCTCTCTATTAGAAGACAACCCACACAAGACACTTTCAGGACTAAACTACCATATTCATAATCGTATACTGATATTGTTCCCTGATCTCTCCGACAATAATGTTTGTATTTCACTGTTTTGCCTACCTCTCTATTAGAGGACAACACAAACTAGACACTTTCAGGACTAAACTACCATATTCATAATCGTATACTGACATTGTGCCCTGATCTATCCGACAAAAATGTTTGTATTTCACTGTTTTGCCTCCATCTCTATTAGAGGACAACCCAAACTAGACACTTTCTGGACTAAACAACCATAATCATAATCGTATACTGACATTTTGCCCTGATCTATCCGACAATAATGTTTGTATTTCACTGCTTTGCCTACCTCTCTATTAGAGGACAACACAAACTAGACACTTTCAGGACTAAACTACCATATTCATAATCGTATACTGACATTGTGCCCTGATCTATCCGACAATAATGTTTGTATTTCACTGTTTTGCCTCCATCTCTATTAGAGGACAACCCAAACTAGACACTTTCTGGACTAAACAACCATAATCATAATCGTATACTGACATTTTGCCCTAATCTATCCGACAATAATGTTTGTATTTCACTGCTTTGCCTACCTCTCTATTAGAGGACAACACAAACTAGACACTTTCAGGACTAAACTACCATATTCATAATCGTATACTGACATTGTGCCCTGATCTCTCCGACAATAATGTTTGTATTTCACTGTTTTGCCTACATCTCTATTAGAGGACAACCCAAACAAGACACTTTCAGGACTAAACTACCATATTCATAATCGTATACTGACATTGTTCCCTGATCTCTCCGACAATAATGTTTGTATTTCACTGTTTTGCCTACCTCTCTATTAGAGGACAACCCAAACTAGACACTTTCAGGACTAAACTACCATATTCATAATCGTATACTGACATTGATCCCTGATCTATCCGACAGTAATGTTTGTATTTCACTGTTTTGCCTCCATCTCTATTAGAAGACAACCCAAACAAGACACTTTTAGGACTAAACTACCATATTCATAATCGTATACTGACATTGTTCCCTGATCTCTCCGACAATAATGTTTGTATTTCACTGTTTTGCCTCCATCTCTATTAGAGGACAACCCAAACAAGACACTTTCAGGACTAAACTACCATATTCATAATCGTATACTGACATTGATCCCTGATCTATCCAACAATAATGTTTGTATTTCACTGTTTTGCCTCCATCTCTATTAGAGGACAACCCAAACAAGACACTTTCAGGACTAAACTACCATATTCATAATCGTATACTGACATTGATCCCTGATCTATCCGACAATAATGTTTGTATTTCACTGTTTTGCCTCCATCTCTATTAGAGGACAACCCAAACTAAACACTTTCAGGACTAAACTACCATATTCATAATCGTATACTAACATTGTGCCCTGATCTATCCGACAATAATGTTTGTATTTCACTGTTTTGCCTACCTCTCTATTAGAAGACAACCCACACAAGACACTTTCAGGACTAAACTACCATATTCATAATCGTATACTGACATTGTTCCCTGATCTCTCCGACAATAATGTTTGTATTTCACTGTTTTGCCTACCTCTTTATTAGAGGACAACACAAACTAGACACTTTCAGGACTAAACTACCATATTCATAATCGTATACTGACATTGTGCCCTGATCTATCCAACAATAATGTTTGTATTTCACTGTTTTGCCTCCATCTCTATTAGAGGACAACCCAAACTAGACACTTTCTGGACTAAACAACCATAATCATAATCGTATACTGACATTTTGCCCTGATCTATCCGACAATAATGTTTGTATTTCACTGCTTTGCCTACCTCTCTATTAGAGGACAACACAAACTAAACACTTTCAGGACTAAACTACCATATTCATAATCGTATACTGACATTGTGCCCTGATCTATCCGACAATAATGTTTGTATTTCACTGTTTTGCCTCCATCTCTATTAGAGGACAACCCAAACTAGACACTTTCTGGACTAAACAACCATAATCATAATCGTATACTGACATTTTGCCCTGATCTATCCGACAATAATGTTTGTATTTCACTGCTTTGCCTACCTCTCTATTAGAGGACAACCCAAACTAGACACTTTCAGGACTAAACTACCATATTCATAATCGTATACTGACATTGTTCCCTGATCTATCCGACAATAATGTTTGTATTTCACTGCTTTGCCTACCTCTCTATTAGAGGACAACCCACACAAGACACTTTCAGGACTAAACTACCATATTCATAATCGTATACTGACATTGTTCCCTGATCTCTCCGACAATAATGTTTGTATTTCACTGTTTTGCCTACATCTCTATTAGAGGACAACCCAAACTAGACACTTTCAGGACTAAACTACCATATTCATAATCGTATACTAACATTGTGCCCTGATCTATCCGACAATAATGCTTGTATTTCACTGTTTTGCCTACCTCTCTATTAGAGGACAACCCACACAAGACACTTTCAGGACTAAACTACCATATTCATAATCGTATACTGACATTGTTCCCTGATCTCTCCGACAATAATGTTTGTATTTCACTGTTTTGCCTACCTCTCTATTAGAGGACAACCCAAACTAGACACTTTCAGGACTAAACTACCATATTCATAATCGTATACTGACATTTTGCCCTGATCTCTCCGACAATAATGTTTGTATTTCACTGTTTTGCCTCCATCTCTATTAGAGGACAACCCAAACAAGACACTTTCAGGACTAAACTACCATATTCATAATCGTATACTGACATTGTGCCCTGATCTATCCGACAATAATGTTTGTATTTCACTGTTTTGCCTACATCTCTATTCACAGACCACCCACACAAGACACTTTCAGGACTAAACTACCATATTCATAATCGTATACTGACATTGTTCCCTGATCTCTCCGACAATAATGTTTGTATTTCACTGTTTTGCCTACCTCTCTATTAGAGGACAACCCACACAAGACACTTTCCGGACTAAACTACCATATTCATAATCGTATACTGACATTGTTCCCTGATCTCTCCGACAATAATGTTTGTATTTGACTGTTTTGCCTACATCTCTATTAGAGGACAACCCACACAAGACACTTTCAGGACTAAACTACCATATTCATAATCGTATACTAACATTTTGCCCTGATCTATCCGACAATAATGTTTGTATTTCACTGTTTTGCCTCCATCCCTATTAGAGGACAACCCAAACAAGACACCTTCAGGACTAAACTACCATATTCATAATCGTATACTAACATTGTGCCCTGATCTATCCGATAATAATGTTTGTATTTCACTGTTTTTCCTACATCTCTATTAGAGGACCACCCAAACAAGACACTTTTAGGACTAAACTACCATATTCATAATCGTATACTGACATTGTTCCCTGATCTCTCCGACAATAATGTTTGTATTTCACTGTTTTGCCTCCATCTCTATTAGAGGACAACCCAAACAAGACACTTTCAGGACTAAACTACCATATTCATAATCGTATACTGACATTGATCCCTGATCTATCCAACAATAATGTTTGTATTTCACTGTTTTGCCTCCATCTCTATTAGAGGACAACCCACACAAGACACTTTCAGGACTAAACTACCATATTCATAATCGTATACTGACATTGTGCCCTGATTTATCCGACAATAATGTTTGTATTTCACTGTTTTGCCTACATCTCTATTAGAGGACAACCCAAACAAGACACTTTCAGGACTAAACTACCATATTCATAATCGTATACTGACATTGTTCCCTGATCTCTCCGACAATAATGTTTGTATTTCACTGCTTTGCCTACCTCTGTATTAGAGGACAACCCACACAAGACACTTTCCGGACTAAACTACCATATTCATAATCGTATACTGACATTGTTCCCTGATCTCTCCGACAATAATGTTTGTATTTCACTGTTTTGCCTACATCTCTATTAGAGGACAACCCACACAAGACACTTTCAGGACTAAACTACGATATTCATAATCGTATACTGACATTGTTCCCTGATCTCTCCGACGATAATGTTTGTATTTCACTGCTTTGCCTACCTCTCTATTAGAGGACAACCCACACAAGACACTTTCAGGACTAAACTACCATATTCATAATCGTATACTGACATTGTTCCCTGATCTCTCCGACAATAATGTTTGTATTTCACTGTTTTGCCTACATCTCTATTAGAGGACAACCCACACAAGACACTTTCAGGACTAAACTACCATATTCATAATCGTATACTGACATTGTGCCCTGATCTCTCCGACAATTATGTTTGTATTTCACTGTTTTGCCTACATCTCTATTAGAGGACAACCCACACAAGACACTTTCAGGACTAAACTACCATATTCATAATCGTATACTGACATTGTTCCCTGATCTATCCGACAATAATGTTTGTATTTCACTGTTTTGCCTACATCTCTATTAGAGGACAACCCACACAAGACACTTTCAGGACTAAACTACCATATTCATAATCGTATACTGACATTGTGCCCTGATCTATCCGACAATAATGTTTGTATTTCACTGTTTTGCCTACATCTCTATTAGAGGACAACCCACACAAGACACTTTCAGGACTAAACTACCATATTCATAATCGTATACTAACATTTTGCCCTGATCTCTCCGACAATAATGTTTGTATTTCACTGTTTTGCCTACCTCTCTATTCGAGGACCACCCACACAAGACACTTTCAGGACTAAACTACCATATTCATAATCGTATACTGACATTGTTCCCTGATCACTCCGACAATAATGTTTGTATTTCACTGTTTTGCCTACCTCTCTATTAGAGGACAACCCACACAAGACACTTTCCGGACTAAACTACCATATTCATAATCGTATACTGACATTGTTCCCTGATCTCTCCGACAATAATGTTTGTATTTCACTGTTTTGCCTACATCTCTATTAGAGGACAACCCAAACTAAACACTTTCAGGACTAAACTACCATATTCATAATTGTATACTAACATTTTGCCCTGATCTATCCGACAATAATGTTTGTATTTCACTGTTTTGCCTACATCCCTATTAGAGGACAACCAAAACAAGACACTTTCAGGACTAAACTACCATATTCATAATCGTATACTAACATTGTGCCCTGATCTATCCGACAATAATGTTTGTATTTCACTGTTTTGCCTACATCTCTATTAGAGGACCACCCAAACAAGACACTTTCAGGACTAAACTACCATATTCATAATCGTATACTGACATTGTTCCCTGATCTCTCCGACAATAATGTTTGTATTTCACTGTTTTGCCTACCTCTCTATTAGAAGACAACCCACACAAGACACTTTCAGGACTAAACTACCATATTCATAATCGTATACTGACATTGTGCCCTGATTTATCCGACAATAATGTTTGTATTTCACTGTTTTGCCTACATCTCTATTAGAGGACAACCCAAACAAGACACTTTCAGGACTAAACTACCATATTCATAATCGTATACTGACATTGTTCCCTGATCTCTCCGACAATAATGTTTGTATTTCACTGCTTTGCCTACCTCTCTATTAGAGGACAACCCACACAAGACACTTTCAGGACTAAACTACCATATTCATAATCGTATACTGACATTGTTCCCTGATCTCTCCGACAATAATGTTTGTATTTCACTGTTTTGCCTACATCTCTATTAGAGGACAACCCACACAAGACACTTTCAGGACTAAACTACGATATTCATAATCGTATACTGACATTGTTCCCTGATCTCTCCGACAATAATGTTTGTATTTCACTGCTTTGCCTACCTCTCTATTAGAGGACAACCCACACAAGACACTTTCAGGACTAAACTACCATATTCATAATCGTATACTGACATTGTTCCCTGATCTCTCCGACAATAATGTTTGTATTTCACTGTTTTGCCTCCATCTCTATTAGAGGACAACCCAAACAAGACACTTTCAGGACTAAACTACCATATTCATAATCGTATACTGACATTGATCCCTGATCTATCCGACAATAATGTTTGTATTTCACTGTTTTGCCTCCATCTCTATTAGAGGACAACCCAAACTAAACACTTTCAGGACTAAACTACCATATTCATAATCGTATACTGACATTGTTCCCTGATCTCTCCGACAATAATGTTTGTATTTCACTGTTTTGTCTACCTCTCTATTAGAGGACAACCCAAACAAGACACTTTCAGGACTAAACTACCATATTCATAATCGTATACTGACATTGTTCCCTGATCTCTCCGACAATAATGTTTGTATTTCACTGTTTTGCCTCCATCTCTATTAGAGGACAACCCAAACTAGACACTTTCTGGACTAAACAACCATATTCATAATCGTATACTGACATTTTGCCCTTATCTATCCGACAATAATGTTTGTATTTCACTGCTTTGCCTACCTCTCTATTAGAGGACAACACAAACTAGATACTTTCAGGACTAAACTACCATATTCATAATCGTATACTGACATTGTTCCCTGATCTCTCCGACGATAATGTTTGTATTTCACTGTTTTGCCTCCATCTCTATTAGAGGACAACCCAAACTAGACACTTTCTGGACTAAACTACCATAATCATAATCGTATACTGACATTTTGCCCTGATCTATCCGACAATAATGTTTGTATTTCACTGTTTTGCCTACATCCCTATTAGAGGACCACCCAAACAAGACACTTTCAGGACTAAACTATCATATTCATAATCGTATACTAACATTGTGCCCTAATCTATCCGACAATAATGTTTGTATTTCACTGTTTTGCCTACATCTTTATTAGAGGACATCCCAAACAAGACACTTTCAGGACTAAACTACCATATTCATTATCGTATACTGACATTGTGTCCTGGTCTATCCGACAATAATGTTTGTATTTCACTGTTTTGCCTACATCTTTATTAAAGGACAACCCAAACTAAACACTTTCAGGACTAAACTATCATATTCATAATCGTATACTGACATTTTGCCCTGATCTATCCGACAATAATGTTTGTATTTCACTGTTTTGCCTACATCCCTATTAGAGGACCACCCAAACAAGACACCTTCAGGACTAAACTACCATATTCATAATCGTATACTAACATTGTGCCCTGATCTATCCGATAATAATGTTTGTATTTCACTGTTTTGCCTACATCTCTATTAGAGGACCACCCAAACAAGACACTTTTAGGACTAAACTACCATATTCATAATCGTATACTGACATTGTTCCCTGATCTCTCCGACAATAATGTTTGTATTTCACTGCTTTGCCTCCCTCTCTATTAGAGGACAACCCACACAAGACACTTTCAGGACTAAACTACCATATTCATAATCGTATACTGACATTGTGCCCTGATCTATCCAACAATAATGTTTGTATTTCACTGTTTTGCCTCCATCTCTATTAGAGGACAACCAAAACAAGACACTTTCAGGACTACACTACCATATTCATAATCGTATACTGACATTGATCCCTGATCTATCCGACAATAATGTTTGTATTTCACTGTTTTGCCTCCATCTCTATTAGAGGACAACCCAAACTAAACACTTTCTGGACTAAACTACCATATTCATAATCGTATACTAACATTGTGCCCTGATTTATCTGACAATAATGTTTGTATTTCACTGTTTTGCCTACCTCTCTATTAGAGGACAACCCACACAAGACACTTTCAGGACTAAACTACCATATTCATAATCGTATACTGACATTGTGCCCTGATCTCTCCGACAATAATGTTTGTATTTCACTGTTTTGCCTCCATCTCTATTAGAGGACAACCCAAACTAGACACTTTCTGGACTAAACTACCATATTCATAATCGTATACTGACATTATTCCCTGATCTATCCGACAATAATGTTGTATTTCACTGCTTTGCCTACCTCTCCATTAGAGGACAACACAAACTACACACTTTCAGGACTAAACTACCATATTCATAATCGTATACTGACATTGTTCCCTGATCTCTCCGACAATAATGTTTGTATTTCACTGCTTTGCCTACCTCTCTATTAGAGGACAACCCACACAAGACACTTTCAGGACTAAACTACCATATTCATAATCGTATACTGACATTGTTCCCTGATCTATCCGACAATAATGTTTGTATTTCACTGCTTTGCCTACCTCTCTATTAGAGGACAACCCAAACTAAACACTTTCAGGACTAAACTACCATATTCATAATAGTATACTGACATTGTTCCCTGATCTCTCCGACAATAATGTTTGTATTTCACTGCTTTGCCTACCTCTCTATTAGAGGACAACCCACACAAGACACTTTCAGGACTAAACTACCATATTCATAATCATATACTGACATTGTTCCCTGATCTCTCCGACAATAATGTTTGTATTTCACTGTTTTGCCTACATCTCTATTAGAGGACAACCCAAACTAGACACTTTCAGGACTAAACTACCATATTCATAATCGTATACTAACATTGTGCCCTGATCTATCCGACAATAATGTTTGTATTTCACTGTTTTGCCTACCTCTCTATTAGAGGACAACCCACACAAGACACTTTCAGGACTAAACTACCATATTC
This sequence comes from Thysanoteuthis rhombus, assembly GCA_963457665.1. Classification (NCBI taxonomy): domain Eukaryota; kingdom Metazoa; phylum Mollusca; class Cephalopoda; order Oegopsida; family Thysanoteuthidae; genus Thysanoteuthis; species Thysanoteuthis major. Next base: position 21,257,124 of record OY735208.1, read on the forward strand.
ATAATCGTATACTGACATTGTTCCCTGATCTCTCCGACAATAATGTTTGTATTTCACTGTTTTGCCTACCTCTCTATTAGAGGACAACCCAAACTAGACACTTTCAGGACTAAACTACCATATTCATAATCGTATACTGACATTGTTCCCTGATCTCTCCGACAATAATGTTTGTATTTCACTGTTTTGCCTACATCTCTATTAGAGGACAACCCAAACGAGACACTTTCAGGACTAAACTACCATATTCATAATCGTATACTGACATTGTTCCCTGATCTCTCCGACAATAATGTTTGTATTTCACTGCTTTGCCTACCTCTCTATTAGAAGACAACCCAAACTAGACACTTTCAGGACTAAACTACCATATTCATAATCGTATACTGACATTGTTCCCTGATCTATCCGACAATAATGTTTGTATTTCACTGTTTTGCCTCCATCTCTATTAGAGGACAACCCACACAAGACACTTTCAGGACTAAACTACCATATTCATAATCGTATACTGACATTGTTCCCTGATCTATCCGACAATAATGTTTGTATTTCACTGTTTTGCCTCCATGTCTATTAGAGGACAACCCACACAAGACATTTTAAGGACTAAACAACCATATTCATAATCGTATACTGACATTGATCCCTGATCTATCCAACAATAATGTTTGTATTTCACTGTTTTGCCTACATCTCTATTAGAGGACAACCCACACAAGACACTTTCAGGACTAAACTACCATATTCATAATCGTATACTAACAGTTTGCCCTGATCTATCCGACAATAATGTTTGTATTTCACTGCTTTGCCTACCTCTCTATTAGAGGACAACCCAAACTAGACACTTTCAGGACTAAACTACGATATTCATAATCGTATACTGACATTGTTCCCTGATCTCTCCGACAATAATGTTTGTATTTCACTGCTTTGCCTACCTCTCTATTAGAGGACAACCCACACAAGACACTTTCAGGACTAAACTACCATATTCATAATCGTATACTGACATTGTTCCCTGATCTCTCCGACAATAATGTTTGTATTTCACTGCTTTGCCTACCTCTCTATTAGAGGACAACCCACACAAGACACTTTCAGGACTAAACTACCATATTCATAATCGTATACTGACATTGTTCCCTGATCTCTCCGACAATAATGTTTGTATTTCACTGTTTTGCCTACATCTCTATTAGAGGACAACCCAAACTAGACACTTTCAGGACTAAACTACCATATTCATAATCGTATACTAACATTGTTCCCTGATCTCTCCGACAATAATGTTTGTATTTCACTGCTTTGCCTACCTCTCTATTAGAGGACAACCCACACAAGACACTTTCAGGACTAAACTACCATATTCATAATCGTATACTGACATTGTGCCCTGATCTCTCCGACGATAATGTTTGTATTTCACTGCTTTGCCTACCTCTCTATTAGAGGACAACCCACACAAGACACTTTCAGGACTAAACTACCATATTCATAATCGTATACTGACATTGTGCCCTGATCTATCCGACAATAATGTTTGTATTTCACTGCTTTGCCTACCTCTCTATTAGAGGACAACCCACACAAGACACTTTCCGGACTAAACTACCATATTCATAATCGTATACTGACATTGTGCCCTGATTTCTCCGACAATAATGTTTGTATTTCACTGTTTTGCCTACCTCTCTATTAGAGGACAGCCCACACAAGACACTTTCAGGACTAAACTACCATATTCATAATCGTATACTAACATTGTTCCCTGATCTATCCGACAATAATGTTAGTATTTCACTGTTTTGCCTACATCCCTATTAGAGGACCACCCAAACAAGACACTTTCAGGACTAAACTACCATATTCATAATCGTATACTGACATTGATCCCTGATCTATCCAACAATAATGTTTGTATTTCACTGTTTTGCCTCCATCTCTATTAGAGGACAACCCAAACAAGACACTTTCAGGACTAAACTACCATATTCATAATCGTATACTGACATTGTTCCCTGATCTATCCGACAATAATGTTTGTATTTCACTGTTTTGCCTCCATCTCTATTAGAGGACAACCCAAACTAAACACTTTCAGGACTAAACTACCATATTCATAATCGTATACTAACATTGTGCCCTGATCTATCCGACAATAATGTTTGTATTTCACTGTTTTGCCTACCTCTCTATTAGAGGACAACCCACACAAGACACATTCAGGACTAAACTACCATATTCATAATCGTATACTGACATTGTTCCCTGATCTCTCCGACAATAATGTTTGTATTTCACTGTTTTGCCTCCATCTCTATTAGAGGACAACCCAAACTAGACACTTTCTGGACTAAACAACCATATTCATAATCGTATACTGACATTTTGCCCTGATCTATCCGACAATAATGTTTGTATTTCACTGCTTTGCCTACCTCTCTATTAGAGGACAACACAAACTAGATTCTTTCAGGACTAAACTACCATATTCATAATCGTATACTGACATTGTTCCCTGATCTCTCCGACGATAATGTTTGTATTTCACTGTTTTGCCTCCATCTCTATTAGAGGACAACCCAAACTAGACACTTTCTGGACTAAACTACCATAATCATAATCGTATACTGACATTTTGCCCTGATCTATCCGACAATAATGTTTGTATTTCACTGTTTTGCCTACATCCCTATTAGAGGACCTTCCAAACAAGACACCTTCAGGACTAAACTACCATATTCATAATCGTATACTGACATTGTGCCCTGATCTATCCGATAATAATGTTTGTATTTCACTGTTTTGCCTACATCTCTATTAGAGGACCACCCACACAAGACACTTTTAGGACTAAACTACCATATTCATAATCGTATACTGACATTGTTCCCTGATCTCTCCGACAATAATGTTTGTATTTCACTGTTTTGCCTCCCTCTCTATTAGAGGACAACCCAAACAAGACACTTTCAGGACTAAACTACCATATTCATAATCGTATACTGACATTGTGCCCTGATCTATCCAACAATAATGTTTGTATTTCACTGTTTTGCCTCCATCTCTATTAGAGGACAACCAAAACAAGACACTTTCAGGACTAAACTACCATATTCATAATTGTATACTGACATTGATCCCTGATCTATCCGACAATAATGTTTGTATTTCACTGTTTTGCCTCCATCTCTATTAGAGGACAACCCAAACTAAACACTTTCAGGACTAAACTACCATATTCATAATCGTATACTAACATTGTGCCCTGATTTATCCGACAATAATGTTTGTATTTCACTGTTTTGCCTACCTCTCTATTAGAGGACAACCCAAACTAGACACTTTCAGGACTAAACTACCATATTCATAATCGTATACTGACATTGTGCCCTGATCTCTCCGACAATAATGTTTGTATTTCACTGTTTTGCCTACATCTCTATTAGAGGACAACCCAAACTAGACACTTTCAGGACTAAACTACCATATTCATAATCGTATACTGACATTGTTCCCTGATCTCTCCGACAATAATGTTTGTATTTCACTGCTTTGCCTACCTCTCTATTAGAATACAACCCAAACTAGACACTTTCAGGACTAAACTACCATATTCATAATCGTATACTGACATTGTTCCCTGATCTATCCGACAATAATGTTTGTATTTCACTGTTTTGCCTACATCTCTATTAGAGGACAACCCACACAAGACACTTTCAGGACTAAACTACCATATTCATAATCGTATACTGACATTGTTCCCTGATCTATCCGACAATAATGTTTGTATTTCACTGTTTTGCCTCCATGTCTATTAGAGGACAACCCACACAAGACATTTTAAGGACTAAACAACCATATTCATAATCGTATACCGACATTGTTCCCTGATCTATCCAACAATAATGTTTGTATTTCACTGTTTTGCCTACATCTCTATTAGAGGACAACCCACACAAGACACTTTCAGGACTAAACTACCATATTCATAATCGTATACTGACATTGTGCCCTGATCTATCCGACAATAATATTTGTATTTCACTGTTTTGCCTACATCTCTATTAGAGGACAACCCACACAAGACACTTTCAGGACTAAACTACCATATTCATAATCGTATACTAACATTTTGCCCTGATCTATCCGACAATAATGTTTGTATTTCACTGCTTTGCCTACCTCTCTATTAGAGGACAACCCAAACTAGACACTTTCAGGACTAAACTACGATATTCATAATCGTATACTGACATTGTTCCCTGATCTCTCCGACAATAATGTTTGTATTTCACTGCTTTGCCTACCTCTCTATTAGAGGACAACCCACACAAGACACTTTCAGGACTAAACTACCATATTCATAATCGTATACTGACATTGTTCCCTGATCTCTCCGACAATAATGTTTTTATTTCACTGTTTTGCCTACCTCTCTATTAGAGGACAACCCACACAAGACACTTTCCGGACTAAACTACCATATTCATAATCGTATATTGACATTTTACCCTGATCTATCCGACAATAATGTTTGTATTTCACTGCTTTGCCTACCTCTCTATTAGAGGACAACCCACACAAGACACTTTCAGGACTAAACTACCATATTCATAATCGTATACTGACATTTTGCCCTGATCTATCCGACAATAATGTTTGTATTTCACTGTTTTGCCTACATCTCTATTAGAGGACCACCCAAACAAGACACTTTCAGGACTAAACTACCATTTTCATAATCGTATACTGACATTGTGCCCTGATCTATCCGACAATAATGTTTGTATTTCACTGTTTTGCCTCCATCTCTATTAGAGGACAACCCACACAAGACACTTTCAGGACTAAACTACCATATTCATAATCGTATACTGACATTGTTCCCTGATCTCTCCGACAAAAATGTTTGTATTTCACTGTTTTGCCTACCTCTCTATTAGAGGACAACCCACACAAGACACTTTCAGGACTAAACTACCATATTCATAATTGTATACTAACATTTTGCCCTGATCTATCCGACAATAATGTTTGTATTTCACTGTTTTGCCTACATCCCTATTAGAGGACCACCCAAACAAGACACTTTCAGGACTAAACTACCATATTCATAATCGTATACTGACATTTTGCCCTGATCTATCCGACAATAATGTTTGTATTTCACTGTTTTGCCTACATCTCTATTAGAGGACCACCCACACAAGACACTTTCAGGACTAAACTACCATATTCATAATCGTATACTGACATTGTTCCCTGATCTCTCCGACAATAATGTTTGTATTTCACTGTTTTGCCTACATCTCTATTAGAGGACAACCCACACAAGACACTTTCAGGACTAAACTACCATATTCATAATCGTATACTGACATTGTTCCCTGATCTCTCCGACAATAATGTTTGTATTTCACTGTTTTGCCTACATCTCTATTAGAGGACAACCCACACAAGACACTTTCAGGACTAAACTACCATATTCATAATCGTATACTGACATTTTGCCCTGATCTATCCGACAATAATGTTTGTATTTCACTGTTTTGCCTACATCTCTATTAGAGGACCACCCACACAAGACACTTTCAGGACTAAACTACCATATTCATAATCGTATACTGACATTTTGCCCTGATCTATCCGACAGTAATGTTTGTATTTCACTGTTTTGCCTCCATCTCTATTAGAGGACCACCCAAACAAGACACTTTCAGGACTAAACTACCATATTCATAATCGTATACTGACATTGTTCCCTGATCTCTCCGACAATAATGTTTGTATTTCACTGTTTTGCCTACCTCTCTATTAGAGGACAACCCACACAAGACACTTTCAGGACTAAACTACCATATTCATAATCGTATACTGACATTGTGCCCTGATCTATCCGACAATAATGTTTGTATTTCACTGTTTTGCCTACATCTCTATTAGAGGACAACCCACACAAGACACTTTCAGGACTAAACTACCATATTCATAATCGTATACTGACATTGTGCCCTGATCTATCCGACAATAATGTTTGTATTTCACTGTTTTGCCTACATCTCTATTAGAGGACCACCCACACAAGACTCTTTCAGGACTAAACTACCATATTCATAATCGTATACTGACATTGTTCCCTGATCTCTCCGACAATAATGTTTGTATTTCACTGCTTTGCCTACCTCTCTATTAGAGGACAACCCACACAAGACACTTTCAGGACTAAACTACCATATTCATAATCGTATACTGACATTGTTCCCTGATCTCTCCGACAATAATGTTTGTATATCACTGTTTTGCCTACATCTCTATTAGAGGACAACCCACACAAGACACTTTCAGGACTAAACTACCATATTCATAATCGTATACTGACATTGTGCCCTGATCTCTCCGACAATAATGTTTGTATTTCACTGTTTTGCCTACATCTCTATTAGAGGACCACCCAAACAAGACACTTTCAGGACTAAACTACGATATTCATAATCGTATACTGACATCGTTCCCTGATCTCTCCGACAATAATGTTTGTATTTCACTGCTTTGCCTACCTCTCTATTAGAGGACAACCCACACAAGACACTTTCAGGACTAAACTACCATATTCATAATCGTATACTGACATTGTGCCCTGATCTATCCGACAATAATGTTTGTATTTCACTGTTTTGCCTACCTCTCTATTAGAGGACCACCCAAACAAGACACTTTCAGGACTAAACTACGATATTCATAATCGTATACTGACATTGTTCCCTGATCTCTCCGACAATAATGTTTGTATTTCACTGCTTTGCCTACCTCTTTATTAGAGGACAACCCACACAAGACACTTTCAGGACTAAACTACCATATTCATAATCGTATACTGACATTGTTCCCTGATCTCTCCGACAATAATGTTTGTATTTCACTGTTTTGCCTACATCTCTATTAGAGGACAACCCACACAAGACACTTTCAGGACTAAACTACCATATTCATAATCGTATACTGACATTGTTCCCTGATCTCTCCGACAATAATGTTTGTATTTCACTGCTTTGCCTACCTCTCTATTAGAGGACAACCCAAACAAGACACTTTCAGGACTAAACTACCATATTCATAATCGTATACTGACATTTTGCCCTGATCTATCCGACAATAATGTTTGTATTTCAATGCTTTGCCTACCTCTGTATTAGAGGACAACCCACACAAGACACTTTCAGGACTAAACTACCATATTCATAATCGTATACTGACATTGTTCCCTGATCTCTCCGACAATAATGTTTGTATTTCACTGCTTTGCCTACATCTCTATTAGAGGACCACCCACACAAGACACTTTCTGGACTAAACTACCATATTCATAATCGTATACTGACATTGTTCCCTGATCTATCCGACAATAATGTTTGTATTTCACTGTTTTGCCTACATCTCTATTAGAGGACAACCCACACAAGACACTTTCAGGACTAAACTACCATATTCATAATCGTATACTGACATTGTTCCCTGATCTATCCGACAATAATGTTTGTATTTCACTGTTTTGCCTCCATGTCTATTAGAGGACAACCCACACAAGACATTTTAAGGACTAAACAACCATATTCATAATCGTATACCGACATTGTTCCCTGATCTATCCAACAATAATGTTTGTATTTCACTGTTTTGCCTACATCTCTATTAGAGGACAACCCACACAAGACACTTTCAGGACTAAACTACCATATTCATAATCGTATACTGACATTGTGCCCTGATCTATCCGACAATAATATTTGTATTTCACTGTTTTGCCTACATCTCTATTAGAGGACAACCCACACAAGACACTTTCAGGACTAAACTACGATATTCATAATCGTATACTGACATTGTTCCCTGATCTCTCCGACAATAATGTTTGTATTTCACTGCTTTGCCTACCTCTTTATTAGAGGACAACCCACACAAGACACTTTCAGGACTAAACTACCATATTCATAATCGTATACTGACATTGTTCCCTGATCTCTCCGACAATAATGTTTGTATTTCACTGCTTTGCCTACATCTCTATTAGAGGACCACCCACACAAGACACTTTCTGGACTAAACTACCATATTCATAATCGTATACTGACATTGTGCCCTGATCTATCCGACAATAATGTTTGTATTTCACTGTTTTGCCTACATCTCTATTAGAGGACCACCCACACAAGACACTTTCAGGACTAAACTACCATATTCATAATCGTATACTGACATTGTTCCCTGATCTCTCCGACAATAATGTTTGTATTTCACTGCTTTGCCTACCTCTCTATTAGAGGACAACCCAGACAAGACACTTTCAGGACTAAACTACCATATTCATAATCGTATACTGACATTGTTCCCTGATCTCTCCGACAATAATGTTTGTATTTCCCTGTTTTGCCTACCTCTCTATTAGAGGACAACCCAAACTAGACACTTTCAGGACTAAACTACCATATTCATAATCGTATACTGACATTGTGCCCTGATCTCTCCGACAATAATGTTTGTATTTCACTGTTTTGCCTACATCTCTATTAGAGGACAACCCAAACAAGACACTTTCAGGACTAAACTACCATATTCATAATCGTATACTGACATTGTTCCCTGATCTCTCCGACAATAATGTTTGTATTTCACTGCTTTGCCTACCTCTCTATTAGAATACAACCCAAACTAGACACTTTCAGGACTAAACTACCATATTCATAATCGTATACTGACATTGTTCCCTGATCTATCCGACAATAATGTTTGTATTTCACTGTTTTGCCTACATCTCTATTAGAGGACAACCCACACAAGACACTTTCAGGACTAAACTACCATATTCATAATCGTATACTGACATTGTTCCCTGATCTATCCGACAATAATGTTTGTATTTCACTGTTTTGCCTCCATGTCTATTAGAGGACAACCCACACAAGACATTTTAAGGACTAAACAACCATATTCATAATCGTATACTGACATTGTTCCCTGATCTATCCAACAATAATGTTTGTATTTCACTGTTTTGCCTACATCTCTATTAGAGGACAACCCACACAAGACACTTTCAGGACTAAACTACCATATTCATAATCGTATACTGACATTGTGCCCTGATCTATCCGACAATAATATTTGTATTTCACTGTTTTGCCTACATCTCTATTAGAGGACAACCCACACAAGACACTTTCAGGACTAAACTACCATATTCATAATCGTATACTAACATTTTGCCCTGATCTATCCGACAATAATGTTTGTATTTCACTGCTTTGCCTACCTCTCTATTAGAGGACAACCCAAACTAGACACTTTCAGGACTAAACTACGATATTCATAATCGTATACTGACATTGTTCCCTGATCTCTCCGACAATAATGTTTGTATTTCACTGCTTTGCCTACCTCTCTATTAGAGGACAACCCACACAAGACACTTTCAGGACTAAACTACCATATTCATAATCGTATACTGACATTGTTCCCTGATCTCTCCGACAATAATGTTTTTATTTCACTGTTTTGCCTACCTCTCTATTAGAGGACAACCCACACAAGACACTTTCCGGACTAAACTACCATATTCATAATCGTATATTGACATTTTACCCTGATCTATCCGACAATAATGTTTGTATTTCACTGCTTTGCCTACCTCTCTATTAGAGGACAACCCACACAAGACACTTTCAGGACTAAACTACCATATTCATAATCGTATACTGACATTTTGCCCTGATCTATCCGACAATAATGTTTGTATTTCACTGTTTTGCCTACATCTCTATTAGAGGACCACCCAAACAAGACACTTTCAGGACTAAACTACCATTTTCATAATCGTATACTGACATTGTGCCCTGATCTATCCGACAATAATGTTTGTATTTCACTGTTTTGCCTCCATCTCTATTAGAGGACAACCCACACAAGACACTTTCAGGACTAAACTACCATATTCATAATCGTATACTGACATTGTTCCCTGATCTCTCCGACAATAATGTTTGTATTTCACTGCTTTGCCTACATCTCTATTAGAGGACCACCCACACAAGACACTTTCTGGACTAAACTACCATATTCATAATCGTATACTGACATTGTGCCCTGATCTATCCGACAATAATGTTTGTATTTCACTGTTTTGCCTACATCTCTATTAGAGGACCACCCACACAAGACACTTTCAGGACTAAACTACCATATTCATAATCGTATACTGACATTGTTCCCTGATCTCTCCGACAATAATGTTTGTATTTCACTGCTTTGCCTACCTCTCTATTAGAGGACAACCCAGACAAGACACTTTCAGGACTAAACTACCATATTCATAATCGTATACTGACATTGTTCCCTGATCTCTCCGACAATAATGTTTGTATTTCCCTGTTTTGCCTACCTCTCTATTAGAGGACAACCCAAACTAGACACTTTCAGGACTAAACTACCATATTCATAATCGTATACTGACATTGTGCCCTGATCTCTCCGACAATAATGTTTGTATTTCACTGTTTTGCCTACATCTCTATTAGAGGACAACCCAAACAAGACACTTTCAGGACTAAACTACCATATTCATAATCGTATACTGACATTGTTCCCTGATCTCTCCGACAATAATGTTTGTATTTCACTGCTTTGCCTACCTCTCTATTAGAATACAACCCAAACTAGACACTTTCAGGACTAAACTACCATATTCATAATCGTATACTGACATTGTTCCCTGATCTATCCGACAATAATGTTTGTATTTCACTGTTTTGCCTACATCTCTATTAGAGGACAACCCACACAAGACACTTTCAGGACTAAACTACCATATTCATAATCGTATACTGACATTGTTCCCTGATCTATCCGACAATAATGTTTGTATTTCACTGTTTTGCCTCCATGTCTATTAGAGGACAACCCACACAAGACATTTTAAGGACTAAACAACCATATTCATAATCGTATACTGACATTGTTCCCTGATCTATCCAACAATAATGTTTGTATTTCACTGTTTTGCCTACATCTCTATTAGAGGACAACCCACACAAGACACTTTCAGGACTAAACTACCATATTCATAATCGTATACTGACATTGTGCCCTGATCTATCCGACAATAATATTTGTATTTCACTGTTTTGCCTACATCTCTATTAGAGGACAACCCACACAAGACACTTTCAGGACTAAACTACCATATTCATAATCGTATACTAACATTTTGCCCTGATCTATCCGACAATAATGTTTGTATTTCACTGCTTTGCCTACCTCTCTATTAGAGGACAACCCAAACTAGACACTTTCAGGACTAAACTACGATATTCATAATCGTATACTGACATTGTTCCCTGATCTCTCCGACAATAATGTTTGTATTTCACTGCTTTGCCTACCTCTCTATTAGAGGACAACCCACACAAGACACTTTCAGGACTAAACTACCATATTCATAATCGTATACTGACATTGTTCCCTGATCTCTCCGACAATAATGTTTTTATTTCACTGTTTTGCCTACCTCTCTATTAGAGGACAACCCACACAAGACACTTTCCGGACTAAACTACCATATTCATAATCGTATATTGACATTTTACCCTGATCTATCCGACAATAATGTTTGTATTTCACTGCTTTGCCTACCTCTCTATTAGAGGACAACCCACACAAGACACTTTCAGGACTAAACTACCATATTCATAATCGTATACTGACATTTTGCCCTGATCTATCCGACAATAATGTTTGTATTTCACTGTTTTGCCTACATCTCTATTAGAGGACCACCCAAACAAGACACTTTCAGGACTAAACTACCATTTTCATAATCGTATACTGACATTGTGCCCTGATCTATCCGACAATAATGTTTGTATTTCACTGTTTTGCCTCCATCTCTATTAGAGGACAACCCACACAAGACACTTTCAGGACTAAACTACCATATTCATAATCGTATACTGACATTGTTCCCTGATCTCTCCGACAAAAATGTTTGTATTTCACTGTTTTGCCTACCTCTCTATTAGAGGACAACCCACACAAGACACTTTCAGGACTAAACTACCATATTCATAATTGTATACTAACATTTTGCCCTGATCTATCCGACAATAATGTTTGTATTTCACTGTTTTGCCTACATCCCTATTAGAGGACCACCCAAACAAGACACTTTCAGGACTAAACTACCATATTCATAATCGTATACTGACATTTTGCCCTGATCTATCCGACAATAATGTTTGTATTTCACTGTTTTGCCTACATCTCTATTAGAGGACCACCCACACAAGACACTTTCAGGACTAAACTACCATATTCATAATCGTATACTGACATTGTTCCCTGATCTCTCCGACAATAATGTTTGTATTTCACTGTTTTGCCTACATCTCTATTAGAGGACAACCCACACAAGACACTTTCAGGACTAAACTACCATATTCATAATCGTATACTGACATTGTTCCCTGATCTCTCCGACAATAATGTTTGTATTTCACTGTTTTGCCTACATCTCTATTAGAGGACAACCCACACAAGACACTTTCAGGACTAAACTACCATATTCATAATCGTATACTAACATTTTGCCCTGATCTATCCGACAATAATGTTTGTATTTCACTGTTTTGCCTACATCCCTATTAGAGGACCACCCAAACAAGACACTTTCAGGACTAAACTACGATATTCATAATCGTATACTGACATCGTTCCCTGATCTCTCCGACAATAATGTTTGTATTTCACTGCTTTGCCTACCTCTTTATTAGAGGACAACCCACACAAGACACTTTCAGGACTAAACTACCATATTCATAATCGTATACTGACATTTTGCCCTGATCTATCCGACAGTAATGTTTGTATTTCACTGTTTTGCCTCCATCTCTATTAGAGGACAACCCACACAAGACACTTTCAGGACTAAACTACCATATTCATAATCGTATACTGACATTGTGCCCTGATCTCTCCGACAATAATGTTTGTATTTCACTGTTTTGCCTACCTCTCTATTAGAGGACAACCCACACAAGACACTTTCAGGACTAAACTACCATATTCATAATCGTATACTGACATTGTGCCCTGATCTATCCGACAATAATGTTTGTATTTCACTGTTTTGCCTACATCTCTATTAGAGGACAACCCACACAAGACACTTTCAGGACTAAACTACCATATTCATAATCGTATACTGACATTGTGCCCTGATCTCTCCGACAATAATGTTTGTATTTCACTGTTTTGCCTACATCTCTATTAGAGGACCACCCAAACAAGACACTTTCAGGACTAAACTACGATATTCATAATCGTATACTGACATCGTTCCCTGATCTCTCCGACAATAATGTTTGTATTTCACTGCTTTGCCTACCTCTCTATTAAAGGACAACCCACACAAGACACTTTCAGGACTAAACTACCATATTCATAATCGTATACTGACATTGTGCCCTGATCTATCCGACAATAATGTTTGTATTTCACTGTTTTGCCTACCTCTCTATTAGAGGACCACCCAAACAAGACACTTTCAGGACTAAACTACGATATTCATAATCGTATACTGACATTGTTCCCTGATCTCTCCGACAATAATGTTTGTATTTCACTGCTTTGCCTACCTCTTTATTAGAGGACAACCCACACAAGACACTTTCAGGACTAAACTACCATATTCATAATCGTATACTGACATTGTTCCCTGATCTCTCCGACAATAATGTTTGTATTTCACTGTTTTGCCTACATCTCTATTAGAGGACAACCCACACAAGACACTTTCAGGACTAAACTACCATATTCATAATCGTATACTGACATTGTTCCCTGATCTCTCCGACAATAATGTTTGTATTTCACTGCTTTGCCTACCTCTCTATTAGAGGACAACCCACACAAGACACTTTCAGGACTAAACTACCATATTCATAATTGTATACTGACATTTTGCCCTGATCTATCCGACAATAATGTTTGTATTTCAATGCTTTGCCTACCTCTGTATTAGAGGACAACCCACACAAGACACTTTCAGGACTAAACTACCATATTCATAATCGTATACTGACATTGTTCCCTGATCTCTCCGACAATAATGTTTGTATTTCACTGCTTTGCCTACATCTCTATTAGAGGACCACCCACACAAGACACTTTCTGGACTAAACTACCATATTCATAATCGTATACTGACATTGTGCCCTGATCTATCCGACAATAATGTTTGTATTTCACTGTTTTGCCTACATCTCTATTAGAGGACCACCCACACAAGACACTTTCAGGACTAAACTACCATATTCATAATCGTATACTGACATTGTTCCCTGATCTCTCCGACAATAATGTTTGTATTTCACTGCTTTGCCTACCTCTCTATTAGAGGACAACCAAGACAAGACACTTTCAGGACTAAACTACCATATTCATAATCGTATACTGACATTGTTCCCTGATCTCTCCGACAATAATGTTTGTATTTCACTGTTTTGCCTACATCTCTATTAGAGGACAACCCACACAAGACACTTTCAGGACTAAACTACCATATTCATAATCGTATACTGACATTGTGCCCTGATCTATCCTACAATAATGTTTGTATTTCACTGTTTTGCCTACCTCTCTATTAGAGGACAACCCACACAAGACACTTTCCGGACTAAACTACCATATTCATAATTGTATACTAACATTTTGCCCTGATCTATCCGACAATAATGTTTGTATTTCACTGTTTTGCCTACATCCCTATTAGAGGACCACCCAAACAAGACACTTTCAGGACTAAACTACCATATTCATAATCGTATACTGACATTTTGCCCTGATCTATCCGACAATAATGTTTGTATTTCACTGTTTTGCCTACATCTCTATTCGAGGACCACCCACACAAGACACTTTCAGGACTAAACTACCATATTCATTATCGTATACTGACATTGTTCCCTGATCTCTCCGACAATAATGTTTGTATTTCACTGTTTTGCCTACATCTCTATTAGAGGACAACCCACACAAGACACTTTCAGGACTAAACTACCATATTCATAATCGTATACTGACATTGTTCCCTGATCTCTCCGACAATAATGTTTGTATTTCACTGTTTTGCCTACATCTCTATTAGAGGACAACCCTCACAAGACACTTTCAGGACTAAACTACCATATTCATAATCGTATACTAACATTTTGCCCTGATCTATCCGACAATAATGTTTGTATTTCACTGTTTTGCCTACATCCCTATTAGAGGACCACCCAAACAAGACACCTTCAGGACTAAACTACCATATTCATAATCGTATACTGACATTTTGCCCTGATCTATCCGACAGTAATGTTTGTATTTCACTGTTTTGCCTCCATCTCTATTAGAGGACCACCCAAACAAGACACTTTCAGGACTAAACTACCATATTCATAATCGTATACTGACATTGTGCCCTGATCTCTCCGACAATAATGTTTGTATTTCACTGTTTTGCCTACCTCTCTATTAGAGGACAACCCACACAAGACACTTTCAGGACTAAACTACCATATTCATAATCGTATACTGACATTGTGCCCTGATCTATCCGACAATAATGTTTGTATTTCACTGTTTTGCCTACATCTCTATTAGAGGACAACCCACACAAGACACTTTCAGGACTAAACTACCATATTCATAATCGTATACTGACATTGTGCCCTGATCTCTCCGACAATAATGTTTGTATTTCACTGTTTTGCCTACATCTCTATTAGAGGACCACCCAAACAAGACACTTTCAGGACTAAACTACGATATTCATAATCGTATACTGACATCGTTCCCTGATCTCTCCGACAATAATGTTTGTATTTCACTGCTTTGCCTACCTCTCTATTAAAGGACAACCCACACAAGACACTTTCAGGACTAAACTACCATATTCATAATCGTATACTGACATTGTGCCCTGATCTATCCGACAATAATGTTTGTATTTCACTGTTTTGCCTACCTCTCTATTAGAGGACCACCCAAACAAGACACTTTCAGGACTAAACTACGATATTCATAATCGTATACTGACATTGTTCCCTGATCTCTCCGACAATAATGTTTGTATTTCACTGCTTTGCCTACCTCTTTATTAGAGGACAACCCACACAAGACACTTTCAGGACTAAACTACCATATTCATAATCGTATACTGACATTGTTCCCTGATCTCTCCGACAATAATGTTTGTATTTCACTGTTTTGCCTACATCTCTATTAGAGGACAACCCACACAAGACACTTTCAGGACTAAACTACCATATTCATAATCGTATACTGACATTGTTCCCTGATCTCTCCGACAATAATGTTTGTATTTCACTGCTTTGCCTACCTCTCTATTAGAGGACAACCCACACAAGACACTTTCAGGACTAAACTACCATATTCATAATTGTATACTGACATTTTGCCCTGATCTATCCGACAATAATGTTTGTATTTCAATGCTTTGCCTACCTCTGTATTAGAGGACAACCCACACAAGACACTTTCAGGACTA
Organism: Thysanoteuthis rhombus; assembly: GCA_963457665.1. Lineage (NCBI taxonomy): Eukaryota > Metazoa > Mollusca > Cephalopoda > Oegopsida > Thysanoteuthidae > Thysanoteuthis > Thysanoteuthis major. The sequence continues at coordinate 21,273,736 of OY735208.1, forward strand.
AACTACCATATTCATAATCGTATACTGACATTGTTCCCTGATCTCTCCGACAATAATGTTTGTATTTCACTGCTTTGCCTACATCTCTATTAGAGGACCACCCACACAAGACACTTTCTGGACTAAACTACCATATTCATAATCGTATACTGACATTGTGCCCTGATCTATCCGACAATAATGTTTGTATTTCACTGTTTTGCCTACATCTCTATTAGAGGACCACCCACACAAGACACTTTCAGGACTAAACTACCATATTCATAATCGTATACTGACATTGTTCCCTGATCTCTCCGACAATAATGTTTGTATTTCACTGCTTTGCCTACCTCTCTATTAGAGGACAACCAAGACAAGACACTTTCAGGACTAAACTACCATATTCATAATCGTATACTGACATTGTTCCCTGATCTCTCCGACAATAATGTTTGTATTTCACTGTTTTGCCTACATCTCTATTAGAGGACAACCCACACAAGACACTTTCAGGACTAAACTACCATATTCATAATCGTATACTGACATTGTGCCCTGATCTATCCTACAATAATGTTTGTATTTCACTGTTTTGCCTACCTCTCTATTAGAGGACAACCCACACAAGACACTTTCCGGACTAAACTACCATATTCATAATTGTATACTAACATTTTGCCCTGATCTATCCGACAATAATGTTTGTATTTCACTGTTTTGCCTACATCCCTATTAGAGGACCACCCAAACAAGACACTTTCAGGACTAAACTACCATATTCATAATCGTATACTGACATTTTGCCCTGATCTATCCGACAATAATGTTTGTATTTCACTGTTTTGCCTACATCTCTATTCGAGGACCACCCACACAAGACACTTTCAGGACTAAACTACCATATTCATTATCGTATACTGACATTGTTCCCTGATCTCTCCGACAATAATGTTTGTATTTCACTGTTTTGCCTACATCTCTATTAGAGGACAACCCACACAAGACACTTTCAGGACTAAACTACCATATTCATAATCGTATACTGACATTGTTCCCTGATCTCTCCGACAATAATGTTTGTATTTCACTGTTTTGCCTACATCTCTATTAGAGGACAACCCTCACAAGACACTTTCAGGACTAAACTACCATATTCATAATCGTATACTAACATTTTGCCCTGATCTATCCGACAATAATGTTTGTATTTCACTGTTTTGCCTACATCCCTATTAGAGGACCACCCAAACAAGACACCTTCAGGACTAAACTACCATATTCATAATCGTATACTGACATTTTGCCCTGATCTATCCGACAGTAATGTTTGTATTTCACTGTTTTGCCTCCATCTCTATTAGAGGACCACCCAAACAAGACACTTTCAGGACTAAACTACCATATTCATAATCGTATACTGACATTGTTCCCTGATCTCTCCGACAATAATGTTTGTATTTCACTGTTTTGCCTACCTCTCTATTAGAGGACAACCCACACAAGACACTTTCAGGACTAAACTACCATATTCATAATCGTATACTGATATTGTGCCCTGATCTATCCGACAATAATGTTTGTATTTCACTGTTTTGCCTACATCTCTATTAGAGGACAACCCACACAAGACACTTTCAGGACTAAACTACCATATTCATAATCGTATACTGACATTGTGCCCTGATCTATCCTACAATAATGTTTGTATTTCACTGTTTTGCCTACATCTCTATTAGAGGACCACCCACACAAGACACTTTCAGGACTAAACTACCATATTCATAATCGTATACTGACATTGTTCCCTGATCTCTCCGACAATAATGTTTGTATTTCACTGCTTTGCCTACCTCTCTATTAGAGGACAACCCACACAAGACACTTTCAGGACTAAACTACCATATTCATAATCGTATACTGACATTGTTCCCTGATCTCTCCGACAATAATGTTTGTATTTCACTGTTTTGCCTACATCTCTATTAGAGGACAACCCACACAAGACACTTTCAGGACTAAACTACCATATTCATAATCGTATACTGACATTGTGCCCTGATCTATCCGACAATAATGTTTGTATTTCACTGTTTTGCCTACATCTCTATTAGAGGACCACCCAAACAAGACACTTTCAGGACTAAACTACGATATTCATAATCGTATACTGACATTGTTCCCTGATCTCTCCGACAATAATGTTTGTATTTCACTGCTTTGCCTACCTCTCTATTAGAGGACAACCCACACAAGACACTTTCAGGACTAAACTACCATATTCATAATCGTATACTGACATTGTGCCCTGATCTATCCGACAATAATGTTTGTATTTCACTGTTTTGCCTACATCTCTATTAGAGGACCACCCAAACAAGACACTTTCAGGACTAAACTACGATATTCATAATCGTATACTGACATTGTTCCCTGATCTCTCCGACAATAATGTTTGTATTTCACTGCTTTGCCTACCTCTCTATTAGAGGACAACCCACACAAGACACTTTCAGGACTAAACTACCATATTCATAATCGTATACTGACATTGTTCCCTGATCTCTCCGACAATAATGTTTGTATTTCACTGTTTTGCCTACATCTCTATTAGAGGACAACCCACACAAGACACTTTCAGGACTAAACTACCATATTCATAATCGTATACTGACATTGTTCCCTGATCTCTCCGACAATAATGTTTGTATTTTACTGCTTTGCCTACCTCTCTATTAGAGGACAACCCACACAAGACACTTTCAGGACTAAACTACCATATTCATAATCGTATACTGACATTTTGCCCTGATCTATCCGACAATAATGTTTGTATTTCAATGCTTTGCCTACCTCTGTATTAGAGGACAACCCACACAAGACACTTTCAGGACTAAACTACCATATTCATAATCGTATACTGACATTGTTCCCTGATCTCTCCGACAATAATGTTTGTATTTCACTGCTTTGCCTACATCTCTATTAGAGGATCACCCACACAAGACACTTTCAGGACTAAACTACCATATTCATAATCGTATACTGACATTGTGCCCTGATCTATCCGACAATAATGTTTGTATTTCACTGTTTTGCCTACATCTCTATTAGAGGACCACCCACACAAGACACTTTCAGGACTAAACTACCATATTCATAATCGTATACTGACATTGTTCCCTGATCTCTCCGACAATAATGTTTGTATTTCACTGCTTTGCCTACCTCTCTATTAGAGGACAACCCAGACAAGACACTTTCAGGACTAAACTACCATATTCATAATCGTATACTGACATTGTTCCCTGATCTCTCCGACAATAATGTTTGTATTTCACTGTTTTGCCTATATCTCTATTAGAGGACAACCCACACAAGACACTTTCAGGACTAAACTACCATATTCATAATCGTATACTGACATTGTGCCCTGATCTATCCGACAATAATGTTTGTATTTCACTGTTTTGCCTACATCTCTATTAGAGGACCACCCACACAAGACACTTTCAGGACTAAACTACCATATTCATAATCGTATACTGACATTGTTCCCTGATCTCTCCGACAATAATGTTTGTATTTCACTGCTTTGCCTACCTCTCTATTAGAGGACAACCCACACAAGACACTTTCAGGACTAAACTACCATATTCATAATCGTATACTGACATTGTTCCCTGATCTCTCCGACAATAATGTTTGTATTTCACTGCTTTGCCTACCTCTCTATTAGAGGACAACCCACACAAGACACTTTCAGGACTAAACTACCATATTCATAATCGTATACTGACATTGTGCCCTGATCTATCCGACAATAATGTTTGTATTTCACTGTTTTGCCTACATCTCTATTAGAGGACCACCCAAACAAGACACTTTCAGGACTAAACTACCATATTCATAATCGTATACTGACATTGTTCCCTGATCTCTCCGACAATAATGTTTGTATTTCACTGCTTTGCCTACCTCTCTATTAGAGGACAACCCACACAAGACACTTTCAGGACTAAACTACCATATTCATAATCGTATACTGACATTGTTCCCTGATCTCTCCGACAATAATGTTTGTATTTCACTGTTTTGCCTACATCTCTATTAGAGGACAAGCCAAACAAGACACTTTCAGGACTAAACTACCATATTCATAATCGTATACTGACATTGTTCCCTGATCTCTCCGACGATAATGTTTGTATTTCACTGCTTTGCCTACCTCTCTATTAGAGGACAACCCACACAAGACACTTTCAGGACTAAACTACCATATTCATAATCGTATACTGACATTTTGCCCTGATCTATCCGACAATAATGTTTGTATTTCAATGCTTTGCCTACCTCTGTATTAGAGGACAACCCACACAAGACACTTTCAGGACTAAACTACCATATTCATAATCGTATACTGACATTGTGCCCTGATCTCTCCGACAATAATGTTTGTATTTCACTGCTTTGCCTACATCTCTATTAGAGGACCACCCACACAAGACACTTTCAGGACTAAACTACCATATTCATAATCGTATACTGACATTGTGCCCTGATCTATCCGACAATAATGTTTGTATTTCACTGTTTTGCCTACATCTCTATTAGAGGACCACCCACACAAGACACTTTCAGGACTAAACTACCATATTCATAATCGTATACTGACATTGTTCCCTGATCTCTCCGACAATAATGTTTGTATTTCACTGCTTTGCCTACCTCTCTATTAGAGGACAACCCAGACAAGACACTTTCAGGACTAAACTACCATATTCATAATCGTATACTGACATTGTTCCCTGATCTCTCCGACAATAATGTTTGTATTTCACTGTTTTGCCTACATCTGTATTAGAGGACAACCCACACAAGACACTTTCAGGACTAAACTACCATATTCATAATCGTATACTGACATTGTGCCCTGATCTATCCTACAATAATGTTTGTATTTCACTGTTTTGCCTACATCTCTATTAGAGGACCACCCAAACAAGACACTTTCAGGACTAAACTACCATATTCATAATCGTATACTGACATTGTTCCCTGATCTCTCCGACAATAATGTTTGTATTTCACTGCTTTGCCTACCTCTCTATTAGAGGACAACCCACACAAGACACTTTCAGGACTAAACTACCATATTCATAATCGTATACTGACATTGTGCCCTGATCTATCCGACAATAATGTTTGTATTTCACTGTTTTGCCTACATCTCTATTAGAGGACCACCCAAACAAGACACTTTCAGGACTAAACTACGATATTCATAATCGTATACTGACATTGTTCCCTGATCTCTCCGACAATAATGTTTGTATTTCACTGCTTTGCCTACCTCTCTATTAGAGGACAACCCACACAAGACACTTTCAGGACTAAACTACCATATTCGTAATCGTATACTGACATTGTTCCCTGATCTCTCCGACAATAATGTTTGTATTTCACTGTTTTGCCTACATCTCTATTAGAGGACAACCCACACAAGACACTTTCAGGACTAAACTACCATATTCATAATCGTATACTGACATTGTTCCCTGATCTCTCCGACAATAATGTTTGTATTTCACTGCTTTGCCTACCTCTCTATTAGAGGACAACCCAAACAAGACACTTTCAGGACTAAACTACCATATTCATAATCGTATTCTAACATTTTGCCCTGATCTATCCGACAATAATGTTTGTATTTCACTGTTTTGCCTACATCTCTATTAGAGGACAACCCAAACAAGACTCTTTCAGGACTAAACTACCATATTCGTAATCGTATACTGACATTGTTCCCTGATCTCTCCGACAATAATGTTTGTATTTCACTGTTTTGCTTACCTCTCTATTAGAGGACAACCCACACAAGACACTTTCAGGACTAAACTACCATATTCATAATCGTATACTGACATTGTGCCCTGATCTCTCCGACAATAATGTTTGTATTTCACTGTTTTGCCTACATTTCTATTAGAGGACAAGCCAAACAAGACACTTTCAGGACTAAAGTATCATATTCATAATCGTATGTTAACATTGTGCCCTGATCTATCCGACAATAATGTTCAGGCCAACCAAGAGCATCTAATATATTTTTTTCGGATGTACAAAAAGGTGAGAGCTGAAGATCTTGATATGGGAATTGTCGCCGAAATTCAAAGCTAAGAGATCATCTGTGGTTTCAATATACTGCCATACGATGTATCTCTTAACAGCCAAATGACTACCCTCAAAACTTGCCATTAATTCATTCACCACCATCCAACTTCTCGACTATATTCACGGCATTGCTGAAACTGGTACTGATTGCATTTAGGATAGGAACACATCCTTGTGACAGTGGATTTGGCGATTCATAGAGAGCCAGAACAGCTTAATGGTAAGATGACTTCAAGATTTGTTGGGATGCATCTGACTATGACATTTATTGCTTCAATAGGTTAACTACTCAGTGATGGTGGCTCCAAGAGATTATTTCATCCTCAAAATGCTTCATGAAAAGCATTACGCTTGGCCAATTTGTGGTCTGAAGATTTTACATGCAACATTGATAGACCTGTACCTAGCCTCAGCAGAGAAGTTTGCTGGGGCCAATGGGCTACCTTGAGTTTATGACGAAATCAATGATCTTGATGACGGTTTCCAAGCGAATAACTCGGCAATGGTGAAAGCTTAGTGCTTTGAAATAGAATATAGAGTGTTTGTGACAGTATCCCAAGTAGACTGCAGGAATCGATCAGTCACATTGCTTTTGGAGGCCGTTATCTTGAAGTTTCATTAGTACTGTTGAGGCAGACTTCTTGATGCAATTTGGAAACAGTCAATTTTTTTTAGCAGGAAGGGTCAGCTATGTCAACTGTACCCTTGTCTAGGTACTTGAGATGAAGAAATTGGAATTGACTCATCCTGCCACTTACCAGCGTTGGTTTTTAGATGAAAGAATGAAACCACATTCAACTGAGTCGACAAATGAAGCCTTGAAGCAGACCATAAACTGAGAGGCTAAAGGTGTTGGTGGGGTAACTGGCTTCACACTTCAGAAAAATACCCATGTCTTGCCACGATGGCTCCTGAAGATATTTAACAGGAATATGCAGAGGAATTCAAGCGTGTATGCAGCTTGAAACGAGACAAGAAGGATCATAAGAAGCTGGAGAATGTGGATGGCCAGGGATGCTGCTGATGCATCATGAACCACTGCCAGCATCCATTTGATTTCACAAAATTTATTAGCATATATGTGGTGGACAATACCAATGATTGCATCCCAGGCAGAAAGTTGCTTATACTTGCAGAAGGGTTCAAGGATGGTCAAGTGGTTGTTATGGTATCTTGTGATGGTCCTGGGGATATCACTGAGTATTTCAATAGTCAAGAAGATACCAACACTCGAATGGTCCTCCATGCAGTACATCTCGCCCCTGAGTATCAACGAACCATCACCCAGACTGACGGCACAGAGTCTTAGTAATCCTTCTCCGCTACCGTAGCCGTGGTATGATGACCGAGGAAGTTTACACGTATAAGATAGCATGAGAAGTTGCTAAAGAAGTTTGTTAGTGTTTGCATGCTTTCACCGCTTTATGACACTACCAACTCTTTATTTGGAATGGGAAAGAACACCGCATAATCAATATTGCAACCTAATTGAATCTGGATGTTCTATCCATTGGGTTAGGCCAATTTGACCAATTGGGTGCTTGGTTGGGACCAGCTAGGACTTTTGGAGCAGTAATCTACGGGAAAAAGATGTAAGACACTAAATAAATTACGGCATTTGTATGCAACCGCCACAGATAAACCTACCATGCAGTTACCTCCTACTTGGAATTTCTTTATGCCGCATGTTCACATTAATCTGGTGTCACACAATTCTGGATAGTTCCTTGACACATCGGAACTCCACCCAGTGATACCTACCCAAGAATCAACAACCACTGAAGTCAGAGACATCACCCATTTGTACTGTAAAGATAGTGACTGTAAACAAGGCTGCTGCTGAGCGTGTGTTCTAGTGGGCCTCAAATGCAGTTGTGAAAACTCTCCAAATGCGCCATCTTGTTCTTTGTATTTGGAGGACTGAGGTGAAAATGATATTAGTGATAGCTCAAAATATCACTTATGTTTGAAAAAAAAAACTTTTATTCTTGTTATTGTAAATTTAGTTTAGAATATGATTCATTTAAAACTACAACATTAGGAAATTCTATTGGCGTGTAATTCATTATTCTTTTGGTAGAAAATGCGGAAAAATAAATTGTTATTATTAACCTCAATCACCAAAAATGGTTACTCTTCTCTGTTACCAAACGCCTTATATATAGACGCCACCACCCCTGAAGCGATGGGCTTGTATTGCATAGTAATTCGAGAAATTACTAAGCTATACAGGCCCATCAATACATATATATGTGTGTGTGTGTGTGTATGTGTGTGTGTGTGTGTGTGTGAGTGCGTGTGTGTGTGTATATCAATAATATCGACAATTTTACTGAAATTAGTACAGAGGCAGATAGAGCAGTTCTGTGAGGAGAACTAAATAATGGTCCGTAAAAGGTTAAAATAATGTCTCAAAATTATCAATATGGTAATGCAGCCCCCATAGTGTCTTGTTTGGGTTATACTCGGAGAGAAATTCAAACAAAACAGTGGAATACAAACATTATTGTGAAATAGAACAGGATAACATGTTAATATACAATTTTGAAGTAATCGATGACTGATTGGGAGAAAAAGGGCTGAGAAAGCATGTTTGTGCACTTTTCTGATAAGTACTAATCTAATATTCCATTTATAGGCACACGTACTTTTCATTTGAAATTGGATTTGTTTTGTTTAACCGTCGGCAGCGGTAGGTCATCCCCCCCCGGTCACCACTTTAAAAGTATGTGTGTACTTTTGAATTCGGCATATTTTTTCAATAAAAAAAAAGATTCGACAAAATTTGAAATCTTTCATGCACATGATAATATCCTTTGTGTGCTGGTTGCAAAACGTATGCACACGCATGCACGCACAGCTCAGTGAACAATAGTAATACACATGGAGAGGTCAAATAATTTATTGCATTAATCAGTATATGATTAATATCTGCAGAGCTCTACAACATTATTCAGCAAAATATGAAGCATTTTAAGGATTTTTATTTCCATGCTCTAAATTATTTGTATTGTTATCTAAAATCAACTATGAAAGAATTCTTCTTACAAATGATCTTACTCTTCAAATACGCAGAAATAAACTTTAACCACACCAACCATCTAGGAAGGGATAAAAAATGATTGACCAATCCAGAAGGATTTTTATCTAGGATAAATTAACATATTTATGTTTCCACTCATACAGCTTTGTGAGGGGTATACTTATGTAAGAAAAAAATTCATGTTTCATTATTAATAAATAGACAAAAGTATTCTTTTTTATTTGATGTGAAAAGCATGATTTTGATTTAAAACTCCTAATAAAAGTAAAATAATTGCTGAAAAGCCATAAAAGAAACTGTTTTAAATAAAAATGAAAATTGGGTTCTGTATAGCAAGTGTGGCACTTCAACCATGAAGTTATGACAGTCATTAGCCAGAAAGGGTATTTAAATACTTCGCTGATTAACTATTTCTTAATAGGGTGATACTTTTTGGTCACTTTCCAAATACTTTTTTCTATCTATTATTGATTTTCAAAATGATTTTACTCATTTTAAACATAATTTCTGATAGTCAAAGATTATCATTACAACAGATAGAAATCCGACAAACCAATAAAATTTCATACAACTACATTCAAACTAAGAGCAATTTATACACGTTGGAACAAATTTGGAATGCAAATTTCTACGATAAACAGGCATTAAAAGGTATGACTGGGTTCCATGGGCAGATATTTCAAAGTCCATAAGCCTATTGAACAGACAAATCTAGGGTCGTGATGAAAAATCATTTGAATAATAGGAAACCCTTAATTTAGTGAGATTTGCTAAAACCTGTCATGCTTATATGAATATGAAACGAAAATTATTAGAGATAATGATGTTGTTGGAGATTTGAGGGTCTGAGCAGACTTTTAGTTCTTTGAGGGGCCACCTCCAACATTTAGTGAGATTTGTTACTATATAATGTTAGTAGAAATATAGTAGGTGAACTACAATTCATAAAGCTTTGTGGCCTCCATTGGGGGCAGGACTATTTACCCCCCCCCCACCTCTCTCAGCTACGTCCCCTGTTTACGACTCCAATTTTCCCTGTTTATTTATCCAAATTACTTCGTTAAAATTTGATTCTTTCTTTAACAATTCGCAGGACTTTTAAAAGTCAACTAAACGATGATAATCAGCTTGAGAATTTTATTTTTTGTCAATTGTATGATTAAATCATTCCCTGGAAAAAAATCATTCATAATTAGCAGGGATATCCGGCGTAACCTGGAAAAATAACTGCAAATTAGAAGACAACACGTTTAAAAATGTTACTTATTCCCTTTTACCCACCACAACTAATAGAGAAACTATAATTTACACAGCAACATGAGAAAAATTGAGATGAAGCTAAAGAGCAGTCAAAAATAATAATAACCCCCCCCCCCCCGCACACATACTCAAAGAAAAACAACAGATGAATTACTTCCAAGTTTATCTAAGAAATTGGCCTGGAGTCATATGTCGATAGGTTTCACTCCTGCACCACTTTAACTTCACTGCAGACAGATTTAAGTTGAAATTTTCTCAATGAGAAAAAGAAAGGGGTAGAGGAAGAAACGAAAGCGTCCACGGATTTAGAGTGCGTTAGTTTGGTCCAAGGCAGAGGTGCTGGGAGCGACACATTGATCCTCACGCCTAACGCACATGCACAGATACTCACATTCCAGGCAAAAATGCCGATTCACTCGGATATCACGTCAGCTTTGACCGTTATTATTTATGCCAATTCATGAATGATTAAATAAATAAAACAGCCGTGTAAAATAGTTCATAAGCGAAGCGCGCTCGTGTGCGCGCGAAACAAAGCTGTGCGGGATTTTAGCATTCAGATTGCACCTGAATATTTTCCCTCCGTTGAAGCGAAAAAATACTTCAAATCAGAAAAATTTTAAAGGTGCAATTGGATATTGTGACTTTTAATTTAAAGAGATAAGGAAACAAAACAATTCATTCTTTTTTTTTTTTTTTTTCCATGACAGAATACGCACCGTGACACCCGCCCGACACACCTTCTAATAAAAAGCTCCTGGGTGCCCGTGGTGGTATTTCCTTTTTTTCCCCAAAGATTAAAGAAATTCGTTCGAATACGGATACAATGAGCCTAAATCTTCCTTTTTCTTCTTCTTCTTATTCCGCTTCTATTCCTTCTTGCCTCTTGTCTTTTAAAAATGTAAGAAGGACTGCTGCAACTATCCTGCGTGCCAGGGCACCGAGAACACGAATCATCTTCTCTCTTGAACGTTTTTAGTCAGCATAAAGTGTGACTCAACTCAAATATAGTACTGACCAGTGAATGAGGCTTGCATACAGTTGTCGGAATACTTAATACATCCTTCTGCTCTAATTGAGTGACTTTCCCCATTCTGGCGGACTGTGTACATTTGCAAGTGCATAGAGCGTCACTCTCTTCTTTCTCTCTGTGCGCACGGGTGTGTGTTTATGATTCGTGACTCAGAAACAGTGAGCAACAACTTGCTGCTCTTATGATCAGTCTTCACCCCTAGCCTACTAATTTTCACTGTTGTCGTGGTTGCCCCTGGTGCAGCAGAAGAGAAAAGGAGGGCTAGAGAATATAGACAGAAAAGGAGAGAAAGAGACAGACTGAGTGAAAGTGATTGGTGAAAACCGTAGCAGCCAGTTAGTGAGTCTGTCAGCCAGCTGTGTACCCTCAAGTCCAAATGTTTAGGAAGAAACAGCGCTTCCCACAAGGCATCATCCACTGTTGACTATTTTCTCTTCGTTCATTCCATCTGTTATTTTTAAATTTATTTCTTTTCTTTCTACAACTACAACAAGTGTAAAACAAAAGAACTACTACCGGCGGATCAGCCAACCAACCCTGTGTTTGCTTGAATACTAAACACTTTTTGTCCGAGGTAGGTAAGATTACTAGTATTTCAGCAACGACATACATATATGCACATTATTTCACTTTTTAAAAGGAAAATCTTTTCTTCGTTTATTTTCTTACAATTTTTTCCTCTTATTTTCTGTCGACCTTTTTTTCCTTACTTTCATTTTTATTAAGATTTTCCTTGTATGACTCAGAAAAACCTACTTGCACAATGCACGCCTCTACATCTCAGTATCTAAAACTTTAAAAAATATCAGTCACATTTTACTGTTCACTTATTCATCTGCCATTAACGAATTTTATTAGTCCAGTATTAATTGAAAGATAAAATTGTAAACTCTTCCCTATCCTCCGGCTTGTTGATGTCATTGAAATTGTCTCCGGATAAATACGACTGTTTATGTTAGGACTGGTCAGTTTTCATATGAATGGTACGGCCTCTCCTCCAGTGATATTGAAAAAATATTTGACTGAAGAGTTGTCCAATTATGAATGATATCCCCGTGGGACATGTTTAAATATCACCGGGATGTCTTTTACGGGTTGATAAAACCACCAAACCAAGTCCCAGAGTCACTTTCGATGTTAACAGGGTGAAAGATGAAGCAAGTTATCTTAGATGGGTCAAATAAGAGACATCGAACGTACATTTTTTAATCGTATGTCCAAGTTGCTCCATTGCTTTAGTTCTTGAAGTAAAGAAAATAAATTTTTATTCACGATTGTGATTCGTTAATAGTTGTCTCAAGTTTCAATTGAATGCAAAAATCAATTTATTTTTCTTCAAGAATGTTGTTGAACGTATTTCAAATAGTATCATATTCTTACGATACTACATGTAGCCAGTTTTTTCTTTTCACACTTGTCTATCACGTCACTCATTAACTGAGGTTTTTTTTTTTTTTTTTTTTTTTACTATCCATAAAAAAACGTTTTGAAATTGTCCCTAAAACTCATGACTATTGTATTATCATATTCGTTTTTCTTGAATTATTAAAAAATTAGCCCGATGCAATCATCGAAAAAAAGTGAAAAATGTCAAGAAAATAATCGTTAGTTTCAGTCTGAATCAATCAAGTGGCTTTTGGTGAAAATCATGAAAGCGTGATCAACAAGTTATTGAAATCTACAAGTCACGCGCACGAAGTATAAGGCTGGGGCGCATATGGACTTCTTGGTAATTTTTTATGCCAGTCTATATAAATAATTAATATTCTAGTTTTATAATAAAGGAAATAATTTATCACAGTGTCAAATTTTCTGATTTTATGGATGAATTTTATATTAATGAAAAAGATTTTTGTCTTTAGAGAAAAAAAAATTGCCATCAAACTTTTTAAATTTGTTTCCATATGGTAATTACTGAAATGATGATTCACTAATTTATTTATATGTAAATGTAAACAAAACAGGTTATTATTTGACTTGCCCAAGAAGGCGTTGAATAATGTTTTATCATACCGGTTTAAAATCAATCAATCTCTTCTGATTTCTTCATTAAAATATTTGGATTTCTGTTCATAAGTTGTTAAAATGGGGTTGCAAATTGATGGTGAATATATTGGGTATAAATATAATAAAATTATTGTCATCTAATACATGGTTTCCATTAAGAGAGTAAATGAAAATGATATTTTCCATGTTTAGAAAACTATTAATTACTGTTTTGTTAGTTTAGATTCATTCACAACTTGTTTGCCACTTATGTCATTTTGATACGTTTTTCGTTTTCTCCTTCTTTTTGTGGTGTTGATTGCATTTCATTTTCTCCCATTTGGTGGGTTAAAAATATATGAATCAGTTTAATTGATTAGCAATATGATAACGAGACAATAACTAATTTCTGCTGGGCTTGAGCCACGATAGCTCAACCAACACAACCAGAAAATATGGTCATCATATTCTAAAATACGATTATTCAAGGCGTTATTTTACAGTTTACAGTACTTTTCACGATCTCTACTTTTACATTTTTATGAAATATGAAAAAAACCTAATCACTGGTCCACAGCGGACATTAAGTTTCAAAAGAATTAAGCGGAGTAATGGTTCAATTTTACGTGGTTAGAATTCTTCAACTAGATTGAAATAACAATCGTCTTGTATTTTGTTATTTTTAGCCATCTTCAACAATTATTCGTTCATTATTAAACTTATGATTTTTCCAACTATAATTATCGACCTTTTCCCCCACCGAAATTGCTCTGCTAAAATGAAAAAAAAAAGTTTTAATAAAACTATTAAAGAAGTGATAAAACATGAAAGTGTTTTTGTTTTATCACCGCTTTAAATTTATTTACTTGAATAAACATGGTTAGAATTTTTCAGCTAGTCTTTTTGGTGTTTAATGTGTGTGTGTGATTTTGCCATTAATCACTTAAAACTTTATATTCATACTTTATTTTGTCATTAAAAAAACAGCAGGGAAGTAGTTTTTCTCTTTTTTAAAAATTCGCAAATGGGCTTATCCACTTGGAAGACTAATTAATTTCAGGTAATAACGCACCTTCTTAGAGGAACATGAAATGATTTTCGATGTTAAAATTGCTTCAGACTTTTAATGTAGCTGGTCGCATGAAGATTAGAAATAGGTAAGTGCTTAATTAATTGAATGAGGGAGGGGAGATTACTGCATCATCACAAGTAATGGGTCATGTCAGTCTGACCTTTCTTTCCTCCAAAAAGAAGAACGAATGATTAAAACGTTTTTTCTTCTCAATTAACTTTTTCTTTCATCTTCTGCCAATGTGATTTGTCTCACCTTTTTGCATTGTTTTTTCTACTAGTTGCTAACACATTTAAATTTCCAACAGAAATGTTCTAGCGAACTGAAAAAAAGTTGTCGTGAATGTCTACTTTTTCCTCGTTGAACTTATGAAGTACGAATCTCACAATAGATCGTGATCCATGCTTCCTGCTGGTGCTCTCTACATTACTCTCGTTTTTCTTTAATTTCAATCCATTTTCAGCTAAATAACACTATTTATCTTGAAATATATAAAAAAAATCCTTTATGATTTTGATTAGGTTCTAAGTTATTCAATTCAGTATTTTCCTAAATTACTTTTGTAAATTGAACCCGTATCGTTACCATAAAGTTGTTCCGTTATTGAATAAGAATAACTACTTTCTTCAATGGTAAAATGTCATGTTCGTCTGCCATTTCTCTTCATGGATATCAATGATGAAATGATTATTGTTCATGTGCAGTCATCATTGTTCATCTTCTACTATAAATTATATAAATTAAATAATGACTTTTCCAATTTCCAAAGGCAAAATATCTCGCTCGCTGTTTTTGAAATAAGGCAGCTGAATTTCATGTTTTTATAACTGATTAGATAAATAACTACGCTACACAGGCAAAAATATACTTGTAAATAAACCCCAAAAGAATCTTATGTTTTAAAATTGAAAAAACAAAGTAATGGACGCGAAATCCACCCCAAATCAAAACATGGTAAATAAATCACGAAAACTTCATTCATTCAAATTTGTAAAAAAAAAAATTTAATTATCTACTTAGAGTGAACCAAATGATATATTACTTATCTTATTAAAAAAAAAACAACCCTTTTCCAAGATTTTTGATTTATGACTACTTACCGTGACTTTACTTCCTGTTAGGTTTGTCCAAGGCATGCTAACTACATTATGACTTTTCTTACGTGACTTTTGTTCCTTTGACTTGAGTTCCGACATTAGCCCAGCTTTGACTAATGCTAAGGTATATGGGACATCTTGTGAAAACCAAATTGTATTTCATTCCTATCAACTCCTCACTGTATTATGTCAAACGAATCATGAATATATGTATTAAAATCTTGTAGATAGAAGAATTTGCATGTACAGCAATTTTCTCTCAGGAAATTGTTTTACCCCAAGAAAATGATCCGTGGAAAAGATATTTTGTTAAGGCACAATTCAAACCATATTTCTAAAGAACGTTTTTTTTTTGTCTGGCCAAAAACTAACGTCCATTATTTTGAAGTACAGAAATAGCAGTTAATGATAGCGAAAACAAATTTTCAAAAATCAAAACAGAAGATAGACTCGTCATCGCAGTCAATGATTGAACAATCATAGTGTCAAAATTTATATCAAGTAAAAAGATTCCATCAAAGAATAAATATGGTCAGAATGATTTCTATTTATGACGTCACTAGCATTTTCCTTGGGAAAACATGTAAAATAGAGTAAAAGAACATCTAGAAACATATCTAGAGTATATGGATTTTATTAATGAACACATCAAAATTAGGCCCCAAAAAGGTGAAAGAAGCTTTTTTTCCAAAAATGAAAAAAAATTTTTCAGAAGGAGCCTAATGGAGTAATAATGCCTATTTTCAAGTCTGGGGACAAAATGGCATGGCCAGGAGCACTGAAACACTCAAGCAGAAGTACACAGATATTAAACCCTTTGCTACCTTTGGTGGCTATGGTTGTTCAATATAACTGTTTAAGTAAATAATTTATTTCCCTTTAGGCCCTCTGCAGGAACTATCTGATAGGGTATGTCTTCAGCTAGTACTAATAATATTTCAATCTTTTGAAGTTTTTTGCAGCTCCTGGATGATAAGTATTATTTTCTGATTGATCATATTTAAAAAGGATTGAAAATGGCTGTCACTCACTTCAAACTTTACTTTTGTGATCAGAAAATTGATATTTTATAATTTACCTATTTTACCTTAGACAAATTAGGGAAGGTACTTGAAGGCTGCAATCTCCTTATCTAGAGCTGTAAAATACTGTTTCATAAGGCTTAGTTTAGTTTAGTTTAGTTGAGGCATCAACATGTGTCAGGTCAACCAGTGGCTCCCACATAGAATTCAGGAGGCTGTGGCTATTGTCTTTAGTATGTTAATTTTTCCCCAGCTATCCCAAAGGCAAAGATAACGGGAAGTTGGTAAAACATCCTTTGAGACCCTTTTGAAGTGCTGCCATTTTGAAGTTTTAGATGACCTCCCAGCCATGCTGATCACACTTGAAGGTGTCTAGCCATGCCTTGACACTGTAATGTAGGTGGAATGTGGAGCCCTGAATTAGTATTCAATCCCAATAGGTATGCCAAAATATGCCTTGTAGGTATCATACATCTTAGTAGATGCTACCATAGAATACTGTCTGAGGCAGAGGTCACAGCTGGTGTCTTTATTGGACCACAGAGTAAGAAGATCCCAGGGTGCAAAGAATTCAATGAGAACTTCATTCAGAAGGAGAAAAGAACTAAGTACAGTTTTGTTACAGTTAATCAGGCTTTCCAGGGCAATCACGAGGCTGAAAACTATATGAGGCTGATTGATACTATGATGAAGAACTACGGTAAAATGGGTTGCAGACTGTCTCTCAAAGTCCATATTCTTGATGCACATTTTGATGTATTCAAGGAGAACATGAGCGTATTTGGAGGAGCAAGACTGAGTGCTTCCCCCGGAATATACTGGACTTTCAATATTGACACCAAGGAACATTTAACAAGAACATGACCAGTGATTACATTTTGGTGTTTGGTTTGTGAAAGTGAATTATAGTACAATTGTAAATTTTCTGTGATCACTTCTGTTTGGCATTAGTGTAAAAACATGTTAATTTAGATTCATACGTTGCTGTTTTCTGAAAAAAATTGATGCAGAAACAAATGAGTAAAAATATGCAAATTCACCTGTTGTAAAATTGGAAATAGGTAAATTCCCATGTCCTGGTGACAAAAGCAAAGTTTGAAGGAAATCGTTAGCCATTTTGTATACTTTTTACACGTATAAGCAATTAGAAAATAACACTTGCTACACAGGAACAAAGAATGCATTGTACTGAATACTAAGAGGTTGAAAAATAACCTGCGTTAGACTGAAACATTCTTCTCATTTTTACTTTTTTCTCTCTTGGTCCATTAATTGGATATCTTTGTCAATGTATAACACCTTATATTTGTATTTTGGTAGAATTGAATGTTCTAGGCCTTAGCTGACAACATGCTTGAACATGGTTTTACAAAATTTATATTTATTTTACCCTATTAAAATCTTACTCCAGAAATATTAGTTGTATTTTCATTAGTGCTTGTGCTTGATACAAGAAATGTATAGCATTTACACACAAATGAAAAAATAAGGGAAAAATGCTTTTTTCTGCTGACTATTTGGCATCTTTCTTTCTAGTTTCTTAGTGGCTAATTTCACCATGAAACCTGCACCAAAACTATTTTAGCTGTTAGCAAATTGCTTTAAAAAATACTCCAGAGGTTACAAGCCTCATTGCAACACTCTGATTGAAAACTCAATGTCATATATTTTGTACTCCACCCTCAAAAGGATAACTTTACCAAGTCATGGAAAATTTGCAACCTATTATGATTTTATTGGCATGTCTAATACACAGTTAACCATTATGGGTGTGTATGCATGTATTAGAAACGTTTTTCTTACTGCATGAACTTGAAATACTTTCTCACATTTATCTATAGACTTTTCTCAATTTTTTATGCATACATGTTTTACACTATGTGTCAATTTGTCTATCTATCTAAACATGACTTACTCATGCATCCTACATTACATTGTTGTTAAAGAATTATTCATAATAAAAAAAAAGACAAATAATATCAAATAGTTATTGATTAACCTTAAAAACACAAATCTATTATATCCATGGAGTGAGAAAAAAATTGTTACCCTCCACTCCCATTCAAAATCCTGGATCCGCCCCTGCATGCAGTGAAATATTTATCTGTATTCAGCAATATCTTGGATAGTGCACTTTCTGATGCAGTACGATTGAAGCATTACTGTACAAATTCATGTTTGAGCAGAAAAAAGAAACATAAGAAATCATAATGATTGTGCAGTTTTGAACAGTATGGAAAATGTTGGAAATAATTATCTGCACTATTCACGGTATACCTGTACTCTAACATTCACTTGTATATTTCTTGCTGGTTGTGTCTATTGTTATTCTAATGTATGCAAAAAGAAACCCAGAAAAATATGATAATGACTTAGGCCACTGAAATTGTTGTAATAGTTGAAATTGGCTGTAATCACTAGCTCTTGCTTCTTTTGTGGTTTAGAAAAAGAATTTTCCCTGTAAGATATGGTCATATAAGTGTTGTATGGAATAATTACAAAATGCTTTAGCTTTGATTTTTGCTTTTAATGCCTTTTTCCTTCTTACACTCCCTCCTTGGACTTATCTGCCTGTTACCTCATTAAAAGTAGTAGGAGTCATTATTTAAATGGGTTTGGAGGAAGTGACCTATGTCCCTATTATTCATTTGTTCATGTAACCTCACATATTAGAATTGTATTTGATTAACACTTGTTTTAACAAACCCAATAGAAAATTACAAAAAATAGTATGTAATATTTTCAGTTGAATTGTTCATAGATTTTACTGTTCTTTTAAAAATAAGATTATTGCATCAACCATTTTAATTTGCATTTTTTTAAAATGGATAAAGAAGAAAGTTATTGTCTTCAACTTGGAGAAGACTGGTTAACATTGCAATCTTTGTTTGAATTGAACTTATTCTTTTTGTTGATGTTGTTATCACATCATCAAGAGAAATAATTCAATTCTAGGGTGGACAAAAAAACCTTTCATTTTTAGATTAGTTTTTTTTAATCAGAAGTTTCAAGGCATTACTTACAAATAGTTTTGTTAAGCATATATTTTGGGTGGGGCATATTTTCCTTTGAAAGAACAAATTTCTTGGAAACTTGCTTAACTTTGTTCTTAATAATTTTGGAATTTAAATCATTTACAAAAACAGTCAGTTGCCTTGACCTTTTTTCAGTTATTGTTTACTTGCTTATTAGGTGTTAGTAGAATTACCACACAATTATTTGCTCATAACTTCAATTCACATTTCTCACTGTTTGTGTCCAACCTCTTTTTTAAATCATTGTCAGAAATAAGTGAAAACTACTCATTGTAAAATCAGGTATTCAATCATTGTTTATGCTCTAATCCACAATCATTATCACATTTCTCCCCAGAATGTTTTGAAAATATTTCTGATCAATGTGTATTATCTCATTATTCATCAACCACTTTTCTTTTTCTTCATTTCTTTTACACAGTTGATCACTGACCAATCTTATTTGTAAATAACTATCTATTGTCGAACAAAATATATTGACTGTTCAGACCATTATTTTAGGTCCTGAATTTCTTCTCTCTGTATTGTATGAACTTGTTAATTCAAAAATTATTAATATGTAATTTACTCCAATGTTTAATTGTTATTAAATTACAATCTATCTTCTTAAATAAAATCCACAACTTTTTTCTCACAATGTCATTATCAAGTACATTATTAAGTATTATCAAGTACATTAAGTACTATAAATGAAACTAATCATGTAGATATTCAGAAAAATTATAATTAATTCTATATAAATTAAAAAGTAAATAAATATTTCCAGTTTTCAGTTCAAAATATTATAAAAAAATAATTACTCTATTTCCAAATTTTTGAATTTTTATATTTTTTTTACTGTAATTTTTGTTGCAAACTTTCTTGGTTATAGGGAATAAAAAATTGTAAGTTTTCATTTTAATCACTTTTACTTTGAGCAAATGAAACTGCTGGTTATATTCTATAATTTTCATGCTCTAGTTGGTGTCATCAAGTACCTCTTCTTACTTGGGATGTGTCAAGTTCAACATGGTAGGAAATAAACTTTATTATACCTGAGTACTTGGTGCGCTGATAAGATTCTCACGGACTTTTTCTTTATTGCTGTTCTTTTTCTCTGCATTTATTAAGACTGGAGACTTTGAGGGGAGGTCACAGTCTTCCTCTCGGATACAGGTTCAGCAAGTTACTGTCCTCTTGGTATTTCTTTTTCTTGATTACACTGATCAAAATAGTTACTTAGAATACAAACACTTCTCATCAAACTCTGTAGTAGCTGAACAGCTGTTGCTTAAAAGCTTATCAATTTGAATTCATGATCAAAATTTTAAAATGAAATGAATCAACCCGTTGAGTTGTTCACAGCATTTACCATTTTTTAAAAATATTTTATTTTAAAAAAATGTTTGAAATTCTTTTGGGTAGTTGTTGAATATTTCTGCTTCTTATTTTGTGGTACCTGTTCCCATCAGTTTACGTAAAGAGAGGAACTGACGATCGGGTTGGTTGGTTGGTTGGTTGGTTAAAATAGCATTTGTTATTCCAATTTACCCTTAGTATAAGATGTGTCTATTCTATATTTAAACATTTTATAGTATAGTTTGTTTTTTTTTGCATCTTGTGAGTGAACATGAGTGTTTACTACCAGTCAAACAGGTTTGCCCGCATAAAACCCAAATGTTGTACCCATTCGCTTACATCAACTAGAATAGAAAAAAGTTGAGGACAATTACTAAGGAAAAAAAAACTAGAAAATGTTAATGGAATAAATTAATGTTAATCTGTTTTTAATATCTAATTATGCTAACATTCTCCGCAAGACCCGTTGAAGATTTTATGCAAGCAAGCACACTTGACAATTTGAAAACAAGATTTCAAGTAATTCATTGGATCTAGCAGGAAGAAAATAACTATTTTGTTGATACTTCGATGTATATTGATGTATTAGAATAAATTGAGTGGAAATGAAGCACATCTTGAAATAAGGATTATATTCAATAAATAATGAAAGAAATTTGAACAAAACCAACTCATAAACAAAAATCAAGGCTACTACTAAGCATAAATTGTCCAAAAATATCAAAAGCTAAACCAGATTGTGTCAATACAGAAAAACTATTATAATAAGTAATAAATTTGATATTGTCAGCGATTTCGTGTAACAATATTGGAAATTGCAGATTTGATTTTTTTTTAATACCCAGTGTATTATTTGTTTAATTCTTATACAGTATTTCATTGTTAAATTACCGGGAATCACAAAATCAAAAGGATAGACTTTTTAAAAACTTATATTTCTAAGCACTGTTATCAAATAAAAATAATGTTTTTCATAACAGAAATATTAGATCTTCGAATACGTCATTATTTACAAATAGACGGCTTTTCACGCTATCAATTTTTTGTAGGTCTCCGATCCTATAGATTTTTCTCACGGAAAAATTACATCAATTTTTTCCCAATCTTTCTTCTTGATTATAACACTTGAGATTTTTACAATAAAATGATATTTTATACATGTTAGAGGCATTTTCCTGGGGTGTCTCGTAGAGTTCTTGAAAAAAGAATTTTTGCTCAATAACAAATCAGTGGTTAGTTTGATTCTGCAATTTCCACTATTTTTTGTTATTGACAGATTCTAATATACTACTTATTATGATGGTTGCCAACAATTGTTTTTATCGATTAATTTTTAAAAGATGGAAAGTTTTTTTCCTTCAGATATGATTTCATGAAATTAAAACATTTCGGGAGGAGTTTCACTTACAAAAAGATTTCCATAAGTTTTACTTTGAAATTAATCTTTCCTTAAAAAGCTTTATCAACACATTGCTATAGAAATTGGTTCATTAGATTTTTTAGTAAAATTTAAAACATTCAATTTTTACAAATCGTTTTGCACTAAATTCAGTTTGTTATTTTTCGTGTGAGGCAAGGCCCGAGAAAAAAAAAGCCTCAAACATGTAAATGATTATTTTATCGTCAAAATCTGTTTATAATTAAGAAAGATTGAAAGAAATACCAGGATATTCTTTGAAAAAAATCTAGAGAATCGGAGAAGAAAAAAAACAAACAAGCTCGAGAAGCTGCCCGTTGGTAAACATTAAATCAATTTTCAAATTGGAGTAAGTACAGAGATAATTTACCAGAGTGATAAAAGGTGGCATGGTAGATAAGTTACGAGTCGGAGGTCAGTCAAGTGACAGATATGATCGAAAAATAACCAGATCGCTTCAATGTCATTGAAATCAATCGAGATTTTCTTTCCGTGAAACTTTTTCTATTGTTAAATGATCGTCACATGTTCCTTGATTAATTCTCCGTTGATTGATATATTCTAATTTCCAAAGTATGGTAGCCTTATGCACTGCATGCAAATGGTCCACTAAGACATATCGGTCTGTTTAGCTCTCGTACAGGGCCCCATGTTAAAATAATGAAGATATCTTCTGATCTGAATTAATTACCCGAGAAAACGCTTCTGTCTCCTGAATATTTTACTATGTTGCTCGACAGAATCAATATTTCATGACTGAAATGATCGATGATGAATAAAATTCACAGAAATGCATAACTGGTAGCATTGAAATTCAACGTTCCAAACATCTTCATAAACTCATTTGAAGAATTTTGACTCAAAAAGTTTTGTGCACGCTGACTGAATCTTACTGCTCCGTTCCAGTGATGTCAATGAAGCTGTTCTAGGATCAAAATTAAGACCCTTTATTTATGACGACCTGACCGTCTTTAAACATCAGCGGTAACTTGACCTGCGATGATATTACTCCCTATATTACAATTGATCGGGGCAAATATTTTGATTGTAAAAATAATGTAAGCATTAATTGATATAAGATTTGAAGCTAGAAGAACCTTCCAGAATTTGTAGTTAAACAAGAAAGGAAAAAAAACAAAACATAACAAAAAGAGCTAAATTGGCAACACAGCTCGAAATGTATGATCCGCTGAACTAAACCTGTTCTGCTGATCAGCCATAGAAACGATTGTGTCGGAAACATTGATCTTACGAAAATATAAACTTGAAATAAATTGCCCATAGTGAATTACCTATTTCCCCCATCTTTTTTCCAGAAAGTGTGCAAATTTTGCAGTGAAAATATTTCTTTTGTATCATTTCTCTCTTTTGGACCATGTAGAAAGGCTACATTCCATTACGTCAATGTCTTATTTCTTTTATGCAAAAATTGCAACATCTAACTTTCATAACTTTTGATCTAACGAGCAGATTTTGGTCAAATAAAGTACATAGAGCTCAGCCGAATGCCCTTTATCTTTTACTATAACTATTTACGGTAGCACTACTCGCATTACAAAAATTCACCCGACCTCCTTCGGAATAGTCTACCATCTTATGTAAAAAAAATTCTACAAGTATAAATAATTCCATGAATAACTAATTAGGATAGAAAATAAATTGGTAAGGCAATTTTTGGAGTTGAAATCTCTTGAAGAATTTAGAAAAAATTAAATTTGTTAGGTTCTCGTGGTAGGTTTGTAAAAAAAAAAAGTTTCTTACATTTTTATAAATTAATGAATGTATGCATTTTAATGTTGAATAAGTGTAAATTGTTTGAGGCGATGCCCATAGAAGCATTCTTATTTAATGAATAAATTAATTAATTTATTAAATGACGTATTCAAAGATCCTCCAGTATGAAAAATATCATATATATATATATATATATATATATATATATATATATATATATATATATATATATATATAACAACAGTGCTTTGAAATTATAAAGAATATCAGAATCAAAAATTAATTTCATTTGGTATTTTTATAAAAATTTGCTACAATTGATTCTGTGATTTCCAGTGTCTTAATATAAAATATTGTAAAAGAATTGAAAAATAACAATCTTTGGTATTTCTAAAAGATTTTAATAATTCTGTAGTTTCCGCTATTTTTCAACAAAATGGTTTCCAAAATTAGATGTAGTACTTGTCTTAGTAGTTAAGGCAATGTAAGCTTCGTCTAAAAACAGCATGCAACAATTTTCATTCTATTCACTTTACAAAAAAAGTTGCATCTTTTCTAGTGTGCCAATGCATAAAAAAACAACAACTTTTTGGTATTGACAATAGATTCCTGTTTAACAAAAATTAGTTTCATTTATTGATTAAAATACTGTTGATATAAATTTCTCACCAAATTTGAATCGGTTCTTAACATCTGTAAGAAAGGAAGGATAGAGAGAGTGGGTGAAAAAAGAAGAATATTGAATAACCCTAGCTGCCTAGGTTCTCCTCTAGAACACTTTTGAGAAAAGTTTTTTTCAAATTTTTGTAAAAAAAAGCTTTTTTGACCTTTTGTTTGGCGTTATTTTGACAAGTTTATTCATAACATCTGGATTATCTGAATCTAGATGTTTTCTTATTCTATTTTAAATCTTTCCCTATGGAAAATACCAGTGATGTCATAAATAGAATTTCTTCTGACCATATTTATTCAGGAATTTTTTCAAATGACTTTAAATTTTGAGGCTATGGTTGTTCAATTATTGACTGTGATAGCAAGCTTTTTTCTTTTTCATGTCATATTCTTTTTTTTTATCAATTCTCTAGATAAATAGAGAGTGCAAGAAAGGAAGAAAGCTGATTTATACAGTGTTTAGAACTTCATATATAAGTATGATTTTTTTTATCCCCTAGAACTATTTTGCATTTTGGACAATATCTTTTGTTTTATTTTTGATGCAACTATCATTTAATTTTGTACGGGACATTTTAACTGTGATTAATTTGAAAAGCAATTGAAAACAAATAGTTTCATTACAAAAACTAATGTTTCCCAAATGCTATCAAAAATTGTATATAGCATTGGAGGTCTTTTATTGAATCTGTTCTTTTTTATGTTTTTATAATGCTTTTTAAAATAATTGAATATCAAGTATGTAAATAATTTACGTGGTCATTATTCACATGAAATCGTATATTGCAAATCAATTTCTAACTTTGATCCGCTTTCTGTAAATATTGATTGAAAATGTTCACAATTGCTTTTTTTTTTTGCGTAGCTGATTATACTTTGACTTCTTAAAAGTTTCCAGAAGTCAGTCTGTCTGTATGTAACATCATGTATATAACATTATACCACAGAAAACACATATTATAACCCCACAAAATTTTTATGTGTACCAGTGTGACCAAAGGAGAGGTTTCAGCTTAATCGAATAGCTAATGGGGACCTTGTATCATAGAGAGGAGGGGGAAGTAAGAGAGAGAATGTCTGTTTGTTTGCTGCTGATTGGGAATGCTTTTTCTTGCTAACAGTGGGTACTTCAGCATTGTTCATAGATTGGGTCTGTGAACAAGAAGAATGGCTGTTTATTTTCTGTTTAGCAGTGTATATGTATAGTTAACATTTTCATGAGAGTGTTAAAAAATACTTTGAAAGTCACAAATATCACTTTTTGCAAATAATGTAAATTTCTATCAGATTATATCTATCTATTTTATTTCTTTTTCTTTTGACAGCAATTTACACTGCCCGTTAAGGTGCATATTCGGTCTGAATTTCAAACACAGACAGTTGAGCCTACTCATCAAGACAATTGAACAAGCAGTTTAAATTATATCCTGATTCTGAAAAACAGTTTTTTAATACCATATCGGGAGTGTTTATCGGCCACCTTGGCATTGACTCAATTTGTGACAATATATGGATTTTAAAAGTCCCACCAAACCTATCACTTTATTGGTTAGAATATGAGCATTAAGTGAAAACTTTTCTTGGATGGTAGTACTGATTTGAGTTCTATAGATCCTTGATTTAAAAAAGTGGCTGATATTACAACTCTTTAGATATGTGTTTGTAATTCCAGCCAGTTAGTTCTATAATAATGGCCGCTTGAAGCTTTAGGAGTTGGAAACTTTTAATACGATAAATTTATTCAAGCTACCAGTCGAGGGGTCTTATTTAACGGTCGTATTGTGATGCTTTTGTTTGCAAGATTTACTGTAATCATTCGCCTTGTGTCACTCATCTCTTATTGCTACAAAGTAGAGGAAATCTCACTTTGAAGTCAAGTATTGCAGTATTACAATACGTAACTTCAAAAACTGAATTCATTGACTTAAACTCACACTCATATACCTTATTTACGTTATTTTTTCTTGGGAGCTTTTACCCAAATTCAAAAAATCACTTTTTAAAAAATATGTAGGGTATTGATATTACCTCTACTAAATTATCCTGATATATGAGTCATTCTGTACATTTTCTAAAAAGTGATTTCATGAATTTGGATAAAAGCTCTCAAGAAAAAAATATCCACACAAATCTTGTACATAGTAGATTAAGACAATGAATTTGATTTTTTGAAATTACACTTTGTAATGCAGCAAACCTCACCTTGAAAAAAGGGAATCGTTACTGTTCAATGATTTTCATTGAATGAATCTAAGCAAACGATTACTATTAATTGTTGTGAACTCATAGATCTGATTATTCCCATTAAATAAGACTCCTCGACAACTGGTATCTTGAATGAATTGATCCTGTTTAAATTTTCAAGTCCTCAAACTCATAAAACTTTGGGTGGCCAGTATTAGGAGTAGGCTGATATTAGCTCCTTCTACAGTACTTATTAAATCATTTAGTTTCATTGATGATATAATACTTTTAACAGATTTTGCAGTTTTTTTTCTACATCATTTATTAAGTTTTTAAAGAGGAAGAAGAAAATTGCATACATTGAAAAACACATGCACTGTAAGGGGAGCATGATCTTACTTTAAAATTATTCTTTCACCCCCCACCCCATTAATATTACAAGTCGAAACAAACTTTCTTACACAAACGCTTACTACATTCCTATAATAATGATAGTTTTTTTGTATGTATGTATGCATGCATGTATGTATGTAATCATAACCCAGCGAAAAAAGTGCATGTTAGGTAGAATTTTTTTACCCTCGCGTCTTCAGGGTGCAGATTTAGAGAATGAAATAATTCTGGGTAGTTTTCACCCATTGCATTATGTTTTAGTCAGAGGTTCAATTTACCAGACAATTGCAATATAGAACTGGACCCTGATTTTATGTCATATCTTTTTTTGTGATAACACTTTTTTGGAAGTTGCTTTTACACCTGTTATTCTATTATGATAACACTTTTTTCAAGTAATTTCATTTACCTAACCTCATATTCTGATAACATTTTTTCATTGACTTTTCACCTGACATTATACTTTGATAACACTTTTAAAAAATTATGATGACACTATTTATTGAAGTTGTTCTTTTTCTTGATAGTACTTTTTTTTTTTTTTTTCAGGTAATTTCTCAGGTAACCTCTTGAACATTTTTATACTGTTTTTTTATGGAACCTAATATTCTCATAACACTTTTTTGGGAAGTTGTTTTTTCAGCTAACCTCATATTCCAAAAGTATTTTTCATGCTGAGTTTTTATTTGATTACACTATTTTAAAAAGTTGGTTTGTACCTGAGCTTGTTTCCTGAAAGGACTTTTTATGAGAGGTTATTTCTTCGAAGATCACTCATTCTGATAACATTTTATGTTGATTTTTTATGCAACCTGATATTTATGATAATGCTTTTAGTTGGAAGTTGGTTTTCAACTGACCTGAAAAACTTTTTTTGGAAAGTTGGTTTTCTATATGCTATGTGTACACAATACAATATCTCCAAAAGTTCATAATGAATTTCCATGAAATTTTGTGGAAGGGTAGGCAATGAACTAAGGAAGGAGTATTTACATTTGGGGACAGATCCATGAATTATCTATGGTTACACCCCCTGCATCGTAAGTATATGTACACAGCACAATATCTCAACAAGTTCTCTATGAATTTCACTGAGGAAGTAATGGTTTAAGGAAGAGGTATTTACATTTCTGGGTGGATCCCTGACTTTCCCACGGTCACCTGCATTATAACTATTTGCACACACCACTCTCTTGAGGTGCTATGTATGCAGCTTAATATCTCCAGGTGTTCTGAATGAATTCCAATGAAATTTCGTGAAAGAATGGGCAATGGGCTAAGGTACAACTGGACCCTTACTTTCTGTTCAATATCTACGTATATAAACTCGCGGAATAATCTGTCTGTGGGACAGGTATTCAGCTTGTATTTATATTTATCTTGTACAAATCAAAGATACATTTATTAGATTGATACAGGTGTTCCCTGATATAGCGCAGTTATATGGAAATGAATTTACATCAAGCTTAATAATTGGTAGATGGCCTTTAAGCTAGTATATGTACATGAAAAATAAATCCAACAAATCAAGAGAAAAATGAAAATTATCAACTTTAGGTTAAAGGCAATTAGCTTCAGTACATGTTACTAAGTCACCCAATAAAAAATGAATCCACAATCGGCTTGATGTATAACCCACTAAATTTTAAAAAAAGAAACCATATCATGAAGTTTTTTGGTAAAAATTAAAATGAATATTGTCCTGATGATTTAAATCCATGTATTTGGTGACAGTTTTTGGATGAAATGTCTCAGTACAATGCAGGGAATATCAAGTCAAGCTAGTGATTTAAAATTGGAGTTTTTATCAAATTGAAAAGATGTGTTTGAGATTTTTTTCAATCATCTCACTTGACTTTTTCTTGGCAATAATCTTATATGGCTAAATAAATATTCCTGAGTTTTCCCCGTATTTTCATTTGTAACTTTGAATTATTGATTGTTTCTCTACGAATATTCTTTAAGATTAATTAAAAGTTGTTGATCTGACAAAAATTTTCCAAAATTCGAAATATCCAATTCATTTCATTTATCTTCCTGATGAGTTTCATGAAAAGTTCAACAAGATTATGTCTTTTTGTGGGCAAACACAATTTTCATTATAATTCATCGTTGATGGGGTGCAGCACATATTATGCAAGATGTGATTAAAATTTGTGGTAGATCCAGGTATTCATTTTTGATTAAAATGTATTGTTTTTTACCTTCCCATATTTCTGGTCCACCTTTGTCTGTCTATATGATTTATCTAAAAGTTCTCGATGAATAACAACTATACTTTATGGAAAGGTGGATCATAAGATGAGGAATTCGTTTTTGATTGAGAAATATTTTTGTGTTATTTTTTGAACATTTCTCTGGGGGTTCTCAGTAAATTTCAATGAAATTTTGTTGAAGGGTAGGCAATAAGCCACAGGAGAAGTGATTAAATTTGGGGATAGGCCCATTCACAATGACACAGTCATAATTGGAAGAAATATACATTAACAGCCGTCCATTTTGAATTTCAAAGTAGACACCCTTCAAGTTCATAGAAAAACTAGCAACAATTATTTTCCTAATCTGTATAGATCCTAGATATGAGTTAACATGGTTGCCAAGATTCTACACAAAAAATCTAACTTCTATATTCCACTTACAGTTTTTTTACATTTATCAATTTGGCTTTATATCACCCTGGCTTGTCATTTTTAATCATGAAATATCTGCAAAGAGTCTTTCAATATTCAATATTGATCGTAATCTACTTACATTACATATTGGTTCACCAATATTTAATACAAGTAAGAGTATTTAAGTGGCAATATTTATATCATTATTGCCGATTTTGTATTTCAGATTGAATAGCCAAAACTGACTGTAAATACTAAAAATACAACGATTCTGAATGTGCAGTAAACTTTTCTCTGAACATTTGAGTCTTGTGATTTTTTTCTGTTATTCTATATGACATGGTGCAACTTTTTATGAAAAATTGCTAATGGCGGTTTTACTTCTGGGTCCAAATCTAATTTGACTGGAATACACCCTTCTTTTAAACATTAGCCCACCCCTTTTGACATTAACCTCCTGTTTTTAAAAAAAATCAGCCCCTTTTCTTAACATTAGCCCCACTTTAAAAAAAATATTAACCCTCTTCTCGAAATTAGCCCAATTAACGCCCTCTTCAGACCCCCTTTGAATATTGCCCTCCTTTTATTCTAACATTAGCACCCTCTTTTTTTGAGACAATATCTCCCCTTTTTTAACATTACGCCTCTTTAACTTTAGTGTCCACCTTTTCCCTCTCTTTGAAAATTACTCTCACCCCCTTTTACATTAACCCCGTCCCTCTTTTAACATCAGGCCCCCTTTTTTCTGACTGTGTAAACAAACAGAGGTGATAAATCACTTTTTAAAGACAAATTAAATTTAATGCTATCTGAATTCCATCTATCTATTTTATCAATTCTTTTTTGGGGAGGCAGCAATATACTCTGTTCGTTAGGGCAAATATTTTGTCTAGTTCAGAGGATTTTTAAAAATATTCTTCGTGGTGTGATATTAGCATTTTGAAATCCTGCACAATGTCAGAAAAATGCTAGCATCTTTTTTTTAAATGTATCATTTTTTTTTTGGCTAGAAAAATAAAAACCAAATTTCTGTTGAAAAAGAAAATTCATTTGCTATGATGTAGAGTTGAAATGTTTCTATTTTCAGGACATTCTATACAATTTTGCTTATATCATTTTATGGTATTTTTTGTAATTACTTTCATGTAGCTATTTTCTACTGTTCAGTTACTCTAATCCATGGGTATTTTTGTTACAATACTGCATCAATAAACATGCTATTGTACTTTTCTTACATAAACTAAAATGAATTTTGACTCTATTTCTGTAAGATATAAAAATTATTGTATATGGAAACGCAAACTATTGAATCATTACATATGTACGGAAATAACAACAGACAAATGTAAATTAGAGTGAAATTTTCTCTATGCTTACAAATGTATATATATGATGCACATTATATATGTTACTTAAAATATATCATGTTTAAAAATGTGCTCATTATGTGAGACTATCTGTGATATATAGCACATAGTTTTGACTATTTATTCAATATCAGTAGTGTAGCTATGATCCAGTATACCATGATTCACTTATACAGTATACAGTATCACACAATGCTCGCTACTGTTCAAATCGCTTGATGAATTCCTGTCAAAAATGTATCACAGACACATCCCTGTAGATCTACGTAGTTATAAAAGAAGCTCTGATTTACATAATTCAAAATTTGGCTATTTGACTTTTCATAAAAATGTCTGGAAGGATATTCGCAAGAGAATATGTTGATGAGTATGAATGCTTCTATGTTTGTCTGAGTCCAAAAGAATGGGAACCATTGCTCCCCACCTTATCTAGACTGATACCAAGCATAATTATGGTGACTAAAGAGACTGCTATACATGCTTAGCAATTAGATTTGAATAAGTATAAAAGCTAAAATCTGAACATTAGTGTGTAAGTCATGCAAAGATTTTTCATCGTAACTTGTCAACAAGGATAAAAGTGAGCAGAAACCAGTGAAGGATTAAGATTTTTCTCTTTTCCTTATATTTTTGATTAATGGATTTCGATACGCATTTTATTCAAATATTTGATATTTTTTCATTGCTAGCATGTATGTATATCTGAATAACTTGAAAAAATGCACTTGTATCTAATCAGTACATAAAAAGTGTTGATGAGAATAGATTAAAACAGGCCTGGCTGTTGCAAGGTCAAACTCAACTCTAACCTCTATTCTGACTGAAGATAATTACTTTTTTCTCATATATATATGATGTATTTTTTTAGCTCACATGTATTCATTAATTAGAATTAAATCAGCCCTTGCATATTGGTGAGATAAGTTTGAACAGATGTAAGATGTGTCACTTTAGCTCAATAAAGACACTGGCCTAATTATCAGTAGGTCGTGATTTCAAATCATTGTAGGGAAATGTTCAATTTATAAATGTATTTATTTATTAGAATGAAATAAGTCTATCTACAGTTCTTACATTTTTGTAAATAGACCTGGCAATTTTGCTCAGTTGGTAAGAGACATGGCTACCAATCAGTTGGTCCTCGATTTCAAATCATGGTAGGGCAATGTTAATTTTTATTTCCATAAGTTTGGTTTCTATGATGTCGAAAACTCCTGTCTTCTTTCTGATATACTGTGCTGCCTTATGATCTCTCCATGTGAGGTAAAGCATGATTCTCTCATGTGCACATTGCATGGTTTTCAGTTTGAGGGTCAAACTTTTAGTTAGGTTCCATGTTTCAGTTCTGTATGTGACCATCGGTTGGATACATTGGTTGTATACCCTTCTTTTTAAGACTAGTGAGATTTTCTTGTTTTTGAAAGCTGAGCTTGCTCTACTGAAAGCTTGCCAACCTTGTGCAATTCTTTGCCTGATTTCTTATTCTTTTGATGACTTCATGGAGACTCGTTGTCCTAGGTAAATGTAGTGAAAAGGTGCTTCCTTTATATGGGGAGTTGGGGGTCACGTGAGGGTGAGGAGCTGATAGGATATGTGAAAGAAAAATGTTTTGACTAGAAATGTTTGTTTTTTGTTTATTGATTGTTTTATTGTTTGCGTTTTCTTTTGGTTTTTGAGTTGAGTCTAAAATAGAGTTTTAGAAAAATTATTTGTTCTAGATTAAGGACTAATGATAGCTGAGTTAATTTTAGGGTGTGTGTAAATGTTAAATTATATTTTGGGAGTGTTATGGTGTTTATATATTTTCTTCTTCTTCATTATTTTTCATCATCGCTGTTCTTTACAATATATTACTGAGTTGTTACTAACAATCTGAGGCAAAAGAAGGTTGAAGTGACATGCATGCCCCAGACTTACTTTGTGTATTTCAGTTTGTTCTTTTGCATTGCACTTTATATTAGCATACAACAGATGGTAGCACTCTCCTCAATATACGGCAGTGCATGTAAGCACTATTTTCTGGATTTCACTGAGAGAATAGTCGCCAGGGATTTTGTTGAGGTGTTTTATGGTGCTTTTCTTGATCATCCCCAGTATCCTGACAATAACAGGAACAGTTTGTGTTTTCCAATGCCATATCTTCTGTATATCGATTCTAAAATCCATGTACTCGCCTTTTCTGCTGCATTCCGATTAGAAGGCACACTCATGTCAATTGAAAGGAAAGTTCTTTTATAGTGGTCCTTGAATACTATGTCAGATTTATTTGCTTTGAGGACGATCACTACTACTACTACTACTACTACTACTACTACTACTACTCAACTGTCACTCGTCCTAAATCTAAAACTAACGAATGATTTTTAAATGAAATTTCTCTTTTTTTAACTTTACAAACTAAAAATAAAACAGCATACAATGAAAAACAAATATTCTCAGTTGTAACATTTTTACACAGTACGTTTCATGTATCCCATCAGACCCTGCTCTCATGTGACCTCAAATGACTTTTATGTAGGGAGCACCTTTTCAGGAGTAGTAGACCATCTGATGATTGCATCACTGACATGGAACTCAGTCACAGTGGAGAAATGAATTTTCTATGTGCATCTATCTACATTTGCTCTATCTGTGGAATCAGGCACTCTTGCATAGATAATTCAACCAACAAAAAAATCATCATTATCAATCTTTTATCATCCATCATTGGATACAGACCTTTCCCATGATTTGCCAGCTCTCTCATGGGTGTTGTGGAGCCAGTATTTTCTGAATTTGTCTAATTCATCTCTCCATCTCGTATTCTACTGGCCTCAGTTTCGTGTGTGATCACTGGGGATCCATGTTGTGAGTCGTGATGTCCATTGGTTGTCTGCCATTTTTGCAACATGACCATCCCATTGCCATTTGAGTTTTCTAATAGATTCTAAGATGTCTCAGATTCCTGTTTTCTTCCTGATATATTGTGCTGTCTTGTGATGATTCTCTCATGTGCACGTTGCATGCGTCTCAGTTTGCGAGTTTGTCTCTTGGTTTGGTTCCATGTTTCAGCTCCATAAGTGACTATCGGGAGAATGCATTGGTTGTAAACTCTTCTTTTTAGGATTAATGGGATCGTCTTATTTTGGAGGTTGAGCTTGCTCTGCTGAAGATTTGCCATCCTAAGGTGATTCTTCGTTTGATTTCTTCTTTTGTGAGTTTCATCGAGATTTGTTGTCCTAGGTAGATGTAGTGGTCTACTTTCCCCAGTTTTACATCTTCGATTTTGACAGCTCTATTCTTATTCTCAATGTGATTATTTAACACGACTTTTGTTTTACTGAAACTTTGCTTATGAATACATCACCTCACAGGGAAGATCGCATTGTGATGTTGATGTCTGAGTTCATCCAAGGTTACCTGAGGTCATTTCTGATCTTGAAAGAATTTTCTGAACTTTTGGCCACAATTTAGCACTTATGAAACTGAAACTGAGCATAGAGGCATATCTACCCATGACAAAGGTCATATGCAATGTGGAAATGACCACTGAAGTCACTACAGGTCATTTCTTGTCATTTCTAGCTGTTGGCTACAATTTTGCACCAAGAATGCTGAAATTGAGCATATGGGTATATCTTCTCACCAGGAAGATTTCAATCCGTGTGATGTTGACTATTGTGGTCATTCAAGGTCACCAGAGGTCATTTCTGATCATTTCTACTCAATTTTCTAAGTTTTTGGTAACAATCTTACATTTATATTCCTGATATTTGGCATAGAGGTACATCTTTCCATGATGCAATGGCAAAGTTGACCACGAGGTCATTTGAGATAATCAGAGGTTATTTTTTGTTTTTTCTATTGAATTTTCCAATTTTTAGGCTATAATTCAACACTTACAAAACTGAAATTGAGCAGAAAGTCACATTTTTCTATATGCCACACAGAGTTGACCTTTGAGATCACATGGGGTCATTCTTTTGTCATTTCTAGCTAATTTTCAGAGTTATAGAGCCAGAATTTGCACCGAGGATGCTGAAATTTAGCAGAGTGATACATCCTTTCATGTAGAAGACCGCAATCTATATGACGTAGACTTCTGAGGTAATTCGAGTTCGAAGGAAAATTTTAGAACAATTTTCCAAATTCTTGGCTACGCACCTATGAAACAGAAATAGGGCATAAAGGTATATCTTTCTATGGGGAAGGTCATCATGCTATGCAGAGTTGACCTTTGAGGTCTAGCCAATTTTCAGAGCTGTGTGATACAATTTTGCATCAGGAATACTGAAATTTAGCACATGGGTACATCTCAAATTCTCAAGCTGTGATAAACAATTTTTTCATGGCCGAAGTAATTACAAATATGATATCAAAATCAGGGTCATTCAAGGTCACTAGAGGTCATTTCTAGCAAAATTTTAAATCTTTAACAGCCAAGGTTATGAGCAATGTTGATGTTTAAGGTCACTGGAGATCACCTATGGTAATTTCTAGCAATTGTAATCAGGAACAAGGACAATCTCTCAAGATCATTACCGCAATCCTCCATGCTTTTCCCTTGGACAGCTCTATATTTGTTATGCTAGGGATGGATCCCCAGTCAACCTTTTCATAGTGGTATTAGATGAGATAACCTTGCATCTTCTCCCCCCCTCCTCATCAAACCTTGTTAATCACAAAATTTTCCCCTTTGATGTTTAATGAGAGAAATCAGTCTTACGAAACATGTAACAGAAATAAATACAATCCAGTTTCCATATTGTCTATTAAATTCACTGTTATGTCAAATAAATTTCATCCATTTCCTTAACATGTATATATATATATATATATGGATATATATTCTGTAAAGCTTACAATTCCAAAAATGAATGCTATATTCGTTGAAAAACAAAATTCACTTGTCCCCCTAATGCTTATGCCACTGCTGCCATCGTAATTTCTTTCATCCTCCTCTTCCCTTTCCCTTCCTTATAAGATTCCTTTGTGGAGGCCTTATCTGTTCACCCACGTGTTCTAAGTTAGTCATCCGAATTCAGAGGAATAAAAAAACAGAAACAGAAAAACGTTCCTCTAAGAAATAAACATAATACTATGATGAAGGAGAAAATTATTATCACGGCCATTAGAGAGATCTTTCACGTAGAAATGATAATGGATTTCCTGAAGAGAATCTTCAGTTGTTTACCATGAAGCAGTTTGGGGGCAATGAAAAACAAGACCGTTCTATTGACAAAGCTCCTCCAGGGGTGTCGATCAAATACCACTTTTTCTCAAATTTTAATGTTATTATAATTCAGTTTTCAGCTTAGATTAAAGCAAAGCTGCTTCAGTACCTTTGGAGGGTACCCAGATAAGGAGAAAAAGCCTTGACTGTATATACCCGAATATCCAATACGTATATATGTATATGTATATATATTTATATGTATATGTATATACTTGCATCTAAATTTATATGTATATGTAAAGGTATATATATATGTGTTATCAAGAAATGGACCTATGATCCGACAGAATGATCATAAATTAAGTTATATTATATTAAAACTCTTATTAGAAATGATCTCCCATTTCTTATATGGTGAATGTATCTTTTGGCCTACATAAATAGAATAAGCAATTAAATTATCTGACCCTATTTAACTCAATATTAAGAGCAATGCTACATTAGAGCAGCTACCCTATTGTTTACAGATACAATTCCTGCAGCAGCCCCATTTTTTTTAAATTGCTTATTCTATTCACGGTGTCTAAAGCTAAATGATACATACACCATATGAAAATGGGAGATCATCTTAAAAAAGAGTTTCAATATAATATGATGCAATTTATAATCATATGTGTATGTGTATAAATATAAGTATACGTATGTATGTAGATGTGTATATACATATGTATAAGTATTCATATGTATATATACATATATAAATGTATATTATTGTGTCATCCACAGACAGCTGTTTCGTTGTATTACAACTCTTCAGTGTGGCTATAGACTATCCATTATCCCATCCAGTACCACGAGGCAGTATCGAAACCTTAGCTTTGGACCCAGAGGCTAGTATCCTCTCTCTACTCCATGAAACTGGACAGTCAGTAAGGATGAATTTAAGAGATATATTTATTTATCGTATATATTCCTCATCCACCAGAGTGCTCCATTCCATGTTGGAAGAGCATTGCATAAGCTTTCAATGAACAAGTTACCTCACTTAGAGAGTGCTATAAATGTATATGTATATATTTGTATATGGATATGTGTGTGTATATATATATATATATACGTTGATATATATATGTATATATGTTTGTGTTGTGGATGTGAAGTTATCTAACAGAATGTTGATGAAAGTGACATTTAGATGGTGAAGAGAAAAGCTTTAGAGTAAACAGGTGTTACTTCTCAAAATTTTTTTTGTTATCACGTGAACATGTTTCAATGCATGTTGATGGGTACCAGCCATCTTTTTCAGAGAGAAACTTGCTTATAATGTTGAAGTAAATGGCAATAAGGGGTCTAGAAGTATAGAATGTGAAATCGAATAACACAGTCTTGACTAGTTGTCATCCTGCTGCTGCAATCAAACCAATAGATCTTGTTTTTTGGAATGACAGAAACATGGTCAACTGGGGAGGG
>OY735208.1:21329278-21359278 GCA_963457665.1 Thysanoteuthis rhombus
AGAAAGTAAAATAAATAGAGGGAGACACCAAATATCTGTAGAGAGGAGGGGGTGCGATGCAGGAGGGGGGAATACAAATAAAGAAGAAAAGGAAAGTAAAATAAATAGAGGGAGACACCAAGTATCTGTAGAGAGGAGGGGGTGTGATGCAGGAGGGGGGAAAACGAATAGAGAAGAAAGGAAAGTAAAATAAATAGAGGGAGACACCAAGTATCTGTAGAGAGGAGGGGGTGTGATGCAGGAGGGGGGAATACAAATAAAGAAGAAAAGAAAGTAAAATAAATAGAGGGAGACACCAAGTATCTGTAGAGAGGAGGGGTGCAATGCAGGAGGGGGGAATACAAATAAAGAAGAGAAGAAAGTAAAATAAATAGAGGGAGACACCAAGTATCTGTAGAGAGGGAGGGTGCAATGCAGGAGGGGGGAAAACAAATAGAGAAGATAGGAAAGTAAAATAAATAGAGGGAGACACCAAGTATCTGTAGAGAGGGAGGGTGCAATGCAGGAGGGGGGAAAACAAATAGAGAAGATAGGAAAGTAAAATAAATAGAGGGAGACACCAAGTATCTGTAGAGAGGAGGGGGTGTGATGCAGGAGGGGGGAAAACAAATAGAGAAGATAGGAAAGTAAAATAAATAGAGGGAGACACCAAGTATCTGTAGAGAGGGAGGGTGCAATGCAGGAGGGGGGAAAACAAATAGAGAAGATAGGAAAGTAAAATAAATAGAGGGAGACACCAAGTATCTGTAGAGAGGGAGGGTGCAATGCAGGAGGGGGGAAAACAAATAGAGAAGATAGGAAAGTAAAATAAATAGAGGGAGACACCAAGTATCTGTAGAGAGGAGGGGGTGCAATGCAGGAGGGGGGAAAACAAATAGAGAAGATAGGAAAGTAAAATAAATAGAGGGAGACACCAAGTATCTGTAGAGAGGGAGGGTGCAATGCAGGAGGGGGGAAAACAAATAGAGAAGATAGGAAAGTAAAATAAATAGAGGGAGACACCAAGTATCTGTAGAGAGGGAGGGTGCAATGCAGGAGGGGGGAATACAAATAAAGAAGAGAAGAAAGTAAAATAAATAGAGGGAGACACCAAGTATCTGTAGAGAGGGAGGGTGCAATGCAGGAGGGGGGAAAACAAATAGAGAAGATAGGAAAGTAAAATAAATAGAGGTAGACACCAAGTATCTGTAGAGAGGGAGGGTGCAATGCAGGAGGGGGGAAAACGAATAGAGAAGAAAGGAAAGTAAAATAAATAGAGGGAGACACCAAGTATCTGTAGAGAGGAGGGGGTGTGATGCAGGAGGGGGGAAAACAAATAGAGAAGATAGGAAAGTAAAATAAATAGAGGGAGACACCAAGTATCTGTAGAGAGGAGAGGTGCAATACAGGGGGGGGGGGAATACAAATAGAGAAGAAAGGAAAGTAAAATAAATAGAGGGAGACACCAAGTATCTGTAGAGAGGGAGGGTGCAATGCAGGAGGGGGGAAAACAAATAGAGAAGATAGGAAAGTAAAATAAATAGAGGTAGACACCAAGTATCTGTAGAGAGGAGGGGATGTGAAGTTTGAGAGAAATATATTGATGATCATCTTCATTCTAATTTGGATATTCAATGTAAAAAAGTAGCTTGATTTACAAGATTTCAATCTGTTGAAAGAAAGGAGTACAATCCATAAGTCATTCCTTGAACAAAATGAAAAACTTCTCAAAAAAGTTGCGAGCCATATGGTAACAATATTTAATGATGCAAGAAGAGGAATACCTAGTGCATGGTTATGGCATATATATATTTGTGTGAGTGTATATATATACACACGTGTGTATATAAATATATATATGCGTATACAAATACATATGTGCATACGTATACTTGTGTGTGTGTGTGTATGTATATATATATATATATATATATATATATATATACATATATATATATATATATATATATGTGCATATATATTTGTATACACACACATATATATATATATATATATATATATATATTGTATACCCTTTCTTTTCAGGACTAGTAGGATTTTCTTTTTTCTTAAAAGTCAAGCTTGCTCTAATGAAAACTTGCTAAACTGGTATAGCCCTGTCATATCCTTTTGCTACTTTGAAGTCTTATGTAACCTGATGAAGGAACGCGGTATTGGTAGATACGTTGCAATACTCTGACTACACCTTGTTTAATTATTGCATTAATGACTTTGGGTATTTCCACCAAATCAAAGGCCTTTTTAATGTCAACAAATGCTACTGCGAGTAGCATACTATTGCTTTCTTTTTTAGTTTGTTTACTGAATGGAGAGGGTTGATAGTGGAGCAGTTTTTACTGAAGCCAGCTTGTTCCTGTAGTCAGTTTTGTCTAGTGTTTTGGTGAAGCGGTTGGTGATCACTTTGGTGAAGAATTTGTAGATGCAGTTGAATAGGCTTATTGGCCTGTAGTTCTTAGTCTTTTAGATTTCTTTTTTTGTAAAACGCATTATCATTGTGGTGTTCCACTTTTCTGGGATGTCACTTTGAGGCTTGCGTTGAATAGATTGGGTAGTTTCCTTGTGATGACTTTTCCAACTTTTTTGAGTAGGAAGATGGTGATGGTATCAGGTTCAGGGGCCTTTCCTTTCTTTGATTGTAGGCTTGCTTCATTTCTTGTGGAGTAACTTCTGGGAAGTCTTTGAAAATAAATTTTTGTAAAATTCCTGGGAATGTTAGACTATTCAGTCCCTATGCATTGTCAGGTCTCCATTTACTTTGAGCACACTAAATAGTAGTATATATTCCATGAAGGAAAGAAAAGAAATCTTTGAATCTTCTTTTGTCTTCTCTGTTTCTCTTGGATGGATTTGCTCAGCTCTGTTGCCTCTACCTTTTCTATTGTTGTTGTTGGTGGTGGCTTGAGGTTCCAGTGCTTTTTCATGAGAGTTTTGGTTCCTTCTTAAAGTTTGCTCATGGTTTGTAAGCTCTTTGGCTTGAACATACTGGCAACTTCAATAGGGCAAGTTGTTCTATTGTTGCTGAACTCATTGATGTTTTCTTCTGATTCACTGAGGAGTTCATATGTGTTTTTCATTTCCACTTTGAATGAGTTCCTTCTGTAAAGAAGATAGTTGGATATATTCCATGAAAGAAGGAAAAGTAATCCCTGAATTCAATCAATAAGATAGCTGTACGGAATGAAAATATTCTAATGAGAAAAAGTGAACCTGACTCTACAAAAGTACCATAAAGTGTCTATAGGGAAAATAAAGAGTGAAACTTCAGTCAGTATTTCTATTTGAAAGAAAATGTATTACAATGCGAAGAAAATATAATCAGAAGTGAGTAACAACGGGCAATAAATCTACTGACACAGACTTGTGGCAGGTAGCATCTGGCTTAGTTTATCTGACAAAGCCACTCATGAGATAGAAAGTAAATCTGTTCATTCAGTCTTATTACAGGGAGGAAACACCCACATGAACATGGGGTGGGCATTATTGAGGGATCTATGTAGTCTTGTAGATCAAACAATAGGTACAGTGATTGAAAATACACTGGTGAATAGATGCACATGCAGACACATGTTTGGTATAAGGCCAAAAATTTGAGCAATAATATTGATGTTTGTCTCATTTCATTGATGTATAGTGGTTTATGTGTAATGTACAAGCAGAACATGTAATTTGTAAGTTGGGTGGCTGTGCAGACAGTTTTGATGATCACATCTTTATATTATATTCCAGTTACTTTCGAAGTAATAATAAAAGATATGTGCATAAAGAATAGACTTTTTACAGCTATTAATTTTTTCTTCTCCAATTTTTATTGTTGAAGGTGTGTCCGAGAGTTGAGACATAGGCACAAGAAAAATTCTGTTTTGTTTATCTGGTTCTATTTCTTTGATCTTCCTTGTCATCAGAATAGTAGTAGCTGTAAGAACATTTATCAGATGTTTGTTTTTCTTTTACTTGAGCATTTTCTAACAATAAATAGTTTAGGGCCATTCAGTCACTTAAGTTTTAGTTATTCTTTAATCTTATTACATGTTGAATATGATTTATAGAACAAAATATTGATTGCAATTATAAGTTAAATTCAAAAATTTCAGAAATTCCTTGTAATAAGATGATATAAATACATAGCCTAACCAGTTTTTAGAAAGTCTTCAAAGTATTGATTTAGACTAAATCTTATGGCTACATTTATCAGATACACATTTGGCCTTATGTAAGATAAGAACACAAGTCATGTTTGAAATATTCTTTTAAACTAAATTAAAGTTGGTTATTCTCCAAATTTTCTTTGAAATATTGAATAAAAATGTTTTGTTTTATAAAAGATTAACTATGATTCTCATTTCATTCAATCTATTTTTACTTTTTGTATAGACCCAACAAAATTTTATCACAAGAAAATCTCATTTGATCTATTGATGAATGAATGTATTCTAAACATTTCAACAAGAAAAAATATTTCTTTGTATTATTCAAAGGAATAATACCAATCTATTTACAACATACAAATTCTTATTCTTAAGAAAATGTATTAGACACTCTAAAAAATAATTTGCACCAACCAATAAGTAATTAGTAAAAGTATTTCTAAACCTGTTTCATCTCTACTTGTATTTTTGAAAGTTTATGACTATATTCACCTTTTCCTCCCAAATGATGCATTGCAGCTGGAAAATGCGTAGGGTTAGAGCGTTCCAAAAAACCTTGGGGTGATTTGTAATAATTCAAGGGTGAATGAGAGGGATCAGGAGGTTCTAT
Source organism: Thysanoteuthis rhombus (assembly GCA_963457665.1). Taxonomy (NCBI): domain Eukaryota; kingdom Metazoa; phylum Mollusca; class Cephalopoda; order Oegopsida; family Thysanoteuthidae; genus Thysanoteuthis; species Thysanoteuthis major. The sequence goes on from OY735208.1 coordinate 21,334,034, forward strand.
TTACTACATTATCATCATGCTGAACTGGACCCCCAGTTTGTGTTTCCAGTGGAAAATGCTGTGATGTCTTGATATAGCGCCTTATTCCAACCACAATTATTCTTTTAAAGAATTTTTCATTCGACTTAATTTTTTGATGACACTATTTTTTGTTATATTTTTTATCTTACCTGTTAATCATTATTTCAAAGCTCAAAATTTAGAGATTGGAGGTGATGTACATTATATCAAGAGGACTTTTATTTTTCATCTTTAGCAGTCAAAATTGAGGGGAAAATTTTCTCTCAGTTTTAGGAGTTAAAATAGAGAGATTTTTTCTTTCTACTTGTAGGAATTAAAATCAAAGGAAAGATTTTTCTTCTTTTTTTCATTTTTGGGGATCAAAATTGAGAAGGAATTTTATTCCTCACATTTTTTGGGGGTCAAAATTCAGGGGAATATTTTTTTTCTATTTTAGGGGTCAAAGTTGAGTGGGAGGATATTTTTTCATCTTTAAGGGTCAAAATCAAGGAGTGAATTTTTTTCACTTAGGGGTCAAAATTGAGGGGGAATATTTTTTTCATTTCTAGGGAATCAAAATTGAGGTGGACAGGATTTTTTTCACTTTCAGGAATCAAATTTAAGAAGAAACATTTTTCTTTTCTATGTGTCAAAAGTGAGGGGGAACTTTTTCTCCCTTTCAGGGGTCAAAAGTGAGGGGCAATGTTCATTTTTTTTTTTGAGGGAAACGATTTGCATTTATTTTTCCCCAAGGCTATGCTGACTACTATTGCTAGCTAAATATGAAAAGTTAGTATGAAAGATAATTATCAGTGTTCAGGTTATTCTGAAATTTCACAAATTATACACAAAACCTATTTAAATGTATTGGTATGCTGTAGACTTCCAACATTTAAAAGATGTTGCTTGTTCAAATTAACTAAAATACGTAACGTTCTATTTTGAAATGGGTGTATTATACTTAAGCAGGCATGACAACAGGCAGATAACATTGTGGTTGCTTGGGTACATGCAGCTGAGCATCAGTAATTACAGTCTTGAAACTAAACTTTCTCATTCTATTCACTCTAATCTCTTATGATTTATACTGTTTAAAAATACAGTAGTCCTTCCAATTTTTCTGACTTGAAATTTGAAATTTTGATTACTTGCATTTTCTTCTCATCAATAGCTACTCTCATTGACTTGGGAGAAAAAAATTTGAAATATTTTGTTTCTCAGCTTTATTCTTTTTTTGCCAGAAAGCAAGGGAGCCAAAAGTTATTCGCGGAATCTCAATTTTGTGAGGGTTCTGCCCCCCCCCCCCCCCCCCGCAAAAAAACTAGAGCAGCTATTGTAAATGCTACACACTGTTGAAAAATCTTATAAAAAAAATTATTTAATGATCAATATACTATGAGATACATTCCATTCCATGGACCTTTTTTGTGGTTTACAAGTTATAATGTGAAAATATTCATGTCCACATTTCAAATGCATTATGAATTGATTAATTCTTAGAAAAAATTCTGCAATACTTTCCCTCTTTGCATTCATCTGAAGAATTCAATACACTTCAAGTTGTGACTTGAGCATTTTAGCTACAATATTTTACTTATATTGATGATATTATTAACTGCTTTTATATGCCTTGCTATTTCAAATCCATTCGTTAATATTTTCAGGATTTACTAATTTCAAATTTTGTCATCTTTTGGAAATGGTTTTGGATAGGAATAAGTTTTATCTATCTATTTAATGATAATTAACAAAATTTCAACTCTTTTTCTATGTATCATGTCATGTCCTTGCATCTGTTTGGATACCACACTCTTGAGAAGCTAACTTTTAAATTAATGGGGAAGTATCTATATTTGAAGATAAAGATTTTGCGAAAAGATTGTTTGTTCTTTCAACTATCCTTTGCTACTGTTCTTTAAGAAAATGCAGGGCTACAAATGTTAATGTAGAGAATGAGAGAAAATGTTTATGACATCAATAAATCAATAAATTAATAAAAATGTAGAAATTCAGAATAAGAACATAACATGTCACTGATATTTGCAATAGATATCTTCAAAAGAGATTGCATAAAAATCCAAACAATTTTATATTTCATGATTTAATCCACTGCTAGGAAATGTTTTAAGCCTGAATGAATCATTACAGTTTTATTTGTGTGGATAAAGTGCGTGTTAGAATGAAACTGGTATATAGTAAAGTGCACTAGTTTATGAATATGTTCATATTTGTGAACCATACATAATATCAGTGGCAGCGCTGGGTCTGATTTCATGCCCTCTACAAATTTTTATGTATTGTCGAGGGATTCTCAAGGTATATTGCGCCCCTAGAGCTTTGTCCCCATCCACCAGGTCCTGCAGGTTCCAAATGTTGTCTCTGATAATATGCAAATGTTTACATTTGTGTTTAGCATGTATGAATTTCTGTAGAAGAATATTGGTTGATATTTGTCAAGAATTACCAAGTAAATCAGTAAAATTTGTTGACATGAAACTCAATTGAGATTATCTTAGAAGAAATCTTCAAGACAAACAGTTGAAGCATTTTGTATACATCGTAGGATTAATGCTGTGATAATTGATAGATTTTCAATATTATTCTAGGCATATTTGGTGTTAGTTCAAAACTGGTGAGTTTTAAAAGCTTTTTTTTTTTTTTTACTAATCTCTGTTTAGTGCACTTTTTGCTCACATAATCTAAAAGTTTTGCTTTAAACTAGAACTTTTAAAATTAAAATCTTATTTAAAGCAGTACAAATCATTTTTTGGAACTTGATGGAGACAAACTTGATGTATTTTTTTTTTTTTTTTTAATACTTTTGGCTTATCTTGAAGTACTGTACTAATTAAAAGGTTTTTCTAAGTGTCCCTGAGTAATGAAAGGATATGTACTGAAAAGCTAAATTTCTTCCTTCATTACCTCTATACTGCTGGTATATTTTTAAGATAATTTCCTGTGAAACTAGCAAATATGTTACAGTGTATCTTGACAGCATTTACTCATATAGCAAAATAATCAAGTTCTGTCTTTAGAGGTTTTATAATTTTGGTAATAGTTTGATGGGCAGGTTTATTGTCTTTCACAGATACAAAATTTTGCATAGGAGCATTGTCCATACATTTAAGAAGATTTGTCAGCCAATCTGAGAAGCTCATACTAGCACTGACTATAAATAGAATAAATATTTACATAGTATGTATAGAATACTGGTAAATGATCAGAGCGTTCTAGTACATTTATATTCTCATGTTTATAGATAAATATCATTCTTAATTGGTTATCATTATTCACTTGACACAATATCAATTACCAAAGAGTTTTTTTTAGGTGAAAACACAAATTTAGTTAAAATGATTTGACTTTTCAAAGCTTGTATTGTTTATTCAATGGTTGTTGATTTTCTGAGTTCAGATGATCATGTCTACTTACTCTGGACTATATCAAAACTTTTCATTACTATGTAGGCCAGTCTTCTTCCGTAAATTCATTAATTATCAGTATTTTAACAAATTTGCCTCGAGGTATTTGTCCTATGAATAAATGTAATATAAGATATAAAAACTTCTACACTAGGAATGTATTGAAATAATGAAATGTAGTTGATATTCATTTAAAAAAATAGTTATTATAATGCTTTCAGAAATCGTATATTATTTTTATCACACACCCAAGCTGAAAAAAAATGATTGTTCTCCCTTGAACATTAGGTATGAACAATATGGATGTAATTTCATTGGAAAATTGTCACCTGAGAAATTTTAAAATCTGGCAAAAATCAGCATATCATTCAATTTTGATTGAAGTTTTCTAAAAACATTTATTAAAGGACAACTTTCAAAAAAATTGTTCTCCATTCTAAATATCAGAAAAGATTACATTTTTCATATGGTTCTTACCATTTTGATAATTTATTTCATTTATATTTTGATTTCATCGATTTTTACACATCCTACAGATATATCCCTCTAGATATTAATTATGTTCACCTTTATAGGAAAGTACTCCAGAATTGCTCATACAGGATACTATGTAAAATATTTTTCTTTTTATCTCAATTTTGTAATACGGTGTGTATTAATCATTATGTATGATATGATTTAACTATTTTCCTTGTTTATGCAATCATTTATTCACAACACTCTGGTCGTGCACCCTTCAGTACTCGTTGGGCATTGCCAGTTCTAGAATGTAGAATTACTACTCAGAGTACATGCTTGATTGGACTGGACATGTCATACCTGGTTTTTTTTTATATATCTGGGTTGCGTAATCTGGGTGCTTCAGACTTATGATGAGAAGCTTCCAGATGCCATTGATATCAATGCTTGGTCGGTTAATTGATTTGACTGAAAAAAGTATGTGTGCTGTTTCCTTCAGTCGTTGTATTCGCCAATTGTTCTCCCTATCAATGATTTGCACTTCATCCTATAAAGACTTGTGCCTATCCTAATTCCTCCAAATGTGGTCTGCCATGACAGATTTGTGCGTGTCACTGCGTGGTACAGCTTACCTGCGCTTTTTAATTCTTATTTTCACAGGCCAGCATGTTTTGCTTTTATCGTGTCTACCAAAGCTCCATGGAACTGAATATATGTCATGTTCTTTTCAGTAGGTGGTTCAGTTTTGAAGAGATGTGAGCATAGGGTTGTCCTACTTTTGAATACTGTCTGGATGTTGTAGTAATCTTCAAATTTTCTCTCAAACACCTTTGATGTGTTGGAGAACAACTGTGGTTTTGTTTACGTTTGTATAAACAGCACAATAAAATAGAGCCAACATCATTTACTGAATCGACAGCATAATGTGAATATTTATGCCAAAAACCTTTCAGCAGTTGATATTCATATGGTATTAAATTGCAGAAAGGCTTTTTACAAAGTGTTTTTCAACCTATTTAGATTTAAATGTTGTAGAAAACAAAAACACAATAACTGCACCAGAAAGTAATGTTATCATACATTCTTTTTTTTTAGTTTTCATTCAGGTGTTCCCCATTATAATGCAGGTTTCAGAATCAAAGCAAACCAAATGCATTATGACTGAGTTGAAACATCTGCAATATTCAAGTGTTGCTAATTTAGATGACTTTGAAGTAAAAAGAAAATATCTAGAATGGCAACCCAGGACTCCCAAGTTGACCCTAAAAAAACAGAAAATAAAGTTGGTATAATTGGGCTGGCAATTTCAAAAAATTTTATAAAAAAACATCTGACAAATTCAAAAAATCACATAAAAAAATAACCGGGCAAATTCAAAAATTCAAAAAAAGAAAACATCTGACGAATTCAAAAATTATATGAAAAAACATCTGAATTGGCAACACTGGACTGGTATATTCAAAAAATCATATGAAAAAAAAACCTTTCTAAATCGGCAACACTGGGCTGGTATAATCAAAAATTTATCTGAAAAAAAGCATCTTAAGTTGGCAATACTGGGCTAGCATATTTAAAGATTTATATGAAAAAAAACCCCATCTAAATTGGCAACACTGGGCTGGCATATTCAAAAAAATTATATTAAAAAGGACAAGAATCATCCATCATATAAAGTTCAATTAGATTTGAATAAATTAATAATAGCATTGTTCAAAGTTTATTTTTTATTAAATGATATAAAAATTATACTGAAGTTCAGAATTTAAAAACAAACTGTTTACATATTTGCATAAATGACATAAATGTTAGACCCCTTAGTTACTGCTCCTTTAGATATTTTGTATTTGAGCTCCTGAGGAGAAAAAGGTGAAGAATAAATCATGTGAAAAATGTTTTGTTCATTGACTCCTCAAATGTTTTTGACTAATTCATTTCATTTTTATAGTTCTACTGGCATGTCAAATATATTTTTTGGTGGTGGTGGGGGGTTGTGTCACCTCTGACATCAAATGGATTTAGTAAAATAGCACTCTGTGTGAAATATCAGGCTTGTTGGGAAATTCTATTTTTATTTGTGGTTCTCTGGATGAGTGGGTGATAATATAGGTAATAGAGATAAAAATGTTAGAGTCCACTGACTGATCGCATTATAACAGATCATATTATATTGAAGGAGGATGCCTGTAATATCAGTTTACAAATGTTTATCAAACTCCTTTTACAATATGATAAAATCAAAGTTTTTTCTGCTCTGCTCTGGTGACTCAATGTATAGTCAGATTCAGCATTTTGCCAGAGGCTGTAGCTTCCCTTTCTATAATATGCTGTTTGACATAGTTGTCAGATTATTCATTATTCCTAACATGAAATATTCATTTTGTCACTTTTTTTGCTTGGTTCTGTGTGCAGAAAACCTACAGTTGAACTGAGAGTGGAACACTTTCTCTTAGTGAAATGGCCAGCAATGGCCATATAGTCCTGGAATTAGTTATTAAACACTCTGTTCTCTTTTTTTTTTATTATGGTGTAATTTGAAATATATTGAATCGGATTTGAATTTTGGTTTGTTTGTTTGTTATACTCAATGCAGTTTCTCCTTTGAACTTCTAATTTTTCTAATCTATTTTATGCTTCTAGTTCTGCATTCACAAGTTGCTATTAGGATGACGTAGAAGTTCCCACTACCATCTTTTGCACACTGTTAGAGAAATGTTTTTCAAAAGTCAAGTTCCACATGAATTTAAAAAAAGAACATCTGTCAGCATTTTAACATTTTTGCACTTCTTGGTTGACACTGTAAAATCAATTTTAAATGAGTCAACAATGATGAAAAATGGTTCAATTACAAGAATCCCAAATTAAGAAGGATCCTGAATCCTCTTTATATTTCCTTTTTTTCTCATGACAACATTTCAAGTTTAGCCAGGTATGTTGAAATTGATTTGTCAATAAATATAACCTCAACACTTGTAAGGAAATATATTTGTTATCCATTCATGTGTCTTGCATTCTTCTCAATTTTCTCAGTTCGAGTTTATGAGTCCAGTTTAACATTTTCCTTGAAAAGATGAAAAAAAACAAACTGTTAATTCAAAGATGTGACCCAAAGGACAGGATATAGGGTGTTAATACAGTGGCGAGACACAGTTCTGAATCTACTGTAACCCTCCAGTCTGTCTAACTATCAAACACTTTTCTTTTTTTGACACCTCCGAGAATGTTTCCCCTCTTTCATGCATCGATTTTTATTGATTTGTTAAGTGTTATTTTATTGGATGATTCACATTCTACAAGAATGACAAAGACCTTTGACACTTGGTTGTGTCTCTATTTCAAAACGTACTTGAAGCTTGCCGTCTTCCTTAAGGGTTGGATGCGATTTGAGTTGATGTGACCAAGTTTAGGTCAGGACAACTAGATGACAGTTCAAGGCATGTCAAGCAGCCAAAAATATTCAACAGATTGTTGTTGCGAGAACTAAAAAAATGTATTTCCAGTATTTTTATTGAGTTTTATTTTTAAAAATGTTAAATTGGTTGTGTTTATTTATATATAAAATTACTTGTAAGAATTTTATATTTATGTAAAAATTGAATTTATTCATGATCATAATATTCAGGAGAGGTCCTTTCTTCAATGTTTGTGAAAACAGATAACTTATTTCATTTATAAACTGTCAATATGATATGTGGTAGATACCATGCACTCATGAAAACAAGCTGACAACATGTTCGTAAATAAAATGCATGAACCTTGTGAAAAAAAATGTGGCAACAGAGTGAAGAGAGAAAAATTTGAATAAAAATTATTTATGTCTACTACATAAACAGTGATATATTTGTGTATGGAAAGTTACCTCATGTAAAAACCATTGTACTATAGATTTATGTGTTGACACTGTTTTGCAGTGTAAACAAAAGTTTTTAAATTGTTATATCTCCGGTTCTATACAGTTTATTCACATAAAGTCTATCACATTTTTTGCCAATCTTTCCTCTCTCCAATGACAAAAAAAACATTTATACATGAAAAATTTTGTGTGTTTATTTATGAACATGCCAACCTACTTCTCAGCATATGACTTAAGAAAAAATAGACTTGGGTTAAAGAAAGGACCCCTCTGGAATTACTATGAAGAAGAGCTTATAATCACACATAAATTTCACTTTCTAAGTAATGCTTACTCATATATTGCATTTATTAGAAAACTTTTTATTGAATATCTTTCTTTTACTGTCATTTAATTAATGTTCATAAATGCTGCATTGAGTTGGGCACATTGAATTGTTCAGGATCAAGTTTAGTTACATAAATTCAGACGCATTGGATCATCCCTTCCCCTTCCTTTATACATTACATATCAGATCTTGACTTCCACAATTTGAGATTGATTGGTGTGGATAGAATCTCATACATTGCTTTCATCAGGAAAACTTTTTGGTTCATGTGTCTCACGATGTAAATGGTTATCAGATGTTTTCACATTTGGTCCATATACCTGGAATATCTGATAGCTGTAGTGAGATGATTGCTCTCCTCAATATGATCTCTTCACCCACTGTATTTATTCTGTTCATTGTTGTTTCTGTCGTTTATGTAAATTTGGTAAGTAGACAGAACCGCTTACAGCAGCAGCATCTACCACTATAAATATGGGAGACTGTTATTATTACTCATTGTCTTCTAAACTACAAGCTGAACATAGTGATTCTTACTTTGGTGAATGCAACATAGTGTCAGAAGTAGGTTCCAGTGAAAAGAAACTAGAAAGAATTTATTGGATAAAGGAAAAGTTCTTTTCTACCAAGAAAACAGTCAAAAGAAAAAAAAGATGTCAGCTAAAATGAAAAAATTCCAAAAATAAATATGGACAGCCAGATAACATTCACTAAGCAGCTGCCAGAAGAATCTAATTTTTCCCCAACCACAAGGGTGGGAGAAATGGTTTTAAAAATTCAAGAGCTTCAGGGAAGCCAGTGGCCTGCATTTGATAGCCTTAGTGAATCAAGACAATACCTTGGTATACTGTATAGGAGGCAAGGCGGACAACATACTAAGTTGGCTGAAGTTGACCACAGGAGATGAAGAACATTTCAAAATAGTCAGGAATGGGTTCACCAATTTCTTTGTTGTGAAGAAAACTGTGATAACAACAAAGAGTTGGAGGATCCATGGATTGGTTCCTGACTATGTGATACATCCTTGCAGAAAACTGATAATAGAACCCTGAGAGAGTAACTCATAAGAGACAGGCTTGTAGTGGCTCAGTCCAATATCATTCTGAACGTATGCGAATGGATAAGGACCCTCGGTGAGAGCCATAGAAATGGGAAAGCAGACTGAAGCAGTCCAGCAACAGATCATCAACCTTCAGTGAAGGAGTCTGGAAGAGAACTCTATTAACATAGTGGCTAGAAAAAAATATAAATAAGAAAAAAAGTAAAATAAATTGCCACTGATGTGGATTTAACACCTCTTATCCATATGTGCAATGCCTGGCCGTAGAGAAAGAATTCTACACTTGTGGAAAAAAAGGACTCTTCAAGCAAGTCAGAAGTAGAGGAAGACTTCAACACTTCATTCCGGGGCACTCAAGCAGCAGGCAAAGACCCATGGACAATAGACTTGATGGCAGGTAGCAAGAGAATAAAATTCAAAATCAACAGCGACACCGATGTAAAGCTATCATTGAAAAATTATTCAAATCAGTGTTCAGATGTTACATCCTAAAGCTTGAAAAGGCAAAAAAACAATAATTGGGGCAGATCACTCTCCATTACATATTCTTGGAATAGCAGATATTACTCTGAAAACAAAACGAGTGAAAACAAAAGAAGACATGTATGCCCCAAGAAATCTTCTTATTCTGTTACTCAGCAGATCCACCATAATTAGGTTTGGAACTACTCAAATGTTATAGCAGCAGTTGATCTTGATATACAAAAAAAACAAATATCTAAAGCTGTGTAAAGGCGTGGGACTGATTCAATGGCTATACACTATTTAGCTAAAACCTCAAGCCAAACCATTTTCATTTAAAACACCTTGGCGGGTACCCGTTTTCTTGTGATAAAAGTAAGAGACACTCCAACGAATGAAAAAATTGGGAGTTATCAGTCTCGTGGAAGAAGCCACTGAATGGTGTGCAGGAATTGTCATATTACAAAAAAGATATGTATCGACATTAACTAAATAAGTAATCGTGTAGAGAGAAAAATATATTCTGCCATCAGTAGAATAGAGGCTAGGTTCATTGACTCGAGTCAGGATTTTTAGCAAACAATTTGGCAAATCCCTCTAGCTGTAGAATCAGCAAAATTGAAAACATTCATAACTTTTTTTGGTTGATATCACTTCAAAAGATTATAACTTAGAATTATTTCAGCACCCAAATACTTTCAAAATAGGTTAATTACTGAAGTTACTGAGAATCTTGAGGGAGTCGCTTGCCATGTATCAGTATTGGGACACACGTAGGAAGAATATGATTCTCACCTGCATCTTGCTTTAAGAAAAATTGAAAAAGTTTGAATACCCTTAGAAAATGGGAATTTTCCCCAAAAGAAATAAAATTTTAGTCACAGTATTCTAGCTGATGGGTTAAAACCAGATCAGTGTAAAACAGCTGCAGTGAAAGAAATGCATGAACAACAAAAGTGAGCAAATTGTACAGCTTCTTGGATATGGTGAACCAGATAGGTAAATTGATTTCTCAATTAGCGGAAAAAGACAAACCTTTGGGAGAATTGCTGTCTCAAAAGAAGTACTGGTTCTGGGGTGTTGACTAGACCAGAGTCTTCAACAGATTGAAAGAAGATCTGTGAAAAACAATTGAGTTAACTCTATACGATACATCAGCAAATGCCTTGACTTCTGCTTTAGGAGTAGTCCTTTTACAGAAGGTGAAGAGTGGAAACCTGCCAGTTGCTTTTTCTAGTTGAGCAGAGCTAATTGAAAAAGATGTACTTGCATAAACTTAGGCTTGTGAAAGATTTAAAAACTTTTTGTTCGGGTAACATTTTTAGCTAGAGCTTGGCTATAAGCCACTTGTTAGCCATCTGAGGGCCAAAACCCTGGATACCATACTCTAAAGATATATATAAAGGTTTCCAATTTCTACACTGTGCATTGAAATTGATAAAAATTTATCTAAAGTTTTAGAGTCCTCCTTTGGTGGAAGGGTTTTGTGAGTCCCCTGTGATATATGGATTTTGTTTCTACTTTTAATGATTCTCATGATGTGTGCTTTCCACAAAAGCTTACTGAATTTTTTTTTTGTATATCAGAGATTTCTTCCTGGAACAATTTCTATGAGAATGTGTATGTTTCCTTATCAAAAGGTGCAAAAGGTGTGTTGGATTTTTTGTAGTTTTAAAGATAATTCTAAAGTTACCAAATTTATTGAAGAAAATTTCATTTTTGAAAAAAAAAACTGTAGTATTTACTATATTTTTGGTAGTTGGATTTTTTCAAAAAGATTTGTCTATTATATTGATTTTCTATTAGTCAAAACTTATACTTGATGAAAATTTGAAACAAATATTTTCTGTAAATATTTATATTTAATACAGACATACCCACCTCTTAGAAAACTGAATGTAAACATAAGCTAATTCTATAAAAATATCTTTTTCTAAAAAAAGTTTGAAGAAACAATAAAAAAGATGAAAGCCATGTTAATTTCAAGAAGTTATGAAAATCTAAATTGTTTGTATTTCAAATTTCATTTGCATTTTAACTCTTTCAAAGCTCAAGTTTTAGACAGTGGGAAAATAAATATTTCATGCATCAATATGAATTTTAAAAAAATATATATCAGTATTTTAAGAGTGAAAAATTTGCATAAATTTTCTGCTAATTTTCCAAATGAAATATTCAAGCATGTTTCACATACATATCTCCAAAAAAATGTTAAAAAATGGACAATTTCTATAAAATCATTCAGTTAGAGAGAAATTTGGTTATTCCAATGTACACATGCAACCTCTTTAGTTCAGGCATTTCATACCAGCATCCCATGGAGAGAATTTTTATGAACACTTCCAGGGCGATATGTACTTCATTTGGAATGTGGCTAATCAATCAGTGGCTCTGCAGCAATTAATAAAAATCAATCAAACAGAACAGGTGTATTTCTATGGCAAAAAACTCTAATTTGGTATTTAGAACAAACATGTAATTTGCAATGCTTCTCTTAAAGTTTGCAATCATGATGCAATTAAAAGAAAAGCTTTGAAAATGTTTTCTTATTCATTTGCACTTTTTGTCTGTGATAAGATATTCAAAATTAATACGATGTGTTTATTTTTTCATATCTCGAAGTAATAGATTTCTTATTTGCTTTAATGATTCAAGATAAATTAGCAAAAACCATAAAATCCATTAATTAACAGATCTTGAAGATTTTTCCCGTTTGTTGTGTGGTCTGAGAGCTTAAAAAACAAAAAAATATATCACAAATTACTGTGATATCATCCAAAGTGATTTTTCATCAGAAAAAAAACATTCTAGGGTTTGAAGAACCTATTAAGATAGCTGTTTGTGTGAAATATTACATGATACATTTTTGATACTGTATGAAGTACTTTTTTAAGATCATGTTAAAAGAATACTTTTTTTCAGTTTCTTTTCTGCTTTGTTTGCCTATAATTATTTCTCACATTTTAATATCTTTACTGAGTGTCAAATTTTATGATAGCTTGTCGAAAATTTTTTCTATGACTATCTTTTTATGAACTCTAAAGTAGCATTGATTGAAATCTCTATAGAATGTATTTAGATATCAATTCATGGTATTCTTCATCTTTTTTTAGACAAACCTCTCTTTCCTGCTCGATGTTCTGCACCTGGCTAGTTTGATATGTACTTCTCAAACTTACTTTGATTTTCTAATAGTTCAATCTACCATTGATATGATCTATCTTGGTGAGTAGAATCTTATCTAAATATTTCATTTTATAATAGTATATGGCGGCTTGATGTGTACAGCTATTATTCGTAATCTTTCATAAACTTAGAGAAGGCACTTAAAATTGTTCTGGACAAAATGACATTATATTGTGAATTATAAAAATGTATTCTTTTTTGTTTTGCACATATCTACAGAAGTGATTTCAAAATACCTACTGATAGATTGGCTCATTGAGAATCACTGACTATAACATTATGATAAAATGAACTGGGATATTTGGAATGAAAATGATAATAGAATAAACACATAAACTTGAAACCCACTCAATCATTTTGTCTTACTCTCTAATGTTTGTATTTTTAAAAATTTCTGATGATTACTCATATAAAGGCCATTATTTTTTATTAAAATCATAATTATTTGCAACTAAATGACTTGGGAAATTTCTCTATAATTTGAATTTATTCCCCAAAAATGTCAAAAAGTTTCTCCTCACATTTATCAGTAAAAAAAGAAAGAAAAATTTCCCTTCAATTTTAATCAATAAAAGGGGAAAAAGTGGTATTAATATTAATCAGGTGAAAAAATCTAAACAAAAAAATGTTATCAGAATATCTATTTATGTAAAGAACCAACTTCTAAAAAGAATGTTATCACAAATTGAACTCTGCTGAAAAAGACAGCTTTAAAAAATGTTATTGAGAGAAACATCCAAATCATAACTTTTAAATTTAATCTTTTGTGGCATACGATTTTTAGAATGAGGGTGAAGATTCCTGAGCAAAATTATTTTTTGAAAATATTGAGTTAAAAAAGACCCAATCTAAATGATGAATGAACATTATCAAGTTTGGTTTGGATTTGAATAAGCTAAGAAAAAAAGAAAAAAAATTTTTTCACAAATTATTTTTGCATGCTCAATCCATAAGACCTTAATTACAAGATGATTAATTACATCTGGAAATCAGTTTATTTAAATTTAGTTTCATCTTATGGTGTCGTTCACTTATTTTCTTTTTTTTTTTAAATTGGTTTGGGTTAAAAAATTTCTTTTTTAAAATTTTGATATTATTTAAATCATATCCCCAACTTCTGCTTTGGAACATTTTAATAATGGTGACATAAAAGGTTTACAATAACTATTAGTGTCACCATTATTAAAATATCAAAGGTAGAAGCCTAGATAACAACCAAGAGTTATTATGAATTCATTTGTTATTTTCAGATAACATTTCAGTCAAGATCCACATGATATCAACTTTCACTAGAAAGCATTTCAATAATATCATAGAAGCCGAAAACGGTTTTGCCTCTTAACTTTCAGAAGTGTAAATTATTTTAAACAATCTTTAAAATAAGATGAAACATTTTTTTTCAAATATTCAACTTATTCAAATCTCAACCTCAGGTTTATTTATCATGATTTTCAGTGTGTTGAAAATGAAATTCTGTCACATGTGAAAAATTCATTTAGAGCTATAACATAAAAAGAATGCGAGTAGATACGAATTAGCAAGACAAAAATAATTGTTAAGTGACTATATCTGGAACCAATTTTTTTCCAAGATAAAAATGTCAGCCTTAAATTCAAGACTCATTTCTTACATTTTCTTCTCTTTGGAATTGAGTGTTGTAGAGTGTAATTTATTTTCTTCACTAGAGTGTCATGGACTCTCTTTTTCTCACTTTTGGACAATGTAGCCTGAATCAAAAGTCCTAATGTGTTGAAACTTTTAAAATATTTTTTCTAAGATAATGCTGAATAAAGTGTGTAATACAAACTAAACTTTGCAGGTTCAAGTAATCCTAAGAACCTCTGCTAAATGGCAAATCCATCCTGAAATAACAAGTAATTTATTCATACAACCAGAATGAATTAGGTGATATGTCTTCCACTGGAACTTGGTGCACTGTTCTACTATGGTTCTTTTAGTAATATACTCCCCAAATGTATTTCTTATTATTAATTTTTGCATAGGATTTCTTTATTTTAATTTCAGTTGCTTTTTATCGCAATGATGTTCTACCAACAGCTGTTAATAAACTGCGCAGATCAAAAGTAAACAATAAGCTCTTGGCGAGACTCAAATTCAAATCTCTTTTTCCCTAGGGAAAATTTATTCATCTTATTCAACGGATTGTTTAGAATAATTTCCACTTCTAAAAGTTGAAAAGCAAAGCTGTTTATTTGGTTATATTTTCAAGCAATGATATCATTTTATAATTCAGTCGCTTGTAATAATTATTCATCTCATTAAAATAGAACACAATTTATGAGACAAAATTTTTGACGATGAAGAAAAAAGAAATCAGTAGAAACTGAAAAATATAGTATCTTAGTTATTTATTATCATTCTATTGTTGCTGAAAACTAGAATTGTTGTTTATTAATCAACAATAAAGATATTTACAATGGGGAAATATAACAACCGTAAAATTTGCACGTGAAAATATTTCGCTAAATTTTTCTTTATAAGTAATTACTTCTTTTGATGAATTTATTTGCTTTCTTTCATACTAAAAGACTAAACTGGATCATCAAAGTTTATTCTGATTTCAAAGAAAAAGATTATTCATTATCTAAAGAAAACAATGGGAAATATATTACATTGTTTTTTGGATTGGTGTAAGTTTACATGACTTGATGGAATAGGATCCTGGGTAGGATTTCTTTTGTCTTTACTCTGTGGAAATTTGATATCTTTGAGGAACAAGCATCAATTCTTAATTTATATAATACTATCATATTTTAGATTAGGATTGGAAAACTATTTTATACTGATACTTCTCTGTCTTTCATACATAATATGTATACAACACTTGAATAGTCTTAGTGATAAAAGATTCATTCTATAATGATTATCCATCAGCCTTTGATAAGATATTTATTTTTGATCCCATCAAACAAAGGACGAATAAATGTTAGTTGTATCTTTTCAGTGTGCACAAATATTTTGTATCTTTTTTTCAATACATGAATATCATTTACATAAGATAGTGCTGTGATTTATGAATGTTTCATGTGAAATTATTGATGATTGATTCTGCACTGATGACAAATATTCGCAACTTGCATTATATTGACCAGTTTAAAAATTGATCTGCAATTATCTGTTAAATTATGTTTATTTAATAAGTATATGTTTTTTTTTGTTATTGATTTATTTCAACATGGCAAATATTCAAAGATTTTGCTCCCCTAAACTGATGTGTGGCTGTTGGATTTCTTTATAAGATTTGTCCATCTTTTTGGAACCTCTTTTTTGTAATTTATTCCAGAACTTTTCAATGCGACAAGCTGAAAAAGATATTTTTATTTACTTTGTCCGTTTCTTCTGGGTGTCATTTTTTCTTTTTCCTCAGTTTTATTTGTGACGTAAAAACTTGGCAGAAGTTGATGTGACACAATACTGGGCTGGTGCAGATTTTACTGCTAATCATCTGAATAGCCAGTGTTATACGAATAGATAATCGATTTTTGTTTGAAAAAGTTGCAAGTCTAGGACTGTAGGTGCAGCAGCCTGCAGTGTTTCCATCTGTTTCCTGCCAATTGACTCCCTTGTCAGTAGACAAACATATCAAATGAATAGATAGTGTTAAAGTCTGTTGTTATTTTATTATTGCAACAGGAAATTAACCAGACAATTGCCATTGTTGCACAGATGGGTGAATGACACAACTCTTTGGTAATTGCTAATTGCCAGGCTCTATGGAATAAAAAAGGGGAAGGGGAGAAAGCAGTAGCACACAACATTTTCAAGTTCCCTCAATAAACAGCTGTTTTCCATGTCTTTCTTTTTTTTCATTTAAACGCAGAAAACAGAAATGGGTATTTCAATCAGACGAAATTAAATCATACACTTTTTAGAAATAGATGATATCCTTTTTTTATTTTTTAGTCTTGTTGAAATTATTTAATTTATTCAAATTTTAAATTTGAAAAATACTTTCAGACATGGTATTTTCAACAGTTCATATTATAAAAAAGTTTTTTTAAAAATAGACTATGATTATCAATAGATTGTTGTTAGTTATGTTACTGCCTGATTCATTCTATAAGAAAGCCAAAAAATTATTTTTTAGTAAAAGTAAAAATATGTCAAAAATTAAATATCTATTCATTTATCGAGAATAACTTGAATTTTACGTCTAAGTCATTGATATCATTCTGATTTTAAAGATTTTATATATACTGCTCATATCATTATTTGATGTGCAGCACCTGAGCAGACAATATTTTGGCTGCTGCCTAAAGGTATATATACCTGAGTGGCTGATATTTCATCTTAGGAATCCCCAACCCAATTCAATGTGCAAGGGAATGAAAAAAAAGAATTCCAAGTGAGGGGGACAAATGAAATGCAAAAAGGAAAATTTGAACTTCTTTGGAACTGTTACAGCATTTGTCTGGGTGAATGTGCACTCAATCTACTTCATTTTATCAATCTATATCAATTCCCCTGTAAGAAGTGTCCCAAGACATGATGCTCAAGAAAAGAGAGGAGTTCCTGTTTGATGCCTCTAGGTAGTAAAGTCCTATAGCCTGTTAATTAGGGCAACAGATAAGAATAAGCAGATGAGGAAAATTACAAAGATCTCAAAGACATTACTGTACCAACTTCTTATGAAATTGGTGACAAGGGTTGCCTACAATGCCTGTGTAATAATGGGATCTATAGTGTCCCATGTGCTTGCTTGTTGGAGAACATTTCATTTATTTCTTGAAGATCTAGGCAAGAAACTCGTGGGAGATGTTAGAAACCTGAAGTCAGTGAATGGTCATCACACCTCTATGGAAGGACAGGATTATGTAAGACTGGGAGAAGACATTCATTGTTTTGTTGAAAGGAGTGCTGATACCACAGGGAATAATAGATGTGAAGTTTCTAGGGAGGAATACTTGCAAAAAAGCAAAGAAACTCAAGCAAAAGTCAGTGACTTTCCAAAAAAGTGGGGCATTCAATGTTAAAAGGGTTAAAATAGATTGCTTTTAGTGCAACTTTATTAGATTGTTACTTTTCAAAATTCAGTTTAGTATAAAAAATATATAGGTTTACGTTTTAAGCATTCAGAAATAATTTGAAGGAAGTCCACATGCATCCTCACAATGAAGGAAGTGTTCAATATTTAAGAGATTTCCTTTATTGAAAACAAACAAAAAATTAAAAAAAACATGAGAAAATTAGTTTCTATTATGGCGTCCATTTAAAAAAATTTTTGTTGAAATAAACTCACATTTCAAAGCTCACAATTTTTTCCAATTTATTCATATGAAACATTTCTAAGATATATTTTGTTCATATAAATGCCTATTTCAAGATACAATTATGACAAATATTTGGTAAATTTATAACCAAAGTATGCATCCTCTGAATTTTCATATATATTTCTGCAGTAAGCATTCAACACTACATAAATAATTACAGAATGACTTGATTCATACACAGCTATGCTGTATAAATAAATACAGCATAGCTGTGTATGAATTTTTAACTTGAAACTAAGCATATTAGCCCAGGTGCAGAATTTGGTTGGAATAGCTTACTTTGTGATATAAGCATGAAACTGAGCATAGTGACACTTCAGGGTGTACTGAACAATATCAGATATGAAGACATTCTGTAACAATGGTTGGTAGGCAATATTTCCGACCTAGCCAGTCCATAAATATCTCCTTATGAAACACAAATTCCTAGATCCATCCGCAAATTTGGTCCTTCCTTTTTTCATCTTCTGGCTCAACTTTCCACAAAATTCCATTGAAATTCATGGAGAACTTTTGGAGATGTATGGAAAATCATGAACAAATACAGAAATGTGCAAAAAATTAGAAAAAATCTCTTTCATCTCAATAAATTTTTGTATTTGCTTGTGTCTCTCTGTATGATATCTCATGAAGTTCTCTATTAATTTCAATGAAATTTTGTAGAAGTGACTAAATTTTTGGAATTCATTTTTTTATACATTTCTGTATTTACTTCTGTCTACACAAATTCTCAATGAATTGTGTATTATTTTGTGAAGGGCAAAGGCTCATACATATCAAGGAAGATTGAATCTCAGGAGGGATCCCAAAATTTATTTTTGAATGAGATATATTTTCCTATTTTTTTTCTTCCCTACATTCCTGTATTTGATACTGTCCACACAATATGGGAAGATGTGAAATTAAATTTAGGGGTGGATCCAAGAATTTGTCTATATTGTGTTTATTATTATATAAAAGCATCCATAACTCATGATGTATGTTATAATAAGGTCTTTATATGAAATATTAAAAATGATACCTTTGTAGTGGTCAGACTGTGGTAGACTTTGAGAATGTCATTGCATACACCTGATACTACAAAAAAACATTTAGAAAATTTTTGTTGTGAAATTTTAAAGAATCAATTTTTAAGTAGTTGCTATGGACAGACAGTTTGAGGATGTCTCTATATTTGAAAATGATTTGTACCCATTAAAGATTATTTGTGCCAAATTTTGTGCTTTTATCACTAACTGAGCAATTCTTGCACCAATACCTGGACTATTTAACTTCACATAAAAGTTGGTCACTTAATGTCACAAAAAAGTTGCTTAGAATTAAGACAATAACAAAGATTAGGCAATGTTGACCAACAGTAAGTGATTAGGCTCTCCCCTTCTACATTTTTTCTTTTCATTCTCTAGAATGACCAATGATCCATCCAATGTAACTTATAGACTTGACTAATTTAATCATTGTTGTAATTCTTTTGTGTCTGTATAAACAAAATATAAAATATTCAGGAAATCATGAATGCATTTGTGATGAATTCATTTATAAAAACCACACAAACCTGGTTGAAAACTTAAACTAAACATGTTCAATGTTTAGTTGATTAGACTTGCAAACCAGTTAGTCCAACAGTATTTTAGACTATAAATTTTTCCCCAATTCTCCATGTTATGTTTTTTTCATTAGATGAAGTATTATAAATCATTATTGATAATTTCATTTTATGTTACTATTTACCTTCACCTTAATATTTTTGTAGCTTTTTATTGCAACTCCTTTCAGACCAGAAATAATTTTGAAAAAAGCAACAAAAATGTTATGATAAATGTAAATAGTAGTATAAGAAAGGAAAAAAAATTGTCAGCTAATTAACTCTATTTTTTATTGCACACTTTTTTAACATATTGCAATAATTGAATATCTTTGAAAGTTCAATTTTGATTATAACTGTAACAATATAGTATAAAGTTAGTTGTAAGAAAAGAATTATTTTGTGCACTCACAGAGGATTTCTGAGCAGATTTGGGCTGTTTTTATGTTTTTGACAAAAACTGTTGATGCTGCAATTGTCAGCAGAAAGTCAAGTTTTAAAATTTTCAATTCTTATTGTATGATTTATTACATTCTTTCATATAGATTTATAATCTTAGAATTGGAAAATGTTTGTTTATTGTTTATGGCATAAGATTTCTGAATTTTAGGGACTGAAATGATTTGGAGAGGGGATCAGCCAAATTTTTTCATGGATTTTCTAAATCGTGGATCCCAGGTGCCTATAATATTCATGAGTAACAAGGGATAACTAAAGTCTATATTTTAGTGTTTTGAATAGACGTATATTTTAAACAAAATTTTTAAAAAAAATTAGAGTCCTTAAGTAAGTTTCAAAGGAATATTGTTATTTTCCTGGACTTGGCTACCTTTGGCACAAACCCACATTCTGAAGTTAACCAGTAAAGAACAAACTCACTATCAATCTTGGATGACCAACATTTATTATGGCAAGTACCCTCCGTAAATAAATATACAATAAAGTTGATTGCTATGCAATATTTGTTCTTTATATCTCATAATTCACCAAATGTCTGTTCGTTTGTATGTGACAGCCTACTGCAAAAATTACTCAACATAACCCAACGAAATTTTCTGCGGGTACTCCTGTGAGCCTTAGGTAGGTTTTAAGCTAGTTAGATTTTAAAAATCAATCCCCAAAATGTTTTCAGGGTGGGGTGATCAATTCATATTAATAATATGAATTGAAACAGACAATTTTTGCGCCCAAGAACAGCAGTCAGATGCCGCTGGCGGCTAGCTTTTTCAATCTGAGTCAAAGAGTGGGGAATAGCTTAGTATCCTTTCTACAAAGGGTGTTTATTTCAAGTAATTCTCCTTTCATCATAATTAAATGATGTCTGATTTGCATTTATCTATCTTCGTAATCTATAAATTCCCTTTTTCGGACAGCAATTCACCAACCCCACCCCATTAGGATGGGTATTTAATCTAGTGTTTAGAAGTTCATTTTTTATAAAATTGGTTCTCTAACTCAGTCGTCCTCAACCACCAGGCCAAAGACCGGAACCAGGCTGCAAAGTATGTACTATAGGGCTTTGGAGAAATGATATAAATTGCTAAATATTAAATTGGTTAGATAAACTTATTTCAAAATGGAATCGAGTGTATTAGCCACATATAAGTGACTAATTGTTGACTTATTACCTATATTCCAGTCATGATTTCATTGGCCGGTCCGCAAGAATATTGTCAATTTTGTCAATATTAAACTTGGCTACAGTGCAAAAAAAGGTTGAGGACCTCTGCTCTAACTTATGGCAATACAACGTTATTGAGTTTGAAGTTAAACGGAAGATGTGCTTGGATATAATATTCTATTACTAAAAGTTCAATGAACTCATTTGCAATTTTTCCAATGTTTTTACGTAGAAGGTAGGCTTGGAGCCCTTTTTTTTACTACTACATCTGTTGAATTGGAAAAAAAAAGGATTTTCAAAATCAATATTTTTTAAAATCAATGATTCTGTTGAAAGGTAATGAATTTTTTAGAAAAAAAATTCATTTTGACTCATCCTTGTTATAATGATTCATTTTTGAGCTTTTGGATAACTTCATCTTCTAATAGTCAGATCTTCATCTTCTAATAGTACATTATTACTTATAAATTTCATATTTAGCATACATTAGTCACTGTTAAGAATAGTTCGTAATGCTATATTTGTGAAACTATAGAAAAAGAAGTCTGTGTCATTTCTAATATATGGTTCTCATTTTTGATATTTGTTTTCCCACATAACTTTGTGATTGTATAAGTCCTCTTCAAGAAACTGTGAGAATCTGAACAGTGGAAGATGTAGGAAGATAAAATTGAAATAAAGAATATTCTATTTCAGGTATGATGTATATCTAGTTTGGTATATACTCAGGTTGAAAGAAAGAATATTTTCAAGTTCATTTTTATTGGAAAGTTGAGTCTAGATAGGCTTGTTGTTACTCAAGGGTTATTATAAAACATGATTATTCATAGTTTTGCTTTTTTCCTCTTTAATTATCCAAATGTTTGCTTCAAGTAAATTAATAGAAGTCCAATAAAAAAAGCTGCAAAGATTTGAAGTATCTAATAGTGTGATTTCATGTGGAAAATGAGGTGAGATGATGTATTACCTTACTTTAATATGTGGTGGAATCCAATTAACTAATGAATGATTATAAACAATGGTCAATTTCATTAAGGTATACAGATTAGGTAGGAAATGTTGATTTATGTCATACAATTTAGGACTAAGTTTCTCGAGTAGTACAAGTCATATGGGTTAACAGATGTTTCCAACATCTATTCAGTGAAGCCAATGTTCTGAAGTTTCAAATATTATCCAAGTCATTATTTTATTTAGGGTTTTAATGGGATTAATGGCTTACCTATTTTTGATTTTGGCATCTGTACAACCTCAAATTGGACTGATGTGTCTGAATATTAGAATTACTAAATAGGAGAGCATTTCAATAAGTAAATGAAACAATAGGATGACTGGCAGTTTTAATGCTCATTCAAATACTAAATTCTTTTAATGGCCCAAACTATCTTTGTTGCTATTTCACATGGTTGTAGTTAGAATTAGAGTCACTTACATTGTACTTGGGTATATTTTTAATTAAAATTTGGCCTTTATTATTATTAGCAACTATCTGCTTTGTAATATTTACTTTATTTTATGTTGTGTAAAGACTGGCGTATATCT
Source organism: Thysanoteuthis rhombus (assembly GCA_963457665.1). NCBI lineage: Eukaryota > Metazoa > Mollusca > Cephalopoda > Oegopsida > Thysanoteuthidae > Thysanoteuthis > Thysanoteuthis major. The sequence continues at coordinate 21,356,840 of OY735208.1, forward strand.
TGGAACGAGTTCATTTATGTTGATAAAAAATAGTAGGTTCATTTCTAAAAGTGATCACATTGATGATAGACAAAACTGTCGCCCCACTCAGCACTTTTATCCAAAACCCACATGATTGCTCAGCAGATTCTTCATATTTTACACATATCCAGTTGTTCTTGAAAATATTTACAAAGAGTAATTATGAGATGATAAAGGGTCAATAAAAAGATTCAAGGTTTGAAAATTTTCCTTTTATGGTTAATTATTTTTTTCTCCTGAATTACTAAGGTTTAAAATCTGAAATGTTGCATTAGAAGATTTTCTTATGAATGTTACCGAATAAAAAGTATTTGTGATAAATCTTAATTATGTTGTAATTTATTCGTTTATCCCTTTGAACTACCATAGTGGGTTACTAGCATAGATTTTTTCAAAGGAAAAGGAAGTATATTCATTCTAAAAAAATATTGTAATAATAATTTATGATGAAAAGATTATCACCTTGATAATGACCTAATTCACTGAACAGGAATCCCAACTGCTTTTGTTGGTGATTTAGGAAAGGAAAATTTGTGAATATGTACTGCGTAGTCTTCCTATTAATTTGTAGTCTGGTGTGAATTGTGTTTCTTTTGCCCATATATCTTCCTCACCAGCTCTCTTCACAGTAGTGGACACTGTTATCTTCATAGGCAAGGAGGCAGGACAAGAAAGACTTGTTATTTATAAATGTGGATAATTAGCGTCTTTAAAAACACAAACTAACTATTACCGTCTGATTGTCCTTACTCAAACTATTACTATCTAGTAGTACTAGTCAAACTTAAATTGAGGTGTTGAGCTATTTAATTTGCATATTTGTGTGGTAGAGAGTTTGTTTTACTTTTCTTCTTTCATTTAACTATTTTCTTCACAAAGAAAGTACAATCACATTCAAATGAGGAAAATTGCTTGTTTTCAAGGAACCAAATTAAAATAGAACTATTGTTCAATTTTTTAAAATCTCTATAGCTTTTTGGCATAGTAGAAAGCGAACACTAAATAACTGTTGAAACTTGTGTTTCAATCATCCATGGAGATATTTTGCCTCTTTTATTAAGTTCTTGAGTAGCTAACGCACACATGAATTGAAAAAAAAAATTCTCCTAATGATCTGGAATTTAAACTATAATTATTTGATTTTTGTTTGTTTTTATGTAAAAAAATGATAAACACTTTCATATTCCCATATTTTGATGAAAAGAATGAGTGTTTTTTTTTTTTTCATTGTTATTTCAAGTTGACATGTGACATGAAATTCTGGGTATTATATAAAAATATAACTGATGATTTTACTAGGTAGTTCCCTAGAACCAACATTAATCTGGAGAGTATCATGAAAAGCACTTCTTTAACTGGCTATTCATGCAGATATTTCTTTATTTTGTGAGTATTGGCCTTTCATAATTCAGTAAGAAATGAGCAGAAAAGAAAATAGTATCATGTTCATCACATCATTGTTATAGAGGTTATATAAGGATGGATTTTAAATAGTTGTTGTCATCATATTGTTTAAACTGAATAGATTAAGGTTTATCTCTCATGGATTCAAAAATGATGAAAAAGCCTGATGGAATGTGCAAATAATCATGACGATGATGAAACCATCAATCATATGATAGGCAAAGCTGAAAATTAGCACTGAAGGAGTACAAAAATAAACATAACTGATATTCACCAAGAAACAGAATCTAGTTATCATGAACAGGAAGAAAATCTGCCAGATGTCACACAGTAGACCACTAATTGAATGAAGATGAAAATCTGGAAAAATATCCAAACTTAGTCAGGAAAGTGAAGACCATTCTAGAAAATGAAGATGGTAATTGTCATGATCATTACTAGTACACTTGGAACACAATAGCCTTGCAAAAAGATTGGAAGAATTGGAAATCTGAGGGAGAATCAAAATCATCCAAATAACAGCATTACTGTGGAGATTTTCAGGAATATTGAAGGGACTTGCTGTCACCTGATTTCCAATACAAGCCATTGGATACTATTGGTGAAAAACAATATAAGTGTATCATAATGATAATGAGAAGAGGAAGAAACTGTAAATTAGCTCAAAATAGATAATAGAGTAGATATCAACACCCAGTGGGAATTGTACAAATAACTTGGATCTGACCGTGCAGATAAGCACAAACCAGAAGCTGTCCCAAAGAATTAAAAAAAAGTAAGATTTGAGATTTTGAAGCCCAAACAAATCGCACTTTCTAGGCTGGGTGACCAAATCTAGTAAGTAGAAAAATTTATTTGACTGTCATTACATTAAATATCAAGAACATCCTTAGAATAATGAGTTTTTATCCATTCATTTTTTCTTTGTGATGGAACACAAGTTCTATTGAGTCAACATTCTTCTCAATGTATTAACTACATTTTGGAGAACTTCAGGAGAATACTATAGTTTCC
>OY735208.1:21379155-21586655 GCA_963457665.1 Thysanoteuthis rhombus
TTTGAATCTTTGATCATATGATATATTGTAAGACACCTTTCCATAGAGCTTTTTCCTATGTACTGTTGGGATTCCTAGAGGATAGAATGTCACACAGCTCTATTGTTTCTTTTATTTTATGAATTTGTCATGTATTTATGGTAAAATCTCTCTTCATAATTGTAAACATTGTCAATTCTTTTTGGTAAAGGTTGCATTGTTTCAGGCAGTTGTTTAAAAGATAAACAACAAGAAATATTCAAAATTCAAACTGTATAGCTACTCATGATTTTCCGCAAAATCTCAAAGAAAACCTATGAATCGATATTTTGAAGATGCAAGGGTTCATTTCCATTAACATGCTATTTGAACTCGACTTATCTTCATGGTAAAAGTTGAATGATGATCTATTCAATGACTATTAAGTAAGTATTCAAAATACTATAGAACTAGATGGATGCCAAAAATTATTTTCAGTATGATTGCAAAAGTTCTTCAAAGCATATTGATATTTGCCGAAGTGATTTCGAAAACCTTTTTATGAAACTGTTTATTTTATTGTTCTATAAAAGATGGTCATGATTATAGCATTATGAAAGATCAAGTGTTTTATGTTTCAACATGAACATGCTGCAATAATGGATATTCATGCAGTTATCTCCAGAATACACTGCACTTTTTTTTACTGGCATTACTCAATTTCAGCAATTGCAGTCAGGTTTACTAATCTAAATAATGATTATATTGCAAGTAATGATTTAGTTATCATTTTCTGATTGAATATTTGGTGTTCATAGCTTTCTACCAGCTGTAATTTTTTCACTTGTTAATTTGTAGTGAACATTTTTTGTCATTTGCTTATAATACATACTTAGTGCATTTTTCCTATTTCTATTCATGTTGATTTCTTTTAATAAGTGTCCATTTATTTATGATAGCATTTACATATCTGAAATGTGCATTAAGAAATGGATATATATGATCTAAAAGAATGATTATAAATTGTGTTATATTACTTAGAAACTTACTTGAAAATTACATGGTTCATGTATCGCTTGCCATAGACAATGTAAATAGAATAAACAATTGAAGGAAAATAAGGCTGATGCTTGAATCAAACCTCACTTTAACTATTTATATTTAGCTAATTGGTACTAAATATCTATTCAAGTCTAGTAATTACAAATATATTTTTCTGTGTGAACTGGTTTTAAAAAGTGGAATTATGAGAAAATGATTTTCATTGATGCTCTTTGCAAGGGGACATGGGTTCTTTGCTTATGTGCAGATATTGTTCATCATTGAGGATATTCGTCAGTTGATATAATTAGCTATTGCAGCTATGATGCAGTTATTAATGATGATAATGTCACACTTTGGACCACTTTTTGATTAATTAACCAATTCTAGACTGCATTCATTTGATAAATGTATATTAGTCTCTAATTTTCATCTTGGATATATTTAATTAGATTTTATCTTTGGATTATTCTTATCAAATAGTGTCTCTTTGGTGCTTTTGAGTATCTTGGAAATATTAGGAGCCCTTGTTATGGTTATTCTTTTTCTAATTATGGCAAGGACATTGATTCTGGAAGCCAACAAAAAAGACTATTCAAAATATCACGTGGTGGTGGTGGTCGTCGTCATCATTATGTTTTCCTCCTCCTCTTCACTGCAGGTATATCTAACAGCCTGGAATATGGTGCAGGGCCTCCTCATCTTACTCCACTACCTCCGTCACATCTGCCAAGCTGGCTAGTCGTCCAATCGGACAGCCTTCAGCCTAGTACCCAGTCGTGAGCAGACAGTGAGGCAGGCAGCGGCCATGGCGGCGGTGGCAGCGGCGACGGCAGTTGGCAGGCGGCGGTGGCGATGGGTGGCACCCACCATATAACACGGTGCCCCTGGTGCTCAGGGCAGTGGTGGTGGAGGCTGCTCTTGCTGCTGCTGCTGGTCGTCTTGGTGGTCGTGGCAGGTGAAACTTGTTTGTCCCCGCCTACTACCCAGCTTCGGCTCACACGACGCTCTCAGTATTTTTCTGCATTGCTACAGCTTTCCTCCTACTCCTAATTTCTCCTATTTCCTTACTTTATTATGAAAATAATTTTCATTATTAGATATTTTCTTTTATATTTTTAACTTTTTATTTACCTTTACCTCCATCCAAGCAGATTCACACCTGCCACTGCTTCAATTTTTTTTTCAAATAACCAAAATCAATATTAACAAAATCCTAATTTTAAAAAAAAACACCTAAAATTTTAGTTTTTCAGTCAAAGAAACAAAAAAAAACAACCTCCAATTGCTTGTGTTGTCTGTTGCCTGATTAGAATATGCAGTGTAGCCTGGTTATCCTACCATTTTCAATTGCTTTGAGTGTTTAGTATTTGATAATGGACTGGTTAGATTCCTTAACTGCTACTAGTATTATTACTATCATTAGTGCATTTTCCAAATTAATAATCAGAGAATAAAACTGTTGAAACTTTCTATCAGTTGATACTTTTTTTTGTAAATTCTTGATTTACTATTTTGTCATTTAGATATGTTTGCACATTAAATATATTTTATGAATCTAGAGGCTAATTCAACTTTCGTATTATTTTGAGCTATTTGTAGTCTTCAGTGATGTATCAAGCCATCCATTTCACCTATTTATCTTATCAGATATTTGAAATCATAACAGTCAACTTGTTGATTGCCAAAAAAATTATTAAAAGCAAACCTGTTCTTACAGTTAGTTATAATTACTTGCTAATTTCATCATGAAATCTAAGCATCTCTTTCTAAATTTCTTTTTTTATCAAAAAAATGGACATTTTTTATCAACCAATACCTCTTTTGGAGTTAATATTTGATATCTGTAGAAATCCTTTCCAAAATATTATTAAACCTTTTCTAGTGTTATTTCTTACTTGGTAGTTTTCAGGCATGATGCTTTTACTTGAGGGTTATTTTGGAAAGCTGTAGCTTTGTTGGAATATCTTTTCTAGTGTTGACAAGAATCACCTGAGAAACCTAAGAAATATGTCCTCTTTACATTACCTTAGTCCTCCATTCTGCCCTTTAATAGTTGATGTTATTTCAGTATTTCATACTTCAATCCATCCCATCCAATTATATATGGTAATATACTGGGCAGTAAGATTTACTTGTCTTCATTTTTTTCTGCTGTTGCTGCTGCTACTGAGCCTGATTTTCAAATGAAATCATTCAGTTTTGCAATTGCAACAATGCTTCTACAAAGACACAAATGTGCCTCTGTGTGTGTGTGTGTGTGTGTGTGTGTGTGTGTGTGTGTGTGTGTAAACTATAATCGAAGACCTTGGCTTACTGTCCCGAGTTAGTCTTTGCATAGTACCTTTTGTTGTAAAAATCCACCAGTTAGTCAGATAAATCTGTTTGATGAAGGATGTGCAAGAACTGCACTTCCTCTTTGTCCGTCGTCGTCGTCTGCTGCTGCTTCCCTGCCGCTTGTGTTGCATTGCAGCGCTGGCTGTCGTCTGTATCTTGCTGCTGTGTAAGTGGTGACACCTTCCAATGCTGCTATCATAACTGCTCCTTTGTTTGCACCACTTGTTTGACTTGCAATGTCTTCTTCATGACTCTTATTTATTCAGCCAATTAGTTTCAATATGAAAGATTAATAAGTATCAACAGCCTAATAGGCTGGATAAAATGCCACCATCTAAAGCAGCTCAACTAATCATCTTGTTATACAATGCCATCCATTCTTTCACTCAACTGAATCTGAATAAAAATAAATACTTTGAGTTCAAAATTAATCTGGTGTTTCATGGGAGTTGAGCAATCAAAAATTTTGCCTCCTTTTATTTAGTACCTCAAAATTGATGATGATTGTGATTTTGTTCATAAACTTCGCCTAGAACCCAAGCTACTTGTTCATTGCCACTGAAATGCCATTGGGCTAATTTTTTTCAAAAGCATTTTTCTTTTTCTATTTGTCAATTCATTTTGAAAATATCTTTAGTACATTTTGAAAAATAGCACATGTACTTTTTTCTCTAAATTTGTTATATTTTTTTGGTAAGTTTAGGTTGTAATTATTTCATAATCTTGTGGTATCAAACATAAAATGACTAAGAGTTCCTTGTCGTAAAGAAAACTTCCATTTTTTTTTTTTCTTTTTGCACCACTTTTCCTTATTTCCAATGAGAATGCATAGTTACTAATTTACAATTTCCTAGAGATTTTCGATCTTTGTTCCCTGCTTACAGATTTACTTTGATTGCATTGCAAAGGAAACTAGTTAGTTGGCTGAATTTGCCTGCTTTTCAATATATATGATCACACTTGTGCATGTTGATCTGATTGCTCTATGTTAAATTGTTGATGACTTCTTTTGGCCAGATTAAATCTTGATTACCAATAAGCAATTCATCAATAGGTTTAGATTACCTACAATCTTTCCTATCAGTAGCTGTAATCTTGATGTCAATTATTACTTACATAATGTTTCATCCATGTCTCTCACATTTATTTTAAACCTCAACTTGTGATTAGAAGTAATAATATGGGCTGAGTTGTAATTCCATAGGCCCTTTTTATCAGAAGCATGAAATGAAGTTTTATGAATCCTTGATAATAAAAAAAATATGTTGCTGAATTTTTCTGTGAACCAGAGTATCTTGCTGACCAGATCCGTAGAGGCCTGAAATATTGTTATAATACCACAAAAACACACAACTTATCACATGGTCCTATTCATTTATGGAGAAAAGAAACACTTTACCCATCAGAAAAGCTTTCTCAATGTTTGTTATAGTATTGGGTGTGCTCAATAACTTACAAGAAATATCTGACCACTAAGGGGTACTATTTCCAGGTGACCACCAATACTTATGATACCCATTTATCATTCACTCAAAACAAGTTTTTCTAAAACATTTTGTAGTATCAAGTGTGCTTGATAACAAATCAAAAATTTACTGCAGTCTGACCACTGGAAAGTTATAACCTTTAAGATGGTGTCCAATTTGACTGATGAAAAGTTGGTGGCATTTATGAAAGAAAAAATACCCCCCCCCCCCCAAATCTCAACAATGTTTCTAAACTGTCTTTAGTAATAACCGGTGTGTTGAATGACGTACTAAAAGTCTACCACAGTCCGGGAAGTATATAATTTTCTAGATGGTGTGCAAAGTCCTTATTACTGACATATTTCATGAATTGTATATGTTTTCATACAGCAGTACACACTATACAGACAAATTCCTGGACCCCCCCCCCCAAATTTTATCACTTCTTCCTTATCCTTTCAACACAATTTCATTGAAATTCATTGAGAACTTTCGGAGATAACGTGCAGAAAGACATGAGTGAATACAGAAATGTATGAAGAAAAAATGAAAAAAATATCTCTCAATCAGAATTAAATTCCTGGATCCACACCAAAATTTTATCATCTCTTTGTAACCCCACAGCCCACCTTTTCACAAAATCTCATTAAAATTCATTGAGAACTTTCGGGGGTATTGTGAGGGCAGACTGGAGCTGATACTAATACATACAAAATCAGAATACAAAAATATCTGTCAAACAAAAATGAATCTGGATACACCCCAGAATTTAATCATTTCTTTCACACAATGTGGCCTACGTTTCCGTGAAATTTCACTGAAATTCATTCAGAATACATGGAGATATCATGTGGACAGACTTGATCTATGAAGAAAAAGAAAATGGAAAAATATCTTCTAATCAAAAACTATCCCTAGATCTGCTCCAAAATCACATCTCTCTTGATACATGCCTCACCCTTCCATGAAATCTCATTGAAATTCATTGGGGACATTTGGGCATACTGTGGGGACAGATTGGAGCTGATGCTGAAATTTAGGTGGGGGGGGGTATCTCACAATCAAAACAAATTCCTTGACCCCCCCCCCCACTCCCATTGTCATTAATCAACAACTTCTGGAAGTATATGGACAGACAGAAATGTAGGAAGGAAAAGAAAAAGAAAGAATGTCTCTATCAAGAACAAATTCCTTGATCCGTCCCAAAATTTAATCACATCTCTTTCTAATACGTGCCTTACCCTTCCAAATAACTTCATTAAAATTAATTGCAATTTCTTAGAGATAGGGACAGACTTCTAGTGGAAAAATGAAGATTTAGCTGAAACAAATGCAGAAATATCTCTCTATGAAAAGCAAACCTATGGATCTGCTCCAAAATTCATACTCATTATATTTTTGTCTTTTTTTCCCATTGGAATTCATTGATAACTTTTGAAAATATTGTGTAGACAGGCAGTAGCAAATACATGAATGTTTAGCATATCAAAATGGGAAAATATGTCTCCATCAAAAATGAATTTCTGGTTCCACCTCAAAATGTGATCGCTTTTCCTGATAATGTAGCTTATCTTTCCACAAAATTTCGAGATACTGAGTAGGCAAGCAGAATCAAATATGAATTTTTAAACAAAAAGTGAAACTATCTCTCAATCAGAAACATATCCCTCTCCAAAATCTGACCACTTCTTTTTCACTTGAGACTCATCATTCATAAGACCACAATAAACCATTGAGAAACAGGAGGGGGGGAGTCCAATAATGCACCGTCTTAGTTTGGATGAGAACTTATATCTTTGTACTAGTCTAAATGGAGCGACTCCCTGCTCCTGAGGCAATCATTGAACTCTCCAAATGCAAGGAAGGATGGAATACACAAAGGTGCAAATGTCATTGAAGTGGAATGGATATGTGCCTTTTAAAAACAAGAAGACTTGGGTGATCTGTTATCAGAAGGGCAAGATGAAAATATTAAATGACTCATAGCGTTTCAGTTATAAGGGAAAATCTAATGTGCCATTTTTAACAAGTGAATGAGTGTATAGAAAATTAATGAAAAAAAAACAAGTTAATATATAAATCACATTGTTAATGCCTAGAATAAACTAGATTGTTTATGTCTGTTGAATGAATTAAAAAGTAATAAATATTGTATTTGAGTCCAATAAAGGTGATAAGCACCAATTTTTCCAAGTGGAAATCTATCATGTTTCAGTCCCCCCCTGATCTGGTCTTCAAAATATGCATCAGATATGATATTATCTTGCTTGTTTTCAAGAAATTTTTAATAAATCATGCTTTTTTTTTTTTTCTTTTTTTCTTTTTTTTTTTTCTCCTTTTTAGGTAATTGATAGCTACTGTCATTTTATTTCTATTGATGAAAGGGATAGCGAATTTTTATTTTTGTCCAGTGAGTCCTGTTAGGATTTGAATCGTTGGTAGTTGAGAAATCATTACCAAATAACTTGATTATTTCTAAATAATTGCAATAATTTTTTGTAACAATAGGAATTTGAAACCTTCGGTATAGTTTATTTTGTAAAGATTGATGAACATACCGCTTGAAAGCTAGTTCATAGTTATATCAAACTGACGATAGTATCTCGTCATGATTTTTCTTTGTAGCTGGAATAATGAAAATAGTTTTTAGTGAGAGTTGATGAATTCAGATTCAGATCAAACTAAGAATTGTTTTTATAAATCATTTTTATTTATGAAGTATAAACCCTTTCATGATATTGATATCATAATCTATTGATGAAAGTTATGCTCTACAATTAGATAGTGATTATTTTAATGAAACAATCCATTGTAGTGCAATGATGCTGGAAAAATTTTGATTTTGAATGTCCTTTTATATGCCAATTCTCATTGAGTCACGTAATCATATTTCAGTGTCACAAATTGAAAATTAAACACAATAATTGCATTTGGTTCAGCAGATTTGAAAATTTTGTTGATTCTCTACTTTTTTGTTTTTTATTTATTTGTTTAATATTTTGAGTTCTTAAACTTTTTTTTCCAATTTTTAAAAGTTTCAGTTAAGCACGTACAAGAGATGTTGCATTTGAAGAAACTATGATATTTTATCTGAACTGAAGCACATATAAGTTATTGTTCTCATAGCTGATTCTTTCTTTCAGATTTATTTGGTTAAATTTGGCTTGTAAAACTCTCTACATTATAAAGAATACTCTCACTAACTTGCTATACTCAATTCTTTTAGCAATTGAACAGATGGTTCAATAATTTTGATTTAAAGAATAAAGAACTTATATTTACATTTTTTGAAAAATGATATACATTTTTGGCTCAATAGATCAGAAGATATTTGATAAAATATCTATTTAAAAAACAAACTTTGTATCAAAGACTGGTTGAAATATGCTGCGATTTCCTATTGAGCAGTATGCTTGTATCTTGTCACTTTTGCTGTTACTATCAATGTCTTTTGCCTATTATCATCTTGGTTACTGACTATCACATTTTCTCTTTGCCATCACAATCATAGTCAATCTGCTGTTAGAGTTGCAGCTGATGATTGCACCATTTTCTATGAAGTGAACTTATTTCCTAGTAAAAACTAATCACCAAAAACCGGCTCTCTTTTCCACTTCAAAAATATATTTCTATTGCTTTCTTAACACTTGGAAACTTGCTTTAACAATTCTATCAGTGCCTTAACTAGCTTTGACTGGCTTAAACATCTGCAGATTTTCATGTCAGACTTCATTTTATTGCCTCATTATCATTGGAAAGGAAACTCCATCTTCATTTTTCTATTATTGATAATTTTATGCACAATATAAAGAGAAATCCGAGTCTTTCTCTTATAAAATAAGTGCGTGTTACAAGTTTCGATTGCTTTTAATTGCATAATTGTTGCTTTATTTAATGATGAAAATATTCCTGATAAGCTTTTTCACAATTGCTGCTTAGTTTTTATATTGTTGCATTACAAAGTTCATGCCAAATTTTTCAGTGGGGAAAGTTGAAGCATTGGTTATTAACTTCACTCTTGTTTCTTTATCTAAGTCAGTGGTTCCCTTTTGGGTGGAATTATCCCTCTCCAGAACTGTGGTAATGCTCATTTCCTACAATAAAAATTGAACAAATTAATAAACATTTAGGTAAGTAAACAATATGTTTTCATTGAAAAGGAACATTTGAGTGCATAAAAAGGTATAAGTGAAGTAAAAACAGATACAAGACAAAAAAATTTGAAATCTTCATGTGAGGATGTTTATTTTTTCATAGTAATCTCTTTACTTTGTGGCTTAATTTCTTTATGGCATGTCGCAAATCAATTTCTGATGTGAGCCACTTTCAGAATTTCAACTTGATAGCTACTATCGCCCAAGATTCTGATTCACAAAGATAGCTAGTCACAATTAGTAGCTGCATCTTTAGGGCATCTTCAACTAAAGGAGGGTATTCTTTGATTTTTTTCATCCACAATGAATCTATGCCTAACTATGTGAATTCAGTTTTAAGATTATCTTTACAACAACTCAACTTTCGAATGACTATCATCTGAAATCGTATCCTCAGATTGAGATTGGCTTCAGAATGCAAATAGATTTCTTCCAATTATCAATTTGTAGAGAGTACTTCAGTAAATGTTCCTTAACGTTTCTGAGGTGTGGAAATGAGGTCTGAGTATAAGGTGTGGTTATTTTCATCACAGGAGGAAGAAGAGAACATTTGAATGTCACCAAAACATATGCAGCATTAGGAGAATTTGATCTTTCCAATGGTGTTAACAATTTTGCTTGGGTTAGTTATTAGATTAATGTTCTTTCCTTGCAATAACAAATTCATGTCAGTAATCTTGCTGAAAACCTACCTTGTGAGCAAGCTTAAAAATGAAAATTATACAAATCCATTACTCCCTTTCTTTTTAAAATCAAGGACATTTCTTCTATTTAGAACTATTCCTTCAATTAAACACCATGCTTCTGTGAGCAGTCGTAGTACACTGTATTAAGATCATAGTTCCTTGTGCTGCCACTTGAAAATTGAATTATTAGTTGGATTCACCCATATTGGACAATGTTCCTGAAAACCTGTGGGAGTTCTTGCGGTATTGACTCCATGCAGTATGTGAACAAATTTTCTTTTGATTTTACTGGTTGGACCCTAACATGAAATCCAGAATTAACTCTCAACATTGTTGGTGATCCATCAGTGCAAATACCCACTGATTTCTGCTACTTTGGTTCATGATCATGTATCCTAAAATTTACCAAATTGGAGATATCTTCACCTTTGTCTCAGTCTTCAATAGTTGATAAAAGAGGAGCTCTTCTTTCAACATACTGTTGTGTACGTAATGTATAAACATAACTGAGAGAAGTTTTCAACATCAGTTGACTCATCAATTGGAAATGCTAGCTTATTGTATTGCTTTAAATTCATCTCCATTGGTTGAATATGTTTTGGTTCACCTCATTGATCCTGTGTTTTACTATATCAGATAGGAAAATCTTTTGTAGTGTTGATACCCATGTACTAGTTGCACCGTTTTCATAGCACAAAGATTTTATGAATTCTTCATTGATAATGTGGTTCTTTAGTTCTCGTTCTTAATAACAACAAATGCTTCAATTGCAGCTTCAGTGGCTTTGGCTAATTGAACATTGGCATCCAAATGATAGTTTCACTGCTTCCACTTTTCTTTTTATGGGGTTGATTTGATTACTTGTAGTGAACCTTGGTCGAATGATCTTTGAATTTGTTGGGTCTCATACTTTCTACAGATGAAACTCTGTTACAGGATACATGTTGCGTTATTTGCTAGCCTTGATTGATTATTACTGTGATGCCTTAGTTTGAGAACTCCTCCTTGTGTGCATGCTTTCGTGATGCCATTATGTCTATGTCGAGGGTAGTTACACAGTTGGAGAATTGGGACAAGATAAATGCTAAATTTATAATATCTGAAATGAAAGTGGAAATGATATTATAGAAATATAAAATTATCAGTTTGATTTTTTTATGCACAATTTTATAGTTTAGGTTCCAATTATTAAAACTTATGAACATTTTTCTGTTTCTCATTTTTACCACTTGGTGCTGACAAGATTTTTAAGATGGAATTGGAATGTAGTTTCAATTAATGTATAGCTCTTGATTTTTAATCATTTAGTGCAATAAGTGAGTGAGGAAAGTTGAAGGGATAAGGCAATGTAACACTTGAGATGAAGTCACTTACAAGAGAGAAGGTAGGATAACGATTATGTATAGCTGGAATTAAAAGTTCATAAAATACAAACGCATAGGAAAAGTTATATGATGAAGTTTAATAAACATGTAAAGCCCAATAAATGCTTTTCTCTATTATAGTGTAAACTATCTCACAACATAGATAAAAGAGCAACACCAACTGACTTCTTCAGCTCATCAGTTCACTAGTCTAAATATAACTATCACTGGCAAGATGTGAAGCCTGCTGACAAAATGACTCTTTGAGTCTTGGATGTACTGCGAAAGTATATTTTTAGCTCCTCTCTTATATCAACTTCACAAAAATTATTTTTTTGTAAGCTGCCATTAACTGGAAACCCTCAAATTACCCCCACTTTTGGGAACCGCTGATATAAATGAACTGTAGAACAGTATACAACGACTAATATAGTACTTTTAAGGAACCATATATCATAGTTGACGAGCATTCTTTCAGAGAGAAATCAAATAGATGAAAGCTTCAATTCCAAAATAGTGTAATTGAAGACTGCTTTTGTCTTAACTTATCAAGCCAATTTTTTTCTCTGAAGTAATTTTTGGTTATAATGTGTTCTTGAAAGTAATATTTGTGCATATATTCATGTCCAGTTGACCTGCAAAAATGAAGCTCAATTGTTCTTATAGTTTGAACAATATTATTTAAATATTTTATTTCCTTCGCTGCCATTGTTGATATATTCAACATGTTTGGTGGATATTATTCTGTGTACATACAGACGTTATCTGGTAATCACTGCACATTAATATTGAAATAACTTGAACTGTCATTTCTTTAGTTTCGGTGGGGTTTTAAAAGTGCTATTCAAATTGAATTGTAGATCATGGATGTCCAAGTAAATCTGCTGGCATATCCATAAAAAAATTACTATTGGGATATGATATGTTTAAAAATCTCATACAAAATGTTATGGACAGCTAAATATGTAGTTTTAATTAATGAAGTTTTCAATTTTTTTCTTCTGCAAAAGCTTCATAGGTACTGACAGATAATTTTATGTTAGTTTCTTTTGGGGTCTTTTGCCATCAGTGCTACTCATTAAAAATCTAAGTCAAGGATGTTTGCTTGATTACTGAAATGAACAAATGAGGATTTGCTATTCATCTCTTTCATGCCTTGACCCTCTCCTGTGCACACTTGTACCACTCTGCATGCAACCTGTGCTTCATCCGCACTTAAACCACTGTTACCGCCTGCTGCTGTTGCTGTTACTTCGGGCTGCTCCTGCTGTTGCCGCTGCTGCTGTCACCTACTACTACCACTACTACTACCACTACTACTACTACTACTACTACCACTGCTACTACTACTACTACTACTTCTTCTACTGCTGACCCTTCCTCTTTGACTGCCACGAAAACCAACAGTGCCGATGATTGCCAATCCCAACCAACCTGCATCGATGGCAAATGCCACTAGCACCACTAGCACCACCACCACCACCACCACCTCGCTTCCCACTAATGCTGCTAGTGTTAATTACTTTGATGAGAACAATCAGGTAGTAGTGCTCTCCAGTCTTATTCATCCTGCTCTCTTCACTTGATCTTATTATTTAGATTACTTGCTTTCTTTCTTGTAGTTGCATCCAAATCTGAAAATCAACTTATCCTATTTTAATATCAATCTATTTTTCACTATTCTTTCTAATTCCTAATTAACAATCAAACATTTTAGTTTTGTACTTATTTGTTTCTTTGTTCAGTATAGTGCACAACTACTTGTTACCTGTGTTTTTCATCTTTTTTGTCTATGCGGATCATTGAGTTTATTTTTGATTTTTAGATTAGTTTCCTGCAGAGTATGTAATCATTTTGGTTTCCGATTAATACTTCACCAGCTCTTCCTCTTAATCTTTTCCTCTACCTTGGCTTCCTTTCATTTCTCCCTATAACTTTGAATGATCAAAATTGTATTATTGAAATGAATTTCATTTGACCAATTTCTTTTTCCTAAACCCTCATTCAAAAAAGTATTGTACTTATAGAATCGCTAGTCTTCACTGCCCTATCAAGAAACCCTGCTGGCTAGAAAGAATTGAAGAATAACTTATTTTGTCTCATTCAGAAGTGTTCATTTTTAGACTCAGAAAAAATGTTATTATTTCACATAGAGTTCTGTATCAGTTGATATTTACCACTTGTTGAGTTTCAATGACTCAAAATTCTACTGGAATGTTTTCTATTTGGAGGTGTTACATTTTGTCTATCAATGTTCAAAACCCCTTGCTCCCTTTTTTATGCATCTGCTTCATATTCATTTTGCTCTCCTATTTTCTGTTTTAGATTATTTTCTTTGCATAGAAAAGCATGTCTTGAGACCTAATATACTTTTTCTGCAAAAAGCAGGTTGTTGCATGTTTCAAATGACTGACAGAACTTTAACAAATTTTGCATGTAATACATTTTTGTATTGCAGAGACTACTGTTGAAGAGATATTTTGACAATTGAAATTATTTGAATTGTCAATAATGGTATTTTTTGTTTCTAAATCTTTTAATGCTCTCTTGGCTATTTTGCTAGATTTTTGTGTAATTTCTGAAGATATATGTACTGAAAAGAATTCTTTCTTAAAAATTTCTGATTTAGTGTGTGTGTGTGTGTGCATCTGTTTGATCATCTACATTTTGTTTGCTAATTTAGTGTTTGGATTATGATTCAAATTCATATTTTAGAAGACTAAGAGGTCAGCTTATTGTTGGCAAGATTGTTGAACTAATGATAGCTGGAACCCACCCTATTAGGCTGTATCCAGTTTATGTATATACATACATGTATATATACACACTGTACAAATCAGGAATATAATATGATGCAATATCCAATGTACGATAAGTTAATTTTATGAAGTGCTTGATATATTCATTAAGTTAGAGTGGAGCTTAAGATATGTTGAAATGGAGGATTCACTACAACACGAACAAGTTTATGTGCCAGAACATTAAAGCCCCTTGTTACTTATGCCTAAATTAAGAGTTTGAAATCCACCTTTGCAAATTGAACAAGAAAACAAAAAACAGAATTATCAAATAGAAAAAATGAAGTAGTGTTAAAGTGCCGGCATTGCTCAAAATTTCTATTGAAAAATATAATTTAACACTCCATATATAGGTATACAAAAACTTGACCACCATAGCTATCTTATTCCCCTTGTTATTATTAACAATAGTTGTAGCAGTACTACTTTTAACATTGACATTATCATCATCATCATCATAATAATCATTATCATTATTATCATTTTTTTAAATTTTTGCCACTCAAAGAACAACCCAACAACTTCTTCCTTATGGTCTTAGATATTTAGAATAATACCAGACCTAGAATAAATTGAACAATTGATGTGACAACCAAGGCCATGTAAAAGTGAACCTCAACACTGTGGAGAAGATTAAAATGAGGGTAATATACTTCCATAGAAGAAACATTCCACAAAGAGCTGATGTTTTAACAACATACTGATAAAGAAAGTGTATTGTTTCCCCCTGCTTATTTATTATCACCAGGCAGTAGACTATCTCCTCTCTATAAAAACAAATCAAGTAGTGATCTACAACCAAACAAGGAAAAGGAAATATATTTGAAGAGAATAAGAAGAAGCTTCTCCATCTAAAAAAATAGACACCCCCTGAAAATGTACTAAATAGGGATCTAAGTTAAATCGAATCATTCACCTGGAGAAACTAAAACAAGGCAGAAACATGAACATGTTTGTGTAGCAAATTTATTTCGTCATATGTATATGCATGTATATATATATATATATATATATATATATATATATATATATATATATATATATATATATAGCATTATAGTTACTTTGTAAATAGAATTCCCCCCTCTGAAACCTTTTCAAAAATTTTTCCCAAAACTTTACTCTAAACATTCCCCTATGATTATAGAGAATGCATGGCTAAATATATCGAATTCGGTTGAGCTGCCCCAATGTTTCAAGTGGGGCACAGTGACAGACAGCTAGTTGTTCATATTGGAGATTTGCTAGAAATGTCAAAAGCAAAGATATTAACTAAGATGCATAAATCAGTTCTAAAGTTTACTAGCACTGTTTTCTTCAAATCATTTTCAATCTGACAGCACTAACTTTTTCTCGGCCTGTCAGCATATACTGCTTTGCACACATAGGTAAAATCGCTACAATGAAATATTCTTTAGTCTTGAAAAGAAGAATCACACTGCAGTATGAACATAGCATTTGGTGTGAAAATTAAGTCTTCCTAGTTGTGTATGCAAATGAAGTTTGGGCTTTTAACTACATATAATTAATAGCTCCCTGCCAACAAAATCAATTTATGTCATTATGACTTATAGCTTTAAAATATTTCGCTCTCTATTCATTATATTTGTTACCAATGGACGTATCAGCTCTGTGCTCATCATTTCACATCATTCTTATTTTATTCAAAACATATTTTAAAATGCATTACCTTATCATTCTGATTGTGCTCTCTGATTTTCTGGCTGTTAATATAGAAATTTCACTGAGACATTTCTTTCAATTTTTAATCTTTTATTTTCTTTCCACCCAAAATTTGGGTGGAATTTTCATAAATTTGTGATGACGAAGAGGAATTGAACTGCTAATTGTGGTGATTTGCCTCTTAATAAGGTTCATACTGTCCATAAAAACAAATTAATTCAACCAGTCTTTGGTATTTCTATTAAATGTGTGATAAAAGTAGTAACATTATGTAACTATGATTAAATAAACTGACTGATAGGTTCTGTGACATATTGGAGAAAACAATGTCAATTTGAACTTCAGCATAATCAATTAAATGTATTCACATCTGTAAATGAGAAAATGTAATTACGGAGGACTTTTTTGGCAGTTAGTTAGAATTCTCTGGTGGTTACATTTATGAAATTGTGTAAATACATTTAGATATTTCTCAATGCATTAATTAATGTTTTTTTTTATTTTGGCTTTTGAGGTACCTAATTTTCAGGTACACATTTAAAACAGTTGATGCTTAATTTTGTTCAAGAGGAAGGATTTAGTGTTCTGACATCAATTAGCTTATTTCGATGTGTTTGAGTTGAAGATAATTTCAGTTACCAATCTTTCTCTAGCACCAATTACTTAAGATGATTTCTTTTTTTAAAATTGTTCAATTTGAAAAGATATTTTAACTGGTTAGTTGATATACTAACAGTAATAATTTTTAACATTCAAGTCACTTATGATTTATTTATGCTTTGACTTTTGAGTATTCTTCTAAATTCATTTACTTATAATAAAGGGCATTCTTCTAAGAATCCTTTCAACATATTCTATGATTTATTGATTCAAGATATAACTCTTTCATCTGTATATTAGATTTGGTTTTCTTCTTATATACAATAAACTTTGACTGTGCTAATGATAGAGATTTTTAAAAAGTTATGCGCTCCCAAAAGATATTAGATTTGTCTTTTTCAGTAATCTTTTTTTTTTTTTTTTGTACAGAATAGCTACTTGGTGAACATCATGTACAATCCAAATATAATTGCTCTAAAAATTCTCTTGATTTTTTAGTAAGATTTTGTCATGAAATGAAATTGTATCAAATTTCGATTTTTTTTAAGACCTTATATAGAGTAAATGTCCTTTGAATTCCTCTATTTCTTTTTTCTTTCTCATTTCAAATCATAAAACTTGAAGATTCTTTTAATGTTAGAGATTTACTTAGTAATGTAAGGCTAAGTTGTGTAATTACAAAAGGTTCTATGGCTGATTTTGACTATGTTTTGACGTATTGAAATCAGAATTGATACGTAGATCTAAATATCAGAGTTGAGTAAATAATTAGAACAAGGACATGAAAATTTGTTTTTCGTAATTAACTGAAAAATTCAACTTGGTTGATGTTTTATTTTTCAAATATCCTTTGTTTTTAAAGAAATATTTCATTTAGCAGTTTTCAGCACAAAGATTGTTTTGTTTTTTTAGTTGCTGGACACCCTCCCAGTGTGCCGCGATTTTAAGTCTAGCCAATGTAACAGGCCACAATGCAAGTTTGTGCATTTGTTGGAGGGTAAGTTTTTTTTCTTATTTGTATTTTATTATATTGTTCAAAGCATTATTTATATTACGAGACAGAATACCTGCTCTAATGGGCGAGTAAATGCTGTCTGATTTTCATCTATCTTTCTATTTTATAAATTAATTTTCTAGACAGCAGCTCACTCCGCCTGTTAGGATGGGTATTTATTCAAGTAAATTGAATTGTTTATTTTTTTTGTTTGTGTGCCATTTTTAACATCGAGTGGGTGTGAAACTTTACTATCAGGTAGGTCAGTCATTTCTAAATCCTATTATCAAAAAGTAAATATATCAAACTAGAAATCTTGATCGATTCATCATCTAAAGTGAAAATTTTGAGGTCCTTAAAACTTTTTATCTAAATTTACTCTCATATTCAAGTTTGTTGGGAGTAAATAAAACAGTATAACGTTCAAGAATTCTCTACAATTTGATTAAAAGCAAAGACTAATTCAACTTTGATTTTTAACATTCAATCAACTTTTTATTTTATTCAAAAACAAAGGTATGGATTTTGAGAAGGTTTTAATTAAAAAGAACTTTGGTTGATATCTAAATAGACTATATTTGGAACCTGTGAACACAAAATATTCCAATTTTTGTTATGAATAAAAAATATAGTTAGTTTTTTTAAACTCATTCAACCATGGAACAAGCGAGGAAACTACAAACTAAAAATATGATATTTTATTTGATGTAAAATTGCTCAAAATATATGTATTTTTGTTGTAAGTAAAATGAAGAGTAGTTTGAATACAAATGGAAAATTCAGTCTTTGTTTTCAATTAAATCCTCATTCAATTTTTAAACCTCTGGTTTTACTTACAGCACTAAAATATCTTATATGTATTTGTCTCTTTGATAGAGAGAGGGAGAGTAAGAGCTGGTGTCTTTTATGAAGGGGAGTAAAAGAATGAAACGCGACTTTGTGTCTCTGAGAATTATAGTAAATTATGATCATCAGCCAGTGCTGCGTCTACAAAATGTGATCATTCCAAAATGAGTTTGAATGGAAATTGAATCCCTCCACCTTAAACATATCAATATCTTATTTGCTAAAAATTTGCATAGGGCTCTTTAGAGTAACCGCAGAACTCTTCATTGGGTTATTGTTGTATAGTAGTTTTTGTAGTTGGCTGTAACTATGGACAAGTGGACATTTTGGAATCATAAGATCATCATCACTATCTGAGTTCATTTAATTTGTATGAGAAGGAAAAACTATTTTATGATCAATCTAAAAGAATAGCATCAGTGTATTCTTACATGAGATGCATTTTTAATGAAAGCTAGCCAATTATGTACTTCTCTTTTTTTTTTTTTTTTTTTTTTTTTTTTTTTTTTTTTTTTAAGCGATTAAGAACTACATTTTTATATGGAATTTAACTCCTGACCAATTAATTACTTAAATTAACCATATATATATCTTGATTTTATCAAGTACAACAAATTACCTATTTGAAGTGTTTGTGAGATGAGTGGCATTACTGACAAATTCTTATAACGTTACAGGCAGTCCTCTACTTCGATACTGGTTGTGTTCTTCCAAATCTTTAGCCATTGAATTAAACATCAATGAAGTGGTTCCATTCCCATGTGACTTTCCTGGTTTCTGTAGGGTATGGTGACAATCAAAACATGTTTTATCCCCTGCAGAGTCTTTGGGATCATTCCCAATGTTGAAATACATGAGTGCACCTGGCCCATGACCCAAAATGACAATTGAACTTGATTTATCTACATATTTCTTGATATAATTCTACAGCAGTGTTGTAGATTCCTAATCAATTTTTAAATTTTAAAAATTTGCTGAACACTCTACTTCTTCTCTTGATTAAGAAGTCTGTAGCATGGTGTATCTTAATCAATAGCTCTACAAACATGTTAACTTCTTTCTGTATCTGAGTCATATTCATCCATAATATTCAAGAACCGTTCCAGGTGTGAAAAAATTTTATTCATTTTCTCCACGTTCCAAACTTTGATAGGAGTGATATCCTCATCATTACATTCCTCTTTCTAATTAAAAGTTTCATTGATTATGGGTTCTGAATGAGATGAAATTAGTTCATTCACATTTTCAGTGGTGATTTGCAAGTCAGGTTGGTTCACAAGCTGAACTTCCTCTGTGACCTCTTCTGGCGTATCCTCAAAACCTTTGAAATTTGGTAATGAATCTGGGTATAACTTTTTCCCTTAATCTTGCATTGTTGATTCTTTTATTACATGTCAAGAGACTAATATTCTTGATAGCATTTTATCCTTTTTAGAACTCTTATAGTTTAGGCCCATCTTCCTTATCAGTTGCCTTGATAGTCTGTTCAATAGTTTTCCCCATGTAATACCTCTTGAAGGCTGGATATTACAGTTTGATATATCTAGTTCCACATGACTGGTAATAATGATAGCATTACAGATATTTCATCCTTTTCAGAACTCTTATAGTTTAGGCCCATCTTCCTTATCAGTTGCCTTGATAGTCTGTTCAATTTACTAAACCTAATTTTTAGTTGGTTTCAGAAGAATTATCATTTCTATCCCCCTCCCAATAGTGTCATATTAGTTCTGTTCTTAAAGACTAATCATCCTTTTGATTTCAAGTTTGACAAGTGGAAATATGCAAAGATACTTCTCTTTGAGGTTTTATTATATTTTATCTTTTATTTTTTCAGAGTATGTTGAAGTGACGGATGGCAAGGTGACTGTGTGCCGTGATTCAGTCAAAGGAAAGTGCCGCCGCCAACTGTGCAAGTACTATCACATCCCTGTCATACTGCCTGCCCCTGCTGCTCCAGCTCTGGGCAGTTGAGTGGCACCAGCAGCAGCCGACTATTACTATAACTACTATAACTACACTTCACTACTATTACTACTACTACTACTACTACTACTACTATTTCTTCAATGGACAGTGTTGTTATCATTGTCATCGACAGCACTACAATTGCCATTGCCAAATTTTGGCATGTTGGACTCTGCTACACTGTCATTCAGCCATTGGTAGTGCTAATAATACTGACAGGACAACTTCTCATCCGGCCAACCACCATGGACCTAGACCCTACCTTCTCTTTTTTTTTTTTTTTTTTTTTTTTTTTTTTTCCAAAAGTCTACCTCCTTGATGGTAGTTTTTTTTTTTTTTTTTTTTTTTTTTTTTTTTTTTTCCAATTTTATATTTCCGATGGCTTTTTGGTTATATATGGCCCTCCACCCCAATTCATTTTCTTTTTTTTTTTTTTAATCATCATTCATTTTAGTTGATGATATGTGTTTTTTTTTTGTTTTTTTTTTTTCCTTCTCTTCTCTTTAATGTGAAATTGAGGCTTGATGTGGGAGCAACATAGTTAAACCAAACAAATATACCCCAATGAAGAACTTTGTGGCAGGAAAAAATTGAAATTCTTTAGCAGAAACTTCCTGACATCTTATGTAATGTAGAAAATATTGTCTTGAAAACTACCATGCTATATCTTCTATCATTGTAGTAGATGTCTATTGGTTCAATATTATAGTGAAGAAATGATTTGCTCATCCTATCCATGTGACCACTTGCATGGCTCTGGGTGCCTGCTAATGTTGTTCTCATCATAAAGATACAGATTTCACTCTTATTTCTCAAATCATAACTCAAGAAAAGGAGACTGTTCACTAAAAAGATTTTGTTGTGTATATTTTTCTTTTAAATCAATTTTTATGTAAAAACAAAACAAAACATATTTTTAAAAAAGAATTTTAAATCTATAATCTAAAAAATAATTTTAGCATAAGGATTCATAAAATTGAAATAGAAGACAGTAAAAACACAGACTATATCAATAAATTTAATGATTTTCTTTTTCATTTTTTTTTCTTCCTAATGCTGAATCATACACCCCTCCCTACTTTTAAAATATTTCACTCTAGAGGTCCCACACCCCACTGGCAGCAACCCTGATCTTTGACTGTATCATTCATTATTACTTAGGCCTTTTGAGCTGCTTGGCCATCTCACTTTGGTCTCTGTCTCACAAACGCATGGCTGTGAGGAAATGGTAGCCTTTTACTTGGATTTTCTACATCTTAGACAGCCTATTTGTCCCACCCTCTCTTTCTCACTAGTCTCCCAAACCCCATACCTTACCCGTCAATGCCTATCTCCCATATCCATTCTCCTGCCCCAAGTTTTTTCCATCCACAACCACTCTAACATAGTGATCTTACATAAAGACTGGTGGGCAACTCCTGATCACTGCTAAGTATGGGATCATGTGGCACCATTTCAATTTCCCTAGTGGTTTTGTGAGACCAAGACAATGTGGGGCCATTGAAGGAGCTAGCTAGCGTTTATGCATATATTTCTTTGTGTGTGTGTGTGTGTAATCTTTGTGTTTTTGTGTGTGTGCATATGTCTGTGCATGCACACACACATACCACACTTTCTTTCTTTCTCTCCCTCTTGTGTGTGTGTGTGTGTATGCGTGTATGATATGTGACTCCTACATATTAAAAAATTAAAAAAAAACATTTTCAAAAAGATGAACACAAATGCCCCTTGCTTCAATATGACTGCCTTGAAAATAACGTGATAGCTGGAATATCTTGGTGCAACTATGAAGGGAAGGTTATTTATTTTTCTCGGTTTATTTTCATTTTATATCATTTTTTTTAAGGGTAAAAATGAACTTATGAATGAAAATGTAGCCTACACCTTCATTCAGCAGTTATTGAAAAGTGATGGTGCAATTTTTTTGATTAGTAAAATTTAGGAATAAAGTATGTTTCAAGTGTTTGTGTGTGTGTGTGTGTGTGTATGTGTAACAAAATATGTGCACACACACACACACATTTATTTATTTATATATATATATATATATATATATATATATAAATATAAATATAGATAAAATAAACATATATATACATATGCACACACCAAATCATGCACATTCATTCAAGATCTGAAATATTACCACTATAAAATTAATTCGCTTAGGTTTCTGATGGTTTAGTACTATAAACACTTTGGACAGACCAGTTCATTAGATTTTTTTCTGTTAGGAAAGATGAAAAAATATGACCTTTCCTGCAAAAATAAGTACAGTTCATATAAAAATTGTTTGTTTAATTTAGATATTTGCTTTACGTTAGGCATCTTTTCTTGCTAAATTTTGAAAATAGAAATGAAAATGATCTGGTGCCTCCTCGAAATCATCTAAATATTTGAAGGCCCTATCTCACATTTAAACTATTAAGTAGGAAGAAAATATGTTAGTAAGCATTGTATTAGTAAATCTCTTCTAACCTACTTTATCTTTTCATCTAGTTGAATAATATATGTGCATGTGTTTTAAGTTATATATATTTGTGTATGTATATATATATATATATATTTATATATATATATATCTGTGTGTGTATGTGTGTGTATATATATATGAATATATATATATATATATATATATATATATATATTATTTTACATTACATATGAATCATTACTGTATGCTAAATGGTGGGTGGTAATTAAATGATAATTCAATAATTTTGACGAATCAAGCTTTTCTATGAAATGATATTTTAGTCAACCAAATGAAATTATGAAATGAAGTATAGTATTATCATATTAATGATGATATACATTTTTATACCTGATTTGATCTCCTTGATGTTTTTAAATCAGTTCAATTAAAATTTTTGATGCCACTGGTCTGTTTTGAAATAAACACTTTTTAATGTTTTACCTTGAATCTGCTGAAGCTCTATGTAAGCTGATAGTGAAGGCTGCAGTTAGTTGTGGCTACTGTGGTAGCCAGTGGTCAGTTCTCCTTCATATACAGTGTCCACTTAATGGAACGAGAATGGCACAGTATGTTGGCCACTTCCTCTTCTTATATGTCAAGCAAGCTGGCTTTGACCTGCTCCAGTTGGCACATAAAGTCCATTTGTAATATACCCCTTCTCTTTTATCTTATCCTCATGAATATTTAGGAAAATGAAAATAATTTATTATTTATACTAATAATTATGACTCCTATCATAATCAATATTTTTATATACTATTATAATTAATAACTTTTTTATTGAACCTTTATTTAATTTTTTCATCCTTTCTCTATTTTCCATTGATTCTTTTACCTGTAAACTTCAGCTGAGATTTTCAATTCCTCTGCGTTCAGAGATATGAGTCGTTAAATATAAGTTTGTGGTATTAAGTGGACCCAGCACTAGCATTAAAACTAACACATTTATATTTGAAAAGAAAGCAAAATGCTTTCTCTCTTAATTTTCCTTTTGGATGAAATGTAAATCAAAGTTGAATTTGCAGTTCTCTGGTGGACACTTTTTCAGCCCTTGTTTGAAAAGTGTGCTTACAATGTGATTTACTTTGTCTTTGGAACAGGAATCATCAATCCTTTGAAGTGTTGTAAAACTCTTTATAAGCTATTGTATGAACAAGTACACAATGAGTAGAATTGAAACAGTGAAATTATTTGGTTTGTTGTAAAAGCTTTTTTTTAAAAAATCTGCAAGAAATCCAAAACTGATATTTGATATCAATAAGAAACCTTGTTTATCCATGTGAAGCATATTGTATGTAGTATTTTTCAAGTGATAAATCATTTTGAAATCTCAGTTGTTGAGTAGGATAGAATGTTTTCACATTATCAGTTCTCTGTAATTTGCCTGTTTCTGTCTGAAGTATCGTAGCATTAGTTAGTTTCAGTAAATGTTTTGTCTGTAAAATAAGTACATTGCCCATCCCTGTTTATTATGATTTGTCTTTATTTTATAGATTTCAGATAGATGTAGATAACAGCTCATCAAACTACTTTCATCCCTCCAGCATGTAATTGCAACAATAAACTGTCCCCCTCAAACTGGGCCACAAATTTATATCTGATTACGTTAACCTGTGCACTAAAATGTACAGAAATTGGAAACCTGCCAGTTGACCCCTTATACAGGGAATCCATTATTTGTTCATTTTTTTCCTCTTCCTACAAGCAATTACTATTACCAAAAAACGTGTCTAGCACCATAAAAAATGATGTAGTCCCCAATCCCTGTTAAACCATGTACAAATAAATACATATTGTGGACTTCCTATATCTATTATTATTAATATTCTATTCAAAGTCTTGCCTCTAAATATCATGTCAGATAGATATTTGCAGGAATCACAGACATCAATCTATTTCTCCGTCCATCAACTCTTTCAAACACATACATACGAAAATTACATTGGCTGCACCAGCTTAAATATTTTTTTTAA
Source organism: Thysanoteuthis rhombus (assembly GCA_963457665.1). Classification (NCBI taxonomy): domain Eukaryota; kingdom Metazoa; phylum Mollusca; class Cephalopoda; order Oegopsida; family Thysanoteuthidae; genus Thysanoteuthis; species Thysanoteuthis major. The sequence continues at coordinate 21,403,500 of OY735208.1, forward strand.
AATAAGCTTTTGCCAGAAGGAGTAATCTTTAATTTTTGAAAATTGAATTAGTGAAGAGCAATGCTTTTTTCCAGTTTATTTTTCCTAGCTGATTACCCATTCTTACTTGAATGAGTTTTACTTTGTCCAAATTAATTCTCTACCTCTTTGTTTATACTTAATCTTGTTTATAACTTCGAAATAATTTTTCTTTAATTTTAAGCTATTCAATAGTACTTCTTTCATAGAACCCCAACAACTTTGGATGGACTCTTCAAAAACTAAAAGCAAAAAAAAAACATTCCCTCCTGTCTCTAATGCATGAATCAAATTGTTGAAAGAAGGTAGTTTATATCTACCCATCTGACACACACACACACGCGCATTAACATTTAAATACTCACTATTACTTTCCGTAAAGAGATGCCTGCTTTTAACTTAGGATATACCAGAAAAACATCTCAGCAAACAACCAAAAGCATTTTCAAAAGGAAATTAAGTGTTCAATTGTAAATAACTAGTATTTCAAGATTGGTTACTCTTCTTACTTTCCTTTTCTCCTGTCTTCTGTTCCATTTTGTTGGCATCTTTCGCCTCTTCTCCCTTGTTCATCTTTCTCACTATTTCTACTCCATTCCTTTTCAATGTGGCCCATGTATTTACTTTCCTTCCATTCTTTAACAATTTGCTAGGTCAACAAAAACATAAATGCCACTAACAGCGATGAACATTGTTGGAGGCCTTTACTGTGTTATTGATAATATTTTGCAGCCGCATTACTTACAATACAGGTTCATAAGCCATCCAGTTACTACTGCTACTGCAAGCCCACCTTGATTTTGGAGTGATATCACTGTCATGTTATGGTACCAAATGGGACACATGCATATATTGTACCTTGGAGGCTGGTGTGCAGTTTTTTGTGAAATAAGCATATTATAGTGGACTAAAAACATTTTTTCAGTACTTTTTCACTACTGCTTACACCTTCCTCTTCTCCAAATTATGTATTTGTATTTTTTTCTTTAATTATGATTACTTTTATTTATTTATTTTTCAAATTTTTTATTTTTATTTTAGAAGTTATGGGGTATGTATTATGGTTGGAAATATTGGAATTTTCATACAATGATATTTAATATTTTTGAATTTGATAAAAAAAAGATAATCTTTTAAAAAAAAAAATCCTGATGATGAACCATTGTTAAAGGTGTCGTCGGCCGTGTTACTCTTATATGATAGATATGACTCGCCATATAATAGCATTTGTGATATTTTACTGACATCCAAGTTGTAGTACCTGTAGGTTTTAGACTGTTGTGGTGGAACGTTATCTCTGCCTTGTTTCTTGTGAGTCCAAAGCAGCCATTCTTTATGTTGCATTTTTTCTTCCTCCCGCCTCAGCATTTGGCTGTATGAATTCCTCGGAGGCACCTATTGACCAATACAGGCAATGGTATGAACAAGTAGGGTTTTAAGAATTTTTTTAAAATTGTAGTATTTTGGATATTGAAAAGAAAAAAAAACAACTTTCCCCTTGAAAGTATTCAGCTAAATGACACCCAGATCATAGAATAACTTTCCTTTCCCCGCTTAAATTTTGTTACATAATGCAAATTATGTAGCCTTTATTTTGTGCCTAGTCATGACATGGAGATGTCATATACCAGTAAAGAAAAACAATGTTTGAAATTTTTTATTTTTTCTATCATTTTTTTCTGACTCTTATTTCTCAAGGTTAGTTCAGCTTCCCCTAAATGAGTGTGTGCATGTGTGTGGAACAATTGAAAAAAAAAAAACAAATAAAATGTCATCAGTTATCTATAAGTTTTTCATGCTCCCCTCCAAACTGCACTTCTGATGACTGCCACACATATTATGAGATCTGGCTTCTATGTTTTCCAGCTGTCATTGAAAGGTCCATGTAGCCTCCTTCTCTGAAATCCCTTATGCTGCCGTCCCTTGACGCTGAATTGAAAAAAGAAAAAAAAACATCTCTACAGGTCCTGATCATGTTGAGTGCTACAGTGACTCTGCTTTAAACGAATACTAAAGATTAAATGCAGACTTTTTCTTTTTAAGGGTAACCAGTTTGCTTTCCTCTCTATTCAGATTTTTATTACTCAACTAGATACTGATGTTAAGAAGTATTTCAATCTACAAGAAAAGCCAAATTGACTCATTCTGGTGAAGTGAATGGATCATATTTGATGCTGGATTCTTTTATATTTGAAACTCTTTGAAGATTCTTAAGTATTCAAAACAGTAGCTCATAGCTTTCATCACTAGTTAAAGAAATGCAATTTCTTTTGCTTTTTTATTTAGTTCTTCTATTTGCCAATTATGTAATATGATTTCTCTGACGTATGCATGATATCTGTATCACAGCAACAAATGATGTAGATAACAGATTCATGCAGTTATAATCTAGCATATATAAGTAGCTGCAGTAGTTCTTGGTCAGAAGTAACTTCCTCTCTTGTCCCTCAAAAAATGTGTGAAAAGATTCAACTAATGAAATATACTGAAGGTATTACTTTTCTTTTTTTTCCTAATAATTGATGAAAATTTTTTAAAATCCACCAGGTTTAGGTTTTAATTAGATGCAAGAAAATCGAAAATCAAAGTTTTTATCTTATTTGTTCCATCTGCAGTAAGCTTCCTTATCATGTCTATATTTTTTTTTGTGACCTAAAATTCTGCTTAGAAATAGTGCTTGCTATATTCCATTAAATTTCAACAATTGTGTTGTGCTGATGCCTGGTCCATGTAACTGTGCTCTGGCAGCAACTTCACTGTGAGGTCACCCTTCCCATGTGTTTTATCTTTTTGTTAATACACTGTATCCACCACCAATATGACTCTATTCCACTTCAACCTGGCTCTACTGATTCTCTTAGTCTAGTTAATATTGGATGCGAGGAAGAAACTTGGCTGCTGCTCTGCAAATCAATTGAGAGGGTATCCAGTTGTGTAGAAATATATATAAACCTGTATTATATATGTCCATATACATACACTCACTCACCCCATAGTTACTATAATGATTAATTATTGCTATTGGCAGAGGTAACGCTGAAGCCGGTAGTCATAGTCTGACTTTTGTTCTTTTTCTCATTTTTGTTATGTACTGTTATATGAACAACATTATTGGTTAGAACAAGCCGTGTCATGAAAAAAGTGGCTTTTTTTCTTCTTTTTTTTTTTCTTTTTTTTTAGAAAATGAAAGGAAAAGACAGAAAAAATATTGAAAAAGAAATCTTTTCTCTCTCACGGTTTATTCTTTGTTGTACATTGTTATTGAGAAAATTTGTTTATTTTCGAAACCCAGTCATCGAAAAATCTGATGTTTTAAACTTTTCATGGTGTTTTGGTCTATTTTTTAGCAAAGCCTGCATAACGTTTGCTTAGCTTCTCTATGTCGGCTCTGTAGCTCAAAGGTAGCCACAGGATTTTTTCCAGCCGTTTCTAAAACTTTCAGGACTTCAACCAATATTTTTTCTCTGCTTATTCTGTCTGCATTGTGTATTCTTCAACCATTTGAGCTTTTTGCAGTGCTTAGTAAAACATGCATTTGCCTTTTTGCCAATGACATAAATTAAAACTGCTACCTTTATTCTTTTTCAACTAAAAACTGTTGAGTTTTTATGTCCCCACTCACAACCAGCTTCCAGTTCATACATCTATTCTTCCATAATAGCTTATTTCTTTTAGCTGCTTCCAGCTCATAGAAAAAAAAAAACTTATTATAGTTTCTCTTGATTTTGCAAATGTTTGGCTATCAACATAATTTACTTCTCTTGCTCTTTTGTATGGATTCATAGCTCCTTTAACTAGAATTTTTCAATCTACACTGAAGTAGATTTTATTCATCAACCCCACTACCATGCATACTCTCAAATATACATCTAAGGTTTTATCATTTTATGAAGGAATTTGGTTAAAATGTAAGAAAGTTGACGGATCATGAAAAATTAGGTTATATCCATTTGCATATGTTAACCAGATTACCAACCAACCTTGTCTAAGATTTTGTTTTCCTTTCCATATATATTTACTTATTACTTGGATGAGATTTCAAATGTCTCAAATCCTAACCAATATTTTATTCTCAAGCGTAAGATAGCTTCAACTTTTTTAAGAAGGTTATTCAAGTATGGCTGATCATATTAAACATCAGTTTCAGGCTGAAATGATTTTTGAGTTCAGAGCTCAGTAGTGAAACTTCCAAATGATCAAACTTTGGAAGATATTTCAATAACTAATTTGAGTTCAAATTCAATTCTATTTTATTATTCCCAACTGGAAGTCTGAACATCTTTCCCCTTTCATGTACAATTTTTTTCTTGGATTATTTGTCATTTATTCTGGAGTTAGTTAACATTATAATACTAATTCCTATATTTTGGAGTGTAATGGTGGATACAATGAAATGTGAGTTGAAAAATTCTGCTACTGCTGCTGTTTTTTTCCTTTCGGTTGGAGTCCTGCAAGCTGTACATGTCACAGACCAAGAAAGCTGGAAGGGAAATCAAATAATTCTTTTAACACTGCTTGTATTTGCATGTCTTAGTTGTAGAAAAAAAAAGAAAAACTTTCCTAGATAAAGTCTTATTGGTTGTTGGAGGTGAGTCGTCTTGAGGTCACAATTAAGCTGCCTCTGCCGTCTTTGCCATTGCCGCCAAGTAACAGTGTAGTTATGCTTTTTGCTTTGCTAAACAGTACTGTATTACAACCATTACTCTGTGCTTGTGTGTGTTGTCTGCCAGCCAAGCCTGTGACCTGGATATGGAATTAAGAGCCTCATATAATAAAACACTAAAAACTAAAGTGTACTCCAAAAAAGTCTGTCACCGTGTTATGCTTTCCATTGCATGTTGTCTTCTCACAGACCACTGACACTCTTTGTTCCCTTCTTTTTCCCTCATTACCATCTATCAAAATCATCTATCCTTACTTCTGCTCACTAGGACACCTTTTTCATCATTACTCGGCTCTTATTTGATTTATCTCTCATCATTTTTAATTTGATATATTCATCTGGAAGTCTATTTTTGGACTTGTTTATTTCTATTTAACTAATTATACTGTTGATGGTTTTAATCTAACTAGCAACTTGTTCTCCCTTCAAATGAGCAGAAAAAATTACCAATTTCTTTTTATATGAATTTTTTTACTTTTGAAGTCTTTCTCAGAACTAAGGATAGATGTTTTATTTTTTTTACCCAATTTTGCTGACCACTCACTTGTGGTCACTCAACACATTCAGCTTGCTCAACAGTGCCAGATTCTGTAAAAGATTAAAAGAATAAAGCCACCCCAAATGCTCTTTTTTGCTAGCAACCAGCAGCAACTCCTCTTACTCGTCGCTTGCGATGCTTGTGCCCACCCGGTTTTTTCAGTTGTTATGGATAAGGAGTTGTGTACACCAGCCTATGCACGATTCTTCTATACGTTCCTTTCTGCCTCTCCTCAGTACATTTTCATTTGAACACACACACACACAATATATATATATATATATATATATATATATATATATATATATATATCTATAACTAACAGCTACAACAAACAAGCCGAGGCCCACAATTTCTGCTACAGCCCAATCAGTGTAGCTTTGTTGACTCTACCACTCTGGCTGGCTGTCTTTATTCCTTATTGTCGTTAGTAATAATCATGCTTATATAGTAGCAATACGTTGGTAATGCCGATGCTACTGCTCACCCTGGCAATTTATGATAATTGCAAAGAAGTAACTTAATGTTTTATTTCAGAAGAAAGAAGAAGAAAACAAACACAGGGAATTGTAAGAGAGCAAGAATTATAAGAATGAATTTTTGTTTATACTACTGATCAGTATATTTGAAAACAATGGCTTCATATAAATTTTTGTTGTTACTTTGTAAATAGAAAATTGATTGTAAAGAAAGTTATTTTTTATTTCTATTTAAGTCAACCCATAGCAAATACAAAACTTACACATGCAGTCATAGAAATATACTAACATGCTCCTTTCTTCTTTTGCAATTAAAATTTTCTATTTTTTTCATTTTTTATTATGGGCTGCTGGGTTTTTTTCACAAAATGAAACCAATATTTATATATATTATCTTTTCTGGGGTATCGCACAACAATCACAAAGTCTTTCTCAGTTTGATTTTCTTAAAATTCTGTTTATTGATCTTGTTTTAACTTGGTTGTTGTCTAGTTTCTTTCAAAGGATGTCATATTTGCTGTGTTATCTTTTGTCCTCTTGTTAGTTCATTATTATAGCTCACCTAATTTATAAATCAAAAGGAAGTGATAAAATATTCTGAAATAACCGTTTTTGTCCAATTTAATTAAAAACAATCGACAGTTTGGCACATTACCAAGTATGGCATTAAAATGGATGTTGACGCTATATTTCTTAGGTGTTGTTGTCTTATTTGTATGAATTCTGATAATTACTCTCAATTTGTAGGTTTCAGAGTATGTTTTCATGTTTGATAATGAATGTCAAATCATTTCGTATCTCATGTCTGCGCGTGCGTGTTATGGTTCATTCCTCTAATCTTGGTCCTATATAGTGGGAAAATTGCCTTAAAATTATCATTTTGCTTTGAATGAATTTAGCTAGAATATTTTCCCCCGTCCTACCTTCAGTTCGATTCATTTGTGTATTCTTCACTTAATTTCACTTGTATGGGGAGTATTGCTACTGCTGCATAACTCATTAGATTCAATTATTTAATGAGCAATTAGCAACTTCAACTTTTTTATATTTTTTCTTGTGTATCTCTTCCACTCTTCTTTTATTTGTCGACTGCTGTGGGACATGCTTTGTTCCAGTATTTTGACCAGAGCGCAAGAAGAGAATGAAACAATTGAATAGTCGTCGATGATCTGGTGTTTCATGGTCGAAATGTGAATTTGCTTAGCACATATAGACACCATAGTAAAAGTATTTAAAAGCTTTATATTGATAAGAAGATAATGAAATTATCCTGGCAAACAAGTTTTTAGCCAATTGTCTGTGTGATTTGGTACTCGGATTTAAAATGTAACGCACGTGTAACATAAAATCTTTTTTCTTGACAGTGATTTCGTTGGATCTATTTTTGAAATTGTTTTCACTCTTCGTTGCCTCTTTGAAAAATTCCGACCAATATCTCAGTTATTAGTCTGTACTGCCAGTTCGCTCTTCTTCGTGACTCAATTGCCCCGTCCACCCACACATTTCTGACTTTCAACTGAGGTTATCTACGGTGGTTATCCTGTGAGATATTAGCTCGAAGCTAACTGGTTTTATTTAATGACCACTCAGTGATTGGATACGTTTCCCTGATAAAAGTCAGCAGTAGAAAAAAGAAAAAGAGACAAGTTATTTGTCAACCCGAGGGATGTCCGATTTCAGTTCTCAATGACGGATGACACTTGCCTTTCATTTAAAGCCTATTCAATGTATGAATGTTTCATTCCTTTTGAAATGTACATGTCACTAGTTAGCCTAGCTGTTAATTGAGTGCAATTGCGTTCATGTTCTTGGTTCAATTCTTAGGGAAGCGCTTTGCTCGCTACATATGTTCCTTCAAAACTGAATAGGAATTTTTATGAAAACCGGTGATTTGAAGTATTTTTGGATAGTTATTTGCGAGAATGACTCTATGAAAGTAATAAACAGTCATTGCATTAGTAGTTTGTTAGCGAATACAACCTGGTATTAAAACATAATCCAAGTTATCCTTGTTTCTGGGTTATGGGAAACTGGTGTTCAGTGTGAGTGAATAAGAAGAGATTTTGTGGTGGTTGTAGTATCGTTCGTTTGCTCGTGCGTGCCTGAGAGAGAGACCATTGATATAGGAGGCCATTTGGATGAATGTTTTAGTTTTTGGCTCTACTTTCCACTATGTCCCACCCACCGAGCAACATTTTAAGAGATTGTCAGCAGTTTTCATTATAAGTTGCTTCTCGAACTGGCCTCCTATTCTTATTTTCCATTCTCAAGAACTTCACTGGTTAGTTATTTTAATCAAAGCCAACAGAAGAGAGGCTAATTAAATGTAAAATTGGGTATCTATTTTTGTTTATATTTCATCTCTCTCTCTCTCTCACATATATATATATATATATATATATATATATATATATATATATATATATATATATACCATTTTGATAAATTAATCCGGAGGTCTGCAAATCTTAGGAAGAATTCCTTTATTAAAAGTCATTGCAACAAGTGCTTGTCGATTTTGTTGTCATCTGATCTCACAACACCGTATTGCTTGCTACTGTCGCTTCTGATATGTGTAGCAGCAGCAGGAACAGATCTACAGTCGACAATTGAAAAGAAAGCTCATGAAACCAGGCAACACAGCACTTGACAGCCTTGTGCGTGCACGCACACGCGCCCACCCACACTTACACACACACACACACACATACACACACCATTGCTTGTGAAAACTTGAGTAAAAAACCTGTATTAAAAGCGTCTCAGTAAGACAATGTGTACTTCTCTGATTCAGTAGAAAGAAAAAAATCTCTAGGATTGGATTTTTGACTATTTACATCTCAAGTAAATAAATAAATGAATGTAAGATGTTTATTTCAGTCCAGACAATTTCGGTTGTCATTGTCTAGTTCCTTGTGTCTTATATCTGTCTGTTGTGTTGGTTTATCTGTTATTATTTATTTATTTATTCATTATTTATTTTTAGATATGATGTTTTTGTCTTTTTGGTAATATAAAAAGAGAAAAAAAATTCCCTCCTTTCTTCTTTCTTTTGAGATCAACAGCTCAAATTCTCTACATATCTTATTACAATTTTCAGCTTAGGGTGCATGCGCTGATGTAAGGACACTTACCTGATGGTTTGTGTATGTGTCATTATAAACCCAACCATTCTTGTATGGGTGACAATATAGATATCTTGAAGACCGACCGCTTGGTCAATGGCTGTTGATTATTAGTGTTAATGGATTCCCACTTATTGAATGTGTATAGCCACAACACTAATGTGAGAAAGCTTACAACTGAGAGCACAAGTATTGTAGAGCAGTGATTATGAGTTGTATCTGAGCTGCGACGAAAAAGGTAAAGTTGTCTCTGAAATAAATTCTAATATCAGAAACTATCTTATTCTTAAGAACCTTTTGTGCCCTTGGACGACGACGACGACCCATCCCCCCCCTCTCTCTCTCTCTCTCTTTCTCTCTCTCTCTCTCTCTCGCAATGAGATATTTAATTTTTTAGATATCTGCAAGCAAAACTCGCCCAGGAAAGGAGACTTCCTGAAACTTTTAATCGAAAATCCTATTAATAAAAAAAACTTCATGAACTTTAAATTCCTACTTTAGGTGAATAAAATCACTTTGTATAAATACCACTGTTGATAAGTATATGAAAAAAGCCCAGCACTGATTTTTATGAAGTTATTATTGGTATTATATCTTTATTGCATTTATTCAGGAGTGCATTAAGATTTCCATGTATTATAATACCTCTTAGAGTTTATTAGCTGATCACGACTAAGTATTGACGTATGGAGCAGAGTTGTTCACTTCTATATCGAATCCCAAGATGGGAAGATATAAAAGCGAGCTTGCAAGATTTTTGTTCCCAAGTGGACAATATTTGTGAGCGTTACATATTCAACGTATTTGAAACTCCATAAAGTCCTCACGAGTTCGATGCTTTCCTCTATTCTTATAGTTAGAATGGATATTTGTGGTGAACAATTTTTTTTTTTTTTAATCTGTCTCAGAGGAAGAAAATTTACTTGAAAACTTTGAACAATGGCTCGAAGATTGATTCACCCGTGGGTGGAAGTAATGTCTTCTCTTTGTTAGTAAACATCTTTTAATACTTTGAGTAAGCTTATATCTTTCCTGGGTGAATGCTATTCTCACTGATCTTATATACGAAAACTCTTCTAACATTAATGCGTTGCAGATTTTACACTAGATCAAATCCATGTCACCCCAATTTCAATTGAAATATTGTGGATTTAATATGCAAGGCATAGCATCACAGCCTAAATTATTTAATGTTATCTAAAACGATTGAATACTGCTAGATATTCATTCGATCGAAGCACAATTATACATTAATGATAAGCAATTTACTGGTATTCAAATAATGGTATGGAACTTAGAAAATGTTTATTGTTGGAGTTATGTCAGATTCAAGTACACGTTTGAAAATCGTGAGTGAATTTCCTTAGATCAGTTGATAAGAAGAATGCACAAATTGTTGCCACCGATGGTCTGCTCGGAAAAAAGAATGCTCTACACAGTAAAATTGTTTACTGTTTTTATCTAGCAATGGAATACATTACCATATTCATGACTGTTTTCAAGGTAAACGTTACTTGAGGACCGCTTTTCTTACTCGATGTTCATAGCTTGTAACAAGGTTGGAAAGGAAATAGAAATTCTCATAAATCATTTTAATTTAAGTGAGATTTCTAAATGATGGAACTAATATTCAACTCGCAGTATCTGATCTATTTTCTGAGACCTGAGCAACACAATTTTGAGACGAGAGAAACGGTGCATCAAAATGTATCCATCTTCTAGACTTGAAAATACCATTGTGTTTATTGGTTGTTATTTCTTCTGGAAAAAAAAAGTTCGTAACAATATTGACTTAATCTGACATTGTGGCTACTATATCTGATGTAAGAAAATGTGTAAGGTACACACACAAAAAAAATGCCTCTATGTATTTAGCAATTTACAAGAACAATACAGTGACTAATGTTATTGTGCATGAACTGCCTAAGAAAGAAAACGCTGTTACATTTTATTGGCATATTTCAAGGGGCTTTCAGTCGTAACATGCTAGTAATACTAGTTGGCTCTTGATCACCAATAATGGTTAACACTGGTTGAGGCGTATCATGTACGCGATCATAGGAGTCTGTAGAGAGCTCTGTTCTGTTGCTAATGCCATGGGTGCAACTGACACCACAAGATTTTTTTCAAATCTAATCCTTTGCGTGCACCACCTACTCATCACCATCAGTTGCCAAATCTAATTTTCAGTTCACTATTTGAAAAATGAACGTACGATTCGTGGCCGATGACTCAAGATTCCTATAGAACATTGACGTCACTCTCATTAATCCTCGTTTGCCGAGATTTGAATACTTTGATACAGTCTTCATTGATTTCTTTCTAATTTGATAAAAATTCATTGAAAGATACCAGAAGTATATAAAGTTCGTAATTTACTTTTGGAAAAAATCGTAAACCAGAAACTATATTTACAAGAAAATACAATTCAACGTATATTGAATAAATTCAGTACTAAATATTGATACTTCTTGATTAAAGGTAGTTGTAAAGCATCAAAAGTTGACTCGAAACTATTTGACAAACAATTTCTCCACATTCGGTTGACTTCAACACATTTATTTGTTCAAGATGTAGCCAACACTGTAAGTAAACTCAACCCTTAGATTAAAGAAGTAATGCATAACATTTTCAGGGGGTATCATCATCGTTATTATTATTATTTATTGTTATTAATATCATCAAAATTAATGATTAGCAAAAAACGATCAGCGGACATGCGAGAGGTTTACGGCTAGGTATTGTTTTTCTCGTTCGTAGCTGAGATCTTGGGCTGCGTTAGTAATTTTAAATATTTCTAAATCATTGAATGTAAGTTGTACTTGTGCATTATACTCGTTTCAATTTTATTCAAAATAACATGAAAATCATCTTTTCTCTATGAAAGTGATACGATTGATGCTGCCAATCTTTGATCAGTTATCACTTGGGAAAATTTCCTGCTGCTTTATCAATTTAGTTATCACATTGGTTGATCAATTTCGGACTTCCAGAAAAGGCGTCCATTGATTGTTTTTGATGGTTGAATCAATGCAAGGCATATAGATATTTTTTCAAGAGAAGATTTATAAAATAGGAGAAAAGGTGAACATGGTACCAAGGAAGGTGATGGTTATTCGTGTCATTCAAAAACCCATCGATTCATTTCCCTTTCTGCAAAATTCCCTGTATCTCTGCATTGAAATTACATTTGTGTACACCATAAATCCAAAAGTAGACAGCGTATAGCAACAATCAATTTGGATCACAAATGTCTATTTAGCTATAAAGAGATTCGGAGATGGAAGACAACAAGTGAATAAGAGACGCGCGATGTAGACTGATTCCACTTCCAACAATTGCGAGAGTCACCTCCTATGGATTTACTGAGACTTATGACCCGTCAGAATCCTTCATATATATATATATATATATATATATATATATATATATAATCGAAGAGTTATTTCAAACTAGAGATGGGGAAAGCAACAAAAGAATTGGCTAAAGGAGAAGAAAGCAGAGTTAACCAGTTGAATGTTTGAAATGGCTTCCGAATTAGGACAATAATATTCTTCATATTGGACAGATTTTGAGACGAGAAAAACTAGCTCATGATTTGGCATACGGAATTTTTTAACCGGAAATAATGGAACGATCCTAAGAAAGACGGACCTGATCATCTCGAAATTTTTCTCTCTTTATCAGTGTGTTGTAGAAATAAAATTGATTGTTTTCATACTCGGATTTGTTGTTCTTTCTTTTTCTCTTCTCTTAAATAGCATCATCTGTAAAATCCATCGGATAAGCGAAGTTGTGTGTGTCTTTCTTTGATCACTTGGGGCTGTAATTGCAGAAAAAGAACTGTGCTAAACACATATTGAAATTATTCTGTAAACGAGCTTAGACAAAGAAATTAATTTGATAATAATTGATCTTGAGAGAGCTGCGAAAGGTAACTTCTTTTACACGATCTATTGATTTTGTTTTTTGAAATATTCTGGTGAAATGCCCTTGAAAAATATATAGAAATGATGCAAATGTAGTATACAGTTCAAGGTTCACTTTGATTTGGATTTTCTGTTGAACCATTTATTATTCTGAAGTACACATTTTTAGATCAAATGACGATAGTGATAAAATGGAAAAAGCCAATCTACATGAAACGATGTCAACCTAACTTAATATTATATTGAATCATTCATTTGTTTCTTTGCACAAATCTATTAGAGAAAATTTATTTTATTTATTAATTATTGAATGAATATGCCTCTATGGTATTGGCATACGCCAACAGCCACCCATTTTTCAACGTTTAACCGTACCATATTTTGACAAGTGACCATTAAGTTAGAGTTACATGAAATAATTGTACTGTGCTATTATCCTTCATTAACTATCAAGTAGGGCTCTTCAAAATGTTGGTGTAAAATTAAAATGTGATATTTGGTTGACTTGGCTGATGCTTTCATTCAATATGATATGGAAAAGATGTCAGCCGATTTTAAAGGAAAACGTGTAATATTTCTAGGTTCTGCTGACTGCAAGCTTATGGAATTACACCAATTCTTATCTTGTAAATTGATTAAATATTTTTTTTCCATTTACTTCCATTACAACAAAACAAAACATAAAAAGTTGATAGTGTGATTAATAACATTAATGATTTGTTGAATTCCTAAGATGCTATTCCTACTTTTCATTTGGTGGCGAAGTTTCTGTAGTGTTCGAAGATTCTCAGCAGAAACTGTTTCTGCTGTTTTCACCAGAGATACTGAAATTCCAACATCAGGGTAGTGTCCTTCTGTCATTCATCACTTAACAGGCACTGGTGAAGCTTCTCGTTTCATCTTTACAATATTACTCTCTGTCACCGACGCCGATCAACCCAAAACATGTCTTCGTACGGCAAGTCGCTCACGTATTTTCCTTGAAATAAGTGCTTTCTTTCCTCCAATCGTTTCCTTTCTTTCTTCTCTTCCGGCTTCTCCAAATTATGGAACACCGTTTTCTTCTCTTCAAGAGTAATATGTTCATTCAACATCTTACACCAATCAAATATTTGTTTCTGACTAATACTAAAGAAGTCTCTTTGTCGCCTTTTAAGTACTCTCATTGACATCTATCTCATGATGCCCATCGGCTCAAAATTGCCTCATGCCACGAACAGACTTATACGAAGCTGACAAAATCTGTTACTTCTCTTAATTCCTTTCATTCCTCAACCCCAGCTGTTCATTAGATACGACCATTTTGTACGCACACGTGGCCTTTGCCATCCACCTCGCTTGATGGGGAGCTCCCAGGGTCCTGAGTTCGAATTCACTTTCCGACCGACCGCCAAGACGGAAGAGGGACTTGTAAAAACTTCGTCATCTCCCCATGGATGGCTTGCGTCTTTCAAGATTCCTTGAGGAAGTCAACCATTTTCGCACATTGGTCTTCTGCAAGCCGTTTCACGGACCCTTCGTCTTATGTCTCCTTTTAGTCTGAATTCTAACATTTTTGGAGCGATGAAAGATGATGATCTCAGAACGATTCATGGGAACACTCTTCAAGATCACCACGTGGGTGTGATGGCGGTAAAGCAACCACAAATAAGTTCTTACCATACAAAAGTGATTGAAGGGCAGGACTAATGACTATCATTAAATTGGCCAAGAATCTGGAATACCGGTCACTCCAATGAATAGAAATAAGGGATGGGCAAAGTGATGTGAAAATAACAATTTTAACCACCGTACTTTACGGTTCCAACTTTCAAAATCCCTGGGTGGAAAGGCCTGATTGTTTGCCCAAGATCCTCAGCGGACGTGCAGATACAAAATACATGGATAAATATTCAGCAATGAAATACACACTAAGTCAAGTGGTAAAAAATGCGTTTGAAACTCACACAATCTCAACGATACAAGGAAACATGTACCATGCACATTCCCCCCCTCCCCCAAATTTTTTCTCTGTATCTCAATTATTTACTCTAAATATTTCTCATCCCAGATTCTCTAGATCTGTCCAAATTATACTTTGAATTATTTATACTTGTTTGCAACATAAGTTGGTAAAGTAGTCCAGAATTTGAGAATTCTTTTTCTTTTTTTTTTTTAATTAGACATTACAATAAAAATAAAACATGATGAAATTAAATCGAGTAGTTCGAGAATTTTGCTTTGTTGGACAGATCAATTAATTCAATTTATACTTAGATAACGTTCATTTCAAGTAAGATGGTTCATTTATACGAACAAAAGTACAAGCTTCAAAGATATATTTTTCAAAGCGTCTGGCAATGCATCCAGGCTATAAACAAAACCAGTTTTCTGCCCCAAAAGACTTTCCTTTGCTGCAATTGAAAGTATTAACCAGAAATTAGATAAATTAGAACAGCTGGGGGTAAAAACACCCATACATTCTTGATCTTGGGCGACAACAGTGAAATTGGTCCAATGAGGAAAATATGAATTACATCTGTGCAGTAATCTTTCAAGCAGTTCGAAAAAAGACTTACGGGATCACAAAGAGCCACAACCACCGACAAAAGTGTTTAATCAACAAAATAATGAATCTACGAGTAAAAAAGTGCAAATTCTTGATATTTTAGTCAAATTAAAGACGGAATTCTGAATCCAGGAAAAATTAAAGCAATATAAAATATATCAGCACCTACAAATATTGCAACTTCACAATATTTTCAAGCACTTAATAACTTCTATAATCAGTATGTGTCTAAAATGCCCGAGTTATGTATTCTATAATCAGTATGTGCCTAAAATGCCCGAGTCATGTATTCTATAATCAGTATGTGTCTAAAATGTCCGAGTTATGTATTCTATAATCAGTATGTGCCTAAAATGCCCAAGTTATGTATTCTATAATCAGTATGTGTCTAAAATGCCCAAGTTATGTATTCTATAATCAGTATGTGTCTAAAATGCCCAAGTTATGTATTCTATAATCAGTATGTGTCTAAAATGCCCAAGTTATGTATTCTATAATCAGTATGTGCCTAAGATGCCCGAGTCATGTATTCTATAATCAGTATGTGTCTAAAATGCCCGAGTCATGTATTCTATAATCAGTATGTGTCTAAAATGCCCGAGTCATGTATTCTATAATCAGTATGTGTCTAAAATGCCCGAGTCATGTATTCTATAATCAGTATGTGTCTAAAATGCCCAAGTTATGTATTCTATAATCAGTATGTGTCTAAAATGCCCAAGTTACGTATTCTATAATCAGTATGTGCCTAAAATGCCCGAGTTATGTATTCTATAATCAGTATGTGCCTAAAATGCCCGAGTTATGTATTCTATAATCAGTATGTGCCTAAAATGCCCGAGTTATGTATTCTATAATCAGTATGTGCCTAAAATGCCCGAGTCATGTATTCTATAATCAGTATGTGTCTAAAATGTCCGAGTTATGTATTCTATAATCAGTATGTGCCTAAAATGCCCGAGTCATGTATTCTATAATCAGTATGTGTCTAAAATGTCCGAGTTATGTATTCTATAATCAGTATGTGCCTAAAATGCCCGAGTTATGTATTCTATAATCAGTATGTGTCTAAAATGCCCGAGTCATGTATTCTATAATCAGTATGTGTCTAAAATGCCCGAGTTATGTATTCTATAATCAGTATGTGTCTAAAATGCCCGAGTTATGTATTCTATAATCAGTATGTGTCTAAAATGCCCGAGTTATGTATTCTATAATCAGTATGTGTCTAAAATGCCCGAGTCATGTATTCTATAATCAGTATGTGTCTAAAATGCCCGAGTTATGTGATCTATAATCAGTATGTGTCTAAAATGTCCGAGTTATGTGATCTATAATCAGTATGTGTCTAAAATGCCCGAGTTATGTATTTATAATCAGTATGTGCCTAAAATGCCCGAGTTATGTGATCTATAATCAGTATGTGCCTAAAAAGCCCGAGTTATGTATTCTATAATCAGTATGTATCTGAAATGCCTGTGTTATGTATTCTATAATCAGTATGTGTCTAAAATGCCCGAGTTATGTGATCTATAATCAGTATGTGTCTAAAATGCCCAAGTTATGTATTCTATAATCAGTATGTGTCTAAAATGCCCGAGTTATGTGATCTATAATCAGTATGTGTCTAAAATGCCCGAGTTATGTGTTCTATAATCGGTATGTGTCTAAAATGCCCGAGTTATGTATTCTATAATCAGTATGTGTCTAAAATGCCCGAGTTATGTATTCTATAATCAGTATGTGTCTAAAATGCCCGAGTTATGTGATCTATAATCAGTATGTGTCTAAAATGCCCGAGTTATGTATTCTATAATCAGTATGTGTCTAAAATGCCCGAGTTATGTGATCTATAATCAGTATGTGTCTAAAATGCCCGAGTTATGTGATCTATAATCAGTATGTGTCTAAAATGCCCGAGTTATGTGATCCATAATCAGTATGTGTCTAAAATGCCCGAGTTATGTGTTCTATAATCGGTATGTGTCTAAAATGCCCGAGTTATGTATTCTATAATCAGTATGTGTCTAAAAAGCCCGAGTTATGTGATCTATAATCAGTATGTGTCTAAAATGCCCGAGTTGTGTATTCTATAATCAGTATGTGCCTAAAATGCCCGAGTTATGTATTCTATAATCAGTATGTGCCTAAAAAGCCCGAGTTATGTATTCTATAATCAGTATGTGTCTAAAATGCCCGAGTTATGTATTCTATAATCAGTATGTGTCTAAAATGCCCGAGTTATGTATTCTATAATCAGTATGTGCCTAAAATGCCCGAGTTATGTATTCTATAATCAGTATGTGCCTAAAATGCCCGAGTTATGTATTCTATAATCAGTATGTGTCTAAAATGCCCGAGTTATGTATTCTATAATCAGTATGTGTCTAAAATGCCCGAGTTATGTATTCTATCATCAGTATGTGCCTAAAATGCTTAAGTTATGTATTCTATAATCAGTATTTGTCTAAAATGCCCGAGTTATGTATTCTATAATCAGTATGTGTCTAAAATGCTCAAGTTATGTATTCTATAATCAGTATGTGCGTAAAATGCTCAAGTTATGTATTCTATAATCAGTATGTGCCTAGAATACTTGAGTTATGTATTCTATAATCAGTATGTGTCTAAAATGCTCCAGTTATGTATTTTATGATCAGTATGTGACTAGAATACTCATGTTATGTATTCTATAATCAGTATGTGCATAAAATGCTCAAGTTATGTCCGCCAATAAATTTGCCATTAAAGATTCCAAGGTGGAATTGGTCAGCCGACTGCCAGAATTATATTGATAGTAATGAATAAACACTTATTTCTGAATTACTACAAGACATCTTGATTCAAATAAAGAAATATTAGTTGCTCCTGTCGGATTCGGCGTCGGTGCTGTTATCTTACAAGTCGAATAAAAAAATGATGCAAAGAAAGCTGTTGTACATGCTTCAAGAATATTACAAACGACTGAAATAAATAGATGAGAAAGATTTTGCAATAATTTTTGCAATGAAAAAATTTGACATATGGTGAAAATCATACAAAATGACATATGGTGAAATTGTAACTTGTAAACCGATCGTAAGCTCTCGATGTTTTGGGAAAATCATA
This sequence comes from Thysanoteuthis rhombus, assembly GCA_963457665.1. Classification (NCBI taxonomy): domain Eukaryota; kingdom Metazoa; phylum Mollusca; class Cephalopoda; order Oegopsida; family Thysanoteuthidae; genus Thysanoteuthis; species Thysanoteuthis major. The sequence continues at coordinate 21,421,908 of OY735208.1, forward strand.
GAATCATTTTGTAATTTGTATTTCTAAAACATGTACCAGCTACTATCTAAACATAGAGACTGCTTGAAACAATGAAAAGCATTATAAAACTCATTCGAGAAGGAAGTCCAACACAGACTGTAGCAAAAGATATTGGTTGTTCCCAGTCAGCAGTGTTTATATTCGCACCAAATATAATCAAAATTGGAAGGTTATAAGAGGAATTTATAGAGGGAGACCACAGAAGACGCTGATGCGCCAGAATAGAAAGCTCGAAGCAATATTCCTTAAAAAAGAAATTGTACAGCAAAACAAATGGATGGAAACAGGGTCAATGTTTGTGACAGAACTGTTAGAGAGTGTCTGAATGAAATGGGATTTACATACAGAAAGGCCAAAAGAAAACCAGTACTAACACCTGAACAGAAGAAAATAAGATTACAGTCGGCCAAATGAAGCAATCAAGGAGTGTGGGTGATTAGATGAAAGTGATATTCAGTAATAAATCACAAATCTGCATTGACCAAAGTGATGATGCTTGAACTTTTGTCTGTTGCCATTCATGAAACGTATTATGATGGCTTCCTGGGGAAAATAAGCAAATTTACCCACTTGTGATATGGGGTTGCATGTCAGGCAAAGAACCAGGGGAGATGGCAATCATCATCTCAATAGTCAATGCACTTAAACTTTGAACTCTTTTCTTATTCTATTGCTGAAATAAGTTTAGTGTTGATGAAGTCATTTTTTCAGGATGACATTGCATCTTGTTACAGAACAAAGGGTGTTTTATTCAGGAAAGTCACATCAACTCGTTCGGATTTCAATCCAATTGAAAACTTACGGTGGAAATTCTTTAACATATTCCGTGACAAGGTTCGATCCTTCAAAGATGATTTGTCGACTATTATTATTATTCAAAACGTGTGACAAATTGGTTGGTTTTTTTAAAAATTGTATTATCATTATAATCATATCGGCTACTGTTTGGCTTAGTTGCAGGATTAACTTGAATAAGTGAAGATTAAACTGGATTTACCTGATTTGCTGTAACGGACAACCATCTAATCGGTAATCAAAAACTAAATAAGTTCATACACATTGTCTAAAACTTGAAAAAAGGCAGGAGAGAATTCACGTGAAATAAATCTCTTAGTTCGATAATCTCAAAATATTGACCTTTGGATTTGTCACACATAGTGTTCCTTCTATTCAAGGTTGTTTGATTACATCGTTTACTAATTATAAATGTTATCATAATGACAATACGAGTTATGCTGATATACAATGAAGATCATCATAGTAACAATGATAAAAGTACAGATAATGATAGTAATATTTATGATGATAATTTTGGGGGAAAATGATGATACTGTCATCAGACATGAATGGCATGGATTATTCCATTAAACCCTAGGTCTTTCATGTCAATCAATTCCGCTCCGGCAAATCTTTCACATTTTACTTTAAGAATGTTGTGCATCTTTTAAAAAAATGTTGTGCATTTTTTAAAGCACAAATATAGATTGTTATCGTGCACTAAGCATAATCAGTAGACCAAGAAATATATTTGGCTTACGTAGTGCATAAACTCTCTACTCGATTAATATATAGAGAGGTATATAAATGAAACTCATTCGGAAATAATGTATGAAATCATCATCATCATCATCATCATCATCATCCTTGGAGCGTCCGTTGTTGGACATAGACTTTCTCCAAGATTCGCCAGACCTCTTTATCATAAGCCGATAATCTCTGAACTTGTGTAGTTTGTCTCGCCATTCTATATTCTATCGGCCACGGTTTCACATGTAATCTCTGTGAATCCATGTTCCGAGTTGCGATGTCCATCAGTTGTCTGACATTTTTGCAACATAACCAGCCCATTGTCATTTGAGCTTTCTAATAGATCCTATGGTGTGTTAGACTCCTGTTCGTTCCCTTATATAGAATGATCTCTCCAAGCAATGATGATGCTTCCATGTGCACGTTACTTAGTTCTCACTTTCTCAGTTAGATTCCATGTTTCAGCTCCATAAGAAACGATCGGGAAGATGATTGTACACCCTTCTTTTTAGGGCAAATGTCATTATATCTTATTCTTGAAAATTGAAATTGCTCTACCGAAAAATACTTGACTCGAGAAAAGAATGCCTGTTTAAAGGGACACATGCTAACTTTGACGGGTACTGAATGTTGACGTACTGTAAAAATCAAATGAATGTGACGAATAATTCAGTTGTCATTTGGCAAATCTCTTCTGTCAGCTGATATATGTACTTATCATTGCTTTCTTCCATTCATCTGTCAAAATTTAACCAAATCTGGTGATAAAACCACTAGATTGGCAACTGTGTCGTAAGCATTACAGACATAATAACCGTTCTGTATAAGTTAAAGGCGCCAAATACATGTTTGCACTCTTAGGAAATAGTTGCAGCACACTGAAGTCCCATGCATGATAAGTTGTCTGTATTGCAACACTCTGTATTTCCATGCATTATAAGGTACCTGTATTGCAACACACTATAGTTCCATATAATATAAAGTTCCTGTATTGCAACACGCTAAAGTTCCATGCATTATAAGATTCCTGTATTATAACACACTATAAGTCCATGCATTATAAGTTTACTACGCTATAGTACCATGCATTGTGAGGTTCCTGTTTCGTAACTCACTATAGGTCCATGCATTATGGGGTGCCTGCACTGTAACACAGTATTTTTCCATGCATCAAGTGGAGTTTCAATGAATTATAAGGCATCTGTATTGGCACTGTATTGGTCCATGTGTTATCAGGTGCCTATATTGCAACACACTATAGTTCAAAACATTGTAAGGTTCCTGTATTGCAGACACTTTCGTTCCATGCATTATAAGGTGCATGTTTTGTGACATACCATAGTTACATGCATTAAGAGGTGCCTAAATTGAAACAATGATATAGTTCAGTGCATTATAGGGTGTTTATATTGAAACACACTAAAGTTCTTCGTATTATAAGGTTCTATTGGTCCATGTATTATAAGGTTCCAGTATTACAACACACTGTACTTCCACGCATTATGCAGTGCCTGTATTGAAACACACTATTTTCCATGCATTATATGGAGCCTCTATTTCAACTATGAACTATAGTCCCATGCATCATCAAGCAGCCATATCTTGACACAAAATAGTTCCATGCATTATAAGGTTCCTGCATTGGGACACACTATATGTCTATGCATTATAATGTTACTGTATTGAGACCCACTATAGTTCTACGCATTGTAAAGTTCTTCCATTGCAACTCACTATAGTTCCATATATTGACAGGTTCTTGTATTGTGACACACTAGAGTTCCATACATTGTAAGGTCCCTGTACTGCAACAAATTATAGGTTCATGCATTATAAGGTCCATGTATCACAAAACACTTTATGTTCATGCATTACATAGTTCCTGTATTGTGACACACTATAAGTCTATGCATTATAAAGTTCCTGTATTGCAACACTCTATAGTTCCATGCATTATAAAGGTCTCATATTGTGACACATTCTAAGTCCATGCAGTATGATGTTTCACTATTGCAACACGCCAGACGTCCATGCATTATAAGGGTGCTGTATTGTAATACACTATAGGTCCACGCATAATAAGGGTCCCCCATCGTAATACACTATAGGTCCATTCATTGTAAGGTTCCTGTTTTGCGACACACTATCGCATTGTATAGTTTTTGTATTGTGTCAGGGTATATGTCCACGCATTATAGAGGTCTCATATTGTGACACACTATAGGCTCACACCTTATAAGATTTTTGTGTTGCAACACAGTATAGATCCATGCATTATAAGGGTCCCGTATTGTGATACGCTATAAGTCCATGCATTATAAGCACACTGTATTTTGACACAATATAGTTCCATGCGTTATAAGGTGCCCTTATTGTGACACACTGTAGCTCCATGCTGTGTAAGGTTCGTGTATTGCGGCAAACCGTAGGTCCATACATTATATGGTTATTGTATTGCAATACGCTATAGGTCTATGCATTATCAGGTTCCTGTATTGTAACACACCATAGGTCCACGAATTATAAGGTTCCTGTATTACGATACACTCGAGGTCCATGCATTATAAGGGTCCCCTCTTGTGACAAACTATATGTCTACCCATTAGAAGGTTTCTGTATTGTGATACACTATAAGTCCATGCATTATAAATTTCCTGTATTGCAACACACTATAGGTCCATTCATTATAATATTTATGTATTGCGACACACTATTGGTCTATGCATTATAAGTTTCCTGTATTGTGCACCCTATCGGTTCATGCATTATTTGGTTCTTGTATTGCGACATACTATAGGTCTATGCATTATAAGGCGCCCGTATTTTTCTCCAAATGGAGAACTTTTGTCATTCAGTAAATCTGAGAAGGCTGCGTCGACGAAGAGGAAGTCATAGGAAAAAGTAATGGAACGTTGTCATGATTTTGATGAGAAGAAAAATTCTATGAAAATGTTACTAGAAAAAGTTAGTAATGTATTAATTTATTAAATTCAAAGTAATATTCTGTTATATTGAATGTTGACGATAAAATTAGGATTTGCTCCAATAGCATTCTACATTATTTAAAGGACAGATTCTATAAATGAAGCTTGTAAGACATAGGTGAAGTGAAATTAGTCAGCAATTGGTCTTGTAATTAAATCTTAGATAAATTGCTATGTGCTAAACTTGTCTAAATAAGGGATGGGATACCTTGTAAGACATTTTATGAAGAGTCAATATGGAAAGAATTATAATGGAATCGGTTTTAATTTTGTGAAGAGACGTTTTTGAAGTCTTTATTTAGCGAACTGCATTTATGTGAGGAGAGAAAAATGAAGTTTCCAAACACTTTCATGGGTGTAAAAAACTATACTTAGAAAAGCCAGTATTTCAATTTATCTTCAATGAAAGGTTTTAAATCATCTCACTTTCTGCAGAATGATGTTAGTTTAGTCAAGTGTATTGTTACTGGTCTTCCGTTCTGTAAGTATATATAATGGCGATTTCTTTTCTTTCTCTCTCCTGAACACCCATATATAGATGTATGCATAAATATAAATACACCCAATAACAGATAATGGAGGTATGGATGCTAATTTCTGAAAGCAAGAGAAATTTGATGATTTATTTCGATAAATAGTTTCCTGAAACAACACATTGATTATTATATTGCTTGTTAACACCTTCGTGGGTCTTCGAATTTTCTTGAATATGTGCGCACGTCTGCTTGTTCAGAACACAGGCGATCACAGGCGACTAAAGGTGTCCTTCACTAAGCCACACTCTATTGATAAAGTAAATGGCTGCTGCTTATAAGATTGATTTATTTATATCAGAAACAAATTTTTGAACTGGGAAAAAAATAAATGATTCCCTGCAAGGAAAAGCGGTATGAAAACAATAGCAGTCAGAAAATGTATTCAAGTTGTTCAGCGTTTCAGTGAATATCCAGCAGTCAGCTTTCAGAATAGGAAAGAAAGGAAGGAGTGGGCGCAGAATTTGAGAATTTGGCATGGATAAGATGAAGTAGGTGAGTTTTCTAGCGCAATTGAGATGACAATGTGGCTAAAGTGGAGAAAGTGTTATATATTCTTTACAAAGGTGATACGTGATTGAGCTTATGTAAAAGCTTTTTCTAAGAATATCATTTGTTTCTTACAATCACCTAACAATCAGTGAAATGATGGACCAAGTCTCTTATTTCTAGTTTAATGATTATCTTAGAAACCATTCATTTGCCAATAGTGATTGTGAAATGAAGAGAGGTAGGAAGACAAATGGTGAAATCCGAGTTAACTCCCTTTGCAGATAAATGGAATTAGATTTGTGTCACTCTACACAGAACATCTCATTATAAAATTAGTTGAAATTCAGTATCGTCTATTTTTGTGCAAGATCGGATTTTTATTTATGTTGATTACGAACACTTAGATCTAAATATGATTCAAATGAATACACTAATCATAACTTTTGTCAGTTACTATTATACATTGATTTGTTTAGACCAATTTCTTCGTCTTTCGCACGCTGTACCTTCCTCAGATGTCCTTTGAATTCTGTAAAATACCGGGACTGTTAAACGAAACCCTTTATCAAATCATCTTGAGATATGCTATTCCCGTTCATATACCTGTCACGTTTGGTGAGCTATAGACGAGTAAATAAACCAACAAGATTAAAAGCATGAAAGTTGGTGCATAAATGTAGTTGCCCCTATTGATTATTTTTAGATGTAAATTCAGGTCAGCAGAGACCTCTAGTTGCTGTTGTTGAATGTTTTTCAAAATTGCCACCCGGTGTACATAAACGCCGATAATTTTTGGATAATACATTCTCAGATCAATATATTGGTTTCAAACGCATAGATTTGGGGTCAATAAAATTATTCCAAGCAAAAAAACTTAGAATCTATAATTGTATCATGCGTATGTCAGATACACCATCACGATTTCAGATGAAGAGCAACGATTGGATTTTGTAGCCTGCAGGGAGAAAATGTCAGCTGAACAACCACAGTTCCAATACTGGGCACTTGTTCTTGAACAAAAGCTTTGCATTCTTTAGATTATTGAAGCCGTCAGGGATGGAGATATTCATCTGTACTTGCTTTGTCCATGTCATGCGTATTCAGCTCAGACTATATCAACTATTTACGGTGACTCTCTATTCTCATTTGAGATCTGTATTCTTTGTCAATTAGGCAACCCTACATTTATCAAGAATAAGTTTCGGAGAGGTTTGTTGCATACAAAGCAACTGGCCCCTTCTCTGTTATGACACTTGATCATGTTGGTGAATGCACTTGTGAAAGGTGACAGGGACCGTTCGATGGTAGCAGGGCCTGAAATATCAACTATTATAGCAGAATCTGAAGACAGTCTTAATCGACAATAAAAAATCATGAGCAAACCATATCAGCTCAAACTAGCTTTGTCAACGAAGTAAAATATCTTTGGGTATATTTGAAGGGATGAAAAGGGCAGATAGTGATCTCCCATAAGTTCCCATCAAGACCATTATGCAATCCAGTGAAGATATATACAAAGTCAGAAAACAGCAATATGAACAATTTGCCAAAGGGCAATTACAAATCTAACCCAAAACAACAAATTGCAATTGTTTTACATGAAAAAAAAAACAACCAGTTCTCAGAAACAGAAATCTACAGTAACAACCATGAAAAAGGCCTACTCATAGTTTTCAAGATTGTATATTGCATGCCAAACCAGGGAAAGAAATTTTCTTTACACTTCTTCAGGCATGAAAGCCAGCCACTACCCAGCACTTATTAGAGCTGGTAGCATAAGATCTGGTATCTTGAATCTCTAGTAGAATCACAAAAATCAATCCTATAAGTAACTGCACTAGTATTAGATGGTGCAATCATCGTACAAATGTTGTCACCAGGAACCTCCAAAGATTTTGATGATTGCACCAAGACTGTGTTCTTACCTGGAAACTGCAGACACTGTAAATGCAGGGGTGCCTGAGATCTAGGGGTGCAATATATCAATGGAAACCTGAAAAACATTTTTAAAAAGAAGAAAAGAGCAAATTTGAAAATATTTCAATTCTTCTCAAGTCATATTGGTTATGATAATTTTCAAAAATTTATGGTAATAATGACAATAATCTCCTTAACTAAACTGAAATATAGCAGAAGAATCAGAATCAAAGTTTCTCAAACTTTCTTTCCTATCGCTCCCTTTTGATTATTTTCAAATTTATTGCCCCTTCAGATCAACTTTCACCCCCTCAGAGGTGTTATTACCCCCCCCCTTCAGAATGAATAAAATATCTAATGCCTTCAGCCAAATAAATACTCACATCAAGTAGCTTGAGTGTAGATATTCCAAAAGGAACATTGTTTCCCATTTATGCTTCATCTTGGTTAAGTCAAGTAAATTTCAAAATAAATTTTTTACACTGGATATTTGGAGCTTCACGATGACTTACACATGATTACATAATGTGATAAGACATTAAGAGAAATGGAAATTAATAATTCAAACTATTTTTTAAAATACATATTTTGTAATTCACCAAGCGGGAGTAGCCTCCCCTTATTTCTTGACTCTTTTTATTAAAGAATAATTCATTTGTATGTAACAATCTATCACCCTGCTCAGCTCAAGTGTTTCTCCCCTACAACAATATTGTTCCCCTTGAGAATGACTGATTCAAATGAATAAATATCTAGAGTAAGGCTGTGCCGACACTGTTTTGGCCACTTTATTCAATATCATATTTATATTTTCAAAATGGCTACTCTTTATTTATTCTCATATGTCATCCAAGTCTACGCTCCCACTCCACAATCAACCAGAGAAGAAATAAATAACTTGTGCGATGACTTGAACTTCCTATAATAAGATACCAAAAGCTGCATCGGAGAATTCGGATACAAAAGACAGAATGAGAGAGGTGAAGATCTTGTAAACTTTGCAACTGCAAACGACTTCAAAATGATGAATACATTCTTCAAAAAGAAACTCAATAGAAAATGGACTTGGAAGTGTCCCAACCATGAAACCAAGAACGAAATAGATTGCATCCTAACGGACAAAAGCGATACCATCAAAGACATTCAAATTCTAAACCAAGTAAACACAAGAAGCAACCATAGAATAGTAAGATGTAAGATGCAAATACACACCAATAAAGAACGCAGGAAAATGTTTCACGCCAGACCACAACCACTAAACGTACCAGAAGAACTCACCCCAGCCTTCAAACTAGAATTGAAAAACAGATTTGATATCCTTACCGACTAAAACGACACCAACATCAACGAACTCCACGACAAAATAACAACCTCTCTATTAGAAGCTACCAATATGTTCAAACCAAGAAACACACAGACCATCAGCAAAATCTCAGATGAAACCACCAACAACCACAAGGGAAGAAATAGAAGAAACCGAACTGAACAAAACAATAAAGAAGAAACTAAGAGAAGACAAAAGAAGGTATACGACAGCAATCATCGAAACCACTCTCGAAAAACGTCGGGGCTTTAAAGCAATAAACAAAGCTCTCAGTATAGGACAAAAACAAAAAACTAGCAAAAGGTGACATATCAATAGACAGAGACAGAATTGTTGAACGCACCGAAAAAATTTTCTAGGAACTCTACTCTTTAAAACACGGACGGCATAACAACGACCAGAATATACAAGATGCTGACAATCAGTTCGAGGACTTCCCGAAGTTACACCATGGGAAGTAAAGCAAGCCATCAAACAAACAAACAAACAAACAAACAAAAAAGAAAAGCCCCTGGACCAGATAACATCACCATCGATCTCCTCAAAAAAGCTGGTAGGAGCGTCAGCAAAAAGCTAGCTATTCTATTCAACTTTTGTCTAAAACAGTAGCCTCGAAAGACTGGAACACGGCAATCATAATGCTTCTACATAAAAAAGGAAGCCTCAAAGGTCTCAACAACTACAGACCTATAAGCCTACTCAACTGGGTATACAAACTTTTTACAAAAATCATCACCAACTGGATCACTAAAACACTACATGAAAACCAACCACGCGAGCAGGCTGGATTTAGAAGTTACTCGACCATGGACCATCTTCATTCAACATGGAACCCTAACCAAGAGACAGACTTGCTAACTGAGAAGCATACAACGCACGCATGAGAGAATCATGCTCACCCTCACATTGAGAGATCACAAGACAGCACAGTATATCAGGAAGAAAACGGGAGTCTGAGGCATCATAGAATCTGTTAGAAAACTTAAATGGCAACGGGCAGATCATATTGCAAGAATGGCAGACAACCAATGGACATCACAACTCACAACATGGATCTCCAAAGATCACATGTGCAACAGAAGCTGGTAGAATATTAGATTGAGAGACGAGCTAGATTAATTCAGAAAGTACTGGCTCTGCGACGCCCATGTTAGAGAATTGTGGCGAATCCTGGGGAAGATCTATGTTCAACGATGGATGTTAAAAGACCGATGTTGATGAATCCATCTTGCTGTTTGTTCAAAGGTTAGTTACAAATTTATTTTTCTTGAATCATATAAATAAAATAATCGAAACTTTAATACATTCTATGAATATTAACTTTATTTATTTTATAAGCTTAGATCTATTTTTACGTGTTGATTTAATTTCCCAAACTTTTATTGATCCATTCGAGTTTTTGAACAGGATAGTTTGACAGAAATCAGAAACCAGTATATGAATCATTTTTATGCTGCTCGTAATCATACAGCAACTTAACTTACAAAAAATTATCATATTTTTTTTTGAAAAGCACGAAATTGATTTCAAAAAGGTGTTGGAGACATGCATACAATGATGCTAACATAATGGCTGGTCTTTATAATAGTCTACAAGAGAAGGTTTTGCTGATAAAAAAGGCAAAATGCATTCATTGTGCAGCACATGATTAGAATCTTGTAGTGAATGATATTGTTAAACGAAGTGTCACAGAATTTGCAGGTTGCCATTGATTGCTTATACGATTTTTTCGACGCAAGAGTTTAGAGGTGGTGATCACTACACGAAAAGGAGATTTCATCGTAGTCTCTCTTATGATAATGTCTAACCCGATGGCCTTCAAGGGACGAAGCTTTAACAAATTTTCTGTTCGGATACAATGAAGTCTTAAAAGTGCACACACAATCGATGATCGCCCATACGCACTATCAAAGGCAAGTTGAGTATACTCACTTTTCTATCGGCGGATACATTCAACAAAGCAGACTTTCTTTATGGATACCCATTTACGAATGCAAACAGTATAGAGACATTTCTATTTCCTTCAGAACTCTACTAACAGATAACATGATAATTGAACTTGGCAATGATTCTTTCCGATCCAATTGTTCCAAGCAGTAATATAACGAACTCTGCAGTCAACTTGCATCTTGATTCAATTAATACATCTCTCGTTAATGTTACGTATTTGTACTTCCCTGTTTTGTTTTTATTCGTCTACCTTCCGTTTTCATCATCATCATTACCACCACCATCATCATCATCATCATCAGTCTTTTAGCGTCCGTCGTTGGATATAGACCTTCCCCAGGATTTGCGACACTTCCCTATAATGGGCGTCGCGGAGCCAGTACTTCCTGAACCTGTCTAGGTCGTCTCTCCATCTAATATTTTGCCGGCCTCGGTTGCGCATGTGGTCTCGGGGGATCCATGTTGTGAGTCGTGATGTCCATCGATTGTCTACCATTCTTGCAACATGGCCAGCCCACCACCATTTGAGATTTTTGATGAATTCTATGATGTCCCTAACTCTTGTCTTTTCTCGGATGTACTGTGCTGTCTTATGGTCTCTCCATGTGAGGCCTAGCATTATTCTCTCATGTGCACGTTGCATGGTTCTCAATTTGCGGGTCTGTCTCTTGGTTCGGATCCATGTTTCAGCTCCATAAGTGACTATTGGGAGGATGCATTGGTTATACACCCTTCTCTTTAGGATTAATGGGATCTTCTTATTTTTGAAGGTTGAGGTAGCTCTTCAGCATCTTTCAATTCGACGTATGAACACTATTTTTATAATCGACACTTGTTACGTCGCTCGACAACTGTCTCCATAGTCTTACTTTTATATTACCCTACTCACCAATAAGCGATTACTGCAAACGGTTAACTTCACTGAGGGACAGTGCATTGCTCATCTGATGAACACGCCTTAAAAATTGCAGCTTACAACTCAATTGTTGAGTGACTTAGGTTAATAACGTTAATTCATTGGAGTCAGATACGAGTACATCATAACATAACACAGTGACTAATTCATCTTCTGCCAGTTCTATCCTTCTGTGGCAGATTGGTATCATTAGGGAAAGTTTACACATTCTAAAGTTCTCTTGAAAGGACATCGGCTGTGACAAGTAGAGGATTGTGAACAGAAGCCTCCAGCCAACCCACAAATAGAGTTTCGATCAATATTTCTGGAAGATCACTGAATTTGAAATGAGAAATATGGAATAAAATCATGAAATCCTTCGTTTATTTTTCTATTTCTTTGTTGTATGATAATAAAAATCTATATTTACCAATTGTTTCTACTTGTTTATCCGTGCCTCTTCTCCGCTAAAACTATGGCCTATCGACCAAATAATCTGCGTGTACTTAGGAGAAATCAACTTACCAACTAAGCTATGTGAGGTTGACCTTGGAGGTCATTCGAGGTCACCAGAGATTATTTTTTGGTCATTTCCAGTCAATTTTCAGAGCTGTGGGCCACAATTTTGCTCAGTGCTGAAATTTATCATATGGGTTCATGTTCTCACAGTGGATATCGCAGTCTATGTGAGGCTAACTTCTTAGGTCATTCAAGGACACCAGATGTCACGTGTAGTTATCTAAAAACAATCTTCCCACGTTTTAGCTACAATTTAGAGGTTATGAAATTGAATTGCTGGAATCGAACTAGCGACCGATGCGGTTGCCGCCACTACGTAGCGTTGTTCTTACCATTGAGCTAAACAGACGCCACGGATGCTTTATTACTTTAATTGTTTATTCTATTTACGCTGTCACGGCCAAATGATACATTCACTATGAATTAACAAAATGTGAATTTTGAGTTGAAGCGGTTGTTGCATTACCGGCGATTGTTCAGCTCAGTGGTAAGAGAAGCAGCTACCCCATCGGTCGCAGGTTCGATTTCAGCAGCAGCCCCATTTTTTAAAACTGTTTATTTTATTTACGTCGTCTAGTGATACATTAACCGTGAAATGACGGGAGATCATTTCAAAGAATTTCTATATTATAAAACGCATTTTATAACCATTCTGTCGGATCACACATATCGATTTCTTAATATATAAGATATATATATATATATATATATATATATATATATATATATATATATATATATATATATATATATATTAGCAGGGATTCACAGCATTGCCTGGGGATCAATCAATTCCTTGCACATCCGAGCCACCCCACACATTCCTGCATAGAGTTAAGCATTATATCCTCGCTAATATTGTTTGAAGTTCGTTTTTCCCTGGGATTCTCTGCTTTTACCTTTATATAAATCTTTATTGTCTGAGTGCACCGGGAATCCCGACGTTGCCTGTGGAGAAAATAATTGTGCATTCGACAATACCGAAATAAAATATCGACCAGGTTCGATCAGACACCTGAGCAAACCTGTGTAGCCCCCCGACCCTAGGGACCATCGCACAGGTTAACATAATCTGTGCAGTTTTTTTCCAGTAACCGTTATCAAAGTGTTTGAAAATGGAAGTTCTGGTTTCAGATTCATAAAAGATGATATTCATGATAAAGATTATTTCAGTCCTAAACGATATTTGGCAAGCATTCGTTTTTCTTGGGACAAGAAAAAAACAATCATTGTCGAAATCGATTACAGATGCAGGAATGGACAAAAAAAATGTGAATGGAACAGTACAAATGACTAATTTCATTAAATACTGCTTGTAAATTGTAAATTTCCACACACCCACTCAGTTAATGCTGAAAGCAGCGCACAGCTTTTGTGCACCGTTCGATCGAGTGAGCGAGTATGAGGAAAATTCCCGAAGGAAAACAGAACTTAATACATGAATTATATTGATTTTGCTTTGATTATCACACGATGTAACGATACTTGTTAAACTTTTCTGCATCCCCTAATCACTTTTGAAAGTAGCAAAAAATTTTGCCCCCCTTCCCCCAACATGTCATAGGACAGTGGGGCAGAGCATGGCCTAACATTCCCCATGGTTCGTATAATGAAGTTATACCGGCCGTTCCTGCTGGGTCTTCGTACCAAAAGGCCCAGCCTTTGGATGGGGATGATGTGCTCCAACAGCAACTACCCAATCACTACACCACGAAAACGTTTGTTTCTGCTGGGACATCGGTCCCAAAAAGACAAGCTGCATCACTTGCCTTGGGTGAAGACTGGAACACGCCAATCATAATGCTTTTACATAAAAAAAGGAAACCCCAAAGAATTATAAAACTACAGACCTATAAGCCTACTCAACTGTATCTACAACTTTTCACAAAAATCATCACCAACCAGATCACTAAAAGACTAGATGAAAACCAACCATGGGAACAGGCTGGATTTAGAAGAATTTGCCACCGTTTTCATTTATTTTTCTTTTCTATGATAATAATTTTCTTTTTGAGGTTGAAACCTCTGCCCATCTCAAAATGTTGCTTCCTTGCAGGGAGAAATTTAAAACATTCAAGCCAGTTAATTTGATTAAAAAATCTGCATCCATCAAGTTTTTGCTATACTTTTCTCCAAGGTCGTCCATGAGACAAACTTGGGCGTTTGCACTCCAAACTGAAAGAAAATAAGTCGACTTTTTGTAGTCATTTCTTATTTCAAATTTTTATTAGCTACTTTCACTTACAGATCGAGAATCCAATACCTGATCGGTGCATCCAAAAGGGTGCTGCAATCAATAATAAAATGACACTTTTGTCTTGAATTGGGTAGAAAAATTCAGGGAGATAATTGATCTGAGGTTTGTTTCAAACGTTAAAAGTGAGGGTATCCCAATATTGTCCTATGCATATGTCCTTCAACAATCTCTGATTTAGGTAATAGAAGCCAAAAAACAATCCAAATTCATTTAAACTAAATTCAAAATTTCGCTATTCACTTCGCAGTAGTCTTGTATCTCTACGTATGGTTCATCCGCTGAAAGACTGTTCCATCAAAAGGCGATGATATGTTTGGCTGATAGGAAAACTATAAACTTTTGACAACGAATGTACTAGAAAGCTACAAATAAGCAGAACAGGATATTATTGAATTCATTTTCCAACATTGATTTAAAAGATTGTCCTAATATTCTTCTTCCATTTACCGTCGCAAGCGGTTAGTGGAGTTTTTTCTGAACCTATCTGCGACCAGTATACCAACTCTCTCAGCTGGTTGCAATTTCTATTGAAGAACAATTGGCGTATCAGAAAGAGACAAACAAGTCCAGTTAGTATTTGTTAAGGTCAGTTTTCATAGAAATAAAGATTACCACCTCGTTGCATAGAAACAAAATTAATGTCACAACTCTAGCAAAAGGCGCCACCAAGAGCCATTTACTTTTGTTACAGATTCCTAACGTAATAATCATTTTCACGCTCGCTTGTCGTGAGAACGTTTGAGTTTCACATGAAAATATTGCCCTCACACGCGCACACATTTACACACATAAGAACCAACCATGAAGCAAAAATGGATTCAACGCACATTCATCGATATACTTCTCTACAAAGTTTGTCTTATAAAATCTCTTCTGAAATGTACATGACCTTTGTGTCGTATCAATCGCTATTAGCTATTTCCTTCAGTTCAAATAGAACAATGTAACTCCTTCAGTGCAAATGAATTTGATGACCAGGGCAATATAGGCTAGAAGAGAGGGAATGGGGGATGACAAAAGTTGTTTTTTGTGATAATGTTTATTGTTTCATATCGTGTTCTTGTACTGTATTAATATTAAATCATTGTATAATAAATCACACTGATACATTAATATAGGTGGATGGATAGATCAATGGGTGTGAATAGCAGGATGATGGATAGGCAGATGGATGATACAAAATACGGCTTCTCAAACTTTTTCACTTGTGACCCCTTTGATTCAGACAATTTTTCTCGCTACCTCAATAGCATGAAGCAATCGGCACTATCAAGTGTGTATAATTATTCCTTAATCGTGGCATAGTTTGAGAAGCCTTGGTACAGAATACAAACGGGGACGCAAATTTAATCTTGCCAAGGAGCGCCTGCCCCTCGTTTTGTTCCGTCGTAATTCGAACGTGCTGGACAGTACGCTGCCACAGGATTGTCATCGCGAGCTCCTATATTTTGCATAGTTTTGAAAATAATTCTAGCATTTGATGTTTATAAAGTTGACTGTTTTAACAACGTATTCTGTGGCCAGATTCATTGGAGGTTTTCAGATACTTTGATACGAGTCCTTCCATGCAAATTATACAATAGATCCACAATACACACGAGCGTTGTTTTGAATAGGTACCAACAACTCCCATTAGATTCGGACACAGAACGGCCACCATCTTCATGGACAACACTTTGTCAACTCCAAATTGTTTTCAGTTACAAAGGTAGCAAGAATCTCTAGCTAATCTTGAGCCTTTAAACCTGCACTGATACTTTTACAAAAAGGTCTTTCACAATTTCATTAGCATTTACGAATCATATATTGCAAATCAAATTAGCATCCTTATGACTGTCAGTGGCCTACGCCAGTAACAACCAAAATTTCTATTCTTTCAATCAGTTGATCACTGAGGTCCTTTGTCGGGCACTGCATTCGGCAATTAATAGGGTTACTAGCTGAACCCATGGGGATTCTTTGAGAATCGACAACTAAAATTCTCATTCTCTCCTTATATTAACAGGGATTAGTTTCATATGCAAAAATGTTCCTATCCTTCATTAAATTACATAATTTTCTTTTCTGTCCTCTCCTCCTCTCATGATAAATCCTCTAATTTTTCCCACTCTCTCTCCTCCTACCCTTTCAATGAATTGGTTAACTTTCATTTTTCTTCTCTCTATTCCCATCCACTCAGCCACTACGAAACTTTTCCTCTCTTCCCATCCTCTTATCAAACTACCTAACTTCCTTTTTTAACCGATTGCAACTTTTCTATTCTTCCCTTCTCGCTCCTCTCCATCTTTTTCTTCTCCCCCATTAACTATCTAACTTTCCTACCCACTTATTAAATTATCTAACTTCCCTTTTCTCCGACTCTTCTTAACCCTTCAGTAAAGTACCTAACAATATTTTCTCCCCCTTCTTACACTTTTATTACACTACCCTAGTCAAGTTGATGGTAAAAATATACATGTTTTAATAAAATATGTAACATTTATATTTAATCAATACATAGTACAAAAAAATGGATAATACATTTTCATAAAAAAACTTCTATTTTACAAAACCAAATCTTTACCCAGACTTTTTACTTATTTGTAAATTCGAATATGAAGAAAGGAACCTTATCCTGATGCTCATCAGTTTATTGACTCTAATTCCAAACCCATGCATACTTGTCGCTTCGAAGATTTATTTATTCATCTATTGAAATAATGGCCCCCCGGTCATCTCAAATAATAGGATTTTTTCACACTATTCTACTTTAAAGATAAAATTCATTAAACTCATATCGTCTTGGAAATTTCATATGAAAGCTCTCAGAGTAGTTCCTTTATTTATTACTCATGCCATGACGGTGAAATTCATCAAGCCCATTTTTAAAACTATTGAACGACCGTAGCCTTAGAAACTTTATGTGTTCCAAAGCTCCTTCATACAGTTTTGTTACCAGACTTAAAAATTGGCACCAGTACTTCACTAGAATGTTTTTATTTTTGGAAAAATAGGGTTTTTTTTTTTTTGTCTTTTGGGGCCTTATTCTGACGTATATTGATGATATCTAGATTCTCCAGAATCTAGATGTTTCTAAGTGTTTTTTCAAGATTCGATTTCAGATGTTTTCCAGCGCCAGTGATGTCATTAATATAATTTGAAAATAAAAAAAAATAATCAATCAAGGTTTCACATTTTTTCTGGTTTACAAATTAAATTGTTTTTTTTCGGTCGGAGAGGTTAAAAATTAATCTATTAAAAATTTTAAATGTTTTTATCAAGTTTCCTCTCGTTCTACACAGTTGTGATCATACCCAGTTTATTTGGTCTTTATTCATAATTGAGATTTGACATTCGGTCAATGACCCCACTAAAAGTACTGCTTCCACATTCAACATAATCCTCCAGTTACCGTGGCGACCTTCGGGTGCCCAAAACTTGACAGCAATATTCGATATTATGCCATAGTAAAGACTTGTATACTTATATGCATTCAAAACAATATGTATGTTCAGAGACTTAATGAAGATATGGGTATCAAATATTTAGCTTTGTTACTACATCCTTTAGTTCGCTGGCTTTCAAGAGGGGAGGTTTTGCCTTAGGTATTCAAACTTCGTTAAGAAATGTTTGCATTTCTCACTAATACGAAGAGGGAGTTCGGTTACGTGAATTCTGTATTTGAGCATTCATCACCAAATGGAAAAGACAATAAAATGTTTGTGCAATTAGCGAGGTATGAGGATTCCAGCTCACAATTGCACAATTTGATCAAACTGAGGCGAAGACAACCGAATCATCAAATCTCGAAACTCTTGTATTTCATTGATAAGATCTTCACAAGATTTCAAAAGTATTCAACTTCTTATTATTTGTGTTGTTAGCACGACGTTTCGGCCGATCCATTCAACAACCTTCTTCAGGTGTACTATCTGATTATGATAGTGGTGAAGAGAATTCTTTTCCCCAACGGTAGCAACGCTTATAGCAGGATTCGGGTGCTTCTTTTTCCTTTTCTTGTTAGGCCTGGAGTTCCATGTATCATTCTATAAGCCTCTCCTGTCAATTCTGGGGGAAAATCAAAGAAACAGCACACATCAGCATGTTGACTTGATGTATAAGTCGGACAAATGCGGATTTCAACTCGGTTTGGCTTTCTCTAGTCAACAGGGGCATGGTATGGAATCACAGGCCTATAAGGAAAAGAAAAGAAAAACACTCCTGAATCATACGTTATTAACGTTGCTGTTATTGGAGAAAAAGAGAATATATTTACCATCATTATATTAAGGTAGTATACTTGAAGAAGACTGTAGAATGGATCGGCCGGAATTTCATGATAACAACACAAACAGTAAGAAGGAGTTCAAATTTCAATCGTCCGATGAACCTCTTAGAATCTATTATTATTTTATGAAATGGGATTTTGCTTTAATAAAGGAAGTCTCTCAATAGTATTAGCAGCTGGTGAAAACAGGTCGGAGACCACTGATATAGATGTACGTAAATAGTGGCCCTTCTAGAACATTAATTGGAAATTTTTCTTAAGCTTGGATAGTTCATGCATGTCTCCTATTGTTAACATGTCTCGGACAATCCTTTAAGCTGCACGAGAACGTGGTGTTCTAAGGAGAATCAGGACAATTACTTGGGTTGGGCTCGTTCTTTATCAAAATAAAACTACAATATGAACTTCGTATTGACTCATTTACTCAGGCGAGGTTTCAAGGAGATCAAGTGAGTGGGTCTAAGCCCCTCCTATCAACTCTAGAGACATTCTCCCCCCTCTCTCATTAGGTGACTCTTTCGGCAACGCCGACATCCTCCGAGAAGTGGAAAGATTTTCAGCAGGTGCTGCTAATGGCATCTAGTTTTTTTAGAGTAGTGGTGGTGTTTTAGTCGGCACTGGTAAGTGATTGTTTTTCTTTCAGAGGGTTTTGGACTTTTAATTCTTTACACCCTCCTCTCCATTCCTACCCACCACCTTCCTTAATTGGTGGTTCCGGAGTAGAATTGTTGTTGCAACATCAGTGCCTCCTGTCGCTTTTGTTTCTCAGTTGAGTACCGCTACTGCAACTGCTGTGAATTCCACTGCTGCCGCCTCCACTGAATGAATTCCACTGCTGCTGTTACCATTGGGTCAAAGTGAAACAGGGTGTAGTTTTGCCGCTGTTGCTTGGGGGTTTGCTGTGTTTGTCCACGGCTTCTTACAGACTCCTGCTGCTGCCCTCTGATGACCAATACTCTTATGTTTCTGGCATTTTTCCTTTGTCACTCATTCCTTGTTCAATATGTATTCTGAACATTTTCAGATTTCTACCCGATGATGGGGTTAGCCTCTCAGACTGGTGGGATCGAGATAATCCAGCACCCAGCTGGAGGGATGGGTGCAGGCATACTCCCCAGGATGATTTTGAATGATGTCAATTACACGTGAAAATGCTGTGGGCACTACAATCACCCCAAGGAAGTGTGGGGGAAAATGAGCGGCAACATAATTTTTGCACTATTTGAAAATCTGTCCAACTCGAGAGGCCCACGATGCAATTTTAAAAGTGGAGAGGCTCAAAGTTGGAGTTTTGCCTATGATTGGCGCCGCACTGACAATTTAAAAGATTCACCTCTCTAAATTACCAGAAATTGCATTTGAGGAACATCACTTAGTTATGTTTTGATACCCATTAAGATCAGAAAATGGAGGTTCGAACATGATGAATTGCATCATATTCATAATACCCTTCGATTTCTAACTGAATTTCTTTTCAGCATAAATAGCTCCTGAACAAAAAAATGTTGATGAATATAACATCTATTCGAGTGAAAGACCAAAACTGAAATGTAAATTTCTGCATTTGTAACTTGCATCCCATGATTCTTGCTCTAATACTCGCTGTCAATTTCTCACAAAAACACACCCCAGTTGATTATAATCAACAAGTATTTTCTGAAAATACCAAGTGTGATCAGTTCATCGTGTTTGATAAATCTTGTCAAGCGAACAATATCTTGTTATGAGGAGAAAACTTGACAAGAACGCATATTTCACCCACCGTTTCCATTGTATCAACAAGGATTTTATGTCTTTTACATGTCTTTCACTATGTCCATGGCGATTGGTTAACCAAGGCTCTTGGTTGAATATTCGAAATTCGGGAAGCAATACCTGATATTTTCCAGCATATTGCTTGCACCAAGATAGATTTACCCTCACAGTTGGACAAAGATAACTGCATTCGAATTAGCAAATCTTTATCGAAGAAACTTTTTACGTTTGTCAATTTGTAGAAACGTAGAACACAAAGGGACTGGGTAACTGAGCGAATACATGAGGAAAGTTGCTCCTAGTTTACAATGTAAGTGTACTCATCATACTTAAGTACAGGATATATATCGAACCTATATATTTTCCATTTCAAATTAGTTTAATCTCATTATAATGAGATAATAGTAAATCTAGTTTACATGTATATGGAGTCTACTAATGTTGACTTACTACGCTTTAAATGTACACCTCAAATTTGAAAGCGAGTTCTAGGACTAATATCTTCATAAGGAGTTTTCCAAAACGTATTTTTTGTCTTGACCGGAGCCACTCTTGACTGATGAGTTGGTAATGTTTATATCTTCAGTGTTTCATCAATTGTACTGATGTTAGGATCGATCTGTGAGCAGTGCAAAATATAACCACTGACTTCAATTTTCACTTTATTCGACTCACGTCACTTCTTGTGTTGTTTGAGCGACCACAACATCCGCTTATCTTACGAGACAAAGCAAATCCGATTATCAAACAGGTGGATGTAATTTATTTTTAGCTTTCTCTCAGCAATCCTTCCTCACCCCATTCAATTTCTTTATTTTCGTGCTTTGTCTCCTGCTAGACCTTCAAATTGGTGGAGTAATGAGAGTATACAATTGATTTCCTACCCAACGTAAGTAGCTGAGTGTCGCGTATTTTCGCTAGATCAACGGTGACATTGTATAAGGATATTTCGAAAGCTCTCGAAAAAAAAACGGGAGAAATTTTCTAACTTGTTTTCAGTTAAGCATACAGAGTTCTAGTGTGGGTATTTTACGCAAAGATGGAGGCAACCTCACACAAATTCCAACCAAAAAACTCAACGGATATGTATCCTCAATTTGTTCGGAAAGTGAAAGGATGTCAAACGACAGATTAGGAATCAGCAGCCTTAAATGATCTCATTTCAACTGCATGACAAATTTTACTCTACAAGGCATTGACTAGATAGTTTCTCAAAAATTGAGATTTGTACTGGACATTGGACTGTTTCCTTTGTCTAAATATTGCAGATTTCTGGAAAATGAATAGTCAAAACAACTTCAAACTCAACGTTTTTGATTCTATAAAGACTGGGATAAATAGTCATCTGAATGTGCAATGTCTGATGGGTAAATGCCTCCAAGCCAAGCTGTCACAATTTTTGCTCGGTCTACAAAAACAAAGAAGCATGTAATCTAGCGTTATACAACGCCTTTCGGATGATTAATCAAGCGTTATACTACGCCTTTCTGATAAGAAATCTAGCGTTATACTACGCCTTTCGGATGATTAATCAAGCGTTATACTACGCCTTTCTGATAAGAAATCTAGCGTTATACTACGCCTTTCGGATGATTAATCAAGCGTTATACTACGCCTTTCTGATAAGAAATCTAGCGTTATACTACGCCTTTCGAATGATTAATCAAGCGTTATACTACGCCTTTCTGATAAGAAATCTAGCGTTATACTACGCCTTTCGGATGATTAATCAAGCGTTATACTACGCCTTTCTGATAAGAAATCTAGCGTTATACTACGCCTTTCGGATGATTAATCAAGCGTTATACTACGCCTTTCTGATAAGAAATCTAGCGTTATACTACGCCTTTCTGATGCTTAATTCCGGACGCTTTCCGTTTATTGCTGTCTTCAATTGGTCTAAATGGGACCAGTACTTGTTCAATTGAATTGATTAGTTCTTGGGGACGAGCTCATAGCCGAAGACACCCTTTCAGTCCAATTACATAGACAGGATAAACTTCTTTGAACGTTGACCGGTCTATGGTACGGTTAGTAGTGGTTCATTTCTCTTATCATTGAGCCAAGTATTATGATGATTATGTGAGTGATGGTTATTTTTTTTAGTCTAATGAATAACGTATGTGTGGGTCATGAAAGGATGTAGTTAAGAGTATGATAGTCAACATGAGACTAGACACTTCTCCTTCCCCCTCATCGACCATTGGGTCACATTTTGTAAATTTCTTTCACGAAATGGATAAAAGTTAATTAAAAAAGGGTTATAGTTACCACCAGCTTTTTCTTTGTCTTTTTGATGCTGTTGATGATCCTTCTTCGATTATCATCCGCTGAATGATGTAGCTGATCCAGCTGTTGCTAAGTATCCAGATCTGCGTCTCAGTTTACAGAAAATGTATCACAAACAATTCTCTCCCAACAATCCATCCCCGAACAATTCATGGCTGTGGATGACGGAAAATTCATCTACAACTTAGTTTAACACAATTGATAGCAGCTATGAATTAATCATAAAATTCCTATATTCTATATTCATTACAATAAACTAAATTTTACCTCTCTAGTTGCCATATCTATGCTAGCTATTTGCAAGGAAGATCAATTCTCCAAAAAATATTTCTTCGCAGCTCGATTTTAATCAATATCTATCTACATGTATAAATCTAATCTTTCAGTTGTTCCTTTATCTTTCTTGTGTATTAAAAAACTAAAAAATGAGTTGAGATTTGTTTTTTACCAAAATGGCTGGAAAATTAGAAAAAAAGTTCTTGAAATAATTTTCTAAATAATTTGATAATTTTTTAATAAATCATTTAAAATACACAGGAAAGTTGCTAGTTACGAAATAAATTTGAGGGGAATTTTCAATGTTTCAGAGGTTGGGGTTCTATGTGAGATGTAACTGTAAATTGTTGTGTTTTACATAAATCGAGGTTGGCCTTCACTCTCAGGGTCCCCCTCTCAGCTTTCTCTTGCTAAGGCTGTGGCTTTGACTTTTGTCAGCTGGATTTCTGCCAGGTAGGGAGCCCAGATCCCATCTTCATCGGAGACGGTGTTTTTTTTATCTACTTGGGGCCCTTCTCTGCGACCTTACCTGCTGCAGGAAAAGTGATTATGTTTCTTGCTTAGAAAAATTACCGAGCCGGTTTTCTCAGGTATATCATCTTATGCAGGAGTCTCAAACATGCGGCCCGTGGGTCGCCTGCAGTCAGCGAGCTACTTGTCTGTGGCCTGCGGTGGTATCATTTTCGTAACCAATATTTTCCTGAAACTTTCCCTTGTCCCTTCTTTACTCTATGTTACGCTGCAGCAGTATTAAGTTAGACCTACCCTCAAAGTGCGAATAGGCAGTCAATCATTTTTAGATCGGACTGTCATTGTTAATCTAAAGGGAAGAGAAATTTCCTCGCCACCCACCATCACGCAGTGGCCATACCATTGCCCTGGGCGAGTCGGGGATGAATTTCTATAAACGTCTTTCGCATACTTTCTAACGGGTTTGGGTGGAGAACATTTCATAATCTATATTTTTGCAACCCTCGTTCAGTATGTTTTTCGCATATTGGTTTCAGGAAAAATCCAAAAATTAATATGGGGTTTGCATTCGCACTTTCCATGATAATAATGATCTATCTATCTATCGATCTATGTATGTATGTATGTATGCATCTATCTATCTAATACTAAAATTCTGATTCTGATTATCTGAATGTAACCTTCAAGTAGCCGACATAGTGCATTGTAGCCAGTGGCATAGAATTAAGGTGCTCATAGAAGGCAAATTTTATCTCTTATTGCCCCATTCATAATGCCCCATTTATAATGCCCCATTCAGCCTTATGCAGGAACCAGTTGGAAGATTCCACCCGTATGCAGAGGTTAGTGTTCTAGATTTCTATCAGTCCCTTCCATGTGAAGTATTTCCAAAAGTGTCAATATTTTCAGATTTACAATCCGTGTTGAGGATGACTACTTCGCATAGGATATTTGCTTGCACCAAAACGTTGCATAAAATGGTTCGCCATCTAACCTTAGTTGTAAATCTGAGTTCAGGAAAAAAAAAAGTTGTAGTACTTTTTAATTCACATTGGACTTCTTGTACTAATCTACTTAACCCATTCGCATGTGCATTCATTTTGGTGTATAAATTTAGCTCTAAGGACCGATTCTGTAATGACGTCTCGCTCAAATGTTTCCATAGCACTAGGTTAAAAGAAGACAGTCACGACGCTGTAGTTACAGAAGAGTTTGGGGGCGTTATGGTATATTTTCATCTGCAATTTGCGCTTAATTATTATTCACCAGCATTTATATGCAAAAAAAATGATGAAGGTATTTATGTGTGGTTTGGCACTAAGGAGCATGAAGCTAATTTATCTATATAGTTTATTGTTGATTTAAATATTCTAATTTCAAGTGTCTAGGTCTTAACTTTCAAAGATGACAAAGTTTTAAGACAAATCGGCCGATAACTGGCGGAAATGACCCTCCACTTCACTTATAGCCCGCTGCTTCTTTTCTCCAACCAGGAAAAATAGTTAACTCTGTTTTGAAGTAGGCTTAACAAGTTTCTTTATACATTACGGAACGGAACTATTTTCAAGGAAAATCGAAATACAGTATTAAGAACCTTTTCCAACGTTCTTCTTTGTTACACACACTTTCTCGTATTTGGTATGCTTACATTAAGCTGACCTTGTGTCACACTCTGTTCATGTTGGAGTTCAGACAAATAGGATGGCCAATTGGGGCCTTGCCTCATGAGGCGTGGTACTGTTCTGATTAATTTTGTCCAAGGGGCAAGATTCATTCTGAGACTTCAGCACTTCTCTATCCTTGACCAAAGATAATTTTGACTCATCCTACCCACCCGTTCTCGAGTGTGGTATCCCCATGTTAAACCGGTTATGTGTCACACACTGTTCTCTCGGACTCGGACAAATAGAACGTGGTGCCATGACCGATTGGGGTTTTACCTCATGAGGCGTGGTGCTGCTCTGTGAAGTCCAAAAGGATCAGCGCTCATATGTCCTTGCGAAGACCAAAGTGATTTTTTGCAGATAGCCTACTTACACGTTCGCGTGTGTGTTACCCTTACTCTTTTTTCATAGAGGATCGTATAGATATGCTCATTGTGTTATGAATATGACCAGGTGGAAGAACATTTGATGTGTTTAATTTCAAGTACGCTAAAGGTTTTTTTCCTATCAATTTATTCAGACTCTATTTATACATTAATATGAAATGTGTATTTGGCATACAGACTTGTTACTTGAAGCAATAAATATGGATGCATTGATCATAGAAGGGAGTCAGTTTATCATAAAATACCAACATCACGCCCTCTTCATGTCTAGGAACATCTTATGATGATGTATTTATGATGGTGCGACCCGTTTATTACTTCGTAACGATAGAAACCCGACCCGACTTCATTTCTCCCGACTTGATGCACAGGGACTTAAAAAAAGGTTTAAACCATGCTTTGAGTACGCGAATCTTTTTTTCTTTTAATACTATTGTATTCGGATATTTGTTGGGGCTATTTATGTGAAATATGAACATAAATTCAGCGTAACCAATTGAAGAACATGTTTGTTGCTAAATATAAAGATACTAAAAACAAATTTGGACCCTCATGGGAATAAATTCTGCGAATACGAAAGAAAAAATTGAATAATGATTCTGACATCCTTAGTTTAGTTATGTAAACAAAAGATTTATGATACGATAATGACAGCCGTTTTCAGCCTCCGTACAAATCACGAATTAAGAAAAATTATAGCCTATAGCCATAGTGAAATATCTGAAGCCTACAACCATTGCTTTGGGGAGAATGCAGTTGTCAAAGAGATACCTTGTGACAAAGTATTCCTATCTTGTATTTCCCCCACACCCACCCACTCGATGAAAGTTGTGCATACCGACAGCAAAGATGTATATAAAAGTGCTAGCAGGGAATCATAGCTTTGAGAAAACAAACCTCAAATCTGACAACATTAGCGAGGTAAAATGTTTAACTAAATGTAGAAGTGTGCATGGACTGGCACTGGGTGTGCAAGAAGATATTTGATCCCCGGGCAACATCAGGAATCCTTGCTATAAAAGTATTTGAACTGTCCGATGTTATGCAATTTCAGAATTAAAGTTATACTTTTCTTTGTCTATATCAGAGTGTTTGTTGTTTCTGTAAGCGTTACCCTGAACTGGTTTTGACTGAAGATACATCAGATTAGATATTTCAATCCGATTACATTTGGCGCCCGAATTATAAACACAATTCATTTTGTCATCTTGACATTTCACAACAATAAACGAACTAAGAATGAATGAGGCGCGGTGACAATTTTTCTCTTCTCACTTCATGATTTAGCTTTAATACCGTCGGCTTCCTTATTTTGTTAAATTTATTATTAAGACCCTAAAAAGCAAATTGCATTCACCAGGTGCTCTATAAACATTACTTGAAGAAGAAGAAGAAGAAGAAGAAGAAGAAGAAGAAGAAGAAGAAGAAGAAGAAGAAGAAGAAGAAGAAGAAGAAGAAGAAGAGGAGGAGGAGGCGGGGGGAGAGAAGGAGAAGTGAGAGAAAACTCCTTTATTGAAAAAATAGTACATACATAATATAAACAATGGTAAGGGGGTGTAGTCTTACCTCAGTGCTACTCTCCCGCCTGATTGCCCCGAATATTGTCATTAGAAAACAAATGTTTAATCTTATAGGTATTTATATACATGTAAACAGAAGAACTAAAAACCTGAATCATAAAATGAAAATGATAAAGAAAAATAAAGATTATCAAGACAACCTACCTCAATATATGGTAGTCTGTCACTTAATAAGAACTCTAATTACAGTTACTAGACTAACCAACTGAGATGAATAAAACCAACAATCAAATTTTAACTAAGAGAAGAAAAATCAACCGTTTTTTGAATGAATCTTCCAAAACCATTTGAATTGTTTACTGATAATTCAAAAGATGATTTTTGCATTTCATTCTTAAACAGTGCAGTGAAATTTGATCATGAATTTCATAATGAGCTTTAATATGGTTGCATTAACAAACAGGTGCTTTGTAATGTCTCGAACATGAAGGTGAGACCGTGAAATAATCTGTTATTCATATTTCAAATGATCATGTATTCCAATCGTGCACTTAGTGTTACTTTTTTCACGATTTGCCACGACAAATAAATTGGTGTCAACCCGTGATGGCCTGAACGCACAATCCATTACGAATTGCGCCGACCTAAAGTTTCCACGGCTGCTAGCCCCCAGATTATTGGGGAATACCATTATTTACGCGTTTTTCTTCATGAGAAATCCATTTTTGCTTTTCAAATTCATATTAAGGTAAAAGAAACATTTTAATTCTTTTTTATTAAACTTATCGTCTCCCAGATTATTGAAAGTGACACAGAGAGGTTGCAGGCGCTACTCATGTAGAAAATCAACGGAACATGTAGTGAAGTGGCAGGAGGAGGTGAGTTTCATGTTTTCCAACTTTCCATTGCTTCCACCACTGCATGTGTCTCCCGTTGATTCTCTATGTGAATTGCGCGTGCGACCTCTCCATGACTCTCTCTCTCTCTCTCTCTCTTCCCTTTCTTGAAAATATTTTAGTAATGGCAAAATGGAAAAGAAATCATTTTTCTCATGAATTCTCCCTTCGTTATTAAGATACTTGTAGTGTATAAGGTTGAGATTACATACCAGTGGCTAGGTATGAACGAATTATAGGGGAAGGAAAGCTATCGTCAGATTCAATTCAAACGTTGGTATCAGCGAGAGGTTCTTTTGTCAAGTTTCGAGGGGAACGATGAATTTTGTAAATGATCATACTGATACATGTTAGCCATAGAATTTGAGTATAATATATACAATTTCTTTCGCTGCTCCCATACCTAAGACGTCCGTTACTAAACAATTATTCAGAAGAAAGGGTGCTCAAAAGTAGGGAAAAGGACAACAGAATAACTTCCCCTTAATCGATCAAAGATGAAGAATACATAAAATCTCCATTCATTAGTTTTGATTAATCTTCTTCATCGCACAGAGGGTGTCACTGTGAGGTTACTTTTTACTTGACTATTGTTGATGACATTGACATGAAATTTCAAATTAATATTTGACTGGATTCCAATTCAAACCTGTTACCTTGTGGTGAGATAATCTTCTTTTCGTGATTATATGCTGCCGTGGAGTATTTTCTTCGTCGTCTTAATGCGATCTATTGATGCGACTGCTGCTTCTGACAGTATAGTTTAGATAAATGCTAGTCGTGCTATAAGGCCTATTGTTACTGTTTGGGTTTTATAGCTTCTCATGGAAAAGTCAGAAAAATGTTGAGAAAATTGAATGCGTCGAATACAAGTAAGGATTAACACAAGGGTTGGCAGATAGAAGAAAATACTCATTTGAAAGAAGAAATTCAGTTTACTCATAATACAAACCTATTTACCATCTCAGGATTTTCCTCCCATACATGAAATAGGCAGTAAATATGGTAATGTTTTTCATTGAGAGCGATTTACATGCTTAACCTATTTTACTTGTGCTAAGTATTAGCAACACAGATATTTATTACCAAACGATTAATAAGACACAATGCCCCAAAGTTGAAAGAGCGTCAAAAAGCTTTGTCCTTGATGATCTGTTTGATGCATAGTGAGGTTTGATTTTTTTTTATATTGTAAATGTTTACAAAGGTCTCACTATGTTATTTGACGTTAGGTCTTACTATTGTTAATGGAGATAGCTCTAACGGCACGGACAATGGAATCAGCAACCCGAGTTCGAACTCTGGACGTGGTAATTCATGTTCTCTTCACACTAATGCTCTTGTGAAATACATGGATTCATCTCTTTTCCCCTCTACCAACGAGTAAAATAGTCGGGCAGATTGGGCTCTTTAGCCTTGGGAAAGTAAACAATCTGAAATGTCCTTTCGGTCGTCCCTGTAGTCAAGCTGATACCAGATGTATTGCTCTCTGGACTACAAGCTGAATGGGAATTCTGAAAACAGGGCAGCCTAAGATCTCCTCCCCATACGCTCCGCCCAAGCATGTGTTCCATTCTCCCTTGAAACGACACTTGTTTTCAACTTTTGTCTTTTTCTGAAAGGAACAATTGTTACCTTGGAATTATTACCGCTGTTCAAACTGATGTCAATAGACAACAATAAAAAGAGGTTTGAATCTTTTATAACTCTATTTAGTCGACTAGCAGATAAACATAAATTCCAAGTAGGATTACGAGACTATTGTTCCATTGAACTGAATGAACTCAATAGACACAATGAGCAGCATTTCTTGTCGCTCTTTTCTGGGCATTTCTTTGATATAAATTCATCGCATATTAGACGGATTTTCACTTAAAAATCATTAAAGCGCTAGTAAAATAGCTAGGGGCTGTCTATGAAAGCTCGATATGGACAGTTATAGGGCTTGGACGTGTTGCAGTAAGCACTTAGTCTTCCAAATACTCTTGCAAGCCAATTGTCTTATAGTCTGGTATATACGATAAATCACTCTTTATTATCCATTGTAAAGTATTTGTTGTTATGTACTAAGCTTACCTTTGTACAAGGAAAAATAAGATAAAATGAGAGTAGGTACACTGCCAATCTTTCAAATGATCGTATCATTACCAACCGCTTTCCATTCAACAACAAGCAGGACTTCACCCTCTTCACCCTTTTCAGTTTGTAGACCATTCAGGCTAATCTAATTCTACCCTGAACTATGCAGCCTCCTATCAAACGTTCCAGTAACTGATGAAGTTATGATCCTTGGTAACTTTATACCAGAGTAGGCTGGAACTTTGATGCTTTGAAAGACATTCTTGGGGAGTGTCATTAAGGAAATGCAATAGAATTGGGCACCTTAAATTCTGCATAGAATAGGAACTTTGTATCGTCAATATCTTCAGCAGAATATCTAGGATTCATCCCCGTTCATGGCACTGACATCTGGTAGAAAATTTTACAGTGATGCCCATTGTAGACTGCTGTACAGACCGCCGTCTGTTGTAAGCTCAGCTTCCATTTCTACCCAAACCAAAGAGGAGGGAGGAGATAATCAATGTC
Source organism: Thysanoteuthis rhombus (assembly GCA_963457665.1). Lineage (NCBI taxonomy): Eukaryota > Metazoa > Mollusca > Cephalopoda > Oegopsida > Thysanoteuthidae > Thysanoteuthis > Thysanoteuthis major. Next base: position 21,452,437 of record OY735208.1, read on the forward strand.
AGATGCCTTCAAATCAAGGAAACAAGAACAGACTCCTAAAGATTAAATTTCCAACTGAAAGACAAATTACATGAAGTACCCTTTTCCCTTCCGAGAAAGTATGTAATTTTCTATCCTGGAAACCTCTAGAATGTCACATTTTTCTCCTTAAAGAGAAATTGACATTAGTTTTATATAAATGACCAAAATATTCCTGCGTATCAAGTATGTTTTCTTCAATCTGTTTGCGTAAGAAAGTTCCATTTCATCAAGCATGCAGCATCTTCCACCACAATCTCTGGGTTATCCAAAACAAATGGTCCAACCTCTGAGAAAAAGCCAAATTTTGTGCTGATGCCGGCGACCACAAAGGTTTCTATCAAGTATCAAAAGCTGTAAATGGCTTTTCCTACGAGGTGCAGATTTTGCAAAATGCAGCCAAGACGGAATCACATTCTGACAAGGATTCAATCCTGAACCACTATTCAGAACACTTCCACACTCTCATTGGCGCTGATTGCATTGTTGTTTGATGCAGCAATTGGCTACCAACAAGCAACAATATGGGATGTGGCCGTAAACAACAGAAAATTGCAAAAAGCATTTGGTCAGCTAAATTGTGGCAAAACTGTCGATATTGTTGGAATTCCTGCTCTGTGTGCAAAGCTTCACGCACTCTTTTTCTGGGAGCGGGGCAAAATACACCAGGGACTCAATGACACTGGGATTAGAACACTTTAAAGAAACACAGAGGAAAGGCTGACTTGCTTTCAATTGCTGGAAAATCCTTGCAATGATTCTACAGCAACATACTGGTATCAGCTGTTGCCACAGATCACTTTACTCGAATTGATGCGGTTTCAGAATGAATTGAAGCACAACTGATATGGTTATCAAGAAACTCAAGACACTGATAAAGGCATTTAAAACTGTTATCAAACTAGGAATTGTGAAAATCTTGGTTCCCCACCAAAATACTTTACGATGATTATTCATACCCAGATTTCAGTCAAGTCGGGTATGGTAGCAACTTCGTTTATCCTTTCCGAATTAATATTAGGGTGAATAAGTTTTTTTCGCATTCCCATACTTTTCCAATATTCTTTAGTATGACGTGGAAACAAATTAAAAGGGAGTTTGATAGCAACGACAAGGCATACATCTGCGCACGTTCAGACTATTCAATTTTCAAGCCAACACAAAAACTGTAGCACGGGGTGTCAGACAGCCTGTTTTTGGATGCTGTTGTTATAGTTAATCTCATAGTAAAACCTTCAACATATGATATCTTGCTGTGGCAATTTAATAGAACTCTTTGGTTTGGAAATTAGTCTGAAGATAGCTATAATTCTACATCAACTAGCACCTTGATGGTGGTACTACTCACCTTCCATTTCTATCGGTCTAACTAAATTGGAAGCAGTGTTGGATCTGACCTACCTATGAAGCTAAGATTAAGAAAGCCATGTCGTCATGCTGACTATCTTTCTCTATGGTGCTGAAACCTGGATCATATATCAGTGAAATCTATATATCGTTCCATCAGCATTGCCTCATAATTTTCGTTGGTCACTGGTGTGGCTTTTTTTACAAACACTGGAACCCTCGGGATTGTCAGTGCCACAAACATTGAGTTTATTCTAGCTATGTGTCGAAGATAGACTATTGTCTATTAAATACCCGATTGTTCGGTGAACTGTTAACTTGCCGGCTAAACAGAGGAGCGTCAAAGAAAAGATGCAAGGACCCCCTAAAAAAAGTTACAAACAGGGAGAAGAATAAAGGGTGAAAGGTATTAGTAGGACATAAGCAATTATCTACAATTCTTTCTGTTGCTCCTAAGCTGAAATCTAAAGAGTCCATGTTGACATTCTTTAGGCACAATTGATTACAATAACAGGATCTTTCGCATTTCATCACTCGCACTTTCAACTCTCAATCATCATCATCATCATCATCATCATCATCATCATCATCATCATCATCATCATCATCATCATCATCATTCTCACTCTAACTTCCCCTGTTGGCTGACTGATCTAAGTGGCTAGAATAAACGATATCTTTTGTCAGAAATGGACAAACATATTCGTCCCTTATCCTTTACACATCAGTAGACAGCATACACGAGAAAAATGAATCTGCTGGCAATGTTGCTATGACAAAGGGCATGGTAGATAAGAAAAAGATTGTTAATTGAAAACTGGCCAGCAATCAGACTTTAATGGATTTAATTCTGTGAAAAAAAGCGAAATGCGAAAAAACAACATCCTGGGTGTTCTTATGCAACATACTTAATATCTCACACAACACACAGACACCTTGATACAATGATTCTTATTGACATACATATACGACCACTGTTCAACACCTTCCAGTACACATAATGAGAAATGAGGGAACAAAATACAAAAATACAAACGCAATAGTCCATAGAATTTTACCTGTGAACAAATAAAACATGCAAAATAAATAGACGTAGACGTAAAAGATCGATACGTATGCTTACATTGCGGGAATTCAAGAATGAATCGATACGTATGCATACATTGCAGGAGTTCATGAATGAATCGATACGTATGCATACATTGCAGGAGTTCATGAATGAATCGATACGTATGCATACATTGCAGGAGTTCAAGAATGAATCGTTACGTATGCATACATTGCAGGAGTTCAAGAATGAATCGATACGTATGCATACATTGCAGGGGTTCATGAATGAATCGATACGTATACATACATTGCAGGAGTTCAAGAATGAATCGTTACGTATGCATACATTGCAGGAGTTCGTGAATGAATCGATACGTATACATACATTGCAGGAGTTCAAGAAAGAATCATTACGTATGCATACATTGCAGGAGTTCAAGAATAAATCGTTACGTATGCATACATTGCAGGAGTTCAAAAAAAAATCGATACGTATGCATACATTGCAGGAGTTCATGAATGAATCGATACGTATGCATACATTGCAGGAGTTCAAGAATAAATCGTTACGTATGCACACTTTGTAGGAGTTCATGAATGAATCGATACGTATGCTTACATTGCAAGAGTTCATGAATGAATCGATACGTATGCATACATTGCAGGAGATCATGAATGAATCGATACGTATGCAAACATTGCAGGAGTTCAGGAATGAATCGATACGTATGCATACATTGCAGGAGTTCAAAAATGAATCGTTACGTATGCATACATTGCAGGAGTTCAAGAATAAATCGATACGTATGCATATATTGCAGGAGTTCATGAATGAATCGATACGTATACATACATTGCAGGAGTTCAAGAATGAATCGTTACGTATGCATACATTGTAGGAGTTCATGAATGGATCGTTACGTATGCATACATTGCAGGAGTTCATGAATGAATCGATACGTATGCATACATTGCAGAAGTTCATGGATGAATCGATACGTATGCATACATTGCAGGAGTTCAAGAATGAATCGATACGTATGCATACATTGCAGGAGTTCATGAATGAATCGATACGTATACATACATTGCAGGAGTTCAAGAATGAATCATTACGTATGCATACATTGCAGGAGTTCATGAATTGATCGATACGTATGCATACATTGCAGGAGTTCAAGAATAAATCGATACGTATGCATACATTGCAGGAGTTCAAGAATGAATCGATACGTATGCATACATTGCAGGAGTTCGTGATTGAATCGATACGTATGCATACATTGCAGGAGTTCAAGAATGAATCGATACGTATACGTACATTGCAGGAGTTCATGAATAAATCGTTACGTATGCACACTTTGTAGGAGTTCATGAATGAATCGATACGTATGCTTACATTGCAAGAGTTTATGAATGAATCGATACGTATGCATACATTGCAGAAGTTCAAGAATGAATCGATACGTATGCTTACATTGCAGGAGATCATGAATGAATCGATAGGTATGCAAACATTGCAGGAGTTCATGAATGAATCGTTACGTATGCATACATTGCAGGGGTTCATGAATGAATTGATATGTATGCATACATTGCAGGAGTTCAAAAATAAATCGATACGTATGCATACATTGCAGGAGTTCATGGATGAATCGTTACGTATGCATACATTGCAGGAGTTCATGAATGGATCGTTACGTGTGCATACATTGCAGGAGTTCATGGATGGATCAATACGTATGCATACTTTGCAGGAATTCATGAATGGATCGTTACGCATGCATACATTGCACGAGTTCATGGATGAATCGATACGTATGCATACATTGCAGGAGTTCATGGATGAATCGTTACGTATGCATACATTGCAGGAGTTCAAGAATGAATCGACACGTATACATACATTGCAGGAGTTCATGGATGAATCGTTACGTATGCATACTTTGCAGGAGTTCATGAATGGATCGTTACGTATGCATACATTGCAGGAGTTCATAGATGAATTGATACGTATGCATACATTGCAGGAGTTCATCGATGGATCGTTACGTATGCATACATTGCAGGAGTTCAAGAATAAATCGATACGTATGCATACATTGCAGGAGTTCATGAATGGATCGTTACGTATGCATACATTGCAGGAGTTCAAGAATGAATTTATATGTATGAATACATTGCAGGAGTTCAAGAATGAATCAATACGTATGCATACATTGCAGGAGTTCATGAATGAATCGTTACGTATGCATACATTGCAGGAGTTCATGAATGAATCGATACGTATACATACATTGCAGGAGTTCAAGAATGAATCGTTACGTATGCATACATTGCAGGAGTTCGTGAATGAATCGATACTTATACATACATTGCAGGAGTTCAAGAATGAATCATTACGTATGCATACATTGCAGGAGTTCATGAATTGATCGATACGTATGCATACATTGCAGGAGTTCAAGAATAAATCGATACGTATGCATACATTGCAGGAGTTCAAGAATGAATCGATACGTATGCATACATTGCAGGAGTTCGTGATTGAATCGATACGTATGCATACATTGCAGGTTTTCAAGAATGAATCGATACGTATGCATACAATGCAGGAGTTCAAGAATGAATAGTTACGTATGCATACATTGCAGGAGTTCATGAATGAATTGATATGTATGCATACATTGCAGGAGTTCAAAAATAAATCAATACGTATGCATACATTGCAGGAGTTCATGGATGAATCGATACGTATGCATATATTGCAGGAGTTCATGGATGAATCGTTACTTATGCATACATTGCAGGAGTTCATGAATGAATCGACACGTATGCATACATTGCAGGAGTTCATGGATGAATCGTTACGTATGCATACTTTGCAGGAGTTCATGAATGGATCGTTACGTATGCATACATTGCAGGAGTTCATGGATGAATTGATACGTATGCATACATTGCAGGAGTTTATCGATGGATTGTTACGTATGCATACATTGCAGGAGTTCAAGAATAAATGGATACGTATGCATACATTGCAGGAGTTCATGAATGGATCGTTACGTATGCATACATTGCAGGTGTTCAAGAATGAATCAATACGTATGCATACATTGCAGGAGTTCATGAATGGATTGTTACGTATGCATACATTGCAGGAGTTCATGGATGAGTCGTTACGTATGCATACATTGCAGGAGTTCATGGATGAATCAATACGTATGCATACATTGCAGGAGTTCATAAATGAATTGATACGTATGCATACAATGCAGGAGTTCAAGAATGAATTGTTACGTATGCATACATTGCAGGAGTTCATGAATGAATTGATATGTATGCATACATTGCAGGAGTTCAAAAATAAATCAATACGTATGCATACATTGCAGGAGTTCATGGATGAATCGTTAAGTATGCATACATTGCAGGTGTTCAAGAATGAATTGATACGTATGCATACATTGCAGGAGTTCATGGATGAATCGTTACGTATGCATACATTGCAGGAGTTCGAAAACAAATCAATACGTATGCATACATTGCAGGAGTTCATGGATGAATCAATACGTATGCAAACATTGCAGGAGTTCATGAATGAATCGATACGTATGCTTACATTGCAAGAGTTCATGAATGAATCGATACGTATGCATACATTGCAGAAGTTTTTGAATGGATCGTTACATTTGCATACATTGCAGGAGTTCATGAATGAATCGATACGTATGCATACATTGCAGGAGTTCAAAAATAAATCGATACGTATGCATACATTGCAGGAGTTCATGAATGGATTGTTACGTATGCATACATTGCAGGAGTTCATGAATGGATTGTTACGTATGCATACATTGCAGGAGTTCATGGATGAATCGTTACGTATGCATACATTGCAGGAGTTCATGGATGAATCGTAACTTATGCATACATTGCAGGAGTTCAAGAATAAAACGATACGTATGCATACATTGCAGGAGTTCATGAATGGCTCGTTACGTATGCATACATTGCAGGAGTTCATGAATGAATCGATACGTATGCATACATTGCAGGAGTTCAAGAATGAATCGATACGTATGCATACATTGCAGGAGTTCATGAATGAATCGATACGTATGCATACAATGCAGGAGTTCATGAATGAATCGATATGCATGCATACATTGCAGGAGTTCAAGAATGAATCGATACGTATGCATACATTCATGAATGAATCGATACGTATGCATACACTTGTAGGGGATTTTTAAAAAGCCAGACGTACAGGACTTCCCGAAAATATTCTACAACTGTCTTTCAACCTGATGAATAATCCTTGAATCCGTTCCGAATTAAAGGAAATAAATGCAACTGAAGAACTTAAATACGATTCATGATATAATGACGTTCTGGACAATGTAATAAGTTTTGATCTTTGAAATGTGTGAATGGTAAACTTCTTCTTCACAGTGAAAAAATTCAGAACATTGCGATCATATAAAAAAATACCTGAACAAAAGGAGCAACATTACTGGAGATTCTATATTGTAATTCTTTAAAGAAAGAGAAACCATCTTGATGAACAAAATGTATTTTTCTTCAAAACATGTGGTCCCTAAAATGTTAACAAAATTTTACTATATTGAAAATAATTTGAAAATACGACATGCTTTACACCATATTGACTATTTATGTATTTGTGATTATATTTATGTATTTATTGAGAATAGATACTTTTATTCAGTTGGATGGAAAGTGAAGGAGAAAGCAGCGTTAATCATTTCAATGAGCATATATATTATTATTATTATTATTATTATTATTATTATTATTATTATTATTAAAATGTTTACTCACTAAATCTATTTCTATATTAGCCTCTAGTTTTATGCAACTTCGTTTGATTATGGCATCGTGTTCATAGCCGTCTGGTACATACGTCTTTCAGACTATATTAGGCGTGGCTCGTTCCCAATGGATTCCAATTGAGATCAATCGAGGTGTTTGATATCACAGAATGCACAATGGCGTCTGACCTATTCGGCTGGTTTCTGACTCAATGCCAAAGAGCAGTCAAAAATAAGTGTCAGTCTCAATTCAACAGTATACCAGATGGGCGGACGTCATCGACATAGCCAGCAACTGAACTCCCATTTACTTGACAGCGACAGATATAAAAGATTTCTTGGTAGGTTGGCCCCATCAACACAACACATTTTTTTCATCGAGTTAATATTTAAAAAAATCTTCCTAATCATCATCATCATCATCATCATCATCATCATCATCATCATCATCATCATCATCAGTCTTTTATCGCCTGTTGTTGGACATAGACTTTCCCTAGGATTCTTCACACTTCTCTATCGTGGGCGTCGTGGAGCCAGTACTTTCTGAATTTGTCTTGTTTGTCTCTCCATCTTGCATTTTGCTGGCTTCAGTTGCACATGTGATCTTTGGAGATCCATATTGTGAGTTGTGATGTTCATTGGTTGTCTGCCATTCTTGCAACATTGTCATTTAAGTTTTGTAGTAGATTCTATGATGTCTCAGACTCCCGTTTTCTCCCTGATATATTGTGCTGTCTTGTGATCTCTCTACGTGAGAGCATAATTCTCTCATGCTCACGTTGCAAGCTTCTCAGTTTGCAGGTCTGTCTTTTGTTTAGGTTTCATGTTTCAGCTCCATATGTGACTACCGGGAGGGTACATTGGTTGTATACTCTTCTTTATGGGACGAATTGCTGCTATCCTAGAGTGATTCTTCGCTTGATTTCTTCTTCTTTTGTGGGTTTCATGGAGATTCGTTGTCCTAGAGGATGTAGTGGTCTACTTGCTCCAGTTTTGCATTCTCATTTTTTTGTGTTCTAATTTCCGACTTGTTTGTTACACATGACCTTTGTTTTGCTGATGTTAATGTATATGCTGACTTTCTTGCCTTTTTTTATCAGTTCATCTAGCATTTGTTGGAGGTTATGTAGGTTCTCTTCGGAAAGGGTGATGTCGTCCGCGAATCTGATGTTACTCAGATATTTGTCGTCTATTTGATTCCTTTAATCTCCCAGTCCAGGTTTCGAAAGATCATTGTTCTTGAAATTCATCAAAATTCAGAAATCAGATATTCAGAATTATCCTGTATCTTTTAATCAATTTGTAGTTTATTTGTTGATTCTATTTACACAAGTATTTTCATTTGTATATTTATTTTAAAATGTTAATCATTTTGCCATAAAATCATTCAGGAGAAAATAAGTATTCCGATTATGTAATCAGCTTATGCAATCATGCAATGATCACTTTTCGCTAGATACATATCTACTTTCTTACATGAACATATCCACAAATCAGCATTTTTCTCTCTTTACATTTACACATACATATAACGTGAACAATAGGAAGTGAGACCGTCTCAGGGTAAGAGTGTATGAAAACATTGTTTATTGTTAATCCATAAACGAATTAATTGGTGTACTAAACATGTTTTGGGAGCTGTTCCCATCTTCAGTAGCGTGTGTTGAATGTATGTGTGAGTACTTTTCAGTGGTTAAAAGTTTTCATAGAAAATGAATTTACCATCAGATGCTTCGCTTTGGAAGCAAACATTGAAATCATATCTTTTAGGGTTATCCTGATGTGCGGGAATTTGTAATGTCTGTGATCAAGTCCTTGTTTGTCTGTGGCAAGCTATGATCGTAACAACAGTGGAGAGTCTTCAGGAGGCCATGAGGTGTCAGGGTTGAAAGCTACTGATTCAGTATTGGACTGTGTGGGTAGGTTGGGGATAGTATAGATGGTGAGATCAAGGAACTTCATGTACATTATCCTTACAGGTCATCGAAAGTTTGTTAGCTCTGATTTGTACTAATGAAATACCATACAAAGGTTTTAACAGGTGGGGATCTGTGTGACTGTGAAGGTCCCAATATTAGATATACAAAAAGGATGTGGGGTTGTGATTAGTTGAAAAATTAAGATATTAGAGATCTGTGTGGTTAGGGTTGTTAAGTTTGATGTCAAGTCCATTTGGGGAGAGAGTTCTAAGTTTGTTTATCTACCTATCTTCATATCTTTATGGAATTTTAGTTATGCCAGGGAGGGTTTTTTCCTATTTTTTTTAAATGATTGTGCGGCAAAATATATCATAGGGTGCAGAAGTGTAGTTCTACGGGGAATGGACTGGGGTGGTTTTGTGATTTGATTCTGTGTCTTTAGTTATTAAGTCTAATGTTGGATAGCCACTTGGACCTGCCTATGTATTGTCAATTGCATCTATTACATTCTAGGAGGTTTATAATATTTTTGCTACGACAGTTAGTGCTATGGTATAGGAAGAAAGTCATGTACGTGGTTGCAGATTAGACTATTTCTTTTATCACACGTCGGAAGAATTTAGTGGTTTTAGGGATGTTATTTGAGACTTTATTGTTTACTATATTATTGCTGCTAATCATATCTTTGACGTTTTGGGTCTGTGGTAGGCGATAACACACGGATCTATGAACATTTCTTTGAGATCTGTTACAAGTGTGAGGATATTCCATCTCTTGGTGATCATATGTGCTAAAGGTGGGAATGTGTTGTTGAAGGTGGTTATAAGTGGTATGCAGTTAGGTTTATTATTGTTAGAGTGTGTGAAGGTTTCATTTCTTGGTATTGTAGTGGCCTTTTCTATTCGATTATTTGTATCCTCTTGTGAATATCCTCGTTCAGTAAAAAGTTGTCAATGGTTATGGTTGTATCTGTTGAGTTCACAATCTGTAAGCAAACTCTCCTAATTATAAGGGCTTATGAAAATGGTAGTTTTTTCAGGTGTTTGGGGTGTGCCGATCTAGAGTAAAGGTAATTGTGAGTGTCTATGAGTTTGGTGTAGAGGGTTGTTTGGAGGTTTACATTACTATCTATGTATATGCGGGTGTCAATTGTGTCACAAAATCAAATTTAATCGAATCGTGTGTAGAGTTTACATGAGCCAAGAAATTCTCTCGTTTGGCTCTATCTCCTGTGTATATCAAAAAATGTCATCTATATATCTGACATAGAAGGTATAATCATCGTATATCTCTGGGTATTTGTGGGTTTCTTCGAATTTGCTCATGAAGATGTTAGCATGGGAGGGGCTGCTACTGTGTCCATGGCACAGGCTCTCATCTGGAGGAAGTGTCTATTATTAAAGTTAAAGCAATTGAGAATTTAGATATGTTGCATAAGAGTGGCAATTGCTTCATTTCATATACATATATGAAATGTTGATGTTTTTCCCATTCATACATCTCCTGATTATCAAGTTTATCAATGTTTCTCTTGCCTTTCAATTTCATTCATTCTCTTTGTTAACGGTTATAAGCAGACCTTAACTTCTCCATGGTGATGAGAAAGAGCTTTAGCAATTTTCTGCAACGAATATTACGAATGAGTCACTTGCAAGGCCACAAGTTCAATGAATTGAAAGGAAAATGTAAAAAAGAATATTCTTTCAAGTGCCAAAACACTATCAGTGGAACAATCTTCCAGTGGTAATAATTGGAGCACCGGGCCCGAGCACTTTCAAAACCGAATTGTGGGAGCGAAAAGGGACTATTTACAACCCTGATGAAGATCTATATGCAATAACATCTGCTCGTCAAACAAGATACAAAATTGTCGGCATATGTTAGAATCGGGTACGAGAGACCATCTCTAAGATTATACACAAGATGATAATAATTATCATTATCATTAGCAATTTCACACCTGCTGCCCGGTGGTAAACATAGGAAGTAGACTGATAACAAGTCTCCTGATCCTCAGCAGTATTGCAGTTTACAGTTTCACACCAGTTGCCCGGTGGTTATCACCGAAGGCTGCGTGACAGTAAGTCTCCTCAGGTCTTCAGCCCTCCTCTTATATCATCCCTCCCTCACCTCACCTCAGTGCTGTGGTTCGTATCATCACCACTACCGTTTGAATGCTTTTTCCCCCTCCTCTGTTAGGCCACTGCTAACAGCTGGGGTCGTATATCTTATATTTCTAGCACTTTCCTCAGTATGCGTGCACTTCCTAGCAGTGTTGTGGTTTGCGCAGTCTTAATCAATCCTTTTATCCCTAGTTCCTCCAATCTCAGTTCCAGTGTTTTTGGTACGGTTCCGTGGGCACCGATCATTATTGGTACTACCCTGACTTCCATGTTCCATACTTCCTTCAGTCCTCCTGCCAGCGCATGGTATTTTCACATTTTTTACTTTCTTTCCCCTTTACTCTATGGTCTGCAGTTACGACCACATGTATTATTTGGCAGGTTTTCCTTTTTTTTTGTCCACGATTACTAAGTTCAGTCTTCTCGCTTGGATGAGGTGGTCTGTTTGGATGTCAAAGTCCCAAAGTAATTTGTGGTTCCCATTCTCATAGGCTGTCTCTAGTTTGTGCTGGTACCACTTTTCTGCATGGTTAAATCCTGTTCGTTTACTCACTTCCCAGTGTGTCATTGTGAGTACTCTATTCCTTCTGGAATACTTGACTACATTCACTAGTCACGTGGTTTACAGTCTTATCTCTTTCCCCAGGTAGGCAGCGATGCTATTTGTCTTTCGATTTTCGTCCATTTCTCTCTTCGGGGTCCATGACCTCTTGTCTACCATATCCTGTTTCTGTCTTTTGAATTTTCTGTATGGTTTCTTCTGTTCCCATTCTCTTTCCTTGTTTACAAACATTATTGTCGGATAGATCAGGGAACAATGTCAGTATACGATTACGAATATGGTAGTTTAGTCCTGAAAGTGTCTTGTGTGGGTTGTCCTCTAATAGTGAGGTAGGCAAAACAGTGAAATACAAACATTATTGTCGGATAGATCAGGGCACAATGTCAGTATACGATTATGAATATGGTAGTTTAGTCCTAAAAGTGTCTTGTTTGGGTTGTCCTGCTCTGAGACAAAACGTTCACACTGCCTCTGAAAAACCGAAATAATTATATGAATTATTATCTTATAGATCAAAATAGACCATTTCTGTTTCTGTGAAAAACAGCAAGAAATGCATTCGTTATGGTGGAATACAACAGGATAACATGACGATATAGAATTATAGGATTTTGAAGCAATTCAAGACTGATAGGGAGAAAAGAGGTTGAGAATGCATTTTTTGTACACATTGAAAGTACGAATCTTTACATTTCATACTTTTCATTTGATTTCGTTTTATTCTTTCAACCCCCCATTGGCTGCTAAACTCGTTTGTTAAACTAAAGCCCCCTGATGCTATATATCCTCCTACAGTATCCCTCCAGTGTTGCTCCTTCTGAATTTGAACCATCAAATATCTATAAATGTAAAAAACACAACAGCATGTACACAATCAGCAACGGGATAGGTGCATACATCCTTACGTTGTTCCTGATATAGAAGATTGGCAGGGATTCTTGCCGTTGTTCAGGGCAGAAGTAACAAATTATAACCAAACAAGAAAAATGTGTTCTTTGATATATCTCTTTTTACACAACACCGAAAAAAGAAAAAAACGATTATCCGCACTGTGTACACATGAAAGAGTTGCTGTTACGTGAGAAATATTCTGCTGCTCACAAAAGAGAACAAATGAGTCCAAGTCTGAAAAGGATTCTGGATACCCTACAAAAGTGTTGCCTCCATTTGTTATAATTATGAAAGGATTTATTGGAGGTGCAATCCTATAACAACTAATGTAGAGCTGTACATGGATAGAGCATGGACAGGTCAGACAAAGGCCGGCAATCCTGGGAGACTGACCTTGCGCCTTGTTAAAATTTCCAGAAGTGGCGTCAACTGACCTCTGATATGTACCCTTATGTAAAAAAAAACCTGTTCATTCTAGGTGCGATATTGACACCAACAACTTAGAAAATACGCTAGAAATGACCAAAATGATATATAGTGACCTCGAATGACCCCGAAGTCATAATTAAATTTCTAAACACTGGTTGTGAAAGAAACTATTTCTATGCCAAATTTCAGTTTCATATGTGCAAAATCGAGGCGAATAATTTGGCAAATTAATTTGAATTGAACGCCCTCAAATGAATTCTCAGGTCAATATTGCATTTCCCTAACCTTTGCCGAGAAATTATTTACCCTAATGCCAAATTTCAGTGACATGGGTGGGAAATTAATGTGTAAAACTTGGAATATTGAGTAGAAGTGACCAGAATTGACCTCCTGTGACCTCAAATGACTCTCCTTCTCAGCCAGTTATCATCGATATGAAAAGATATACCCTATGCTCAATTTCGGCATCTTTGGTGCAAAATTTCGGTTCACAATTCTGAAAAAAGGCTCGAAATGAACTTTGGATGACGTCTGAAGTCGACATCGCATAGTGTATGTTTCAGGTTGACCTCTACATGCAGAATATTTGGTCGATGTGCCCGTAGTTATACATATAAACAAACTAACAAAATACTCACATGCTAGTGTAGATTCAATCTTAATATGATGGTGTTATACCTTTATAACACATAACTGACTTTATTTGTCGACATAATCTCCTTACTTCTCAATGCACCTAATTTGATGTTGAATACTTGATGAAGCAATATACTGAGGATATTTCAGTTCAAAATTCAGCTAATGACCAAGTGTCCGGTAACGGACATATTGATACACCTCTGTACATGCACATGCTTTCTTACACTTAGTAAAAGTTCTACAAATGTATGTCAATCCAGACGACAGACTCGTAATATGTTTTTCTTATTGTATTCGTATTATCTCATTTACTCATAGCAATTCATAACGCTTCTTCATAAAAGGTCAACGGAAGATTATATCAATTCCACACGACGATGTGTGACGGCAAGTGATTCAGTATAGGATACACTTTGGAGAGGGTCTTGTATCATCATTATCATCAACCTTTTAGCATCGCTCGTTGGACATAGAGAGGTGCGGCGAATCTTCGGGAAAGTCTATGTCCAACGAGCGATGCTAAAAGGTTGATAGAGAGGTGTGGCGAATCTTCGGGAAAGTCTATTTCCAACGAGCGATGCTAAAAGGTTGATAGAGAGGTGTGGCGAATCTTCGGGAAAGTCTATTTCCAACGAGCGATGCTAAAAGGTTGATAGAGAGGTGTGGCGAATCTTCGGGAAAGTCTATCATGGGAGTTGCAGAGTCAATACTTTCTGAACTTGTGTAGTCCGTCACGCTATTTCATATTTTGCCGGCCACCTTTTCGCATATGAATTAGCCCATTGCCATGAGTTTTCCAATGGTTTCCCTATCTCTTACTCCTTCATTTTCTCTAATAAACTGCGCTGCCGTGTGATCTCTTCATATGATTCATGATTCTTTCTTACGTACGTTGTATGGTTCTCAACATGAGGGGCAATCTCTTAGTTAGCTTCTATGTTTCAACTCCATAGGTGATTATCGGGAGGATGTATCAGTTTTGTACCCTCCTTTTTAGGATTAATGGAATTTCCTTTTTCTTGGAGTTTGGGCTGGCTCTACCGAAAGCTTACCAACCTAGTGATTCTCTGTTTGATCTCTTCTTCTTTTGAGGATTTCATGGAGATTCGTTGTCCTCGATAGATGTAGTGGTCAACTTTCTTCAGGTCCCCATTTTCTACTGTGATCCTTCTCCATATTTCATCAATCAGAATCAACCATGATCGCACGACAACTCTTCGGTTAAGGCTGACATAGGGCTTCATTTTTACGCTGTTTTGTCCGAAGTGGGGGTGGTTGCAATTCCCCCTAACCCCTCTGCTTTTCTCAAAATGGTGATGATCAGTTCGGACTCTTCCCCCGTAATCTTATTGGTTACAGCTCCTAACCAATCCGTGCCGACGATACATCTAGGCAAACAAAGAAAAATAAGTTTGAGCAACTTTTTTTCGTGGAAAACTGAAGTCTTAAAACCTTACCGGAATTTGCCGGTGCCTCCTAGCAGTTATCAAAAGGAAGAGCTTTACGACTCATAAAGCCAACCAAGACCGGCGCACCTGCATGTGTAAATTTTCTTGACCGGTTTTTCTCCCAACGTAATTGAAGTTCATCGTAGTATTACAAGTCGACAGATATATCCGTGTTAAAACCGGTTATACAGAAAATATAAAGCTGGTCTATTCACTATTTTCTAACATCAGTCAAGAAAAACCTTCCGTTCAGATCTTCCACATGTACACACATATAATTATGCAGGAAGATTGATTTATTTGTTTCTTGTAAAAATAGGTTTGGCTTGAAGGAATCTATTTCTTCGTAACACAATATACATTCATGCATTGGATTGTGCAGAACGTAGATGAATATGACAAATACACATATACGCTCATTTTTCTGATCATCAAATAAACACACGGTTCAGGATTATGCAGATGGAATGGAATGTTTTTTTCTCTACTAATTCCTGATATTTTTCGACGATTGCTGTCTTAAATTGGTCTAATAGGGAGCATTAATTGTTTGGTTCTCCAGATAGAATATCGCCGTATACACATCACTACCGGCCTTTGAAAGGATCAGTGGTTTTACAAACGAAACTTAAATACAGAATGATAGTTTTTTGTGTTTTTGTTTTTTTTTCTGGCCAAACTTATGTGGGAATGACTCGTGGAAGCGACTAACACGATTAAGTTGGTGCAAATGATTCTCAACACTTGATTGGTATATTTTAGTGCGTTTTTTGTCGTATAATGCTGATTATTTTTCGAGTAATCTTTGATTTGTTCGCTACCCGACCGTGGAGTATAGTTCAGCCAAGAATCTCTCGCATGAAACTCAGCAAATAAATGATGACAAGAACGACCATTCACTGTACTTTCTCAGTGAACAGAACAAATGCTTTTCTGGTGCTGAAGTTGAATTCGTTTACCTTTGAAAAAAATGGATATTCCTAAAATGTTTATTATTTCTTCAATTGTATTGAAATTGATATAACAGAAATCTGACACTTTTGACGATTAAAAAAATGCATGCTGATAGGAGAGCTGCAACAAAATGATCAAATCCAATATTTTCAATGAACTTGGTCAAAGTTAAACGCTCTTAATCAAAATGAACCTAGATATCATTAGGAGCATTTTACAGAATGAATTGTTTATTCAACTCAATATTAGCAGCATTTGTATCAAGTAAAAGCCATTAAACACAGACAAAATCGTATAAGATACTGTTACTTATGTTTTTAAGGATATGGAAATTATAGCTACTTACGACTTCGAAACTCAGTGATAAAGTATCTCAGCCAATCTTTATAGTCAGGGACTGTACTATTCTTAGAATTGTTTCATAGTTACTTAATTATGACTGGTTTATCTTCTGAACTTTTTTCTTGTTACAACGAATAGACAAATATGATGTAACCTTCACAGATTGCTTAGTCACATCCGTATCGAATTGTCTTCATACTCACCACTATAATATGGTTAAGATACTTCCCTACATTTCATAGACATGTTTAGGCCGTAATATAAATTGGTAATTGCTCATCTTTATTTTAAAAGGAAAATGATGGTAGAAAAAGTTGGTAATTTCAAATATTGGTCAAAGTACATTAGTCAACCATTATGTATGAAAAAATTGGAAGGAATTTGATTTTTGCTGCGGGCTACAAATTCCTAAGAAATCGCCCGTTCCGGAGGTGGAAATGAGTTTAAGACGTGGAAGAGGTATTGCAAAAAATATTTTCTGATCTTTCCCCTACTTCGTGTCCTTCGGATCAGAGTGGAGAGAATTTTTATCGCCATCCACACCCATGGGCATAAAATAAAACCTGGCCTTGCACCGAATTTACCCTAGTGGGGAGGCAAATAGATATCCTGATCTTTTTCACCTTTTGGGCTGGGACCTGATTCTTCTGGGTCATTTGTGGGTAATAGTAAACAACCGACTAGTCCCGGGTGGCTGTCCACTGTAATTAAAGGATTAGGGTCTGGGTCAATCCTTGATGCCTAAACTACGAGACAAGTTGACAATATTTTTTCACCTCCGAATGTTCGCGTTTGGGACCCAACATCAAACCTGGCATTTTGTCGAATTTGGCCTCAGGGGTAGTCAAATAAATACCCTGATATATTCCCTCTTTAACTGGCTTACGGTCTGGAATCAGACGTATCATCTCCTGACGGAAGGCAGTATAAATGAGGCAATTTAAACGTAGGTGCAAGACCATCCTATTGCACTAAAAGGGGTGGAACGTATTCTGAAATATGATGATTTTTCCTGCTGTTTGATTCAGTCCTCCTGAGTCATTCGTGTTCAAAGTTCAGCACCATCTAATTCCAAGGAAACTGTCCGCCCAGGCTGCACCTCCCCAATGCTATAAAAGGGCAAGGGAGCCAACATTATTCCAAAAGGCGCAGCCAATGGAACTAGACAATTTTGTTTCTACGCACACGTATGCTTATAGGATGCAATATTAAACCTGACCTCGTATAGAATTAGCCTTAATTGAGAAATGAATATGTTTTTTTTTTAGAAATTTCTAGAACTTTCTATTGATGTCACTTCGTTTGAAGTGATTCTAAAAATGCACAGCATGTACTGCATTTTCTTCACGTTTGGTGGATCCCAGATGGAAGAAGTTTCGCCAAAGAAAAAAAACTCGAAAAGTTTTGGCTTCAATTTGGTAACAAGCACCGCTACCAGTGACAATGTGTTTTCATCTTCAGCAAGTGTTGAAGCTATAGGGAAAGTACGTCTGGCACATATTCTGCTGGCTTTGTATTACCTATCCATGAAATTCCCTTTGAGAGTCCACAAAACAGAGAAAGAAGAAATGGTAAGATGAAAGTGTCAGCCTTCACGTTGGTAAATAATATCGAGTAATTGTTCTCAAATGGTGTGCCCTACTGATTTGCAAGTTAGTCTTACAAATCCTTGCTACTATAGCGAGTTCGATCCTCACTAGGTATCATTCTTTTAGAGACTAAGCTACTCAATAAGTGTTATATTTCTATTAAAATTCATACTGTTATGTTGCAAAACTTTTTTTCTTGGATTCATCAACCACGCAACTCTACAATCTTGAATAAAGTAACAAGCATGAACAGACTACGGAACATTTACTGTAAACTAAGATTTATGAATATTTAAGACTGAGAAAGTGTACATACGCACGCAGGCACACACATCTCCATGCCCTCAGTCAGAAATAAATACGTTACAATAAGCACTACTGAAGTAATTAACTTAATTCTCACATGGTTGTCGGATTAGTACGGTTATCTGTGCAGTGTCTTATGGGCTTATTGTTTAAAACGTGTCACGAAGCTATGACTTCTCTTAAATATAATATTGTTATCGTTCAGAAACTGGTAAGGTTTGTGTTGTTTTTATTCACCGAGGGTTTATGGGAGCATTTATGTGGATGATATTAACAAGGGAAATTAATTTTTCAATGAATGTTTCTAACTGGAGAGAATTAGATCTGGAACTACATCTATAACATGTGATGCTTTATTACGTTTCTCTCCTCACATACGATTAAAAATAGGGACGCCTTCAAACAAATCGATTAAAATAATGATGTACCATAACAGCGTCATAGTTAAATATTCTCGTAGAATTATATGAAAAAGGTTTATATTCACATATGCACGTATGCATCACATATGTATCTGAGCATGTAGTTAATAAGCTCAATGCATTGCTTAGTTTTGAATGAAAACTATCATAGAATTTTAACTTGATTGACGAATAAAGTAATCTGTTGGTTGTTTGTTTCTGTGTGAAATACGTCTTTGTTTTTATGAATTGGGCATTTGATGACAATCAAGTGCCATTGCCGAAAGGAATCACTCGTTGTTTTTCAACGTTGCATCCGAGACCTCAATTACGATTCAAATGAAGGCCTGCTGAAGGCTTCAACTATATCAAAATATTTGAAATAGTGATACTCTCATAGCAGTTTCTTTATAGATATATACATATCATCATCGTCGTCATCATCAGTCCTTTATCGTCCGTCGTTGGACATAGACCTTCCTCAGGATCCGCCACTATTCTCTATCATGGGTGTCACGGAGCCAGTATTTTCTGAATTTGTCTAGTTACCTTGGTTACATATACTGTTATAAACTATGAGTAGAAAAAAAAATCACGGCCAAGCTCATCATTTTCATCCTCTCGCTGCCCATTCTTATCTCAGATAAAGCTGATACTCACAGAGATTGATACAAACGACCCCTGGACCCTCCTCTTACGTACCCTTCTTAATTCAGATCAAACTTGACTCTTACTTACACAGATAAACAACCAACAGCATTGACATATCCCCATTTCTTTCTTCAAATCCCAAATATGTAATCAATACTCAGCTTTCTCTGCACCACTGCATGTTTCTCTGAAAAGGGTGGCTGGCAACCATCGAAATGTATCGAAACACACCCTTGTGTTAACAAAAAAATCGAGATATAGCACCTGATTATCTCTCAAAATTTCTCTTCACTTCCTAGTTGCCATTTTCATCAGCATATATGTATAAACATACACACGTACATATATATATGTGTGTGAGTGTATGAGTGTGTAGTCTCATTTGTTTCAAGTAAGAAAAACATTTTATTTTTTGATTTAAAAAAATGAATTCACTTCTTCCATTTCAGATCCAGCAACGTTTTATCCATGGAAGCACAAAAAGGGATTCTGTTGGTTAAATCTATTTTGTACAAATTCAAACTAAGAATTGCCAGCTAATCGAAGTGATTTTTTCTCGTTTCTCACTGATTTCAATACGTGGGCTGTAAGACCATTGGAACCCTGCATTACTGTTGAGAATGAAAAAATGTTCAATCATGATTCATCATCATCATCATCATCATCATCAGTCTTTTAGCGTCCATCGTTGGATATAGACCTTCCCCAGGATTTGCCACACTTCTCTATCATGGGCGTCACGGAGCCAGTACTTCCTGAACTTGTCTAGCTCGTCTCTCCATCTAACATTTTGCCGGCCTCGGTTGCGCATATGGTCTCGGGGAATCCATATTGTGAGTCGTGATGTCCATCGATTGTTTACCATTCTTGCAACATGGCCAGCCCACCGCCATTTGAGATTTTTTATGGATTCTATGATGTCTCTAACTCTTGTCTTTTCCCGGATGTACTGTGCTGTTTTGTGGTCTCTCCATGTGAGGCCCAGCATAATTCTTTCATGTGCATGTTCCATGGTTCTCAGCTTACGGGTCTGTCTCCTGGTTAAGTTCCATGTTTCAGCTCCATAAGTGACTATTGGGAGGATGCATTGGTTATACACCCTTCTCTTTAGGATTAATGGGATCTTATAATTTTTGAAGGTTGAGCTAGCTCTGCCAAAGGCTTGCCATCTTAGTGTGATTCTTCGCTTGATTTCTTCTCATGGAGATTCGTTGTCCTAGGTAGATGTAGTGGTCTACTTTCTCGAGTTCTGTGTCCTCGATTTTGATCTTAGTGTTTTTATCTCCAATGTGGTTGTTGCACATGATCTTCGTCTTGCTGAAGTTCATATATAGGCCAACTTTCTTGCTCTCTTCATTTAGTTCATCTGTCATTAGTTGGAGGTCGTGTAGGTTCTCTGCGAAAAGGGCTATGTCGTCTGCAAATCTGAGGTTGCTCAGATACTAGCCGTCTATTTTAATTCCTTTACTCTCCCAGTCTAGCCTTCTGGAGATCATCTCGAGGCAGGCTGTGAAGAGTTTAGGTGAGCTGGTATCACCTTGTCTTACTCCTTTCTGGGGCTGGAAGGGGTCCGAGTCTTTATGTAGCCTGATAAATGAGCTGCCGTGATTGTATATATGTTTCAACACTTCAAGATATACTGAATCTACACCTTGCCGACTGATGGCCTCCATGACCTTAGGGATTTCTACTGAGTCGAACGCCTTTTTGAAGTCGATGAATGCCACGGTAGTTTATACTCAGCTGCTTTTACTTTCAGCTGATTTATCGAGTGCAGGTGGTCCATGGTCGAGTAGCTTCTTTTAAAGCCAGCCTGTTCACGTGGCTGGTTTTCATCGAGTGTTTTTGTGATTCGGTTGGTGATGATCTTTGTGAAAAGTTTGTATACACAGTTGAGTAGGCTTATAGGCCTATAGTTGTTGAGGTCTTTCGGGTTTCCTTTTTTATATAAAAGCATTATGATAGCAGTGTTCCAATCGTCTGGGGCTTTACTATGTTTTAGACACAAATCGAAGAGGACGGCCAGTTTCCTAGTGATGATTTTACCCGCTTTTCGGAGTAGGTCGATGGTGATGTTGTCTGGTCCAGGGGCAGATCCTTTCTTCGTCTGTTTAATGGCTTCTTTCACCTCCCACGGGGTTACTTTTGGGAAGTCCTCGAGTTGATTGCTCATGTCTTGCATATCTTGCTCATTGTTTTGTAGTCTTTGTTTGGACGAATAAAGTTTTTGGTAGAATTCTTTGGCACGTTCGACAATCCTGTCTCTGTCTGTTGTTAGGTTTCCATTTTCCTCGAGTATGCTAGTTATTTGCCTTCGTCCTGAGTTGAGGAGTTTGTTTATTGCTTTGAAGTCCCGACCTTTTTCAAGAGTTGATTCAATGACTGCCGTCGTGTATCTCCTTCTGTCTTCCCTTCGTTTCTTCTTGATCAATTTGTTTAGTTCAGCCTCTTCAATTTTCTCTCTCGTTGTTGTCAGTGGCTTGAGGTTTCTGCATTTTTCCATGAGATTTCTAGTTTCATCTGAGATTTTGCTAATGGGTTGTTTGCTCATTGGCTTGAATGTAGAGGCCACTTCAATTATTGACTCTGTCATTTTGTTGCTTAGTTCGTTGATGTTGGTGTTGTCTTGTTCAGTAAGAATTCTGAATCTGTTTTTCAATTCGAGCTTGAAAGATTGAACGTGCTCTTTTGGTATGTTCAGAGGCTGCAGTTTTGTATGGAACATTTTCCTGCGTTCTTTATCATTGTTTATTTGTACTTTACATCGTACCATTCTGTGGTCGCTGCCTACATTGACTTGATTTAGGACTTGGATGTCCTTGACGATATCGTTTTTGTCCGTTAGGATGTAGTCTATTTCGTTCTTTGTTTCGTGATTGGGGCTCTTCCAAGTCCATTTCCTATTGGGTCCCTTCTTGAAGAAAGTGTTCATAATTTTGAATCCATTAGCCGTTGCAAAGTTAACAAGATCTTCTCCTCTCTTTCTGCACTTTGTATCCAAATTTGCCGACGCAATCTTCATTTCCTTGTCCTACCTGTGCATTGAAGTCTCCCATGATAACATTGGAGTGTTTTCTGGTGTCTTGAAGTAGGGAGTTCAAGTCGTCATAGAAGTTGTCTATGTCCTGTTGGGTTGATTGCGAAGTGGGAGCGTAGACTTGGATTATATTGAGTTTGTATCGTTTTGAAAGTTGTATTGTGACGCTAGCTAGTCAGAGACGGCTTTGAAGCCAGTTACATTGTCTTTCAGGTCCTTATTCATGAAAAAGCCAACTCCACTTTGTTTAACTTTCTCTTTTCCGTAGCTGTAAAGAAGATGTCTGCTTCTCAGTTCGATTAGTTCTTCTCCAGGTCTTCTTACCTCGCTAATGCCTATGATGTCCCATTTGACATTTCTGATTTCACTTTCTAGATCAGTAAGGTGTAAGACAGTCTCCTTCCATTTATTCATCATAAAATTAACTACTGACTTATGAAAATTATTTGGCCACTTTGAAGTGAGTTATAATTGCTGCTCCGCCAAACTCGAACCATAACTGAGTTTCGGTTGAAGTTTCTAATTTGCATCCGCCCTAACAATCTAAATTCTACTTCGCCTATGAAGAAATCTATTTTTTTTCATCTCAATCGATGACATATTTAAAAAACAGATCAATTTCATACTGTTGACTAAAATCAATGCAGACCCACAGAAGTCATTTATCTAATTCGTACAGAACCAATTTACTGTATTTTCCTTGCCAATTGCTTTCAAATGATTTGAAATAATTCCATTCGATACATCCTACGAGTTTCAAGACTGCTTTTTAGACGTTTTCCATCAACCCTTCACACCTTCACCAATGGTTGGGGCTATCCTTCCAAACCGATGTCTCTTTGAAATAAAAATGTTTCTCATTATTATCATTTTTTATTATTATTTATTTTCTTCTTAATTTTCATAAAAAAAACAACCACAATTAAGACAAAGGCAGCCAAATGATATTAGTATTACTTCACAATACTTCGTCTGATAAAATAGAAAAAAAGACAGATTACCGATTTTGAACAACCAGTTGATAAGAAATGAGTGATCAGGATAAGGAATCATTACAAGGATTTGATTTGGACTCACGTTCGCCACTAGGTTACCATAGCTCAGTGGTAGGAGCGGTTGTGCATTAAGCGAGCCAATCTTTGGTGGAGAGGGTCGTGCTCCATGGCACAGCCATTTGATTTTTCAGCTAGACACACATTCTACTTATTTTAGAGCTTAGCCAAAGGAGAACAACAACAAATGGCATTTCGAAATAACCCAAGAATTATTCATATAATCATCAGAAGTGGTTAACAAGGCCAATGATTGATAAAAAAATTTGATCGCAGACATTATCGATATCGAATATTTAAAAATTGATAAAATTATAATGTTTTTCCTCTCTTTTTAGGAAGTTTAGGTTAAACTAATCAAGTGAAAAATTCTAGAAAACTCATAGTAGAAAAATATGCCATTATATTATAATGGATTTTCTAAGGTATGGATCTGTCTCTAGGCACGTGTCCTTGAAAGATGTCGTTATAAGGAGTAACCAAACGTTGTTATTGTTGATAATGATCTTATAGGTACTTGAACTGCAAATCATCATCATCAGCAGCAGCAGTCTATTTCAATAGTCCACTGCTCGAAATGGATATTTCCCTTTAAAAATCACATACATTCTGTTGCTTTAAAAGTTTAATAGCTCATTCTCGCAGGGGAAATATTTTTCTCCTGTTAACCTAACTTCGTGTTTTCTATACGAACTACACGCGTGCTATAATACTGGTCATTTCTAAATAAATAGCGGTTAAAAGGAACGTATCCGCTCTCAGCAACACAATAATTTCATGAAAGGCATTATTTTTTTCAGTAATACGTTTTTAAAGAAAAAGCAATGTAAATGTGCGAAAAAGAGATGAAGTCAGCTCCCACAACCTTAAAAGAAAACGGAGTCAGAGGGCAGAGCACAAACTTATTTCATTCAAAATGTGCCACGTGAAAAAAATTGAAAGAGAAGAAAATTATTCTCATGGCTGTCCGTTGCTTTTAGTCAGTTGCAACGCTTCAATTAGAAGAAAGTTGCTGTGATAAACAGCGATAAAAACGGAATGAATAAGGGTACCAACGCTGATCTTTGAAAATGTTGTGCTGAAAGCAGAGTTGTTGTTTCCTTGGGAGCACAATCAGCACAACTCTCCACAACTCTTTCTGGACCATTAAAATCTATTTACCCTATGGCAATAAATCCTTAACCTTAGAGCGTATTCATGTCAGCCCGTTTGTTTTCACTATCTATCTATCAATCTATACAATTCTATCATCTCTTTTTTATTCTCTTTCCTCTTTCCTGATACAGCTGATCTGTTAATCTTTCCCCAAATCCAATCGATTTGTCACTGCATTGGTGCTCTCTATTTATCACAAAAATTCTACTCAAATTTAGTTGGAATGAAAAAAGTAAATGGAGATGTTGAAACGGAAAGGCGTTAAGAACCGAATCTGTAGAGAAAAAGGCGGATTGTATTCATGCAAATCAAGATGCTCACATTTTATATTTTAAATTATAACAGTATGGCTGATAGTTCTCACTTATGACGATTCTACTTTAAATTATTAGAGATTCCTTTGCTTTTTTACCTCTATTCTTGCTCAACTTTCATCACTAACATTTAAAGTTATATTTGATGCTTATTTCTCCCAGAGACGACATATCTTACTGATACATGACAACATTCTGATACAACGGTTGGAAAGAGAGCACATTGCTCTGATTCAAAATTAAACTTTTTTTCTCAGAGTGAACATCCGATGAAGAATACTGCACGCGATATTACTATGTTTACATGAACTACGAGATCATAAATAACGATTGCAACATTTGGTTGCTACTTTTAATGGCATTTTCCGACTGTATATATCTAGTGAACGATTCCTATCTGTGAAAATTCACCATAATCAATAGGATCGTGAAGTTTTCACTTGATCTTCAACTTGGCTGAACAATATCATGAAAAAAAAAATCTGCTATATGAAAAAAAAAAAATTAACAAAATAATGTTTACTTGATATGATGATTTGGTTCTCAAAATGTTTCATCCGCTATAATAAGAAAGAAAATACAAATGGGAAGATTTTTTTGTTATTTTCTCGGAGAGAGAATGATATTATCCGGACAGCACGTGTAAGCGAAGATGTAGGCATTTCTCTGGCATCTTTCAGTCGATGTGCCTTATAGCAAGATGTTTTTCTATACTTACATCAGTTGAAGATTGTGACTATGTTCGTCTTCTCCTCCCGATCAGTACAGCTGGAGCTAAAGTTTTCCCTTTTCACGTGTTTATCATTTTTCCATAACACAAAATTTGAAGTAGGGTTTCTTCGATGGAATTACACTGCTAAACCCTGTATTTCATTGCTAAATCATTTTTCCAAAATACGAATTTTGGTTTTGTAAATTTAATGGAGGGAACTTTTATTTTTCACCTTTAGAGGTCAAAATCGAGAATATTTTATTCCAATTTTAGGGATCAAAATAGAGGAGGGAGATTTTTCTTTCTATTCTACGGATCAAAATAGCAAACTCCAGTCTAAGTGGCTCATCTCTTATCTTGAAAATATCGAACAACGACAAAGAATCTTTACATCGATTTATCCGTCTTGTTCTTTCAAAACCTTACTTTCTGACTAAAAAACAGAATTTTTTTAATCACATCAGCCTATTTACCTCGGTGGTGGACTGTAAATTGTGGCATCTCAGATTCCAAGTGAACAATTTGTGACGGAGAAGAAAATCTTTTAATTAGATGCAACAAAAGAAACCTGCTTTTTCTACAAACGGTATGCATTCGTGAGTGCATGCATCGATATCATTTACGAGTTCTCATGCATTCGTAGATACTGTGATCGCGTGAAATAGACGAGATGGTGTATATAGTTACGCTTGAAAATGAACAAAAGATTTCATACACTAAGTTTTGATTTTGAACACTGAAAATGGAAGATATTTTTTGTTTCAAAAAATCCCTATGTCTGTAAGTTGCAATGGGGGTGTGATGTATGTAGTACTTACGACACTTGGATTGTTCATCATAAATCTCTCTTCAAGTCTCTGTGTGTGTGTGTGTGCGTGTGTGTGTGCATGCGTGCGTGTTCGTATACACACGTTTGCATACCAGTGTGTGGACTACAGATATGTCACCAGGGCTTATAATGAACAAGAGTAACTATCATTCTAATATGCCACTTGCGCATTACAGAGAAGCCAACAACATCGACTCTTACGATCAAATGCAGGGCAACTTGTTAATTAACCAGTACGTTCAGCCCATGAGTCATAGCAATGGATTATTACATGCATCACGTTCAGTACAACGTATACATATTTACTTAAAGGGAAATACGGTCATTTAATTAACAGAAGTAAGATCTCTTTTGCAATTTGCCCGTGAATCAGTGAAATAGTAAGTATCAACTGATACCTGTGCATAATCATTTTCTTCATTTCCCCATCCTACATCAGTAACTCACCAGTGGCACTTTCAGACTACGCGCTCTCTAGAAGAAGTAGCTGGTAGCAGGAAGTAAGGCCTAATGAGGCCACGACGCCCAAGACAACAAGAATGGCAGGGCGAACGCGGAAATGAACTACTATGAGTATATATAAGCAAAGAAGTAAAACATACATCAGCAAAGAAGTAAAACATAAGATTATTAATCGTCTGCAAATTCCAGTCACGCAATGGTAACCATGGGAACTATGCGTAATTGCTGAAAGAGATAGCACGTACAAGTCTGGCGGAATCCCAAACTATTTCGTATCTTGTGCGAAGCTTTTACTGGTGATACCTAAACTCTCTTACGTAGCAAGACTGCTTGGTTGGTAGGTATAATGGTAGGTTGGTAGGCTGTGAGTCAGAATAAAACCGAGTTGAAGTTGCTTCCGTTTGCTATAAGATCACTCAACAACACCAGAAAAAATGTCCGTGGAGGTAGTTTACAAGAAGGAGTATTGGACGACAAGCTACTAAAATCCGGTTCAACTCGTATTCTAAACAAATACCTCTTTAGGTATTTTGCAGATTTTAATAGACATAAGACAATGACTTACTTGTTCAGGTTTTAGTTGCCCGCTAATGGGCTCGAACGAATAGTATTTTACATGCATTATTTATTAAACAATCATCTTAAGAGACACGCCATACTTAATAGGTTTTAGAGGGTGAATGAAATCCATTAACTCCCGTACAGAAGATCAAAATGAGTAAAAGTGTAAAGTTCTCCTTTTTTTCTGTTTTTTTTCTTCTTCTTGAATTAAAAAAAACAAACAAAAAACGAATAAAAAAGAGAGACGATATTACGGTCTCATCAACCAAACTCTCTAAAAGATGTTAAGTCAATATATCACGCCACTATTGTTTTTATGAGAAAAAAAAGTTTTTTTTCTTTTTACTCTGGGCCGAAATGTAATTTGGCCTGGCATCAACACCACCAAATGCCTGTATTTCTCTATTTCTTTATCTTTTTTCATATCTACCAGTTGTTCTATCTGCTAAGCTTGCAATTTGCATGAGCCTTTTTCTATTTGAAGAGCTTGTAAATTCTCCTTCGTTTGCCACCTCCTATCCACCTGCAGATTCTCATGCAGATGTCAACAGCATATCAAGTATCAACAACTATCCGTATTTCAAAAATGTCCATCATGCATTCATTTATATTCTGCTTACATTGTTTCATTTTGTACCATGTGCGTTTATGAGTCATCCCCAGACGACGCTCTTTCTAATTCGTTACCCTTTCCTTATTTCAGTTTTGGAAGAATACATAAATGGTGATGTATTTTGAACACATATATATTTTCTTCCTCAACGCTTTGATCATTCTTTTCTCATTTCTAATCAAAGGTACCGGCTGATGTTTCTCAACTTCATAGACACACTGTAAAACGGATCTGGTAAAAAAAAAGTGCATCGATAAAGATGAAAAAGCCAAGCTTGAACGACTACTTTTTCTTCTATTTATATTTGCGTGATCAGCACGGCATCAATTTGATTCCTTATTTACGTACCCCCCTACTCCTTCTGATTCGTTATCACCACCTTCTGCTTCCTTAATTTCTACTTTCATTTTTGTGTCATAATTTCCCACCCCAACGCCCTGTCTTCTTTTGTAGCCCTTCTCTTTCTATCTTTTTCGCATTTTCTTAACTCTCACATTCTCCTTGACTATTCAGGCTAGAATCGTATGCGTATTCCTCTCCGCCTTCTTTCTTCTTTTCTCTTCTCCCTCTGTTATCATTTCCCGAATTCCTTTCCTTGAAAGCTTATGTATAAGTGAATTTGACTACAACAGCACCACCACCAACAATAACTACAACAACAACAACAGGAGAATTTTTTTCAAAAAATCCAGCAACAACCTCGGGAGAGATGAGACGCAGACTGCCTTCCCGTTCTCTTCAAATTCTTCCGCCACTACCTTCAATGCCATAACCAATACTGCAAGTACCAGTACTAGTACTTCAGCTTGTAGTCGCAATACTATTAATAAATCCTCAAAGGCATTCGTTGCTGCCAATACCGGGTGGTAAGGAATGAAGTAAGCAGCCTTGTGGGTGGATGTGTGGAACTATAACCTTACGTCTCGCACCCGCCTTCAACTGGTTGCTTCTTTTCCTTTTCTCCTCTCCGCTTGACGTTGCTCAACTGACAACAACTTATCCGTGTTGTTAATTACGGTGTAGCCAAGTGCATGCCAAATGATCTGATTAGTTAGCAGTGAGGAGTGCTCTCACCATCAGGATATATATTCCTCATCCTCTCGAACTTCCAGGTCTGTCATAGAATAAAATGAAACTAACAAAAGACTGTCTACTGCTAACAGACAAATATTTGAACGGATATTATCTTCGTTTGATATTTGCTGACCGCCTATCCACAACTACAAAAGATTCATATTTGCAACACAGTGCGCTTTGGATTATGCAAAAATATTTTTTCATTATTGGGCTACAAATCAGTCTCGGTCAAGAGGACGAGGCGAAGATTGTCATTAAGCACGAGCGTTATTTCACAAAGGAGCAATTCATTATTTTGTAAAATATATTTTTTATCAA
Source organism: Thysanoteuthis rhombus (assembly GCA_963457665.1). NCBI lineage: Eukaryota > Metazoa > Mollusca > Cephalopoda > Oegopsida > Thysanoteuthidae > Thysanoteuthis > Thysanoteuthis major. The sequence goes on from OY735208.1 coordinate 21,482,071, forward strand.
GAGGAAAATTCCGTAAAAGCTCTTGCGGAAATTTCTAATTAATGAGAGCTCACAAAAACCAAAAATAAATTCTTCGAAATGAAGGGAGAAAATGACTAGAAAAGGAATTGGATTACTTTTAAAAAAATCAAATTAAAAAAGGAGTCGAATCTGCATGATGGTTACATACAATAAGACATGATTAATTGAAGAAGGACCAGAAAAAAGCACTGATATTCATATTTCTTGAATACCTCGAACCAATTGATTGGGAACATTATATTTTATCGCAGTTCATGTTGATAAAAAAAAGTCTTCAGTGTGGAGTCTGTGCATCTTTGTGTCCGATTCCCCTAGAATAAACGTAATCAACGATCGATATCACACGAATGAATGGATTTTATTTTGCTATTTTCATACAAAATATAAATCTTTGATGATTCCATAAGAAAATCTCTGGCAACTTCTTTCATGCCAGCAATGAGTCTTTATAAAAATTGAGCACCGCAGGTTGAGGGATAATTGGAATAATTGCGTTTGTGGAAAAACCAGTAACGTGTCAGAGCTCTTACTAGTGAAATCGTCCATTACAACCGCCTTACATTCAATAACGTAATCGGCAAATGTTGAGGAGCTCCATCTACCACGTTGTATGACAATATTCTCCACTTCGTCATAGATTTGCAGACAATGTATTCACACCACTAATGGACTATTGGTATAAGTATTAGACAAACCAAATTGAGAAAGGTTTTATTCATATTATAACTGTTATGCCATTTTATTGATTACTATGGAAAGAACCAAGCTTTTTTAATATTTGGATTTGTTTTCAGCGATGAAGTAAACCAATCCATCATTTGAAATGAAACCTAAACTGCAAAAGTAAATTATCTTTCTATTTCTTGAGTATTTTTTATAATTTTCCGAATTATAGTTGTGTACATGCACAAACGGACCCACCCACTCACACACAGGTTCACAAAATTGTGTGTGTATGAATCGCAAAATAATGTAGGCATTTAAATACATGAATACATGTTCATGGCTAAAACGAAAGGGCTAAAATAAAGATTATCTCAATATTTGTAGAGTAGACAAGGTACTGTATTGAAAACACACACACACACACACACGCACACGCACGCACACACATATATATATGTAAAGTAAATAACAGAAGTCTCACCCACAACCAACCAAAAAGATTAAATAAGAACAACACACCTATTTCCTCCTTGACCCACGTATACCAACACCTATTCATTAAATGCAAAACACCCCCCCCCCCCTCATATGATAAAGTATGATAAAACCCACCAGAGAAATGACCATTTTAGCGCTTCTCTTCTCCTTTCACAGCCTTTCTTATCAAAGACAAGCCAATTACCCACAGAGACAGGGAACAAACACCCCTGACCCCGCCTCTTACAGACCCATCTCATTTCAAACCAAATGTTACCCTCATCTACACAGATACAGACACCTCCCCTCCCGCTCCTACTAAACAACCAAACAACACAGAAATATTCCCATTTTCTCTTTAGCATCAAAGATGTAAACAGCAATTTTTTTTTCTGTTATACGCTGAAAATATTTTCTCTGAAAAAGACGACTGGCTCCCGTCGAGATGCATCGAAATATGTCCATCGGATAATAAAAAAAATTGAGATGTAACACCGATCTCTTGAGTTCTACTCTTCACCTTCCAATCGTCATTTTCATGAAGAATCTGTCGGATCACTTCACATCAACAATACAAACACACACATATATATAAACCGAAGTGCCCCCCCCTCAAAGAGAGATTGCTACATGTAGTTTCTCCTTTAAACCAAATAACAGTGGTAGCACTGGTGAAGCGTGGTAACCGAAGCTGTGGCATCAATAATGGCACCCTTGTATGTCAACGACTTTAAAACTTCATGGAATGCATTGTACACTGTCCACTGTGTTGACTGATGGGTTGAGCGGTAACAGAGTTGAAATGGGTTGTGCTTTGATTATCCTCTTTGTTAGTCCCTGGGGGTCTGGTTCTTTCATGGCGGTGCCTGCAGTTTCTACGTGCCGCTGATGACTGTCCAGAATTCACATATTTCTAGTATATCCTTGCTACTGTCCTCCGAATAAAACCAAAAAGAACTCTGAGATAGAGTGACCCATCTTTTTAGCCCCAGCAACTATCCAACGGTATCACATCCTGTCTACGTCACATGGCTACCCGTTGCTCCACTTCCACAGCTACGTTGCCATAGCTACACTACCTCTTTAATTATTCTACATCATCCGGCTGTAACCATTTTTACAAGTGGGAGAAGGCGAAACCATCCAGGGTACTGCTGTTTCTAATATTTTGTCACTTCAATGAAAAAAGTGAATAAATGTGTCAGATGAAAGAGAGTATCATTATTAAAAGTGTTTACAGGAAGAAAATAATTACTTCATATGATTGGAGAACTTGACATTCTTGAAAACAATTCACGGGAAGTAACAAATGAGAAGGGCTGTTACCGCTTGATGCAAATCCTGTGGCTACGAGGAGGATCTGACCACTTAGAAGAATTGTTTTTATCTGTAAACTGATGGCAAAATCTCTTAAGTTGAATAGAACTGAGTTTAAGTGGAAACCAAGCACACACAGCAAACAGCAAGGTGACACTTTAAACATGGATCAAGTGCTTCAGAGAAATGTAAAGACAATCCTAAAATATTAACTTTTGAAACTCGTACACATGGAAACACTTGAAAGTTTTATAGTTGTAGACTGCATTCACTTGACAGAACTTAAAAACGAATGAAATTTTACGTTTTTTCTTCCAAGTATTTGTACTTGGGACAATTAACATATCACATCTTTCTGGCGCATCAATGTGCCCTTTCTTTATACTGTACATCTGTCGTGATGAAAATATATTAGAGATGTTCAATCAAAATGTTTCCGTTCTAGATAACGTTCACAGTGTGTGGTAATCTCTTTATCTTATTGTAAAATATGGACCTCACAGCAACTGGCTATAGAACAGTATAGAATAGCTCATGCCTTTTAACGAGCATTATCACAAAATGCTTGAATTTGAAATCAGTTCGAGTACACGATATCGTTGAAGAGTAAACCTACTGAAGCAGTTTAAAGGGAATAAGATAATAAATAACGGTTGTATTGGTCAAAGTTGCCCGAGGAAAGAAACCTCAACTAAAGAATCCATTAGTGATACAATAAATACAACAATATATGTTCTGATCCATTCTGTTACATGCTAAAGATTTCTTGCTGACCGATGCTCTATGTTCAGATAACCAAGTTGGAAGGTAGCAATCGGCGAAAAGTGTCTAGAATAAGTTCACACTAGCAACATTCCATTTGCATGATGTTTCTTTGGTGACCATACTAACATTATATTGATACATTCCAATATCATGAAAGATAGCGTCTTCAGCAGTACCTTTACACAGAAAGATGAAAAGATCTGGTAAAATGGAAATACTAGCCTGTCTGAAAGATGACAGAAGGCATCAAGGGCAATACTTTGCAGAGAAAGATGAAAATACCTGGGGGGGGAATCATTATGTCATCAGGAATATGGCAAAAGGCATTTACATCAGTACTTTATAAAGAAAGATAAAAAAAGATCTGGGAAATGGAATTATTAGGTTGTCTGAGTGATGGTAGAAGATGTTGGAAGAAAACGTTAGATATGTTGTTGAAAAAAGTTAATGCCGAGTAATTTTTCAAAAATATTTCTTTTCTATTGAATAAATTGCATAAATCTTTTGGCCATCCAATGATTTTTTTTTACGTTAGGATTTCCGACTGTTCGTTTTTTTGTCATTCGTTTTTGTTCGATAACATGTGTATGTGTGATTTTGAATGGAGCTTGAGTTTTATCTTGAATAACACAAACGCAATTCTTTCATTCTCTTCAAATGCTGGTCTTTCGTGTGGAAGATAGTTAATTATTGATATAATCTTGTGTATTTCAATATACTTTTCAGGTTTCTACGGCCTTCTCTCGTTTTTTTTTTTTTTATTCTACCTATTGGGCAATATCAGTCTTTAGGGTTTTTTCCTTTATAACCGTGTCTGAGTAGGGAAATAAATTAATGCTTTAATAATGAACCGATGAAAAACCTAAAATATAGATAATGCAAAGCTCCAACGTATCAAAAATAAACTTCTGTGTCTTCCATTTCATAATTTACTCGGATCATTTAAGGTTACCCCGATGGCTATTTATTTATTCTTGCATTTTGATGTGATTAAAAACCAACAAGTAAACTTGAGGAATTTGACAACTGCAAATCTTTAAATGTTTTTTCCATCGATATTGATGTTGTCCAACCAACTTGAAAGGTTAAATACAAGTTTCTACTCAGCACTTTGGTCTGCACGGACGTGTATCTGTTTGAAGTGGACGAGCGAGCTCAAAATTTAAGTTTTTCTTGTTTTGTTTCAATTTTTGGAAAGAAGAAACAGTGGCTAAAATTATCGCAACCTTGGGCTGTGTGCATCAGAGGTGCAGAAAGACGAAAGTCTGTGACAGAACAGATAGCTATAAAAAGGGCTGTGTGAAGCCACAGAGCCTATCGTATAGATTAACGAAATTTGTTTCACAGAACACGCCTGAAAAATAAAACCAATGGTCTAAGCAGGAGAGACAGTGATTGGAAATAAGTCAACACCCACTGATTTGTTACCCCAATGGATGAAGTGAACACCGATCGAATCAATAGACCCTTATGCTGCAATTGCAAATGAAATATAAGATTATATCTCGTAGAGGAAATCGGGACAACAGCATGGACGATAGAAGCAGACGATTGCAGAACCAATGGTGAGCGAGGAAACTTCAATCTCGGTTAAAAGAAGACAGCTTCCCAATCGAAGAGCTCAGAACAGACGACGACAAAATAAAAAGATGAAAGAGATAAGACTGTCGACCCGTCCATCTCTTAAGATTCTCTACCGAGCTTAGACCACCCTCGATTTTCCTGGTGTCCTTCAGGACATCACTGTTGAAAGAAATGCCGGTGGTCACCTGTAAGTATAGGAAATGCTGAATGCGATAAGAAAAAGTTTCATATACCTGACACTCATTTAAAGCAGACACCCATTTACGTTCATTCATAGGGTAATTAAAATAACGTATTCTACAGGTTTCAGTTCGGCAGCTATGGCGTCTAAACTATTCTGTGGCAGTCGGTGTCATGACTCCGGAATGGTATCGCCTTGTCTGTGTCAGTGGCTGTTAAAAATGAGGCTTATCGTTGCTCGTGTAAATACGAAGGGGTTTAGGGATCGGGATAAGGCAGTCGGTCTGCACTTTGAGTTAGAGTCTCTAAGGACACAATTCAAGAGACTCACTTCGTTTGTAATGTTGATAGTAGTGTGTTTTGCTGATGACTATGTCGTCACGCAGCATACTGAGACCGACTTTCCTTTGAAGTTTCCCTGTTTATTAATTCAGGGGCAACGGTGTACCTTGTGTACGGTCACTGTAGCTTGTATGGCCGTACCGACACGTGGCAGACTGACCGCTCCTAAGAAATAGTTAGAATCCACCCTTGATCCTTGAATATACACGAGATGAGAGAAACTAGATGGAACAATAGGTTTAATCTAAATTTGATGGATCTGCTAAATGGATTTTTGTTCATTGGTAGATATTGTGTTGATCCAGAAGATATGGTCCTCAAAGCAAACGTAGTATTATGGTGATTGAGAAAGATCTAGTGTGACAGATAAATTCACTTGGTGTCAGGAACAAATCTGTATGCAGGTCACAATAGTAAGATATTCAGCAATCTCTTCCCCAATCCCCTGATCGGTTTTTGTGCACCATGCTTTAAATTAATGTAATAACTCCTGCTACTCAAAATTTGGGGGATTTGAACAGCGCACCTGAAGTGAAATTAGAACAGACTTTTGGTGCTACTCTTTGTTACCAACAGCTGGCAAGCTGAGATACCACGGTCTTGGCTTACGAGCATTTCTGTAGAGCTATGTTTTAGTCATGCTGTGATTTTCATTTCGCAAATGGGAGACTTTAGAGAGTCAAGAGTCTTATCCAGTTTTGCCTCATCGAAGAAAAGCTGCTGTACAACCCCACGGAGTGCTTGCTTAAAGCATTTGATGATAATGCTATGAGCCAGAGAAAAACCTTTTGTGGTAGAGACGCTTCATGACATTGGAAATCAGTGTGAGATCATCCGTCCAGATTGTAGGCGAATTATCCGTGTTGTTTGTGGGGGTCATAAGATTACCGTACGGGCCTATTCAATTCATTTATTGCGGAGGTCTTGAACATGAGATGCATTGATGCAAAATCTATGCCGAAACTACCGAGCAAAGATCAGAAAAAATATAGCGTTGCCGTTAGTAGGGAACTCAAAATTCAAACTTGTAATAACCCTAACTATATCCCCAATACCCAGACCAATGGGGAATCATGGATTTATGGTTATGACCTTGATACAAAGTAGCAATCGTCACAATGAAAGTAACCAACATCACTGCAGCCAAAAAATATGCGTCTAGTTCACAGCAACATGTCAATGGTAATTTTGGTTTAAACGTCACAGAAATCATCCACGTAGAATTCATCCCCTCTTGTCAAACTGTAAACATGCAATTTCCATGGTGAGGTTTTGAAGACGTTGAGAGCATTTGGTGTCAACATTCAAACAAGCAGAACTACAACAGTGGTATGAATTCGATTGCTCTCAAGATTTTATACTGATTGAATTTTAGAAGTTTTATTCGATTCAGGAGATCCAGAGAGAATCACAGATGAGCTCGACACAGTCACACTTCGAAACTTCAAGCAATACAAGGAATCTTGGAAAAAACTGGAATTGCTGTAGGAGAATATTACGAAAGATGCGATTGTGTTAAGTTATATCAAGGTCATTTGCTTCATTCTCAACGAACTTGTGTCTTTCTGTGCTTGTGTCTTTCTGTACTTATGTCTTTCCCATCGGCATCGTTTGAGGTCGAACTCTGCAATGTAAAGCTTAAGACAGACCAAAAGGCATACAGGTCTCTTCCAAATCTTCCTTTATTCTATTAAGATCTTTGTCCTCTTCAGCTAAGCTTAGTAAATCTTACTAGTGATGGGAAAGAAAAACAACAACAACAACAACAACAAAAAAACAAACAAAATAACAAAAACAAAAAAAAGACAAAACACTTATTAGGTGTGGGGAAAACTCTCCGGCAAAAAATGGTTTGCAACGGTGTATTCAGTCTCTAAATTAGAAAGAAAAAAAAACCCCAAAGGCGCTGTGACTTTCGCACACACGTAATATTGAATCATGTTTTAGACTGGCACCTGCTCAGTCATTTCCAGTAGAAAGTCAGCGTGATGCACCGGCAGAAGAGCTGTATTAAGAAGAAAGACAACAGTAACGTTACATCTAGCGGATATACGTGAATCAATAATAGTAAATAGAAATGGAAAACAAGGCTACCAGCCGTTGCAGAGGCCGTTACCATCCCTGTTCTGAGTGAGGAAGAGGAAGATGTGGAAAATGAGGAAGAGAAGTTGATTGCAGATCTGTTTCTGTCCCGGTGGCTGCTGCTAGTGTCTGTTTCAACGGCAACTCTTTATCTTGTCACTGACGTCATACATTATGTGTCTTCTCGACGTAGGCTGACTTAATCTTCTCCCTGACCTGCATCAGACACGTGGTTCCGTTTATCGCCTCTAATTTATTATACAAAATGATATTTGCCTACTATGCATTTTCCTTAACCCAATATTTCTCTCTAAATCAATTTCGTTTCGTTTTTTCCCCCACTTCTCGCCTCTTTACTCGCTCCCTTCATTCATCTTCGACGCTTTGCCTTCTTTACATTGCTGTCAATTTGTTTTGGTTTTTACTTTCTGAAATCAAAATGCCGGTCTACTTTTCTTACTTTTATCTTTTGGATCATTTTCAATGTTGCCAATCGATAAATTCTTCTATTTTCATTGTTGGGTACATCCCACTTGAGACGAGAAAGAGATATGTAACAAAAATAAAAACACTCAAAGTTTTAATTTTGGAATTGACTACAAGAAAGTAGCCTTAAGTTAGTCGTAAAATGAAGGAAAAAAAAATGTTTGTGTGCAAATGAAACATATTTAGTCCGTTTAAGAAAAATGGATTGTTATGATAGTGAAGGAAAAACTGAACTGTCACATTTTCTTTACTGCTAAAAATATATTTATGTTGCTTTCGTAAGCAAATTCTATTTACGTAGGTATCTGGGCAAATATATTCTATTTTTCTATTTTTTCCAGGGAAGTTATAGAAATGAAAAAAAGAAGTATCTGAACTGGTCTCACATATAAATTACTTCATGTAATGCACGTGATAGAAGAATTCAATCAGTTCTATTGAAAATCTCCCTTTTATTGGATCTTTTTTAACAATTCTCTATTGAAAAAAAAATTTTCATTTTTATGATTAAGTGTCATCAATATGGACGGAGAATGAAGATTTTTTAAATGTTTTTTTTCTTAAATCATTCATATGATAAATTTTTGGAAAAGATTTTTATGAAGTTGTTTTTTGAGCAAGTATTCTTTCATACAATCATAAATTCAACCATATTTTTTGAAAAAGCGACTACAAACTACTCGAACGAAAAAATAATTTTTGGTAGAATTTAGAAATTTGTGCGTACATACAGATTTTGTATATGCAAATTATTACGTCAGATTGTTTACACTGTGTGAACAACTTTCCCCAAAATATGGAAAACAAATAATCTTTAGATAAGAATTTTCCGGTACAAATTTTGAACGTTTATTCTCACGTATCACTTTTTCGACAAAGTTTGGGTAGCTGCTTGTTTATTGGTCACTACAATTGAATGACGAAGTGCAGATGTTATCAACTGATTCCCGGTTTCAAACAAATCTTCTATTCGGGCGTTTCGAACCAGGTTGGTTGCCACTATCTTTTTCAAAAAGACTTGCAGGGAAACTTTATACGGTTTACATGTTTGACGCTGTGGAAAGAAATGAAATGAAGTGACGCCACTTCAGGTATTTTTCATCTTCAAGTCTATTTCACGAATCGCGAACGGAAATCCAGTAAGTAGTAGTGTAATATGCAAATCAGGAACAACTATAGCTGTAGTCAGTGTATGGGCACTTTTATTAGTTTTATGCATACAAAAGTCGCGTCTTGGTCCAAAAGTTCCAAGTACCAAATTTCAACTCAACGTAGCAATCCATATAGTAAGTTTGTTGGAAGAAACTGAGAATGGTACATACACCCTTGGTAGATGGCTTCTGTGGGATTTATATATATGATAAATCACATCTTTATTTCACTACTCAAGTTTCATGCTTTGAGCAATCTTCAAAGGAGATGTTTTCATGATTTTAGGATCTATTGCTTTCGTTCCTCTATTTCTTTCTCCATTTTCCGTCTGGATGATAATTAGGTCACGTGGCTTGACCCTGACATTATTGCGTGCTGCATGTGTTCTTGAACGTTTCAATGTTTCTCTTACCTACTGTATATGTTAGTTTGTGTTTGGATGCATACTTCTCTCTCTCTCTCTCTCTCTCTCTCTCTCTCTCTCTCTCTCTCTCTCTCTCTCTGTATGTGCGTGTGTGTGTGTGTGTGGGCATGTTTCGTTTTCTTTAATCTTTGGTGTCTATTTTTCATGTCAGCCTGTGTCTTTACGCTAATCTCTCTCTGGTTGTGGGATTTTTCGTCTTTTTTTACACCGTGATTTTTCTATGGTAGTATATTTATTTGTTTATATAATAAAATCAAAATTATAATCAAATTGAATAATTGACTTCTTTATTTAGTTAGAAATGTAAATTTGTTTTTTTTTCCAGATCATCCACGGATTCTTGTCGTCTTGTTTTAGTAATTTCCTTGTTTTCCCTTTTTCTTCTTTTATTCTTATTTTACTTGTTATATTCAGTTCTTTGTAAGTGTTCTTTCCATGTTTGCATATTATTCTGTTTTTGAAATTGATTTTCGAATTGGGTTGTGCTTTTTTATAGTTTTTTTTTTTTTAAATCCATGCATGATTTGGGTGTTCGCGTGCGTGTATTATGTTTCTGATTCATTTCACTTTTATTTTAGCATTTTCTGTATTTCTTCATGTATCATCACGGTCAGATTATTGATTGCATTTTATTATCATTGGTTAAACTGTTATAGTTTCTGCTACTATTCAGTTATATCATATCGTGGTTAGGCTTTATCCGAATTAGTTATTGCTGCGTTGTTATATTTCTCGATTTTTTTTTATTCAAGATTCAATCTAAAAAGATCTGGGAAATGTAACAAAATAACGATAACAAATGCTGATATAGTCTAACAACCATATAATATAAGTGGATCAGTAAGTTTATGGCCTGGACTCGTTGGAATTTGCAGAATTTTGATCTGATAATAACTCTGTGCAATGTCCGATGTACGTGATTAATATTTACCACTAAATCAAGTGCATTGACAAATAGAGAGACTCTGGTGAAACATTGTTTGTGCAAAATAAATGCTTTTTCATAATTTGACTATTGATATACATTCATGTATGTGCACACACAAGCATACATATATGTGTATGTACGTATATATGCATATAGGTATATTGTCACTGTGTTGAAAGGTTGCATTATCAGTGAAAGAGTATCTAGAATAGAGCACGTACTGATAAGACAGTTTAAGGCAGAAATCAAAACTCCATTGCAATTAATGGTTTCACACTTGAACGATCGTTGGACAATGTCACTCATAAAGTTGCCTTATCCTTATATATAGAGCAGGTGGGTGTGGGGGTTATAGTGTAAAATTCGAAAGTTAATCCATTGGTCAATAATCATAACACATGAAAAAAGATCCTATATTGTTATTAGTTTATAATGAATTCGAAATTTCTCTTAAATTCAAAAAATAACTTTTTAGACGTTAATTGTTGGTTTTCGAATTATTGTATCATAATACGATAATGACAGCAACCGGTGTTGCCTAATAATCGTCTGTTATGTTGTAGCGTGACAAGGGATATAATAGGCTTCATAGAGGGTGGGGATATAGAGGCAGTCGTGTGACCTTGTAAGTGCCAACGAAGTTTTTTTCCAGAGACGTCGGGGTGGGAGCATATCAGGAAGGCATTCCATACTAAAAAGGGCGGGGAGGTGTGGATAAATAGAAATGGGATAGTCTTTCTGAGAGTAATCAAAATTTTGATTCCTAGAACCATTTCCATGATATGTGAAGCAAAATAACGAAACAACAACAATTACACATAAAAAGGTGGGCGAATTTAGCTGTAAAAATGAAAGAAGAATACAAATGTTGACTATTAATTATTTCTTGAGCGGAAGCAAAAAACATAAAATAATCGAAATGACTTTAAAAGCTTTGCATTTCTGTCCCTAATATGAATGAAACGAATCAAGTGGAATTACTCTAGACAATGGCGATATCCAGAATTCTGGAACAGAAAAAACTTTTAAAAGACCATCTTCGGAATTTCATGATTTAAACACGAAATTTTTCGAGACTTGAGGAAGTTTGAGACAATCACATCATAACGGAAGACCCAGGAGAAAGTTTCAAAGACTTTCCCTTGCTAGTCTCGTTGATATAATAGAAACACAAGTTCAATCGATAATAAGAACAGCGAGCTAAGCGTCAATATATGAGCAGCTTGCTTTCTATCTTTTCGGATATTGACAATAAAAACTAAAGGCATTGCAGTAATACATTCTAAATCGAATCTGGAGTTTCTCCTTTTGCCTGTTGACAAACTGTCTAGCTATCAGGCGTTGAACAATCATGAAATTCAATTATCATAACGTAAGGTAAGGAAGTAACAATGCCTCACCACCATCAGCAGCAGCGTCGACAGCAGTATCAACAGCAGCGGCCTTTTAGCATCCGTCGTTGGACATAGACCTTGCACTAAATTCATCAGACCTCTTTATCATGGGTGTCGCGGGGCCAATACTTTCTAAACTTGTATAGTTTGTCACGCCATTTTATATTCTGCCGGTCACAGTTTCGCATATGATCTTAGAGGTTCCATGTTGTGAGTCATAATGTCCATCGGTTGTCTGATATTCTAACAACATGACCAGCCCATTGTCATTTGAGTTTTCTATTGGATTCTATGATATGCCTGATTCCTGTTTTTTCTCTGCTGCTGATGACTCATATTGGTTTGCAATGATTGTGGTCGGTAATTTCAAATGAATTTCTGATAATTTGTTTAATTACAAGTGCTTATATTCACAGAAAAGTAAATAACAAATAATCGAGGAATATTTTCATTAATTTCGTTTTTGCTATAAATAAATATTCGCATGCTGATCGTGCATGATTACAAGAAAGGAAGAGGAGACATTCATTTGGTTGTTCATACATTGCAAAGCTGTCGCAGTCTTACAACAACCACTCTATCTAGTAGTAGATACAACATGAAGTAGTACGAAGTTAAATACTAAAATCTTTAGTGCTGATTAGTTTTTCCTCTCTTGTATTTTATGATTCCTTTCCCTTATAACTTTTAATTAAATATTGCATACTATTTTCTCGTTCTGACTTCACTATAACCATTGACTGATTATATGTGTTTTTATTTCCGTTTACAAACTCCCAGTCCGAATCAGATGAAAAGAGTTTTCTTTTTCTAATGAAATAATCACAAAAGAACTACGATCGCAGTATTACTTGCGATTATCATTCATTGCCGACGGAAAGCGATTGAAACATCTCGTATTCATATAAATAGCGAAAAAGGGCTGTCCAGTTTAACTATATTTCTCCGGTCTTTACAAGCAGTACGTAAAAATATCGTTTTTAAGTTGAAATTTTAGAAGAAAATGATTATAGTTGTGGGTTATATGTTTTTAAATCTATTTCTCTTATGACAAAAGCAAGCTACTTAAGAATTTACCCGACTCACTTGCTCAGGCCATTAATCTCCTTATCACTCAATTTCTAATCTTAACAAAAGAATTTAGAAAGAAATGATAATTACAAGAAGTAATTATAGCACTGAAGTTTATACTAATCTTTGTTAATCTCCAATTATGTTACCTTGCATACTAGTTGCCTTTTTGTTTCGACATTAAGCCGATTATGCAAGCTAGTAACATCGCCAAGAACTGCATTTTATAAACGAGCCTTCTATAATGCTAAACTCTCCACTGATCTATATTAGATTTGTCATATGGTAAAGAAAAGTCTTCTCCTAAAAATGTCATTGCTTCCTATGAACGTCCGTGTTTTTTTCTCGAAATGTTAATTTTTATTCTCCAACCTGCCGAATACAAATAATTTTATGGTGGCATTCCTTTGTTTTAGCTCGTTGTCCAAAGTCAAACAGTCGAAAAGAATGACTGAAATAGTTATTACACATATAACTTCGTTTCAATTGCTTTAATTGTAGCTAAGCGTTCGTGAATATAACCAGCCACTTTTTGGTCATTGGCTAAGATCTTATCAGTTTCATTCAACTAGCTTAACCTTTTCATTTCAGACTGTTTTTAAGACGAAACAATATACTTTTTTCTTCTTCTTCTTTCTGTTATTATACAATTAACGTAGTGTAAATGCTGATATAGAGAACATTATTCCATGTATTATTCTGACTCATATTCTCATCTTTGTCTGTTGCAGAAAATATGCGAACTGGAACGTTTGGCAAAAACAACCAAGGTGATGACATTAGTTTAAATGATTACGTTATAAATTCATCTTAGAACTTTGATATAATCAGGTAGTTATGATACTGACGAAAGAAAACCGTTTCTTATAAACACACTTTTTCTCATCTCTTTTTTGAAAGTACTCCGATCAAACTGGATAATGGTCATCGTTAGTTTATTCATATTCTTCTAAAATAGATTTTTAAGCATCAAACAAGGTAAATAGTGTTCCCATTATTTTACTTCGATCCATTTGCACGTCGAGAGATTCTTATATATTCGATCCACGTTGAATTTGAAAATCTCAGTTGTCATGTGAACTAATATTTCTGAATCCAGAAGAGTCAGTTATAAAGCTCCAACAGTCAAGTCCCAAGTAATGGTTTACCAAACAAAGTTGCCATGCTCAACAATCCAACAGATGCACAAAAGTGGGGTTTTGTAGACTAAGGCAACTTTAGCAAAGGTCCGAATTTCTAAGGAACTTGACACGGATCGAACCCCCATTTGAATGTTTTCAAAATTGTGAAAACTAGTTGTAACCATTAATGATCTGAAGTGCATTGACTGATTGCGTTTTTTCAATAATAGACTACAAAATGCATTGGTTCAATTGAAGTATATTCGAAGGATAAATTTCATTTAACAGATTCGTTGAGTGAGCAAATTCGAAAAATCATCATCAACCATTTAGAGTCCGTTGTTGGACCTTCCCCAAGATTCACTAGATCTCTCTATCATGGGCATCGTGCAGCCAGTACTTTCTGAATTAATTTCAATCAAAGAGAAGAATAGATTTAACCTTCGAATCACTGAGTTCATTTATTCGATTGCTCTTCTTATATCTTGGATTACTAAAGGATATTTTTTTACATTGGTATCCAATTAATCCCTAGACTTTAAACAACATCGTAATGGGTCAGACTGGTATCAATATTTCCTTGAAAGTTTTAAACAGCGGTTGGTGCATCAGAGAAACATTTCTCAATATAGACGAGTCGCTATTACATTTTCCTTTGAACCTTTGCAACGATTCCTCAGGAAATGCTTATTACGATGAAAAACTCTCCAGTTGTCAGAAAAGTAACCTCAAAATAATTACTGAAGTTTCACTCTCCCCTTTTTCTCTATTGCAAATGTTGACTGTAATTCCAGTTGATTCCTGCGATAGAAAATCCAAGCACCATGAGAAATCATGCTTGAGTCGGTGCGTGAAGTAGAATTATTTCCCCGAATCTATCGGTAGATGGCATTATTTTCTCATAATTCTCTTAGCATTATCCATTGTTATCTGGAACACCAGAAGCAGTTATCGTCACCGGTAATCCATAAAGATCTTCTCTCTTGTGAAATTCAAATGACTGTTTCATGCTGTTCATGCCATACACGAGCCTTTTATCTTTGATATGATCCCTGATTGAAAGGTCATTGGTCTCGAATGAGAAATACCTCTCTAGTGCAGTTTCTTTATCAATTTGATTTTTTGTCACATGAGAAACAGTCTCATCCATTAGGCCCAAGAGTTAGAATCTCTCTCTCTCTCTCTCTCTCTCTCTCTCTCTCTCTCTGAGCAACGCTACAGAAGGAATTATGATGCAACGTGTCACTAGTTTAGTTCTTTTATCGCAAAACATGTCCACTAAAATGATATTCAATAAACTAGATACTCAGTCCTCATTTATGCTTTTCTAAAATGCTATTGTTTTGATTGAATTGTCTTGTGAAATAGTTTTATGATAAATGATTCCCCATGGCTTTTTGAAGATGGAAAGTGGAATGAAAAGTAGCTTTATGTTGAATAGAAAATAAGTGTGTTTACCTCACCGAAGGCCACTTGCTGGAACAAACTGGGTTAAGATATGAAAACCATTAGAAAAAAACGTATACTAATAGATGTTTTTATCCATTTGGGGCCCATGCACTGCAAATCGAGTTATATGAGAATAAGAATATACGTTCTAAAGTGAAAATGTGTAGATTCTGCGATAGTTCAACTTCTCTTCATTGAAAAGTACTAATGCTCTTGAATTATGCGCTGACAAGGTAACAAATTAACGTCATTGAATCTGATTAGTTTCTAACTTAATCTTAATTATTAGTAGTTTTTATACAACTTTCAATTCGGGCCATTATTTCTGTAGTAATAGAAAAAAAACAGCGCCATTGGAAACAAAGAGTAAGCCTCCGGTGAGTATCGAAATCACACCCTCTTTACCAGGAGGAGACCTATTTACGCCTGGCTGATTTTACCAATAGTCCACACGAAAACTCCTCATGGTTTGGCAGACTTATGCCTTGGAATTTGATCATTGTCCTCGACCAAAAACAGATATAACTGCAGGTTTTCTGTTCATATTCCTCCATTAAATATATTCATTGTTGAGTTAATTTCTTCGACTCCAATATGCTATAGTGTAAAAGTTACTTGGATAGGGCGTTCATTTCTAATAAAGACGAAAGAATCTTGTATTTAAGAGCCATGCAACCCACTTATTAGTGAACCTTTCGATCCGATCAGTTTGAGACCTTCTAGTTTGTCTAAGTGTACGTGTGTTTCTATAATAACTGATGTTGTCGAACGCAAATCGAGTAAATATTCACTTATTTATGACAATATCAGTGAAAATAAAATTTATTGGCCAGTAGGCTGAAATGGTCTACACGGACACGAAATATCATAAATGATTTATGTCTGGTTGATTTTATCAAGTGCTAAGATATTCTATATTTTTGTTGATTTGTGGTCATGAGCCGTATCAACTCACCGGATTAGACTCCTCATTCTACCAATAATTCGATTCTTCGAACCTGTTGATCGGGTATCAAATCATTGGTTGATGAAGAAATGTAAGGGGAAAAAAAGAGCTTTTGGCATGTTATTCGCGTACACATCGTTTAGATATTACAATATGAAAACCAGTCACGAGAGAAAGCTGGATTTAAAAGAAGCTAATGGACCACCTGCATTCGATAAATCAGCTGAAAGAAAAAGCAGTAGAATATAAACTACCACGCCGTAGCATTCATCGACTTCAAAAAGCCGTTCGACTCAGTAGAAATCCCGAAGGTAATGGAGGCCATCAGTCGACAAGGTGTAGATCCAGTATATGTTGAAGTGCTGAAACATATATACTATCACAGCAGCTCCTTTATCAGGCTACATAAAGACTCGGATCCCTTTCAGCCCCAGAAAGGAGTAAGGCAAGGTGATACCAGCTCACCCAAACTCTTCACAGTCTGCCTCGGGATGATCTCCAGAAGACTAGACTGGGAGAGTAAAGGGATTAAAATAGACGGCGAGTATCTGAGCAACCTCAGATTTGCAGACAACATTGCCCTTTCCGCACATAACCTACACGACCTCCAACTAATGACAGATGAACTAGATGAAGAGAGCAAGAAAGTCGGCCTACATATGAACTTCAGCAAGACAAATATCATGTGCAACAACCAAATCGGAGATAAAAACACTTAGATCAAAATCGAGGACACAGAACTGGTGAAAGTAGATCACTACATATACCTAGGGCAACGAATCTCCATGAGACCCTCAAAAGAAAAAGAAATCAAGCAAAGAATCACTCTAGGATGGCAAGCCTTTGGCAGAGCTAGCTCAACCTTCAAAAATAAGAAGATCCCATTTATCCTGAAGAGAAGGGTGTATAACCAATGCATCCTCCCAATAGTCACTTATGGAGCTGAAACATGGAACCTAACCAAGAGACAGATCTGCAAATTGAGAAACATGCAACGTGCATTTGAAAGAATTATGCTGGGCCTCACATGGAGAGACCACAAGACAGCACAATACATGCGAGAAAAGACAAGAGTCAGGCACATCATAGAATCTATTAAAAATCTCAAATAGCAGTAGGCTGGCCATGTTGCAAGAATGGCGGACAACCGGTGGACATCACGACCCCCAAGATCACAACCGAGGCCGGCAGAATATTAGATGGAGAGACTAGCTAGACAAATTCAGAAAGTATTGGCTCTGTGACGCCCATGATAGAGACGTGTGGCGAATCCTTGGGAAGGTCTATGTCCAACGAAAGAAGTTGAAAGACTGATGATGATGATGATGATGATGATGATGATGATGATGATGATGATGATGATGATGATGATGATGATGATATTTTGGACTAGTCAGGTTCATGACCCGTGGCATAAAACAGACTCCGTTAGCTCAGATTATACCATCTTTGTGTTTCTCATAAGTCTGTATTTCAATGTTTCATCATACCTTTTCACCCAGATACACAAAGTGACCGAGGATACAAGGTTAAATTCTTATTTCAATTCACATCCTCAGAATCAAGAACACTCTACCAATAACGATTTCCGATTACTATCTTTTTTCAATTAACCTTAAAAAAGTTGAGATACATACATTTTTAGATTTACTTTTTTGATGATAAAGTATTGTAAATCATTGTTTGATTCTTGACTTCTGCTTTTTATCTTCATCTTGATTTTTAGGGTTTTTCAAAGAAATCAAGATGGAGGTGGCCTATTATTTCTTTACTTACAGCTGATTCAATTCCCCTTTTCAATAATAAAATTCAGTGTTTGAAAATGGATTGTCTAAAAAATGGGATAAAAACAACAAAAATAGACAAAGAAAAGTAAAAAGTCAGAAATATGTTGTGTAATGAATGATTTTTTGTGTTTTGACTTACGTATTATTGCAGTTACTAAGTTCTAAAACAGTTCTTTGAACTGCAAGATACCGAATTTAAGCTTCAGGTGTAAGTGATATTTGGTTTTTGATATAAATTCCTCAAATAAACTTCATTCACGCTAAAAATAAAAGTCGGGTGGCATAAAATTAAGTCTCGGGCGTAAATTATATAAATAGTAAAAAAAAGTTTTTAAAATGAATTTTACAAACACTTATTTACATGACAAAAAGTTAAGATACATAACATTTAAGATTTAGTTACAGATTTTTGTTGTTTTTGTTGTTTTATTTTTATTCACAAAAAAACAATCTCATTTGAAGTGGAAAAGTTAAAAGTGTTGAAAATTCAGGTCTGTTTCGAAAGCAAGGTTCTAAGCAATGGCGGGTAAATATTCAATTTGATTTCCCAAAGAATGAATTGGTTGCAATGTCGATCCACTCAAGTATTGGTCAAGGCAAAACAGAGTCATAATTGGGTTCTTCCTTCATGCATTGTGAATTCAAAAGGAACACTAAGACACAGAAATAATTCTTTTAAAGGAATAAGATATTTGGCTTTTTGAAAAAATTATTTTAAAAACATTTATCCAAATTCAACTATTATTTTTTTGCGTTTGGGATAAACATTCAAAAAAAATTTAATCTCCATTCTCCATTCATTTTTTACGAAATGGGCCCTCTGCCAAACGATTGAGAGAACTTTCATTTTCATTCCAGCGAATTCTTTTCAATTCTTAACGATTTCGTGATTTAAAAAATCTCAGTATATTATATATCTCGGTAAACTGTATCTCGATGAAATACACATCTTGATAAATATACACATACACGCATAGTGAGTACACACATACTACATAATACATATGCACCCTCATTCATGCAAACATCCACCAAATAGACACATGTGACATACACACTTACATGCATGCTGTATACACTACTACGCATTCAAATGTCATATATATATACACATACACATGCATACCACTAACACATACAAACCTAATAGAGCTTGCCAGTTTTATACCCCTGGGTATAAACTAGACTAGCTTAGGATATACCTCGAAATATAAGATAGACTAGCCCACTTTAAACCTGGTATAGTTTTGTGTGTGGGGTGGGGGGTAACTGACCCACTCCACCAGGACGTGTTTCAGGAGGCTTGAGAAACCGTCCGCAGCGGTTCCGGGAGATGTTGGCTCACTTTTCTTTGTGAACCATCTTTTCTTGGAGCCCTTTGATAAATCTACTTCTTCAAACTTAACCATCAATTTTAGATGATATTTAAATCAGTTGATTGGCTAGACTACTGGAAGACCACTAAAGTTGTTCCTTACAAGACATTCTCAAATTGCTTTTACCGTTTATTTAGGATCATGTGTTATCAGGGGTTACAGCCATTATCTATTTTCATTATCAATGCCAAATAGAATAAGTGATCTTCAAATCTACCTCGATACATCACTCTATTCATAGTCCTGTCAATCAAATAATAATAATGAGTTGTGACTAACAAGGCCAATTTTAATTTAATCTGCCCAAAAATGTTGTGTAATGAATGATTTTTTGTGTTTTGACTTACGTATTATAAAAAAAAATGTTTTTAAAACAATTCAATTTCTCTAAGAGCTTCTGTGCTAACTCCCTGTCTAGCCTTAACGTTCTTTTTTGCCATTGAAGGAGGTTTTTGCAACATGTAGAAGTTTAGACCTTCGATTTTATTTGTCTTTCCTCTTCATTTTTCTAACTGCTTGTTCGGAATATTTACCTGGGAATGTATTCCCTCAGTTCATTTCAGACAATGTTACGCCGTAGTATAAATGTCTAAAATAAAGGCTTTCTAATTTGACTGTTTCTACTTCTTGCTTCAGGAATTACTGGATAAACGAGAAAGAATCAAAATGGAAATCAGGGTCAAGTGAACAGTCGATGGTTGTATGATCCTCTGGGCGACGTAACGAAGATACTCAGATAAATAATACGATAAATTCAATCCTCTTCATTAATTGAGAATCTCTTCAACCAAAGAGTGCGGATATTATTGCATGCATCTCTTTCAAATTCGTCGCTTGACACCCCTGTTAACTTTATATCAGCTATGTATGAAATATAGCATTAGTTAGAGGTCATAGGAATTCTCTGTAAAAAGGATGATGTGTCTGCAAAACTGAGAAAGTTGGCCTTCACATCAACTT
The DNA here is from genome assembly GCA_963457665.1 of Thysanoteuthis rhombus. Classification (NCBI taxonomy): domain Eukaryota; kingdom Metazoa; phylum Mollusca; class Cephalopoda; order Oegopsida; family Thysanoteuthidae; genus Thysanoteuthis; species Thysanoteuthis major. The sequence goes on from OY735208.1 coordinate 21,502,599, forward strand.
CAGCAAAACAAATGTCATGTACAATAAACACGTCGAAAATGAGCGCACAACTATTACAGTCAAAAATGCAGAGCTGGAGAAAGTAGACCACTACATCTACCTAGGACAACGAATCTCCATGGAATCCTCAAAAGGAGAAGAAATCAAGCGAAGAATCACTCTAGGATGCTAAGCCTTCAGTAGAGCTATCTCTACCGTTAATAATAAGAAAATCCCATCAGTCCTTAAAAGAAGGGTATCCAAGCAATGCATCTTCCCAATAGTGCCCTGGAACGTTGAACCTAACCAATGGACTGACCCACAAACTGAGAACCATGCAACGTGAATGAGAGAATCATGCTCAACATCACATGGAGGTACCATAAGACTGGGCAGTAGATTAGGGGAAAAAACAGGAGTCCGAGATATCATAGAAACCATTGGGAAATTCAAATAGCAATTCAAATTTTGCAAGAATGGCAGATAACTAATGCACTTTCAACGTAGATCCTAGAGATCAAATGCGTAACCGTGGCAGACAGAATATGAGATGGCGAGACAAACTGGACAGGTTCAGAAAGTATTGACTCTGTGACGTCCACAATGGAGAGGTGTGGCAAATCCTGGGAAAGTCTTTGTCCAACCATGGTCAATAAAAGACTCATGAAGATGTTGATGCATTAAATCATTATTATAATATATCGCAAAATATTTCGTAATTTGTACCGAGGGATGGAGTTCCATTTGAAATATTCATTGATATTTCGTTAAAACATAACAGGAGGAAACTCCTTAAGAAGGATTTGTCAGTCCTCCACCTTCAAAATACTCTAACCTAAAGAAAACAAATCCAATTGATTTGCAACTGTTACATTGGGAGGAAATCAGTTTACAAAGCAATTATGATGCTGAAATAGAACCTTATTTTGAGTCCACAGGATGTGGCGTCGCAAAGGAACACTGTGAATTCATAAGAGAACGTTTGTTCTGCCTACACTAATTTTTGAAGTTGTTTACCGGGACTCATTTTCTGAGATTAATTTTTAAAGTCATGTTTTGTTACCAGACCATATTCTGATCTCTCACTTGGATGTTGATATTTTTAAAAATAAATCTGGCTTCACATTCTGGTCACTAAAGTAAAGGGAAGCATTTTTTCTCTTTTGGAGTGGGATCAGAAGTTAGGGGAACTTTTTTTCATCCTATTAGGGATCAAAAGTGAGGGGAATTTTTTCATGAGTTTAATGACCAGCGAATGCAGCGTTTAAGCGAGTATTTATAAAACTATAAAACTGCACTAAAGCAAAAGAAAATAATTTGAATAAAAAAAATGTTTTTGTAGCCAAAACTATTTCACTGGCTACTTTGTTTATATATCTATCCTCATAACACAAATAACCCTGGATGGCCACCGACAGTTGTCATTACCCATAATTCATATGTTTGTTCAGAGTAATTGGTTATTATTTGTATTCTTCAAGTCATTCCCATTTTTATTTTCCTCGGCATTTTAGTTTCCTACTCAGTTATTTACTTGGTAATTCGTTTATTCAACTTCAAAGTGAGTAGATTGTCAGTTGCCGCTGCTGCCAACAGCAGTGTTGAGAATCCAGTATTGAATCGATACATCCCATTCCGTCTGTCCTTCTTCAGCGAGTGCACTTGTTACAGTTAAGCAGGGAACGCAGCTGAGGTAGCGTACTTGCTAATAACACTGTTGCCATGGAGACATATTTACCATATAGTAAACTATCTTGTATTCAGTTCCTCTGAAAATATCATTCCATCATCACACCGTTCTCTTTCCGATGTCTTTCTCCTTGTTTTTCTTTTCTCCTCTTCCAATTTTTCTCTTTTTATCTCATTCTCTTCCTCTGTTTCTTCTTTCTTACTCTCTTCTTTCCTAGATCTTCAGACTTCCCTTCTCCCTCACTCTTTCTACTTTATCTTTTCTTTCCCTTGCATTCTCCGATTTTATTCTTTCTTCTCCTTTCTCTCTGCCTCTAATACTTTTTCTCTCCCATTCTCACTTTCTCTCCCTTTCCTCTTTCTCTCCCTTTCCTCTTCATTAACTACCAGCGAATCACACTCTCTCTTTCACTCGTTCTGTTCTTCTCTCGTCTATTTTGTTCTCTCTCTCCCTCTCTTTGATTTTCTATTGATTTTCTTCTTGCAGACATCCCAGCGAACACATGTGAAGAGATGGTGATCTGTTCAACTTGTCCTTTTAACCTCAGAACAACGAGCATTTATTGATATAAAATAGAAAGACTCAATTTCGATAATCCCAAACGCTGCTTTTAAGTAAATTCTTCGTCTTTTGATAGAAATATTTTGTTAAATATTTCAATGGAGAAAGGAATAAAAAGTACATCTGTGTATTTGGACTTTTACTTTTATCCCATGCCTGAGTGCCAAGTCGTCCACAGCAAATATTATTCATGTTTGTTGATTTATAATTGATGAAGTTGAAACGATCAATTGACTAATTGTTTCAATTACCAGATTAGTCAACTTCACTGAAGACATTCATTAATTTCTTTACAAATATAACAGTGACATAAGGTCAAACTTACATGAGACATGAACATTATCAGAGTGACTAAACAGAAAAATAATTCTTTGGGGTTTGGAAGACAAAATCAAATTTGAAAAAATGGTCAGTTTAAATTAAACATCTAGCGCATCATATGTTTGAGCAAAAAATCACAAGGTGATAGTTGAACGTTTTTGCCTGTGAATTGGTCTGTTTTTACTTCCAAATGCAAGTGCATGGAGCCTATGAATATATGATGCTGCCGACTGAAAAGATATGCACTACATTAACTGATCAAATAGAGTATACCGTTTTCTTTCTTTTTGCTAATTGCAAATACATTCTAGATTTATATTAATTTTGACAACTATTTTCCAAAATTTCAATTTTTGGTTGCTTTTTATAACAGAAAATAATAATGTGATTTCTAAGCTGATATCACCAGTACAGGAACAAAAACAAACAAGGCACCTCAGATCGGAAATAAAGAGTAAAACTTGCTCCACACTATGGGTTAGATTTGATCTTCTGTCAAGCTCTGTAGCTTACACAATTGAGAGCAACAGAGTGTTTAGCAGATTTCCCGTAGGTGAGTTTCAACAAGAGTTTATCCTTCATTTCCGATCCATGCTCTACAATCACTGCTGCAGATCGATGGCCTGACCCAAGTTGTGATAAAAAGCAATTAAATATTAAGATGAAAGGAATAGTGGTCAAAATGAATGATAATGGTATACAATACTCCCTGGATACTGTATGGTTGTATTACCATACATGTATGGCCTACAACCCATCTGTAGTATATTTGACGAGAGTTATCGCTATATATGCCAATCATGTATCCAATCTGGTGTGTGTCAAGTCTTGGTCCATTTCTCTGTCTACGCTTGGTCTACAAGATGTTTATTGATGAAGAAATTTTTTCTATAGGCCTTCGAAAATACCCTGAACTAGTTTTGAAATGATTAGAAATAAGTCGATATATCTGGAAAAAAGGAAAAGAGATTAAAACGAATGAAAGAAGACACGCAGAAGGTTCTGTAGTCTGTCATGTTTATCATCTCTAAAGTACGATGAAAACAAATGAGCTGTGGATTTGCTGCGAAGAGAGAGAGAGAGAGAGAGAGAGAGAGAGAGAGAGAGAGAGAGAGAGAGGTGGGTCCTTTGTATGGTCAAATTGTACCCTCATTTACACTGGGTACATAATGCTTCAAGTATTGAGAACAACCTTCTATTTCTTAAAGGTCAGTGGTTTCAGATGCTAAAATGATTAATGATGATTCAATTAAAAAAATGGACGTTCTGTTTTCAGATCACTTCGCTGCATGTTTGAATTGGTAAAGATAAATTACTACAGAGCCGAGAAAATGGAATTGTTATAATATAATGAACTTTATGTCTTTTGCTGGCAGTTTCTCTGTAATAATGAACTCTTTGAATTAAAGCATACAACTTCGTCTATGAAATGTCTCGTCCGATCCACAATGTAAACTCTTAGTAATGTTTAGGTCGATAGATGCATGGAAATCAGATTAGTACTATCGAAGCAAGAATTAAAAATAATTATTTCTTAATTTTCAAAGATATGTGAAATAGACCTATTTTACTCAGCAGGTGGGAGGAGAGAGACCCATGTGTTTCCCAAGGGCATTAATGCCAGTCTTTTCAGGCAGTTTTGAACTCGACTCGCTCAGTCCATTTCCTGCGCTACCATCAGCAGTTCCTATCACATTTGATGAATTATAGTAAAATAATGAATTTGAAAATAAGCATGAACGCTGATGGACACAAAGTAAGGGACTAGTTTTGCAAATCTTGTTACTGTAGAGTGAACCCATAGCTAAAAACTCAATTTGAGGATGAATAACCAAAAACTGAATGGCTAAAAACCTGCTCTGAAAATGTGGTATTCAGAGCTGTGGTCGTTTTGGGGGGTTGTGATCAAAACATTCTAACTTCTGCTGAATTACCGTATGATACGAAATATTTTAGGTAAGCATGAATGTAGCCACAAATCAAAATGGATGAATCAAAAATGGAATTATCATTTGTTCACTCACAAAATACAAAGCTAACATAAGGATGGAGGAGGCACACATTTATCAGTAACAACTTCGGTTACACCTTATATAAAGTGCATTAGTAATGAAGATATTGAATAAATGCTCTATGTCTCGTTTCGATTTTAGTATATGTGCTACAAGAAGGTTTGTTGAGCACCGTGATTAACATTGCACACCTACATATGTAATTGACATCTTTCGAAAATTAGCTTATTTGCATATATCTATATAAAATGCAGAATAATTGAATGCAGGTTCAAGAACTACTAAGATTAAATGTGATTTCTCCTATGTCGATCATCACCAGCTATTTTTTTTTTAATGTGCAATCTATGATTCGTTTGAAGAGGCATCAATTTATCAGCAGCAGTTTAGGTTACGCCTTACACGAGGAGTATTAGTGAAAGAGAAATGGATATGGAAGATATGCTTTATTTATCGTTCCAATTTCAGTGCTACAGGAAGTTATTTTAGAGCTGAGATTGGCATTATGTACCGACGTATATGTAATCGACGTCTTTCTTGAAATAGCTCATTTGCATGTATTTTATGTAAAATGCAGAATAATTGAATACAGGTTTCAGTAATAACAAGATAAATCAGGATTTATCAGTTTGTTCGTCCACAATCGGCTACTTGAGTAAATTAATTAAAAAAAATCCTAGACAAAGACATGATTATTCATTTACCCACAAACACAAAGAACATAAGCAATACATGATATAAAGGGGAAAAAACAGAAAAATATCTCTTATTCACATATTTTAACACATTTCTCATTGACATTTTGCCTTTGTCCACTCGTACAAACGTATATCTTTTCATTCTATTTTCTTATAATGCGCACTTAAACAACATCGAGATCCTATAAACAAGCATGCATACGTAATGTGAGTGAAGAAAGATTTTTTGGAAATTGAAAGGTTCTGAAAGACAGATGTCAAAGTAAAGGATTAGCCGAGAGGAATGTGCTAGAAATGTGAAGAGGGCGAAATAAGCATGAATAAAAAAGCAAGTAAAAAAAAGTGAGAGGTGGAAGCAAAAATAGTAGAAATAGTCTAACAACGTAATTTTCGGCGTGTAAACATTGGATTAATCAATAAAAAACAAATCTAATGTACCAATCAAATTACCCTTAGATGAAAATCGATTAACCAATAGGATTTGTTTCAATTATGAAGAAACGAAAAAAATTACAACAAAGAAATGTTGTTTAGATTAGAAGATTCGGTAGGAGTGATAGCAAGAAGGCTAAAAGGCAGCCATTCTGGACATAGCGTGCACCATTGGAAGTATGTTACCTATTCTTCGAAGTTCACCACTCTTGTATAGAAGCTTTTTTTCCCGTCTGAATTATCATTTTATTCAAGTGAGCACATTTGATAGGAAATCAATGTTATTTACGGCAAATAAAAAGCAGTTCTGAAGTTAAGATCAGTGTTCTTAATTTGCACGTGAGTCACAATACCCTGCCTTGATATTCTAACCCCCCCCCCCGGCATCTGAACTAAGAGTCAAAGTAACATAACAGACGTGATCAACGGTCACAAGAGAGAATAATGGCCCAGCAGTCACGATAACAATGAAGCAGCAGTCTCTCAGTCCTTTGTCGAGATAGGCAGCGGCAAATTAACGACAACTCAACCGTGACTCAGCAAAACTTCGTCTTCCATTGTCAGCTAGCATGCTCCCTCACCACGGTCAGTTCACAACGATGCCCACCCAACGCCTACTGCTACTATGGTCCACTCAAGACAAATGTCCCATCCCGCGCTCTCAAACACAATGAGGCAGCGAAACTGGAAGATGAATGAAGTTTCCAAATGACGAAAAAAGCACAGACAAGTCAATTTTCAACTTGAACCCCAGACCTAATTATTCATAACTTTTAACAGATCCAGCTTGTTTTAAACCCGTTGCACTGAATTGATGTAAATGCTAATTCTAATTTACTTCATCAAATACAAATATGATAGGAAATATCTTGAATGGGTTTCGATTGAAAGCTAATTCTTCAAGAGACTATGAAATCGTTCCTTTCTGGCTGATTTTTAAAAATAAAATATCAAAGAATATCAAGAAAAATATTGAATTAGTTTTGCTAAATTTCAGGTTAATTTTTTGTTATTTATTTTTCATGAACGATTTCATCGATGAAAAACTGAATGACTTGGCGATTAACAGTACAACATTCGCAGCAGTAGAACTTTTTTTTAAAATGAAGCATTACGTATTTCAATATGAAAATAAAATTTGTGATTCTAAGATTTCTTCTTATGGAATATTAGGGCTAAATAGCAAATAAAGATGGTGATGAGACTCACTTACCCGTCATCTGACCTATGACGACCAACTTGTGTGTCTTCCTTATCGTTTGTTCACATTTTCTTTCCTTTTGTCTCTTTCCCCTTACTTTGACTTGCATATTGATTGATTCAGGTGCATTAAACCTTGGATAAAATAACTAAAAATATATATGTCACGCTATCAAGACTTATTCTCTAAAATTGAAAAATAACTCAGAAATAATAAACCTGCTCTTAGCAAGTGGTGGTCTTTCTACTTGGGGACCTGTTTGTAGTGAACCAAACAACAGTTCAGTTAAACATGAATATTCCACTTGAGTGGATTTGAGTGGATGAAATATTTCCCTTATTTTGCCGTCGACTGTACAATTCACTCCGGATGATCTTGACTCTTTGTCTGCATCGGGGAAATAGTAAAAGGATTCACATCAACTCGTAATTCCAATTCAAGTGCATTATCATTTTGGAATAATATTGAGAATAATGTTAAGTTATTCCAAAATGATAATACACTTGAATGGTAGAATTACGAGTTGATGTGAATCCTTTTAAACTGAACTGTTATTTGTATCACTACAAACAGGTTCTCAAGTAGACAGACAGCCACTTAGAAAAGGAAACCCAAAAGACCTCAACAACTACAGGCCTATAAGCCTATTCAACTGCATATACAAACTTTTCACAAAAATCATCACCAACCAAATCACAAAAACACTCGATGAAAACTCGTAAGTCCAAAAATTATTATTTAAGATTATTATTATTATTTAAGAGAGCAAGCTGGCTTTAGACGGAGCTACTCAACCACAGACCACCTGCATTCGATAAATCAGCTGAAAGAAAAAACAGTATTTATCGACTTCAAAAAGGCTTTCAACTCAGTAGAAATCCCTAAGGTCATAGAGGCCATCACTTGACAAGGTGTAGATCCAGTATATGTTGAAATGCTGAAACATATATACAATCACAGCAGCTTCTTAACAGGCTACATAATGACTCGGATCCCTTTCAGCTCCCCAGAAAGGAGTAAGACAAGGTGATACCAGCTCACCCAAACTCTTCACAGTCTGCCTCGAGATGATCTTCAGAAGACTAGACTGGGAGAGTAAAGGGATTAAAATAGACGGCTAGTATCTGAGCAACCTCAGATTTGCAGACAACATTGCCCTTTCCGCACATAACCTACACGACCTCCAACTAATGACAGATGAACTAAATGAAGAGAGCAAGAAAGTCGACCTACATATGAACTTCAGCAAGACGAAGATCATTTGCAACAACCACATCGGAGATAAAAACACTTAAATCAAAATCGAGGACACAGAACTGGAGGAAGTAGACCATTACATCTACCTAAGACAACGAATCTCCATGAGACCCTCAAAAGAGGAGGAAATCAATCGAAGAATCTCATTGGGATGGCAAGCTAGCTCAAAAAAGAAGGTGTATTGACAATGCATCCTCCCAATAGTCACTTATGGAGCTGAAACATGGAACCTAACCAAGAGACAGATCTGCAAATTGAGAAACATGCAACGTGCATTTGAAAGAATTATGCTGGGCCTCACATGGAGAGACCACAAGACAGCACAATACATGCGAGAAAAGACAAGAGTCAGGGACATCATAGGATCCATTAAAAATCTCAAATGGTAGTAGGCTGGCCATGTTGAAAGAATGGCGGACGACCGGTGGACATCACGACCCCCGAGATCACAACCGAAGCCGGCAGAATATTAGATGGAGAGACTAGCTAGACAAATTCAGAAAGTATTGGCTCTGTGACGCCCATGATAGAGACGTGTGGCGATTCCTGGGGAAGGTCTACGTCCAACGACGGACGTTAAAAGATGACAACGACGATGACGATGATGATGATTCTCCTGAATATTATACTGGGGATTGGTCTCATATAGGTTGAATCCAAATCTACAGATTTCGACAGAATGTGAATGAAAGCGCTGAAGATGGCAATCCGTTTAATATTTTCCGTAAATAGATAAATCATCCAGTATAAAGGTTCATTAACCAAAATGTAATCAGACAAAAACAATTTTACTACCAAGGGTACTTATCCAAGATGTAGAATACTTTGTAGTCATTATATTATGACGGTAGAATCGAGGACAGTAGTTTGTGGACTTTGGCTGGGTCACCTATTAGAAGGTTTGGTACAAAACATCTCCAGCCGGCTGCTTCGTACTTAGTATCGAGATGCACCCTTGAGAATAATGATAACGGGTCAAGTGATTGAAGAGGAATGCAGTAAAAAACACAAAGCAGACGTATTGGTCGTAAAGAAATAGAGAAACGAGGATACAGACCAAGTTGTAATAATAACGAGAGATTTATTACCATTTTTTGTTCAATGTGATGAATGGGAAATAGTATAAGGGTTAAAAAGAATAGTAATACGGGATGAGTTCCCAGTAGGGTTGGCTTGGAAAGTTCATCAAAAGCTGGAAGTAATGTTGAAGTTGTGCTGTGTGTGTATTGATGAATGTCCAACGACGGAAGTTAAAAGACTGATGATGATTAAAATGCGTTGAAAGTTTTGGAGTAATGTCGATGTGCATCTGTAAGTAGTGATGGTGCGAATGTTGTAAGGAAACATGGTGACGTAAGAGACTACTGCCATTTATGATAAGTTTTGTCGAAAGTCCTTTTTTGAGGATAAAGTGAGGCTCAAGTCAGATTTCCGGAAATCTGATGGTCCTCAACAGCGCCTCCGAAGGGAAATATTCACGATATTTTTCCACCTTTTTGAGAAGTACCAAGTTCACAGAAAACTCCTGCGTTTTGAATTCGAGTGCTGACCCCCTGTATGAGATGAATTTGTACGAATTTCCCACGTTGAAAAAATGCTTTTAAAATGTTCCCTCCAATTCGCAGACTTACCAAGCCTCCCGTATTTATTAGTCAAAAATTATGTTAAGATAAATTTCCAATACACTGAATTAGCTATTTTAGAGCTTCTAGAAATGAAAATTATCTTCTCCCCCACTAGGGGGTAATTTTTAAGGATATATCCCCCCAGAAAATCCCTTGGGAGGCCTGTTGTTATCACTCACTTTTGTGAATGCTAAACACGGCACCTCATCAAATGAAGTTAACTTTGGTAAAGGGTCAGATTATCTTCGTCCAGTTTCAAGTGATCATTACTGCAGATGGATAGTTTCTAATTTTCATAAGCTCCCTAAAAAGGGAAATTTAATTTCTGACTTATATACCTGAATATGCGCGCTAGAAAGCACCATTAAATGCAATGTTTTAGGCTACAAGGAAGGTGAAAGGTTTATAGTCAAAAGATATAGAAATCGGAAATATATATAAAGCCTATTAAAAAAATTTTTTTTGTTTTATTAAAAAGTACAATCAAATGAAAATATTGATCAGAAATGACCACAAACAAGATTAAACGTCTATCTTTTGTTCCCTACTGGATTGCACCTGTTTTCAGTATTTCAAGCCTGAACCTCGATGAATTCATGATTCCGATGAAGAGAAGACGGAAAAGTGTTTAGTTTCATTATTACATCAATTTTCGATGAATATTATGTTCAATCTAAAACAGTAAAATAATTTTTGGTGTGGGCTTTTTCGTGAGGGCATTTTAATGGTACCGTTCTTAGAAGACGATTCATTCCTCTTACATTGGCAATCATTAAAAATGATTAAACACATTTGCCCAAATGGCTGTGTGAAAAACATGATTTTGTGTTCCGAGTTTTTGGTTTGCTAAATATCAATCTGAATTTCTTTGAGTCTTTATCAAAAGGCAACAAAATTATTTTCTATTGCTTTTTTTTTTGTGGACTTTTCTCCTTGCGGGCTTGTCTTCATTTAGGATTTTTTCCACGTTGAATTCTTTCCGTGTGGGCTTTTTTCAGTGTGTGCTTTTTCTATGTGAGCGTTTTTCCACGTGGTCTTTTTTCATGTGCTTTTAGTTATGTGGATAATTTTCATGTAGGTTTCTTTCATGTGAGCATTTTTCTGGCCACCGTATAAAATAGTTTTGTTCTTTTCATTTGAACTGTTCGATCACAATCAACTGATGATTCATTCATGAGGGTACGTTGATCGATCAGTAACCATTCAATTAGAGGACTTCCCCAGCCCACTTGACGCAGTAGCAAAGAGTCAATTTGAACAGGGAGCAGAAAATGAATAAAAATATAACAAAGTCAAGTGAGTTGTACGTAGGTACTCATCCTCATCATCTGACGACCATCGTTGTTATGGTAACCTCACGTTATGTTGCATGCTACTGCAACTTCCTCATTTCTCTCATCAACTGAATGTGGCTTTCGCTCTTGAAAACAACAGACCATTCGTTATATCTACTGGAAATAGAATGAAAAAGGGATAATGGCAGCTAATTAAGCCGACTTTAGACATCATAGTATTTATAGGTCAGATTTGATGGCAAAGTGAACTCATAAAATCCAAAATGAAAAAAATTGGACAAATGCAATCCCTATAAAATACCATTAACCACCGACGTATTCATTCATTCCCATTTAAGCATCTTGCCGTGAGTTGATAGTTAGCGAGTTAGTCTACTGTGAAGTAGGTTTGATTCTAATGGGGTGCCTTATGCTTGTGTACTTGTGCCAGACTAATCTAAGCTTCATGAATATCCACATAGCCAGATGAGCATACACACATATGTACATATACACATGTACACACACATATATATCCACAGTTATTGGTATGGAGATGGATTTAGTTTTTGCTTATATTTGTTGACTTCCCTTACGATTTAGATTTTCGCCCAGAAAATACATTGTCGCAATGGATAAATGTGAGATACTTTGGAGAGACGACCTGATTCTCAAATCTTTGTATCAACAGAATGCGTTTGCCGAAAACTGTGACAAACATGCCAATATCAGTACACACAGTCCAATACATGCACACTGATACGAAAAAAAAAAACATATCTTTTTAATTCTTATAGTAATCTTTTCTTGTTTTCGTACAAATGAACGGATAAATGCTTTCCAAAGGATACATTGCTTTCGGTAACATCTTCCATTTTTAATATCAGAGTGCAGTACTGTTCAATTTCATGGTAGAGTTTTATCTTTTTGATGTTGATTTATGATTTAATTTTACTTTTAACTTCAACGTTTGATATTTGCTATTTTGTCGGTTGCAATTGGTGTGCCAGTGACGTCATTTGATGGTGTGTGAGCATCAGAGATTTGGTTTTTTTTTATCGTTCGGAGGAGCTTTTGAAATATCAAATGTATTCAAATAATTCATCAATTATTTAATTAGATAAATAATCAATAATCAATCAACTAACTAATTATTAAATATATCTGATATTCTAGTACTTCAACTAAATTTACTGAATATATATATATATATATATATATATATATATATATATATGTGTGTGTGTGTGTGTGTGTGTGAGCGTGTATGCGTTTGTGTATGTGTGTGTGTGTTTGTGTAGAATAGATTGCAGTTAATCGGGGACATCTGATCACTTGAGTCAATTTTGAAAAGCAAAAGAAAAAAATTATCATTCTGACCAGAAATTGTCCTGTATAAACAACAAAGGCGATTTAGGTCAATGATTGCTTGCTGTCTTTCCACGTGGACAGTCTTCGTATCCGTTAAGTACCTAATCAGCCTTTCAGCGAAGTATAATTGCCAAAACAATCCAACCCCAATTTGCATGATGCGATTTTCGACAATCTCACACGAACAAGTCGAATCATGAAAATGAGGTAATTTTGGAGGTACAATAATGTGTGTGGGTGTGTGCGTTGGGTACCGGATCCTTGCCCTGCCAAAGGGCCGAGTACAATTTTCAATTTAAGTGTATACCTTAAAGATAATACACTTCAAGACAAGACAAAATCTTTCATTTAGTTAATTGCTGATATAAGGGAAATCAAGTGTGAATTGATGTTCCTCGTGAAAAGCTGTTCCCGTAGAAAGATTCATCCAATTAGTTCTGGTAATTTGAAAAGATGAATGTCAAGGGAATAAGCCATATTAGCTCAACTTGCAGATGAGTCATTTTGCCAATGAAATTGAAATCCCAATAAAATATGGAATACGTTTGTAGTGAGCAAAATCTAGAAACATGAACTTGACATTTTCAAGATTATAATCTAAAAGCAACTTAGTTTTAGGAGATAATATGTTACCCCATATCTTGATCACGGTGAAAAAAGATAGCTGTGTCTAAGACAAATATATCAATGGTAAGCTTGGCCGTGCAAAGGTCGAACTCCCTCATCCCATTAAAATCTATAAGATAAACAAAGTAGAATAAATTTCAGCATACGATATTATTTCAAAATATTTCCTTTATTAGTAATTCCTCTAAATACATTTTTCGAACTCTAGCGAAACAAATTGACCAGGCTTCAGAAGTGGGAGAAAATTTGTCATCAGTTTTAGCGTCCGTCAACGTGTCTCTGTTATTTGTACATAACATCACTGGTTTTTGGTCTGGTCATCGTCATCTGTCATCCGTATTGCTGTTACATACGAAAATAAAGTCAATGCTCGATAGAAAGAAGGCAAAGGCCTATTCAGCCAAATGATCAATCCACCACTGGTACTGAAAGCAATGAAGGAAGAGCCCACTTAGCCTAATGGTCAATCTATCACTTGCCCCCGAAGCAGGGGAGGGAAAAAAATCTGTCACTCCCGGGTGAATTCGATCTCAAGGTGTTCAACTGAACACTGTGGACCACTGAGACACGGAAACTTTAATGAGAAATTGAAATGCATTTGCGACTATAAATGATATTACATTGTTTCGATGATTCCGTTGTATTAACTGTTTTAATGACATCATATATATATATATATATATATATATATATATATATATATATATATATATATACTTGGTGTTCTATAAAAATGATGTTTTTATAACAAAAAATCAGCGTTTCAACGAATAAATTCATCAGTTTTTGTGTATGCCATCGTTTTACGTGTATGACTCATCACTTTTCAGCGAAGGAATTCTGATGCAATTGGAAAAACAAAGTCTTGGAGTTTGACTAAGTGAAATATTGAGAGATTGGATGACAAATTATCATAATGTAAACGGAATATAATGGATGAATAGGTTGTTTTGAAAATAAATGCATTATAATCTCGTTGAAAAGTTGAGAAAAGTCAGCAGTTGGACACTGTGATAGTCATAGTGAAACAAGAGAAGGATTAAACTGATGAAAGTGTAATGTGTCAAAGATGCTTGAAGAAAATTTATGGGTTTTAATGGAAAGATCACGGTTGCGAACTCTTCGATGTGTATCTACACACACAGACGTTCGTCACCAAATACATCAGTATCGTGTGCACACACACACGCACGCGAATTCAGCATCCCGCTTTACTAAGATTATTATTGACATTGAAAGAAAATCCTAATTTCTTTAAATGTTCATAACACTGATCCTGTATGAGATAGATAAGTCTGAAATAAAAACTATATATTAAGATTCAGATGTATATTCAGAATATTTTCACTTATTTATTTTAAACAATTCTTTACAAATATCTTTCAATGGAAAGGAAATGTTTCAAATTATTTTTCAAAAGTCTCGAAATATAGTTTTACTTGATGTGAAAGCATAGCCTCCGCGAATACTATCACTTCTGCTTGTACTAATGATATTGATAAAATGTGCTTCTGCCCCTGGAGGTTTCATTATGCCACGTTGAGCTATTAATACAAATTTTGATACTAACCCTGATTTTTTGATGTTACTGATGGTTCATCTGGTACTGAAATTCGACCATATTTCTATGCATTAGGACAATAGTATTTTCAATTTGCACGGTTAAAGTTGAGCAGAGGTTCCCAGTCTCATTTCAGGCACTATTTAGCGAGTTCAGTCCTTGCAAGGAGCCTAAAGTCTGTTTCTGCAACAGACTGGCCAGAATTTAGTTAATTTCTATCTATTCTATCCACATTTGTCACCTTCATGTTGATACATTACTCTGCCGTAGGGAATAAAAAAAAGAAGAGAAGCTGAATGACAAATAATGGCAAGTAACTGAACGGTATTGATTGTGTCTTTCATGGTTTATTGAGTGGATTGTTTTATATATTGAAATTTGTTACTACCTGTCAAGTTGTTACATTCTTAAAAACAGAAAGTGATTCAGAATATCAGATTCTACACTTTCATTCTTTATTCGGAAACCATTCGTCGTCACAAAATTGAAATCACATATTGATTATTTATTTTTCATAAACAGCAACAAGATGTTCCCTCTAGGGCAGTACATGATGAAGCATCACTTTTCTGCCATCAATTTTGTTATGTTCATAGGGGCATTGAACCATAGAAATAAAACGGTCATCATAATCAGATGTACAACATTTCAGCAATAAGGATGAAAGAATATTTTGAACACAGCATCCTTACTCAGGAGCAGAAATTGACACGATGGGGATGCCAGAGAAAAGAATGAAGAGGGAAGGAGCAAAAGAAAAAAAGAACTAATATTGTTAAAATGATTTCATAACAATGTTTGATGCACGTACATACGCAAATATAGATGAGTTCAGAGTACTGTTATCGGCTGATTTAAATTGACTGAAGTATATTATATGCCATAAGTAAATAACTTGGTTTTATTATTGAAATGTTAACTTGGATATAGTAATAATCTGAAGTGTCTTCTCGGAGTAAACGGTTATGCAAAACGTAACATGAACTTTCCTCTTCATACGTTGCTCTCTGTTTGTCGACAAGAGCGTCAGGGCGGCTGAGAAACAGCAATCGGAGCTCTATTTTAGTTGACAGTTTGTAAGAGGCGGAAGGACGTCGTGCGCGAATGACGGAAATATTTGACATAGCAGGCGCTAATTATACACAGTTAAGTAGCAGAGTTGTGTCGCTGACTTCCGGCACTGGCGATTTGACGAGGGACATGCGCGAGAAGCAGCCAGACTCAAAGGCGCTGCCGGCCATGTTGACGATGATTTTGTCATCAGAGAAAAAAAAATGAGAAACAGATCTGGTTAGTCACTCAATGGAAACCGTCACGTGACCAACGTCCTCTGGTAGCATGCCTTGTTGGAGGTGGAGGCGATCAGTTAAATAATTGGGAAAAGGGTTGATCCATAAACAACTTACTTCTTTCGCCTTAAAAGTCTGAATCAAAAAAAAAAAAAAAAAGAAGCTGACACAAACTGAGAGATCAATTTAGCATGAACTTATGATTTGGTAACCAAAATGCACAACAATTATGAACAAGAGGAATCAGTAATGAGGAATATCATGAAAGAATACACTTCTCCAGATGAAAAAGACGAATAAATGAAATTTATAATTTACTATAAAAAACTGAAAACATCAAAAGTGATCATCAGCAAAAACCTCTGTTGTGAGAAGTCCCTAACTAGCAAGACTAATAGCATTTATGAGTTTACTTGCCCTTTGGAGGATTGTGTCCCCTATCAAACATCCAGTTAGCTCATATATAGGATATAGAAGAACAACATTATCCTGCCACCTCCCAGATCGAAGTGCAATAAAAACACATCTAAAAACGCACGACTCACTGAACGATGATACTCCCGTCTGCAAAATACTTGTAGATAATACCTGAATACTACATAAAATTTACTGCAATAAATTGTAAATAACAGAAGCACTAATGATAAAGTCAAGAAGTCTCACACTTACCAAAATACTTTTTAGTCAAGGTAGTTGATTGATTATTGATTATTTGTCTAATTAAATAATTGATGAATTATTTGAATACATTTGATATTTCAAAAGCTCCTCCGAACGATAAAAAAAAACAAATCTCTGATGCTCACACACCACCAAATGACGTCACTGGCACACCAATTGCAACCGACAAAATAGCAAAAAGCAAACGTTGAAGTTAAAAGTAAAATTAAATCATAAATCAACATCAAAGAAGATAAAACTCTACCATGAAATTGAACAGTACTGCACTCTGATATTAAAAATGGAAGATGCTACCGAAAGCGATATATCCTTTGGAAAGTCTGTATTTACACTAAAACCCAGAGATTCGTTAACTGGTGCGATAACAAGAAAAGATCACTGAAAGAAAAATGCTTCTTTTCCGTTATTTTTAATGAAAGATGTGTCTGAAAAAATATATATATGTATATATAAACCAAATAAGAAAGAAAAATAAATGAACGAACCAATTCTATCAATGAAAGATTCCCCTTTCCTATCTTCAAAAAAAATTTTTTTTAGAAAAATTGAGTAAACAATGAAACGTTTTACTTCGAATTCTATTGATTCTAAAAATTCCCTTCAACCCCATGAAACTAAAAGTTGAATACTTTCATGCACTCCACTATTCAAATCCGACGATACATCTGTAAAAACAAATTTTTTCCGAGTTCAAGTTTTCAGCGACCAAATTTTCCATGACCAATTTTCTTGAAAGATATTTTCCCCCAAAAAACCATCTAAATACTCCTCATCAAAAGAGGTAATTCTGATAGGTTCATTTTGGAGTGACACCTGTAGAAATCATTACATAACTCGAGGTTTTACGACCGTAAGCTTCATAGAGCAGGGGGTAACTGCTGGAGGGCGGGTATTTTCAACTAGCATGATTCATAATAATTCCAAAATCTGATTAAAATTTATTGAAATGAGAATCTTCATATCTGTGGGATCACTTTAGAATTTTATTACAAATGACAGCAGTAATGAAAGTAAATATTGAATAGAGAAAAGTATCAAATATAAAATGAATTTTGTGACAATTTTCCAAAGGTATTAAAATTGAGAAAATTCGCTGCTAAAAATTAAAAATTTTTTTTTTTTATTATCAGTCTATCAACATAGATGTGAGCAAATTCTTAAAGAGAACAAATCTAAATCATTATTTCGAAATGCTCTCTTCCTTCGTGAAACATCAAATAGTTTCCGGTACTGAGATTATTGACGGATGTTCTTTGGACATGTGATTATGCAAAGATAAAATAATTCGCCGAAAACTATTTTGTTTAAACTGAGAAAACAAGGTAAACAGCACGACGATTCCAAAGGTGAACATATGAACATATATTATGATTTTGATAATAATTTCCTCCACTAGCCAAGTAAAATATTTTCTGAAAGAAATCCATGAGAATTGGTGAAAAACACGTGAAAACTACTTTGTTCGGAAAGAGAAGAAACAGCAGAAGAAGAGTAGTACAACTATTTTCTGGAAAAAGAACAGAGTCAAAAGTTTATTTAAGGAAAGAAAAACGTTATTGATTTACGCGAATAAATGATCTAATTGGGCTTTTTTTTTATTCAAACATATCGTTACGGCTACAATACTTAATCTAACGTGAATATGTACTCTACTTCTTTCTCTTTCATTTTCCATCAATATGGTGACAGTATGGCTGTCATGGCGACCAGAAAATTTAATAATTGCTCAATCATTGAGTATATTTAAAATCAGCAGCCATGATATTATACACTTTGACTCTAAGGTACAAATATGCGTCAGGTATTCTGTCAACTAATTTGGCTTCAGATAGTTGAAAGAAATTGTGAATGTTTAAAAGATGCTGCATATTAATTCCTCTTAAAACAACATAAACTTCTTTTTTGTTATATATACATGAACGATTATTAATCATAATTTTTATAATTATCACATTCTGACAGATATAAAATAAATAAAATTGTCCATTTACTGATATTATGCATATATATATATATATATATATATATATATATATATATATATATATATATATATATATATATATATATATATATGTATGTATGAGTGTGTGTGTGGGTGTGTGTACAAAGACGAAGAATGTTTCTTTGTAACTTCATGTTTTATAGACTTCTGAACGGTTGCACGGTACAAGTCGAAAATTTGTGTGCATGTGTAATTTGACCCCAAAATGAACATGGCAATGACCTCTGGTGATCTATTGGGTTCTAGGTAATTTTTGCATTTTTCAGATCCAACGGAGACAGCTACAAATCTGTGTGGAAAGGTGACTTGGTCCTAAGGCATGTACAGGATCGGTGGTGCTGACCTCTGGTGGCTTCTTAAGGTCAATTTAAGATTATGTCAATTTTTTTTTGGGGGGGGGGTCAATTTTCATATTTAGCGTAGACGGTTGCACCCTAAAGTCTACAAATTCGTTGATATGGCAACTTTACCGTGGGATAAACATCATAGATGATGATGACCCCTGGTGACTTACGTTGGTACTTTTTGGCAGGCATTTCCAGATCTAATGGACCGGCAAATTTGCGTACAAATTTAATTCGATCCTGCATTGAAGATAAGAAAGGTGGCGATGACCTTTGATGAATCCATATGGTCAATTTGAAAACGGGTCAATTTAGGGTTCTCTAATCTGACAGAAATTGGTATACCCTAAAGTTACAAATTTACGTACTGGAGAATCTTGACCCTAGGATGCAAGTAAGATAGTTGATGCAGACATCGAGTGACTCGTAAGGTCAATATAAGGTCAGGTCAATTTAGAAATGGTCAGGTCGATTTTAATATTTTTCAATCTAACGGAGACAGCTGCACTTCGGAAAACTGAAAACTTTTCCATCACCAGAAGGAAAAGGAAAAAGGAGTGTTGTTATCATTGTTTCTTTCATGTAAGATGTCTTTTTACTCCATCGCTGGCACCATTATGATCCATGGTCCATTTTCTCCATGACCAATTGCAGCTTACCTTACTCAATTGTTGATCCGTCAGTGTTAAATTCCTGTGATGATCCCAAAACTTGGTTTACAACTGACGCGTCAAAATAGAATTCACTTTTTCCGGCTGCGACGAAAATATCCGTCTTTTCTTTCGCTTGGACTTTTTTCCACACTGATTCCTAGGTTTCTCATAGTCCTATTTATTCATTTCTTGACAGCAGCCAGTTAACAGTGTCACGTTGACTATCTCCTCTGATGACTGTTTTGTTTATATCGTCTATGCCCCAATGCAAATTTCCCGTGATTTGAGCATTACCATTGGCTCAAACGTCAACTTCAGACGAATATTAGTAATCATAAGGTCTTTACCTCCCTCCTTCAACACGGAACACTCAGCGATTCTCTTTGGCCTGAGACTTCTTAGTGCTTTATTTTTCTCTTTGTATCATTTTAATGGGGAGGTGAAAATATGGCTCAGTTACGAATGAGTACGGATGTCCAATAGTTAGAACTTACATATTATTGCATTCAACTTTGTTTAATGAATCGATTTTCTGTAAATATTTTGCAAATCCTTAAGACAACAAATTATGTTTATTTTGCCTCAGTATTTTGCTTGCAAGACGATCTTCCACATTAGAGGCCAGGCGTTTTTCATTTGAATGAACAAGCAAAATATTGTAGATATCGATCTATTTAACCCGTATGAAACGATATGTAAATATGTCTATTATTTAATAGAGGATAATAACTAAATAGATCTGAATAAATTATTCATCACAAAATATTACAGTATAGACAAATGCATTATTCATTATATGTGTTCCTGTTCGGTCGTTCAATAATTTTTTCATGTAAATAGTAATAAAATTGTACACATGATGTTCGGTGGGAAAGCAGTAAAAACCTTGGCTGTCAAATGGCGTCACATCATAAATGAAGACAATCCTATGCTTTCCTGGTTAATCATACTTGTGAATGATAATAGGATGATCAATTTACGAAACTTGCCTTATTGCAACACATTAACGAATAACGGAATAATTTGCTACCCAAAAAGAAATCGAAAGATAAGAAGATGGAAAACAGATAACATTTAATTTAATTTGTTTTAAAAATTGATTGAAAACCACTCTATACATTGTTAGGAAGGAAGAGAATTAATATTGAAAAGAGCGGTGCAAATGAAAGTTTCGGCTAATGTGAAGGTTAGCCTAATGTAAAAAGAGGGAACTAATGTAGGAAGCGGAGACTTATTTGAGAAGTGGGGTACTAATGTAAAAAAGGGTGTTTGTGTAAGAAAAAAGGTAGGACTAATCTCCAGAAAAGGGGGAGGGGCTGATTTTGTAGTTTCCACTTTATTTTGACCCCTTAAAATGAGAGTAAACGTTCCATCTCGATTTTGACACTTAAAAACGAGAAAAAATTCCCTTTGATTTTGATCTCTAAAAGTAAAAAGAAATTACTCCTCGATTTAGACCAATAAAAAATGAAAAACAAATGTCTTCCCCTCGATTTTGACACCTAAAAGTAAAAAATGATAACTCCCTTGCTTTTTGATCCCTTAAAGTTGAAAAAAATGATCTCTCAATTAGGACCACTAGAAGTGAAAAAGGAATTTCCCCAACCCCCCATTATGACCCCTGTTTTTTCAGGATTTCGACCCCTAAAATTAAGAAAAATGAACCCTTGACTCTAAAGAGTGAACCCCCCCTCCATTATGACTCCTAACACTAAGATGAAAAAAATCCATTAAAGTAAAAAAAAGTTACCCCTTGATTTTGATCCCTAAAATTCTTTATTACGTCATCAGAAAGTAAGAGATAATTTTTACCATTGATGAATAATGATGTCGATTGACATCTTCCCTGAATTGAAATTCCCCGAAAAATAAATTTTGGGGGTGGATTTTAAAAGCTTATCAGCCAAAAACACTCCCTGGGCATCGAATCCGTACCAACAGAATTTTTTTTGATTCATAGTAAGTAGTTTTTGTGGTAAACTGACAAATGGACGGACTTTTGGCCAGTGATGATAAGATGTTATTTATTTTACACACACACACACACACACACACACACACACACGCACACATGTATAATTATATATTCGTTGTATTACTTTGAAACTCTATTCGGAACGACCTACCGTTATTACACGGTGAATATATCTTTTAGCCTAGACAGCGTAATTCGAATAAACAATTAAAGATAATTGGCTGCTACAGGAGTCAGGCCTAAGACTGATAGTCAGCCGCTGTCTATATACGCCGTCTAGGCCAAATTATATATTCACCATGTATTAACGGGGATAATTTCCAAGTGGTATAACACATTTATAATTATTATCTGTCGGATTATGTACACGTTTCTTCATGATATCATAGTTCGCGTTGAGAAGCAATTAGAGCAGATATGGACAATGGATGAATTTGGAAATATGGCAGTTATTCGGATCCTTGCCACACCGGTGGACTGTTTAGCTAAATGGAAAGAGCAGCGCTACCTTAGAATGGCTACCTAATTGGTTGTAGGGTTCGATTCTTGCAGCAGACCAATTTTTTTTTCACTTTCCGTTATCAAGACCGAGTGACCCATTCTCTGTGTAACAAGGGGGAGTTATTTCAAATAGTGTTTCGAATGATATAATGTATTCATAAAGATTCTGTCGGATTATACGTCCATTTAGGCTGATGAAAAGATCCCCGACCCACCATTTGGAAAATTTGTTTCTTTTATTTGAAATAATCCAATAGTTTCTTTTCCTCTCATAGAAATTCAAATCTATCCATGATTAATTTCTCCCGAGGAATAATTAGATTACATGCCCATTATAATAGAAAACAACCAGCTCACATTTACTTGCAATACTGCGTATTGTCAGTATAGTTCTATTTGTAGAGAATTAGAAAGTAGAATTGTAAAGAGCAAATTTAAACTTGATGAATGCACTCATTAAAAATTCAACATGTTACTATTAATTATTTGAAAAGAGCCCTTGCTACAAATATCTCAATATATCTGCATATAACATTACACAACTTAGATACTTATCATGAATCATAAATTGTAAGAGTGAATTCCATACAAATGCCTTGAGTCAGACGCACCACTTGAATATAAAAACAAACCAAATATGTTACGATGCAAGAGTGTCCGTGTTTTGTTTTTTTACGGTTATACACTGAAAAAAGTTTCTGGTTATAATTTGTATTGTTGAATTACTAAACTTTTCGCTTCACAAATAAGATCCGATTTCATCAACGTTCTTCGCTGATTTGTCAGTCTATTTTGGAGAGTGGGAAAGCTGAATGAAGGAAGAAAGAAAGGGAAGGAGAAAGAAGATGAACAACGCAGCTTTTTTCATACCTACAATACTCAATACGTTATCGTTTGTATTCTTATCTCTGACCCCAACCCCGGCTATCGTTACATAATGCTTACGGATAATTTATATTACAATTTGAGCTAAATTCATGAATCTTCTTGGGTCCCTTGTCTGACCCCCTGCATCATCATCCACATATTTCTCTGCATAAATATATACTTGTATAATTTATCCATAGGGGAATAATCCTATAATTGACAGGTATGATACAAGTCGATAACATAATAATTGCATTCAATTTTGAAAAGCATGCAGCATGCAGAAGTCATGGCATAGTTCATGACAAAGTAACGCTTTATATATTTTATATGACAATTCCTATGTGCGCAGTTTTGTTGTACAAAAAAACAAAAACGAATTAATAATAAAAAATCTTGCACTAGATAGGCTCAAGAATTCTGTTAACTACTGATGACAATAATCAAAAACTAAAAATTGTATAAATAATTTGATTTATGTGCCAATCAGGAGAGCTCAAATTATTTATGAGTCGGAGTTCCACCAGGAACCTGCTTGACCAACTTCAACTCCTGAAGTCACTGTTTAATCGAGTTCAGATGCGTACGAAGCAGAGAACATACCATATGTACAGAATCTCATGTTTATGAACCAATCAAGGAACTGGGACTTCGAAAATCGAGACCAGCGCAGTAATTTCACTTTCTTTTATAAATAAACAAGAATTAGGAGTTACAACTAGTCGCCAGTCAACGTGAAAGTTTGTTCATACGCGCATAGACCTCGACAACTCATATACACACACTCTCACACATACACAAACGCATGTACACACACACACACACACACACACACACACGTGCGCATATAGCCTTTCCTTCCGACAGCGACTGCAAAGGAGGAAGGTGCAAATTTCTCCCCCCCCCTTTTGTGACTGATCTTGTTTGAGCGTCAATATGTCATAGAATAGACCCGTAATATCTTCATCAAATAAAAAAAAAAAAAAATAGTCCCCGAAAGAATGTTTCAGGAGCAGTGGATAAATGATTATTTTTTAATTGAATTTAATAAACCGATATACGTAATATGTTCCGGAATGGTGTCTGTGTACAATAAATATGATACCAAGCGTCATCATAGTACAAAGCATTCTGAATATGTGAAACTTGAGAGAGAAGTTAGAGGGATAAAAATGGGAAATATTGATGCAGCTGAATAAAAGGATGACAACATTTTCTTCCAAAAAACAGAGAGCGTCTAATGATTAAAGCTATGCAGTATGTGAGAAAATTGCCAAGCATTCTAAAAGCCACTTGAATAAAGAACTTGTCGAAGAGTGATTAAGCTCTACTGTTGGGATTTTGTACCCATAGAAGTAGAAAGAGTTTGATGATATCAACCCGTCTCGAAGAACTGTTACAAAATACATAAAATAAATTTCTGAAGGTTGTTTTACATTTGTTTGTTTGATGAACAAACGAATGTAAAATACTCTTACCCAAAAGCAGAGCAAATTGATAGCAAATAAAAACCTTTTCGCCCTTATACATGGTTCAATAAATGAAAAATTGTAGAAATAATGTTTTATTGAAAACTTTGATATAAAACAGATTATTCTTTTTAGAAAATGTAAGCTTCGAATGAGTGAAACTGTGGTTCTCACTTGACCATCGGTTTTTCAGTTACATAACTTTAGGAGATTCCTGATGCTCACCAAAACGAAATGACATCCGTAGCCCGAGTAACCATAAAATCTGTTATAAATGAAAACGTAAGAAATAAGTATGGAAAACAATCAAATAAACCTTCAAAAATAAGACGATCCCAATAATCCTAAAAAGAAGGGTATACAACCAATCCATCCTCCCGATAGTCACTTATGGAGCTGAAACATGGAACCTAACCAAGAGATAGACCTGCAAACTGGGAAGTATGCAGCCTGCGCATGAGAGAATCATGCTCAACCTCACATGGAGAGATCACAAGACAGCACAATATATCTGACAAAAAAACAGGAGTCCGAGACATCATAGAAAATTTAAATGGCAATGGGCCGATCATTTTGAAGGAATGGCAGACAACAAATGGACATAACGACTCACAACATGGATCTCCAGGCTACTGAATTAGACCAATTCAGAAAGAACCGATTCTGTGACGCCTACGATAGCAAATCCTAAAAAAGGTCTATGTCCAACGACGGACGATTAAAGACTGATGATGATTTTACACTTAAATTTATGCCGTGAGAAGTTAATTTTTCTAAAATTGCAAGTGTCTTTTACAGCATTTTGGAATAAATATGAGTAATTTTCCACCATTAAAACTCATATAGATATAATAATTCATCTGGCGTGAGAACGCACAACTTGTTCTAATTTATTCAAATTTATCAATTATAATGCTATGGCTATCTGAGGTGTCATGACGTGTGACCAACTGAACTGGTGCTCAGCGAATGATATCAGAAACTGTGTCAGAATCGACTATTGAATATGGACAATCGATTAGCTTCAGGATGTTAGCCAAATCAATGGTAACTTGCCAAGTAGGCATCAATCGAAGAATGGTAGACAACTAATGCGAAAAATGGTATTGATTTGTTTGAGAATGTTGAGAGATTTGATAAGTGGTCAGTTCAAATGATTGATACCAGGACAAGAGAAAATGAAATTTCATTTTTAAGTTTTTGATATTTTAAAAGCTCGGACATTTTTCGGTGTAAGATTCGAAGGGGCATTTCTGGCTCCTTTGAGAGAAAAGAATGAATAAACAGCTCTTCAGCCTTTAGACTCTATAGAAGCATGGATTTCCTGATATGAAAGAACTTAGCAAACGGTGATTGGACAACGAATCAATCACCGGAGTGCGAAGTTTGAATAATGGCATTCTTTTAAACTGTATTCGACTTTTTCCCGTATCCAAGTGATAGACAAGAATAAAGTCAATATGGAAATTAGTGAACGATCATTGGTCCGCAGAATGACAATATTCAAAGTCAAGGGTAATGTGGCAGTCCAAGATGGTCGAGGGTGCTCGCCTAATAGATCCAAAAGCAGCAGTAAAATAGCACGCATTGTTGAAAAAAACGTGGAATCTTCAAAGGAATCTTGTAAGGGCAGAACACACACAAAACAGTTATTGATACTTACGGATAAGAAATGGTCAGTGTGGATCGAAATCCCCTCGATGTTCAGAAGATGTATCGTTGTAGTTGTCCAGGTCATAAAGTATCTGACGGAAGGTTAGAGGAATCCACTGGTAAATGAACAAAGCATTAAGAAAGGGCGATCAAAGACCATGATTTATCCGGAATGATTGAATAGAACTTTGAGTAACTGATTCTTAATGACTTGAGTTAACTGCAATAAATTTGTTTTCCTTGAGAACAAGAGGTTAATTCCTTACACTCAACGACAGAAGACTATGTAAGTAGATATTCTATGAAGTTATTGATAGATAAGTCCATTCTCAGCATGAACTAGTTTTCTAATTTCATATTAGCTTTCTTTTTCAACTTGTATCGTCACGCCTCTTGTCTTTCTTTAGTGTGTCTTCAACAACATCTCGATAACCTATAAAATGGTTGCTATTTATCTATCACACGCGGACACGTGCAACTCTATGTGCCCTTATATTAAACAGTGATATGCAGTTATAGGTAAGAAAAATTCCATCAACCATTTCACATTTGGGGTCAACCTTCATTTATCATTACTATATTTCTTAAACCCCTTATTCATATAGTCAGACGGTAGGTGCAACCTACTTTGTACATTTTGCTAACACTTGTTGTCAAACTCCTAGAGAGTTGACTTTTTTTTGCAATCCGTCAGATATGGAATTTGAGATTCTTGGATTTCAGACATGAATTAGTGAGAGAGAGAGAGAGAGTGAGAGAGGAGGGGAGGAAGAATGATTCTGTGACGTCATGTCGTGTCAGTTCTCGTTTCTGAGTTCTCGGTATCTTTTGTTTTTTTTTGTAAACGTTGTGATTAGTTGACAACTGGTCTTTATATACCAAATATATTACACAAGACAGAGCAGTGTTTCTCTAGAAATCTAATAATAATAAAAAAGATTACAAATATCATAGTTTCTATTAATCATCGCCCTTGACTTTCGCTCTTTAGAATACATTTTGCACCGACGTCTTTCTTGAAATTCACACACCATAAAGTCGAGTCTTTTCCAAACTTAGTCCTTTAGAACGGAATCCGCTCTAGTGCTAGTAATTACAAAGATAAAGTAAAAATAAAACTGCTCATCGCAGTACATTTGACAAATTCATTTCTCCAAATGTCATAGCTAATTGCCCACTCTACCACAATTTTTAATCAAAATTCGGTTGGAACTTTTCTAGATACTGAATAGCTAGATCCAATTAAAGTGCTCTGATCGAAATTTTTGATACTTTTTTCTTTTTAGTCTATCTGTCCGCACAATATCTCCCAAAGTTTCCATTGAACTTCCATGAAATTTTCTGGGAAGGTGGGCAATAACCAAATAAACAAAATAAGACGGATCTAGGCACAATTATCAGGGCTATGACCAAGCCAACTATTAGCAACCACAGAATATCTCCAAAAGTTTTCGGTCTCTCCACACAATGCCTCCTTAACTTCTCAATGAGTTTCAATGAAAGTTTTTGGAAGGGCGAACATTAGATTAAGAAATGTGTAATTGAATTGTATAGACTTCAAGAAGTCATTCGAAAATCCTGTGGTCACAAAAGCTATCACTCTACTGGGTGTAGACCCTATACATGTCAAAGTACTGCAACATATATATAATCTCAGCAACTCCTTTATCAGACTACATGAAGACTCTGAACCCTTCCAGCTCCGACAGTGAGTAAGACAAGGTGATACCAGCTCACCCAAACTCTTCACAGCCAGCCTCGAGATGATCTTCCGAAACCTTGAGTGGGAGAATAGTGGAATCAGAATAGACGGCGAATTTCTGAGCAATCGTGCTTTTCGCAGAGAAACTACACGACCTCCAACTAATGACAGATGAACTAAACGAAGAAAGCAAAAGAGTTGGCCTACTCATGAACTTCGGTAAAATGAAAATCATGTGCAACAATCACATTGGGAATAAGGACATAACTGTAAAAATTGAAGATGCAAAACTTAGGAAAGTAGCCCACTACATCTATCTAAGACAACGAATCTCTATGAAACCCACAAAATAAGAAGAAATCAAGCAAAGAATCACCCTAGGATGACAAACCTCTAGTAGAACAAGTTCAACCTTCAAAAACAAGACGATCCCAATAATCCCCAAAAGAAGAGAGTACAACCTAGGCATCCTCCCAATAATCACTTATGGTGCTGAAACTTGGAACCTAACCAAGACCTGCAAACTGATAAGCATGAAGCATACACATGAGAAAATCATGCCCAACCTCACATGGAGAGATCACAACACAGCACAATATATCAGGAAGAAAACAGGGATCCGAGACATCATAAAATCTATTAGAAAACTCAAATGACAATGGGCTGATCATGTTGCAAGAATGACAGACAACTGATGGACATCACAACTCACAACATGGATACCCAGAGATCACATAAGAAACTGAGGCCGACAAAATACAAGATGAAGAGATGAACTAGACGAATTTAGAAAGTACTAGCTTCGCGATGCCCATGATAAAGAAATGTGGCTGATCCTGAGGAAGGTCTATGTCCAACAACGGACGTTAAAAGATTGATGATGATTTCTTGGAGGGATAGGCAATATACTACAAATGAAATCAATCAACGATCATCTCCCCTACTTCCTAGCTAAGAGTTCTATGCTAAAAAAATTCTGAGTCTGTACACGGGATATCTTCAGAAGTTTTTGTTCAACTTCCATGGAATTATGTTACGAGGTTGTCAATACAAGGCTACAAAAGAAGTCAAAAACTTTTTGAGTTTTAGAGCACAATTACTTGCATAATTAATAATCTGCTCTACACAATACTTTCAATGGTTCTCTGTTTTGGGTCAGTAAGAGAGTGATATGTATCCTGTCTCTCTCTCTCTCTCTCTCTCTCTCTATATATATATATATATATATATATATATATATATATATATATAAATATATATATATATATATATATATATATATATATATATATATATATGAGTGTAATATTTGTCGCCTTTGATTAACAAAACAGTATAAAAAGGGAAGACTCGTCATGAAATAAACAACATGAAAGCCCTTAAATCAAGACGATATTTCTGAGAAAGAAAAAACCTGTACATACACTGTTCCTAAGATGGATAAAACTACGTACATTTATTCCAATAAACCCATAGGTGGAGAATGAAAGGCAACACCCGACTTTTCCCAACAACATGCAAATTGCTACGAATGAGCTTAAAAGGGAGAAGAAAAACATATTCCCCTTTCTGCATGACAGGAATGGCCCCGTCTTGCAGAAAGGGAAACTAAATTTTTTACACCAATTGTAACAATAAAATGAATTAGACGAAAACCTTTTGGCAGTCAATAAAGACTCTCTTCTAAGGAATTTACAAAACATTAATTTCATGTATGCCGTTATTTTCAACAACACGAGTATACTAGTTGTGATATGAGTGAGAAGAATAATTATGAATTTTAATCAATTTTGGCAAATTTTCCATCGTTGTTGATTTGATGTTTTTTTAATTTCACTACTTGTTTTCTTCTTCTTGTTTTGCCCTAATGTCTGCCTCAGTTAGTACCCCTCCTCTGCCACCTGTTTTCTACGTCTCTGATTTATAAACTATTAACATCAAATGACCTAAAATTGGTGTTCAAAGATTTTCCAAAGTTTTTGTTGTGAAAAATATTCTTTATGACAGTGCTTTAGAACTATAAGAATTATAAAGATAATTTCACTTGGTATTTAGAAAAATCATTTTGTTGATTCTGCGAGCTCCATTGTCTTAGCAGTATAACATTAAAATTAATAATGATATTATCCTGGGTGTTTGAAGAATTTTTAAAAATCAATTCTGCACTTTCCAATATTTTTAGAGAAAACCTTTGACCAAACTACATTTAGTACTTATCATAATAGTTTAGGGTGTCGACAATCTAGGTGTCGATAAATTGTCTGGTCAGATAGTCTATAAACCGACTGTCTTAAAGCATTCCAAAGAAATCTTCTCTTTTAATTTCAACTTTGCATCTATTCCATAATGTTGAATAATGTGACTTAAAAAAGAAGTAATTGAAAAATGACAGTCATAAGTGATTCGATCATAGAAATATGCCTCGTATTTTATGAGATCAAAATGTACAGTTTATCAGTCACTTTCATCTTATCTTATTGATATCTCTGAATTCATCAACACTAACTAAAGTGCATAACAGGTAAAGCAAACGTCCTGCTTTTACACTGTCTTCTTTTCCTCTCCTGTGATCATCAAGTGTGACTTTCATCAAAATGCGACTGCACACATGGCGGGGGGGGGGATTACGAACCAATTACAAAATAGATTTAGAGAAAATTTTCCTCAGCACTAAATAGAGTATTGACTCTTCTTAGCTGGATGAAAGTTCAGATTTCCATTGTGAAAGAATAAGTTAATAGTGATGTGTGTTTGTGGGGTTAAGTAAGATTTGTTGCTTATACTTTAATATGATATCCAGTCATGAAATTAAAGCTTCAAGAACATTCGATACAATAGCATCACTTAATTAGTCAACATCTCTTTCCATCATTTATTTCAAACTCCGACCTATATACCATCGAACGAATGATGCCTTTTGCAAGGTTATAAGTAATGTCCTCTTTTAATACCTACAAACTGACCTGACTTTAGATTGAACTTTACATGTCACTGGATGTCATCAGCAGCTGTCATATAAACATCCTGGAGTCAAGTTACCCTGATACACAAATCTGCAGCTCATAGAGTGCAGCTGTCTTCGTTAGATTTAAAAATGTCAAAACTGTCCAGACGCACCTTTGAAAATTAGAGGGTTTAGCTGTGTCCATCAGATTTTAAAATGTCTGCCAAAATTGATTTGACCTTAAATCAATCTGACCGCAGCAGAGATCATATAGAAAGATTTTTTTAAATTGGCACCAGTTGTGTGTGGATTTTTTCTTGGGAATCAGCAGCAAACATGTTGGAGAGATGGGCCGCACTGCCACACTGAAGAGCCAAGGAAAACAAAGTATTTGAGGAGTGAACATAAATATTACACTCATTCTACTGTTGGCAAATATTCGATCACTGTTTCTCTTGATATATATTTCAGTTTAGAAATTATTATTCAAAATCTCCTTCTAAAATGTAAAATTGCAATTATACGCGAAGCCAAGGGATAAACATAACGAAGTTAATAAAGGCTTCAAAGTTTCAGTCATTGCGTGTGAAATATGTATATATATAAAGAGTTGACAGAAGATTTCCTGAAGGACATTCAGATAGTTGAGCTATTCCATTTCTGACTGGTTTCATGGAGGAAGTGGCGCTCGCATCGGCAACCGTTTTCCTTTCGTTGATCCTACTCATTAGTCAACCAAATGAACAACACTGTAAAATAGACACTAATTTCCTCACGTGAATAAGGCTTTCTATTGGTAGCCATCCCATTCCACCCTCGTCATCTACGACTCTAAACTAAGGTTTATGTTTGCTGCTGAAAATAGCGATCATATTCAAAATCAAAATTCAGCGTTAATTCTACAAGGTCTGGGAAGCAGAAGGAAGTTATGAGTCCATTACGTTTTTCTTATAATTGTGTCAACTAACTGGAGAAGGAAAGAGGCCTATGAAAAGGACAGAATTCAAAAGTGCAGAAAAGTTGGAATTTGTAACAGTCAAATTAGAGAAATTCAATGAAGTGAGAATGAATTTAAAGACAAGGGCGATAATCAATTCGTTTCTGATGAAAATAGAAAACAATCTAAGATGATTGGGGTTGATTTTGAGGATTGTACTTTTAGCTGTTAGATCTATATAAAAAAAAAAACAGGAAAGAAGGCGAGAAACTTTGCTGGAGATATAATGAAACTAAAAATATCACCAACAGATAAATAAGCAAACATTTTCATCAAGCTACTTTGCAAATGAGGCTTTTAAAAAATGCCGAATGAAACGTTCAAACAAGTCAAAATGATGCGATGGATAAAAGTGGCAGCGTATTCTAGTCCGACAAAGGGATGCATAAAGAGACCCAATACAAAATTCCAAGCTACATCAGTACACGTGCTCAGTAGAGTAATAGAATTCAGAGCTATACGGATATACATGTTCAGTGGAGCAATATATAAAATCAACACTCTGTAGATCATCTTGAAAATTTTTATCGTCAGTATCGAGCGAATGTGCTGGAAATAATCTTTCCTATGTGTTGATTTAGGTAACATATGAAGGGGGATGTTTCAGCAAGACTGACTATCGGATTATTGTTGCTTTCTGGTGTGAAGGAATTTCAAAAACAATTCCCGTCAGATGACTATGTATCTCTTCCCTGGACAGCATTTTACTATAACATTAAAAGGGACAAAATCAGTGGTGTGTCTTTGTATCTGTAGCCAAGACTGAGGGATACTGCTGATTCTCATGTGGCTAGATTGAGTTACTTCAAGTATTTTTTTGAAAAGTCTACGCTAAAGAAGCAAATTTTTGTTGCATTTTGCGTATGCAAAGCAAATATACTGCTGTGTACCTTTACTTGTGCGTAGAATGCCAAGAATACCTTCTTCTCAATGGACCTGCCTTTACCTTCGTATCCATTTTACTGTTAACGTCTTCCTATTGCAATCATGGAAGCAGGAAGCTTCGATGAAGAAGAAAACAAAGTAACTGAATGGACTTCATGTATGAGAGAAGCCGTCGAAGATATTGACCCGAATGGAATGACGAGAGCTGCAATAACGAAAATACTAATCCGAATAACTCGTGGAATGAATTTCTCATAGAACTTCCTTTTTATTCTTTGAGTCTATTGATCATAATTGCAATTAATGATTTATTTGCCTCATAAAAATTTCCAGTCTTTAAAATATTTTGTGAAAATTTTCGTTGAATAAAACTAAAATAGATTTTAGAATGGAGCTGCCTTAGAACATTAGAAATTCAAACAATAATTCAGAAAATAGTTCAATTACTGTATTGTAAAATGTAATGTTTCTAGCCAGGGTGGGGCGTAATTGCGTGAGTATATTCACTTCAGCGAGGTATTGTTACATTTTACTGGTTAGAATGGCACAACTATTTTGAAGAGACATACTTCAAGCCGTGCACATAACAAATAACAAAATTTGCAAACAGGAAAGAAATAATATTCGTGCGAGAAGAGGTGAGCTGTTTTACGTAACAACTTATTAACGATCTGTCTTTTTATCCTTTCGGTTTTCTTAAATAGGCCTTTGAATTTTGCCGACAATAATTTTTGCCTGTTCACTGAATTCATAATTGATTGTTGCCCATTAAGCCTGACTTACGCAGTGAGTCATTGGATGTGCACCTCTCAATGCATGCTCTTTGAACATGTAATTTTCACGTTAGACTCAAGCAAACCTTCGGCTGAAAATTGTTCATACAATAAAGTATTTTTGATGAGTCCCACGTACAAAATTTAAAAATTGGCTCCAAACTTGAAAATGGGGTATTTTGAGATCTCGCTCCATAAGCCAAAGTTTTGATATTTCCGAGTATGGACATGTCATTAGAAAGCCCTTTACATTTCTTCATATTCTGTTGCAACAGGGGGACGGCAAATGGTAATAACATTTTTCACGTGATCGTTCCGAAAATTTGTGGACATGGATCTAAATTCGCAAGTTTATTATTTTATAAGAGGTAAATATCCCATCCTAGCTACTTGAAACTGAAAATATGCACATAACCCAATGATTTATAGTAATTCGATGGTGCTGTTTTCGTATCTTTTGAGGATACGTTGAAAACCTGTACGTATAAGATATAAATTTCAAAAACCCGTATTAACTAAAAGCCTTTTTGATTTTTAATATATTTTGTATTAGTGAGACGTGATGCAATTTACGCAGTATAATGAAAAGAGAAAAAAATAATACTCCAGAAGTAATAGTTTTAAAATTTATGAGATGAATGTATACGTATTTTAGTAACGTATTGCAAAAAAAGAATTCAGCTATTACTGAGAGTATGTTCTTTTGACATGAAATTCAAATCCCTGTGAAGAAAATTTACAAAGCAGGAGCATACATGAAAAAATCCCTCTGATTTTATACAAAAGGGGAATTTGGAGCATCTTTTGAAGTGCATAAACCGGTAAAACATTAGGATCATAAAAATCATTGATATTTTGGTAAGAGGGAAAATTGTAGAAGGGGAGTTGGCAACCAGTGTTACCAATTTGGCATTTTTGCTAATTTCTTGTTTTGGCATCGCAGAAATTCTACTTTAATCATTATTTCAACCAATTGTCAGTTATTTTCTAGCCATTATAACTAAAGTTAGCCATTTTTAACTTTAAAAAATGGCCATAAAATGCTAACAATGTTTTTTTTTTTTTGTTTTTTTTAGCACGTTTTGGCTTTTTAACGCTTTTTGGTGGGTCGATTTAGCACGAATAATTACCACCCCGGATAACAGCATCCATCTGAGCGCTACTGCTGTGTAGCAATTAGAGATCCAATCAACAGTCACCAATGGATCTGAAACAGGGAACCTAACCAAAACATTGACCCTCAAACCGAGAAACATGCAACGTGCTCAGGAGAGAATCATGCTTAACCTCACATGGAGAGATCATAAGACAGAACAGTATAGTAGAGAATAGAGAGGAGTCCAAGATATCATAGAAACATTTAGAAAGCTCAAATGACAATGGACTGGACATGTTGTCCGACAACCGCTGGATATCACGACTCACAACGTGGATACCCAGAGATCATATGCGAAATTGTTACCGACAGAAAGTAAGAGGGTGTGACAAACTAGACAAGTTTAGAAAGTACTGGCTCTGCGATGCCCATGATAGAGAGGTCTGGTGGATCTTGGAGAAGGTCTATGTCCAACGACGGACAACGAGTTACTTTGAAATGAAATTTTCGGGCATTGAATAAAACAAATTCTGATTTGCTTTTGTTAATTAAATCTTGTATTTCATCCATGTAAATCAAGTTGTCTTACCATAAATGAGTTTCGGGTGCGTTCGTGCAACACTAATCAAAAAGATTTATTGCATGAATGCATTCTTATTGGGATTTATAGCGATCATTTTTTGATAATTGAAAAATAATATAAACGTGTAGAATTGGACAAATTAATTGACTTGAAAATAGCAGGCATAAATCATTGAATATTATCATACTTCTTTTAGTTTTGTACATCATTCAATAAGATTCGAACCACTTCATGAAAATATGTCTATCAAACAAGTCACCTGTGTGGGCTAATTCTTTCCCTTCTCGTAATATTCAAATATAGACAACTTCAACTTTTTTCAATTAAAGGATGGAATCTGCTTCATTGTTTTCGAATATATCTTATCAATTTGTCATGAAGATTGAGGTTATACGTATAGAAAAATGTGTTCTCTGTCAGTTTTTTACAATATCAACCTTTTGCAATTCAGATTTTCTAATTTATCCTAGTGCCCAATAAAATTCACACAGCTGTAAAGATTATCTATTCTACTCCCCAATAATACAAAGTGTTTGGATCCACACGAAGCATACGATATAACCTATTAGATTAGATATGCATTTACCTTCGATGCTATCTTCCTAATTATTTATGAATTAGAATAGTAAATCGATTCAATCTAAACCTCGTTATTCACTCGTTAATCAAACCATTTTGAATTCCGGTAGAATGTTTATGAGAAAAAGTCAAGAAATGCGCATCCATCTGCAAAGGCTAGTATTCACGGCGACTGAAGTTTTAAAATACGTGAGTGGTGCAAAAAGTATACGACCTCCGAGTGTGAATGAAGTATCCTATTAGAATATGAATAGATTAGAATTACAAAGACTTAAGCCTACGAGATCTGATTCCTTCTTTCGGCTCTGCTTTCCCCGCGTCTCAACTCCTCTTTCTTTTCTCCAATAGCCCCAAACTGAGGACACGTATAAGAAATTCCCTTCGTTTGCCTTCCTCTTTGAAACGCAATAACTTTCCTGCCCTTCTCTCTCTACCTTTCTTTCCGTCATTTCGTTTTTACAGAAGTTCACCGGTTATGCATCCCTTCTCTCATTCTCGTTTGACTCAAACTGTCCCCTTCTCTCCCACCATCTCTTTATCCTGTCTGTAAAATTTACCCTGCCTAACTTTCAAGGACAGACCTCGACAACCTTGTATTATGGCACCGACCCTTCCATACACTGAAGCGGCATCGAGCAGAATGTTAGTTATCATTTTACAAACGTTTTTAGTTTAGTTCAACGAATTACTTGTTGTTAGGGAATTTTCGATGATTTCCTTTTCTCTCTCCGTTTTTATAGAAGCAGACATTAAAGAACAAATATTTCGTACGCACAATAGTTTTCATTTGAGTTTGAATGAACATCAGCAAAGTTGAGTTTCTCTTCAATAAAGAGAATTTCGTTTTGAGCGAGGAAACGGCTTGAGTGAAAAAGAATTTCAAACTGTACGTGGCACATTGATGTATTTGTAAAATTTATGATACCT
The DNA here is from genome assembly GCA_963457665.1 of Thysanoteuthis rhombus. Taxonomy (NCBI): domain Eukaryota; kingdom Metazoa; phylum Mollusca; class Cephalopoda; order Oegopsida; family Thysanoteuthidae; genus Thysanoteuthis; species Thysanoteuthis major. Next base: position 21,539,131 of record OY735208.1, read on the forward strand.
ACGAGAGAGAAATACCCAAGATGCATTTGTAAATATTAGCACTGGTAGAACTTGGTTGAAGAATGCTCTAAAATTATTCATCTTTGGGATGGAAATAGAAGGGTACACAGGGGTGACGGTAGATGTTCTACTTCATGGGGGGGATGTCGTTACAGCATCTACCCACACCCTTTCCAAGCCCCACCGACTATAGCTTACCCTTAGTTCCTCAAACCCCTTTTTCATCATTGTTCATCATGCTTGATGGGGGTGAACAAAAGAGGCGAGCAAAATTGAAAGATCAGGTCACTTAACATTCAATACTTTGCTTTGATAATAGGATTTGGTGCCTGTGGCCTTCAAGGTGGTACTGGGTTGTTACATTCATTATAAAACAAGCAATACCTTGATTACTAAAACTTTTGTTTGCCTTGCCAAAAAATTCTTCACTTCTCCGTTGACCGCCTGAAAGAAAATGATCCTATGAAGTAATTCGTTTCGTCCAGGGAAAATTCTTTCGTTACTTTTCTAGCATTTAAATGCACAGGCGAATCGAGTTTGGGTGGTTTGTGCTTTTGTTTTAGAACATTTATCAATTCCATCATTGATAATCGATGCCGGAGAAAGCTAAGACTTGGTTTTTTCAATCAAAATTAGACGTGAATTTCTCATTATGGTTTACTTCGTCTAATAAACATTTGTGCAAACCAATTCATCAACTTAAAAATACTCTAAATAGTCTCCAAAATGGAGAATATTCTATATAAACTACATTTCCTTTCAGTCACTGATCAGACAATTAATTTACCTATCTAGAAGTATATAGAGAGAAAATACATGAACTTTTTGCCAAAATCCCAACTAAATGTTATTTTGACTTCTTACTCCGTACATGTCCATTAACTCGAATTCCTGCTTTATAAAATTAGTTTCTCCAAACAACTAATTAGCTTACTCTAAGTAACCTTCTCCCTTTTTTTCGGATGACTCATCGCTGCTCGTGTTGGGGGTTGTGAGTTACAGTTGATGTCATCGTGACTACTTAGTTCATCCTAATTCCAAGAAAACGCCCTCTGTCGTCGGGGTCATTGTACTTGATTCCTACTCCCCGACCCTTTTTTTTAAAAACTTTACTTTGTTCCGTCACCGCTGGTCATTGCTCAATAATTTCGAATGGAGGACGTTCAAGAATCAAGCAATATTGTTGCTTTAAAACAGATTTGATGGTGACAGTGCTTTTTGAGGGTGCTGGATGGCTAAGAGTACACTAATCTGTGATGAAATAGAGGAATAAGACGTAATGAGAAAAAGGGTGGTAAAGACATTTTACTGTGATGTGAAAAACAAACAAACTTTGCATTGATATTTATATCAAGTTTCCATGATCATACTTTTCCTTAGATTGATTTACCTTCATTTCTCCGGGAGTTTTCTTTTTTTCTTAAAGAAAAACAAAACAGATTTGTAAGCAAATCTTCTCCTACTGAATTATGGTTACAACCAAGAATTGAAATATAAGCGGCTATTCCTACGTACATCTTGATACAAAAAGAAGTTGGAGTTTATTCATTTTATGTTCTAGGAAAAATACAACTCCGACCCAGAACGTGCAACAGTGATTATTCAGTGGTAGACTATTGGGGATTGCTCTCTCAAATGCTTCAGCAACAATTCATTCTGATGATGAATTTATTGATTTCTTACGCTGATGATGCGTAAAATTTGTGAAGTGCAAGTGTTTACACTAGAAAAAGACTCAATGTCGAATGTGGGCATCTCAGTTAGGCCATGATTGTTTTTCAACATGTTTCTACTCTGTGCAAGACTTGTAAAAGCAACTACAAATTTAAAACAGAATGCAGATGGTAAATAGAGGTTTTGATAAAATAGAAAATTATATTCACAATATATTCGAATATGTGAGTTGCTTCTAGATATTCCTAAGTATGCATTGTAGGTGCCTGGGGTAAGACGATGGTTTAGTAAACTTATCTCGCAGACCATTCGCTATTGTAGAGGGTTCCGCCTAGGGTAGCTTAGCACATATTTACTTGAGAATATATGATACGGCACAAGCGTCATATGAGTTGGTCATTGACATCATTGGATTGTAATTAAAGAAAACAACCAAACGATCATTCAGAAAATGTTCCTAATCTTAAATGTCAATAAGCATTTTTGCAAAATAATTGTGTCTAAGAGAGAATCCGAGAAACCAGAAGAGATGGTTGAGATGAGAATTAATGATCATGCACGAGGAATGTATTTAACAAAAAGTGAAATGGTGGAATCTCTGCACCCTTTGTTCAACGATGCCAGTCGTACTTTTCCTTATCCCAAGAAGGGGATGTGGTGGTCAGCCGTTGACAGGTTGTTCGTTAATCAAATCACGAAGTACACGTTCTTCGCTTGGTTGTTGTTATCATCTATGCATTTGTTTGCAGCCGTAACATTGTCTATTTGAAATTAGTTGAACTCAAGTCGGGTATGAGGAACTAACAAATACCAAAAATAATCTGGACCAATCATTTCAATTAATAGATGAGTACAGAAAGTTTGTCTCCGATGTGAACTATCAAATATGATGACTAACGAAAAAAAACGGAGCTTAGATTATTCTACCTAAGAATATAGTTTTGATATATTTCATACGCTGCTTTTGGTTGTAACTTTGCAAAGAATATTTGGTGAAGAGGGATGTTTTCAACAACATAATTATGATATTTTATGTCGGGCATTGTAATTGAGTTCGGTGTTGGACAATGACGTTTCTCAAGAGAATGACTGATTTCATTCGTCTTTGACATATCCAGATCTCTTATATTTAGGACACACAAAACTCGTTAAAAGTCAACACAGCCAGGATGAAACTAGTTTTGAGCATTTTAGATTAAAAAGTTAGCATTAACTTGTCCGAACATTTGTCATCCATACATGTGAAGATATGTACAAGGTATGCAGCGATTTTATTTTCATTTTTTTCAGATCATCAAGATATTTGGCCTAGTATTCAATGTTTCAAGCTTACAAAACGTGAAAATAATTAGAGAATGGCATTTAAAGGAAAGGAAGATTAATGAATCTATGAGCCTCAGGATAGCCTCTTTTTGGTCTTGGACTAAATATGGGAAGAGCAGAGTGAAAATGATTCATAATACTTAAGTTGTTTGGTGAATAACTTTTTCATAGAAGTTTTTGTTTTCGACTCTGATGAAAAAAAACGTAAAAAGTGTTAATATTTTTAGAATTCTTACCATCCTGTAGTGTTTATTTGGTCAACAATTTTCTCAAACATAATTCTGCAAGATAATTCTTTAAAAAATTGAGTCGTAATGCGATAATTCGTTCTAAATGTAAACTTGCTGTTACTTATTAAGTCATTATTTTCAAGACGAGATGAACTTACGTCATAGATTTTTAAGAGTTAGTCACAAAATTCTTTCGAGTTCCGTCTCTAAATATAGTTGTAGTGTGCACATGAGTGAGCGAATAAAAGAGAGACAGAGTGAGTGACTGAGTAAGATAGACAGAGAGAGAGAGAGAGAGAGAGACAGACAGACAGACAGACAGACAGTGAGTGAGTGTGTATGTGTGTGCGTGTGTGTGAATAAACGAACGCTTGTGTATGCTTGAGATTCTCGGGTTGGAAGAATGTCTCTGTAGTACACTTATATGTTTTAGCTTGCCACATTTTTCCATCCCACTTGGTTTATTCGACCGTTCATTTACTTGCAGTAGAGGAAGAAGGAGCAGAGGCGGCAGCTACCCTGCTGGAAACTAGCTGGCAGGCCGGGTGAGAAAACGTTGGAGGTCGAAGTGTTACGGAAAACGTGGCAGAGAAAGAAAAGGCGAAGGTGGGAAGCCCTAGTCGTTATTGGTGAATTAATGTTACAGGACGGCAGACGCATACAACTATGCCTATATTGTATCTACTTTACATATTCATGTAGGTGTCGGCTTTTAAATGTCGCTATTTGCCCGTGTATGAATGGGTAAACGAATGTGTGAAGTTGGGGAATAAAAAGTAAAGAGATTTGGGAGAATGGAGGGTATATCGCTGCACCCACGAAATGAAAACTCTTAAAACAAACAGAAAAGGAATGATATGAACGCTCTTTGTTCGTTCAGCAATACATGACCTCGTAAATAACCAGTAAAAATTACGACGAAGTAAGAAGAGGGGAAAAGGAATTCAGTTCGAGTAGGGATGGGCACCAAAACGTAGTACGTAGTTATAACGAAATAAGAAAATAGTTTCACTGTCTGAAATATCTAGGTGTCCACTCAACAAGGAACAGGAGAAAATGAGGAAACAACAGGGCTACGAACTATGTTCTATCTTTTTCTTCTCCCACCACTTCTAGCTTATCTTTCTCATTTATTTCTGCATCACGTCTCCAATAATCCCTGACTTGATATTTTCTTTCATATGGTTGAACAAGCGCTTTTCATTTTTTTCCTTTGAATAGATATTTTGCAAGATATTAAGCGAGATATACGTGTGTGTGCCTCTTTTAATATTCACTTTAAGGGCAGTATTTTTTTATAATACTTTTGTTGCTTTCTCCCCTCCCTCTGTGTCGTTTTCTCCAAATTTATTTCCATTTTCTTGCAACATCTCATTCGCGTACTCTTTTTCCACTCCTTCATGTCCCGTTTTAAAATGTTGAATAACCTCCAGCCCGACCTACGCCCAATAATCTCGCCCCATTCCATCAAAAATACGACCTCAAGTAACAATGACTTCCCTCCGTTATCATTATAATTATTAATGTTGCTGTTTTCCCCTATTTATCTATATATCAATTTGTATTTAATTTTTCCTTAATTCTTTCTGATCTTTTCGATGTCGCCTTTGCTCGTATCAATTTTGCCTCAATTCTTCCTATTGTCCAAATATGCTATTTTCCTCTCCACCCACAAATGTAGATTTCTTTTTCTTTCTCCTTCTTCTTTATTCACTACTATCTAAACTCCATTCTTATTTTATCTTTCATATCGTCTCTTTTCCTTACTCCTAACCACCGATCTTCGTCTATAGTAATAGTCTTCGTTTTTTATCATCCCCCCCCCCCCGGCTCACCCACCTCGACCCTTGTTAATTACGTTTTCTCTCCGCGCTGACGACCCTTCCAAACCATTCACCCCACCCTGATCAGATCTTTGCAGTCATCCCGAACCCTATTTTCTCCTTTTCTCCTACCATTCTCTCTCTCTCTCTTTTTTTTTTTTTTTTTTGGTCTTCCTCAATCCTTGGCGGTTGTGCAGTTAGCTTTCCTTCATTCTTGCCTGTTTCTCTACAGGCGAGGCAAACTCGTCCTCTCGTCTCTACTTGTGGTGTATGGCAAACAGTGCCGGGGAGGTGCTGTCACATTGAAGATGTGTGTAGGCTCGGGTGGTAGACAGACCGAACAAGGATGACGAGTAGTAATGGGGCACTGGCTTCTCTTATTACGGAACGCTGCATTATGTTTTCCCCTTTCCTCAGCCTATTCCACTCTTCTATCTTCCTCTTCCTTCTTTCTCCTTAACTCCACCATTCTCACTCAATACTTTCTTCGTCTCACTTCTTCTTTGTCTCGTGTTGTCAGGAGACAGTCAGACAGACCTGCTCAACAATAATCTAAAATGTATAGAGTTACCATGGTGACATATGCCATTCCTAGAACATACTCACCTTTTACCAATGACCTTAATGTACATACTGCAATCAACTTGGTTCGTAGGTGCAAATCTATGAAGATAGAGAAGGAAATGCCAGGCAATTAACAATCAACACAGTAATTAAATCCGCCTTCCGATGCAGCAATTGATTTCAATTTCAAACGAAACTGTTTTTTTTTCATTTTCTTTTCCCCTTCCCGCCAGTCAGTCTGCTGTTGTTTCTCTCCCTAACTTCGTCTCAGCTTACATCTAGTTGCGCACGTGCGCGTATACACGCGCCCGCCCGCCCGCCCGCTTGCACGCACTCGTGTACTTTTTGGTGCCAAAAAAAAAATGAAAATATTTACAATTTTCTTTCCCTCACTTCCTCTCGCACCCACACAAATATTTACTTCCCACTTTTCTCAGGTAACAAACAGAAGCTAAAATCTGCTTTGGAACCTAAACAGGCTTATAATATAATAGAGAAGAAAATGACAGAACTATTTGAAGAAACGAAAAATCTCAGCAGTTGAACGTCGATAGGCAAGGCTGAGAAGTAATGTGTAGGTGTAGAAGGCTTTGATCCTTTTGTGCTTTTTATATTCTTTACGTTAGATATACAACAAGTTAACATTAATTGACATGTTTGTTTGTACCCAAAAGGTTGCCTCATTAATGTGTAACCAGGTTTAAATATACGGATACTGTGAGACTTTCTTCAGGTGCTTCTTTTACGAGCAGAATATTTGTGAGCGTCAGATTTTAAAGTGATATTCAGCTACTAATTCATATATTCGAACTTTCATGCACAAACACAAATATTGAGTGTGTGTGTGTGTGTGTGTGTGTGTGTGTGTGTATACGAACAGAAATATATTAGGGTTACCTTGCATTGCTCGGGAAAAAACAGAATTTCAAGATAGAGCACACGTTGAAAAGATATGTTCTTTATTTCTTCTTATCTAACACCACTATTAGAAAAGAATCATTAACATAAATTACGCGCAGCTCACTCACTGTCGTAAAATTATGGCTATACTTGAGTTATGATTTTTTAAAAATCAAACGAAAATTAAGATGAAGCTAAATAGTAGTAGAAATGAACACCAATGTTTAAAAATACTTCATAAAATGACATGTAAAAAGTAGTAGGATAACCACTTTCAATTCTATCAAAAAATAACCTGTTTTAGTAATAATACAGAACCATGTGTTTTCATGCTTTGCTCCGCCACCACATTACTTCCCACCCAATTTTTTGTCAAGGAGGAAAGAGAAAGGGTAGAGGGAGGAACCAAAGTATATCCGTGTTACTTTAACAGCTATTGCCGAAAAGCAATGTAGAACCAAAAACACCAAACACTTGTTTACTAATTGATTTTAATGGAAGAAATATGTGACATTCATATAAGGAAAGAATGACGAAAATCTTGGTATCAAAAATTAATTGTTCCTGACATTTTGAACCGAAAATTTGCTAGGCAATGATATCGTATGAACTATGTTGGAAGTGGATTTTTATTAATCCTCCATTTCAAGGATCAGATCAATCAACCTAGTAGTTTTTGCAGAGAAGAAACACGAAGAATCAAACAGACAAAAGGTTGAAATATTAGTATTGATACAACTAGATATAATTATATAATGATTTGTGAATATAGACACGAGAGAAAATGATTACGTGTACGAAATAATTCACTTGTGAAATTGATATAGCTCTATATATGAACAGGGAATTCATAATGACGAAAACGTTTTAGAAAACTGTTTTGATCCTGATGGTAGTCATTTGTTTCATTTTCATTTTATGTGAAATGAAAAGGACAGAATCCCCACTCCCTGCTGCACCAAAATCATCTCGAGGCTTCCTCATGTCGCGACTCATAGCGTGTCATAATGAGAGAGAATCGTGTATAAGCAGACCGCTCAAATCCCTTCCAATCAAAACCACTGTTATCCAATGTTAAGAACGGGCATTACATTCGCAAGACTGTGCTCGTACTTATCTACATAAACGACATCAGTAAGTTCATGAAGCTTTATGCAATTGCTTGTGTGTGTGAGCGTGTACTCAAACAAGCACACACGCATACACGCTAGCACATTAGAACTGTAGAGTTGACAGTTTTGTGGGGAGGAGTACATTCGATGCCTTACATATATATGTTTGTGTGTATATATGTATATATGCGTATATATATGTGTGTGCATGTATATGCGTATATATGTGTGCATATATGTTGCCTACATCTCTACATATACATCTATATATACATACACACATATGTATACACACATATATACATCTATATATGCATATATACACACACACACACACACACACACACATATATATATATATATATATATATATATATATATATATATACATACAAGCACACACGTACAGATGTGGATTTAGGTCTTGCTAATCGACTCTTGTATGCAAGCAAAAGCAAATATCTGTAAATGGCCGCAGAGGGATTTATATTGATGCAACTAAATCGAGATGCATGTACTTATAAATTTGTATGGGTGAAAAGGGTGATGAATAAATACGTCTCAAAATCATTATTTTCACCGGTGTACGTAAACGTGTTCATAAACATGCGTAGCCATATGCAAATATACGCGTCTGAGTCCAAATATATGCGTATGTGTCCAGATATATTGGTGTGAGCTGGTTTTTATTTGCGCTCCCGTAAAAATGTTCATGTTCTCAAGTCATCTATAGATGTAAGTTTGTTTTGCACATGTGCGAGCACGTCCAAGTGCAGCCAAATGCGTCAACGTTTGTATGTGTGGGTTGGATTAAAGAAATAGTCGCATGGATGTACTTATGTGTTAGTATGAAAGGCATGGGATATCACGAATTTAGATTACGGCCTGAACTGTTGGTGGAGTGAATTAGGCAAAGGATTGAATAGCAGGGGAATCATTAATTTGTCAAGTGCAAAATCTCTTTTGGAGAAGTTTACATGAATTTCCCTTCATCGTTTCTTCTGTTGTACTGACTTGATGGCTCTAGTAGCAGTGGTAGTAGTGGTGTTGCATCTGTCAAGCTGACCCACAGCTGTATACACTTCACTTGACTCAGTCGCCGCTGCCTGTGCTGGGCGGTCGCAAACAAAAGGATGTGTGTATGTGTGCATGTATGAATGTATATACACAGATACATGTATGTACTCGTGGTTGTTTACAAGACCAATTTTGAAATAAAATAGGAACATGAGAATCTCTTATCCATGTACATGCTAGCATTTTGTACTCAGACCAACGAATTTAATCCAGTTAAATCCCCGTTGACTTCTTAAACATAAATAATCTTTCAAATTGTGATTGTCTGGGCAGTAATTTTTCAGCAACAGAAATTTTAAAATGGCCGACAAAGATTTTCCTGAACTTTTTCAAGATAATTTTTGTACGTAAGGACCTTTTTGCGCAGTGAGTATCAAAATCGTTCATGAATATCATAATCAAGTCAAATGCCTTCTTGAGGTTGTCAAGCCATCTTCTGGACTATGTGCGGCTTCTGATGTTGTTTATGTTTAATGCTGCTGATCTTTGATTTCAGCTTTTGATATAATGGTTGATGCACGTAGCAGCAGACTGAGCGAGACGTGTGGAACTGATTGGATCATTTTTACGTATATCTGTTTATATACTTCTACATATGTTTATTGACTGTTCCCAATCCACAACAAAATAAATATTTTCTTGCTCAACGATCATGTCAATTTCATCTACGTCTCAAATTGCGAACTTTTCAAATTTTCTTCAACTCAAATGTCATCTACGGACTAAATGAAGCATTAATAGCTTTCTTTTATAAAATCTGAAACCAGGATTCTATACCAATCAATTAACCGAGTCCAACATGATTACCATACATTAAAACTAGTTGAAGTATCCATCTACACCGGGTAAGCTATTTATGGTTAAAAAAGTGTAAAGCTTTCAGGCTTGTAAAAAAAGGTTCCGTTCACTTTGGCCTCTCAAAGGAGAAGGGTTTTATTTCACCTCTAGTCCTTTGAAGGTGAAAAAAAATTCAATGCCAGGAAAAGTGACCCTTTACTGCTGACCCCTTAAAGGGAGGATTAAGTATCCCTTCATTTTTTAGCTTTAACGGGGGAAAATTTCTATTCACTTTGACCCATTGAAGGTGGGGGCTTCCTTCAGTTTTGACCCCATGAAAGGGGAAAGTTTCCGTACATTTTTGATCCCTTAACGGTGGGAAAAATCTGCCTCTACTTTTGACTCTTTAAAGGGAGGAAAAGCATACCATCACTTTCGACTCTTCAAAGGGGGAAAAAGTATCCCTTCAATTTTGACTTGAAGGTGGGAAAAAGTATCTCTTCACTTTGGACTCCTTAAATGGGAAAAAGGTCTCGCTTCGCCTTTGACCCCTTCAAAGGGGAGAAATATTCCCTTCACTATTAACCCCTTGAAGGGAGTGAGGGAATTTCCTTTCACTTTTGACAACTTGAAGAATTATATATAAACATATAGAATAAGACGATATGCATTTGTAAACGGAAAGTAAGGTTTCATTAAACATAGTTACATTGTAAATAGGACCCCCCCCACAAAAAAATCTTTCCAATTTTCTCTTTCAAAACTTTCAATTTTAAAACCTTCCTCTAGGCTCAATGAGAAAGTATACAACATTTCGTTGGGCTGCAATCGTGTTTTGGTGGTTTCTATAGCGTGACAGACAAACAGACGCGCATGAATTAACAGACAATGTGATACCTCTCACTTTTACATACAGATGTATCAAAACCTACATAGATCAGATGTATCTAAACCTACATAGATCAGATGCATCTAAACCTACATAGATCAGATGTATCTAAACCTACATAGATCAGATGTATCAAAACCTACATAGATTAGATGTATCAAAACCTACATAGATCAGATGTATCTAAACCTACGTAGATCAGATGTATCAAAACCTACATAGATCAGATGTATCAAAACCTACATAGATCAGATGTATCAAAACCTACATAGATCAGATGTATCAAAACCTACATAGATCAGATGTATTAAAACCTACATAGATCAGATGTATCAAAACCTACATAGATCAGATGTATCTAAACCTACATAGATCAGATGTATCAAAACCTACATAGATCAGATGTATCTAAACCTACATAGATCAGATGTATCTAAACCTACATAGATCAGATGTATCAAAACCTACATAGATCAGATGTATCTAAACCTACATAGATCAGATGTATCTAAACCTACATAGATCAGATGTATCTAAACCTACATAGATCAGATGTATCAAAACCTACATAGATCAGATGTATCAAAACCTACATAGATCAGATGTATCAAAACCTACATAGATCAGATGTATCAAAACCTACATAGATCAGATGTATCAAAACTTACATAGATAAGATGTATCTAAACCTACATAGATCAGATGTATCAAAACCTACATAGATCAGATGTATCAAAACCTACATAGATCAGATGTATCTAAACCTACATAGATCAGATGTATCAAAACCTACATAGATCAGATGTATCTAAACCTACATAGATCAGATGTATCTAAACCTACATAGATAAGATGTATCTAAACCTACATAGATCAGATGTATCTAAACCTACATAGATCAGATGTATCAAAACCTACATAGATCAGATGTATCAAAACCTACATAGATCAGATGTATCTAAACCTACATAGATCAGATGTATCAAAACCTACATAGATCAGATGTATCAAAACCTACATAGATCAGATGTATCTAAACCTACATAGATCAGATGTATCTAAACCTACATAGATCAGATGTATCTAAACCTACATAGATCAGATGTATCAAAACCTACATAGATCAGATGTATCTAAACGTACATAGATCAGATGTATCTAAACCTACATAGATAAGATGTATCTAAACCTACATAGATCAGATGTATCAAAACCTACATAGATCAGATGTATCTAAACCTACATAGATCAGATGTATCTAAACCTACATAGATCAGATGTATCAAAACCTACATAGATCAGATGTATCTAAACCTACATAGATCAGATGTATCTAAACCTACATAGATCAGATGTATCTAAACCTACATAGATCAGATGTATCTAAACCTACATAGATCAGATGTATCAAAACCTACATAGATCAGATGTATCTAAACCTACATAGAGCAGATGACACAAAACTGTCCCTTATATGAAAATTACTAATTCATCCTCAGTAAATCATGCATTCAAGGAATTCAGCAATAAACCAAATATGACGATTAGAAGCACAAATAAATTCAACGTCGAAACCTTCCAGGTCGATCTACCGATGTATGGAAAGCAATTCAACAAGTTAGTCACAATTAATAATGCACAAATCAATTCGGTAAGACCATATCCAAGTTCCCAAATTCCTTCACCTTTATTCATTTTGAGTAAAAACCCTTCATTATATCACCTACGTATATCTACTTACTAAGTATAGTATATTTTTGATCTTGTTTTACTAACATAGAAAAAACTGCAAATTTTAAAGAAGTCTCTGAAAAACATTCAGTGTTCCAATTCTCAACAAGAAAGAACAGACCTTGTTCAAAATATGCGATGTTATTAATACAATGTTTGAGAGTAGTAGGCATTATTTGTCAACATTCCATTCAGAAATAAAACCATTTGTTTTCAATTGATTTTTCAAGATTATCTCCGTTAAAAAGCCGGAAACAAAAAAAATCATTGCATCAAGAATAAAACGAAAAATATCGTCCGAAATGCAATATAATTCATTAGGAAATGAAAAAGTTGTAATTGAAGTATGAAGTGTATACATTAGTTATACAAACATTGTATAGTTTGCTTTTTCATTTCTTCCTTTCTCTCTAACCATTCTTTTCTTTATCACGAAGATTGGTTAAAGAATAAATAATAATACGATGTATTGTGACTTAAAAAGGAAAAAAGATATTCCTCTATCTTTACCCGCTCTCTCTTCTCTTCCTTTCTTATGAACAGTTTAAAAACTTTTTCAATTTTGATCTAAAAAAAAAAAGAAAATAGGGGCATTTTCGACGTTATCAACGTTCCTCGAGGGTAAAAGTAGAATCTCTTTACTAAATACTTCTAGTGCATAAAACCAGAGTATTAAAACACTTGCGTTCTCCATTACATTGGCGAATACCCTGACCGACACTAACAATCAGTCATTAAAAAAAACCTTTATTAATAAAGCTCACATAAACTCTTCCCAAGGAACATTATGTAATTAGGAGAGAGCATGATAACACCAAACAAAACAAAAAAAAAACAACAACTCATGAACAATGCCCCCCTCCCATTGTGCCCAAATCAGCTCTGATGAAACGTATAAGAAAAGACTCTAATGAAAACAAAAATTACAGAACAATCTATTTTACCGTACCAAATACTTTAAAGGTGCAGAAGTCGAAAGAGCCGGGAAAAACCTTATCCACAAAAGCGTATCTCCGACTCCAACAATCACATATAAAGTATGCTACTTACTATATCCTATATCAATGCCAATAACCTCGAACAAAATATTCTATTCAAACCACTAATATTGCTGATGAATTTTCGTGTCCAGAAGGGAATGGTAGCTCCTCTATTAAACATCCACACGCCACTCCTTCGGTTGGCTTACAAAGGAGTTGGTGGTAGGTGCAATCTGTACCCATATCAATGAACAGCTACTAATCAATACTAACGCCACTGACACGTCAAATATCAATTGATAATGCTCGTATCCTTTCCTGCACGAACAACACTATAGGTATCTCCATTGTGGAAACCCTTGCGATAAAAGTTGTTAAAAATACTAAAAGAGATGACCCAGATCTTTTTTTCAGCTAAGGTCCTTGGTAAAACAAACATAAAATTGCGTGTTATGCGCATATGCAAAAATGTATACATTCGCATACGTGAAAATATATACGTACCTCATACTTTCAGTTTAGATCACAGTGTGCCACTGTGGTTTTGAAAAGCCACATGCTGACATTGAAAAACAACAGCAATAAACGTAACCAACAGCAGAAACCCCTCATGATCCTGAAAATGGTTGGATGACTAATGGAAAACACTCAATCATAGAACAATTATGTTATTACACACATATATTACATAATATAATAATTATGGACTATTTTTATTTTCACATTCTCACAAACTCCAAACTCATGTATAGAGATACGAAACATCAGTAAAGGGAGTTAAAAAGAATACTCAACGGTTATTTTAATCAAACTTCCTCAAGATCTTTGATTGTCTCAAAACATGTCAACGCATCTTATATATTGTGATTCCATAATATTTTATTACTCTGTGCCACCAAAACTCTCGTAAGCTTCATAATCAATAGAAATGATTGTGATGGTAGTAATTTCTAATGTTGCCATATTCAACATTTGCAGCCTACCAAAATCATTCCCTGCAAATAGACCCATAAATTCAACTCATACTTTTAAAAGATGATTCTACAATCAAAGAATCATAATAAAAACGAAAAACTAAAAAGAATTAGAATTTCTCGATGTATCCATTTTATCTCCCCAGTGCTTTTCTGGGGCCATGGTTAATGTGATCAATATTTTATCACGTAGATGTTACACTTAATATGGTCAATAGTTTATTATATAGGTGGTACTTTTGATATGGTCAATATTTCATCACCTGGTTGTTACAGTTAATAATACTTGCATCATTTTATGGCCATGAAGACAACAACTTCATTGATTCATAAAATCATGAAACTACTTTTTGCATTTAAACTGAACTTTCTTAGTCAGGATTAGATTGGGAAAAAACGACCAACGAAAAATAAGCCTACCAGAAGGCACTACATAATATATTTGTTCATGGAACAGGATGAAATAATGCCTGTAGCCTTGATGAATGATAGTCTTACATATTTCCCTTGCTCTACCATGACACCTCCACAAATATTTCTTATGCAAATTTGTTTACTTTCAATCATGCATTCGCACATATACCGACGTGAGAAAAGGATGAAGACTGGCGCATACGAATATATATTTGGATCATATTCCAGTTGCATGTTTTAATCAATTCAACTTTTCTTCTCTTTTTTTTTCTTTTTCCTTTTTAAATCTGAGTGATTCAAATCATGAAACTGACGTAAATCGTACAAATCCAAAATGAATAAATACATAAAAATAGTCAATTTTTACCATCCCATGCGAGCAAAATACTGCCGAACATGTATTCATTTGGGAGATGAGAATTCTACTTCCATCCCGAAACAAAATTTGATTTTAACCGAAGTATTTCGAAGTTTATGATACACAAATCTGATTTCACTTCTGGCGAACAAAGGAGGAGGAAACTGAAGACTTTCATCCTGCATATTGAATACTGAGGCTTGTAATTAAAATTAAAAAAAAGGAAAAGCAGCAATTTCAAATTTGCATAGGTACGCTCTATCTTCTTGCTATCAAATTCTTGCTTTGAAGTGGCGTGAAATCTTAGTTTGCCTTTTGTTTTTATCGCACTTCCTCGGTGACAACATGGATAGGGTCAAATATACACCAACCTTAATCTCCCCAAAAGAAATTTATGAGTTGGTAATCAGCGGACATTTTGTGTAATATGGGCAGTGACAAGCAGCTGTTGACATTTGTACGAGAATGGCTCCAACACTAAAATAGAGAGAGGATAGGCTCTGGCAGGGGGTAAAACCGTGAAGAGACATTTCCAAAAGAACATCGATCGCAGATACAGCGCAAATCTTCAGGAACCAATGCGTGAGATTCAAATCAAAAGTACCTATTTCATCATCATCATCATCATCATCATCATCATCATCATCATCAGTAGTCTTTTTACGTCCATCGTTGGACATAGACCTTCCCCAGGATCTGCTACATTTCTCTATTATGGGCGTCGGGGAAGGAGTATTTTCTAAATTTGTTTTCTTCATCTCTCCATCGTGTGTTTCGTCAGCCTCGGTTTCGCATGAGATATCTGGGGATCCATGTTGTGAGTCGTAATGTCCATCGGTTGTCTGCAATTCTTACAACATGGCCTGCCCATTGCCGTTGGAATTTTCTAATAGATTCTATGATCTCAGACTCCCATTTTCTCCCTGATATACTTTGCTGTCTTGAGATCTCTCCATGTGAGGTTGAGCATCTATTTATTCACTCTCCCACCAGAGCAAAATGCGACTCAAGGACAGGGCTTTACGTAGGGAAAATAGGAGCAACTCATCAAAGATAGCTCCAGCCGATGCGACTTTGGTTACTAAGCAACCGTGGTTGCTAAACAACCGTGGTTGCTAAAACAACCGCAGTCAGGAAAGCGTCAGGACGAGCCCGACCTGTCCCTTTAATTGCAATTGGACAGTGCTGCCCCGAGGCGCCGTATCCCCTGCAGCTGGGCTGAGTAATAGTGGGAGAGCCTGAGAACGAATCCAAAGGCTTCCAATGCGCGTAGCAATGCGCAGCCTCAGTGTAACCTCATTGACTGACTCATTGCACCGGTGCACTCGGGCTTTAACACACCATCTCTGGCCCATTCGATAGGCAAGTGTCAGTACCGGCACCCCAGGCTCTGCCGGGGAACTGATACTACACTTTGATCCATGCTGAAAAGGCTAGAAAAAGGTGAGGTTGAGTGTGTTACTTATAACTACACTGTTGATTTTTTCCAGATATATACCATGTAACTATAAAACATCTACATGATTCACCATGAATGGGAAATAAATCCTGTCCCAATTTAAAATTAGATTTAATCGAGGTGAGGTGAGGTTGAGTACGATTCTCTCATGCACGTGTTACATACTTCTCAGTTTGTAGGTCTGTCTCTTGGTTAGGTTCCATGTTTCAGTTCCATAAGTGACAATCGGGAGGATGCATTGGTTGTATTCTCTTCTTTTCAGGATTATTGGGATATTCTTGTTTTTGAAAGTTGATGAAGTTCATTGATTCAATGAATTAAGTTTGTGCACATTAAAGATTGTCAAGCACCATTTTTTTTAAATATTAAGATATGAACACTGCAAAAAGTCAAATTCAATACAATTCATACGGAAAATATACTTCTATTTTCTAGAATAAGAACACTTTCATGTAAACGCAACTCTTCGATCTCTCTCTCTCTCTTTCTAAATATATATATATATATATATATATATATATATATATATATATATATATATATATATATATATATATATGTGTATGTGTGTGTGTGTGTATGTGTGTGTGTGTGTGTGTGTAATTATAAATCAATATATGTATTGAGGAATGGATACATGATCTGACAGAAAGATTATAAATTTGGTTACGTTATATAGAAACTTATTTGAAATGACATTATCACACAGTTTATGACAATGTAAAGAGAATAAACAGCTCAAACTGAGTTGAAGTGGCTAAACTATCGGCTGCAGGTTTGATTCCTACTGTAGCCCCATTTTCTTTGATTGAATTTTCAAAGGAAATGGAACTGCTGCCGTAATCAATTTCGAACGAAATATGTTCTTAAATAAACTGTCTTATCATATTCTGTCGGACATAAATTGTCTAATCAAGTGGAAAGTGCAGAAAAAAATCAAGAGATAGGTGTTACAGCTCAAAAATTTAGATGCGCACGGAATAACAAAAAAAAAAAATGAGATGTAACGCCTATCTCTTGAATTTTTCTCTGCACCTTCCTATTGTCAATTTCATTAACACAAATATATATGTAAATATATTCAAGTGCGCTGTTTCGAATTACCGCTTATCGGAGGCGCAGTTAAACCAATCGGTAAAGACTGCTTCCTGGTTGACGCAGGTTTGAGTCCCGCAAGGCCCTCATTTTCTTCATTCGTGTTCGATTTGCTATTCCGGTGTCTAACGATGGATGTTTCCAAATGGATTGTCTCTACAATTATCACACTCACACGTCTTTTAGACAATTGTGTGGGAACTTATTCTGCTCGAACTAATATATCAGACTCTTGCCTTGCTATAGTGTTCTTTGCTCAGTTGATAAGAGCAGGGCTTGTCTTAAGCCCGGTGAACAAGGGTTCAACCCCCGAATAACCATCGCTGTCGGACAAAATAAGTTCCCTCCAAAAATGTCTTCATGACTTTCATATTCCGTTGGATATAGTATCAACTGATACATCATACATTTATGAATGGATTAATGGGACGAAATGATCAAACTGTTTATTTATATTTTTGTCATTGATCAATTTTTTCAAACATATTCATTCGGTTACGGTGGCGCCAATTTGCATTTGAAACACAGATTCCGATTCAATGGAGTTCATAGCTTCACTTTTTTACTCAGTGTCTATAGAATTTACCATGACATGGCCACCTGCACTTTAGTCATCTCTATGAATAATGCCGATTAGACCTTTATTTTGATTCGGTGGGTAATATGGCTTCATATTTATTTCATAATTTTCATCTAGAAACAATGAAGGCGATCTCATTGAACTTTGTATGACGTAGTGGAAGCAAATCAAATACATGTCTCCCTTCGTTCATCGTCCTACCACACTCAATACAACTCGTTTCAATTCTATCTGAATTGATTCAGTTCTGTATTTTAACTGATATTCGTAACAGAAAAGAAATGCTACTTCATTTTGCCAGACTTTTTGTGTCGGGTGCAGATATTGTGAACAATTGTAGCTCGAAGAAGTCTTACGATGATTTTTAAAAAAAGAAATTTCTCCTTTGATGCACAGTTGTTATAGATTTTAGAGTATGGACTGTGAAAACGTATCTTCTTCAGTTGTTAATATACCCTCTTCCATACCATATGAAATACTTGGAGCAAAATATAGATGAAATTATGATAAATGTGGGATTTCACATGTTCGCTGTTGAGTAATAGAAAATTAAACCAATGATAAAATTACTTATTTGTTAAATGTCTGAAAGGGTCGATATTTTTCTGCTTTTAACAGATGGGCAACCATTGCCTCATTAAACCAACTAACGTACCATGAAGAAAAAAGGAAAACATTATTTCATTGTAAGAACCCGTCTGTAATGTAGTAAATTTATATATAACTCAAATAAAAAGGGTCGATAGTCTTTGATCCTAGATGCAACAATGTGTGGTAAAATGAGCAGCGTAGAGGCCTCCGAGCTGTTTTGTTGTCAGCATAACAACAGAATAAGGACACTGAGTGAACTTTGGTTTGGTGTTGTATGAAAATACTCACCAACTCAGTCTCTCTCCTCTCCATTCGCCTTTTCGGCAATGGAATGCTGGAGGAGATAATATACAACATATTTCCTTGGGATTTTTAAGTGAACCTTTTTATTTATCTATACATTCATTGCCTTTAATGATGACGCGAAAGGAAGTACAAGAAAACGGGAGCAAAACCAAAATGTGAAAAAAAAATAAAAGGATGGTGGCGTTAGACGGCGCTAAGCATGCCGGAAGGGGGAACTGAATTATATATGTGTGTCAGGGAGAGATGAAGAAGGTACGCCAGCAACCTACGCGTGTGGAGGATTAAAAAAAAACGTTGAGCAAGACAGCCGTAAGAGAAGTGACGGATTGTGGAAGTCACGTGATGTGGAATTCTTTTTCTATTTTCCTACTAGTTTTCTCCTAGCCTCTTTTTGAATTCCACGTCCAAGCTCAGCAAACACTTCCTTCTTCTTATAAAGCGTTCTGCTTTTATCAGATCGGAAGGTAATGAATGGAAAGAGCTACTTAATACCAGCACTGGATAAATAAAATTTTACGCATTAATCACGTTCTGAACTTGCTTGTACAGCTCACAAGTGCATCAGATAAGTGATGACTGAAAGGCTCTTCGGTTCCATAACCGTACAACTGTAGAAAGAAAAGTACAACTTTAAAGTATGTACGTAACTCTTCTAGTTAGGTGCTATTTTATAACGATCATAAAAAATCAAAAGGAATTATTCTAAGGAGAAAAATGATTTGTTCTTATTGCATAAAAATGATAATGTATGTAGTTAATGATCAGTCCGTCATTTTGATTCATGCCGTCGTATAAACAGCGGAGAAATTAACGATAGACTTACAGAATTAGATTTCATACTGTTTAGAAATGAGTAACTGATAGGATAATAATTGTTTCAGAAGGACATTCTTTCTTCTGTAAGGTTCCCTCGTCGAAAGGAAAGTATTCTTTTGTGAAACTATAATCGTGAGTTCTCAGCTCATCCCCACATTCTTGCAAAACCGATTTTTACGTAAGGTCTTTATACATGGATCTTTGTCCATCTCTATAATCCTATCTGTAAAGTGCACAAAAAGAACAAAGAGGATTCTTATATTTAAAAAACATTACATTCCATCATCAGTTTTTTATCGTCTGCCGTTGGACATAGACCTTCCCCAGGATTCGCTACAACTCTCTACCGTAGGTGTCGTGGAGTGAGTATTCTCTGATTTGTCTAGTTCGTTTCACCATCTTATATTCTGCCAGCTGCAGTTCCACATTTGATCTCTGGGGATCTATGTTGTGAGTAATGATGCCCATTGGTTATCTGCCATTCTTGCAACATGACCAGCCCATTGCCATTTGATTTTCCTAATGGTTTCTATGAAGTCTCGGACTCTTGTTATTCCCCTGATATACTGTGCTGACTTGTGGTCTCTCCATGTGAGGTTGAGCATGATTCTCTCATGTGGATGTTGCATGCTTCTCAGTTTGTGGGCCTGTCTCTTGGTTAGGTTCCATATTTTAGCTCCATAGATCACTATCGGGAGGATGCATTGGTTGTCTATTCTTCTTTTAAGGACTTATGGGATTTTCTTGTTCTGAAAGGTTGGGCTTGCTCTACCGAAGGTTTACCATTCTAGAGTGATTCCTCGCTTGATTTTCTCTTCTTTTGAGGATTCCATGGAGGTACATGTAGTGGCCTATTTCCTTTAACTTTGTGTTTTCGATTTTGATCGTTGCGCGTTCATTTCTGATATGCTTGATGTACATTACCTTTGTTTTGCCGAAGCGTTAGTTTAAGGTCCTGGAGGTTCTCTGCAAAACAGACGTCTGCAAATCTGAGGTTATCTCCTTTTTTTTCTAATTGATCAAAATTCTGCATGATTTCCAAAATCTGACTCGTTAACGAGCATGCAGATTAATCTGTAATTTTTGACTAATTGAAAATCAACAGCAGAGGGGCTTCACTAAATTCAATTAAATACAATGCAATGTTTTCCTTTTGATGTTGATCTCATGAAACGTCTGAGAATATTTCAACTCCTTAACGATGAAATTTTTGAGAAGTTCTTTCTACGATGAAAAATCATTGTTTTTTTTTTACAAAATATTTTATCTTAACATTAGAGTAAGTTGTGAATTTTTATCATAGCTTTTTGGAGAGTAGAAAGCATTCAAAAAATAATTCTACGCTTGAGTGTTCATCGTCATGTTACTCTTCAATATTTCAATAATTTTCTCAACTTATAAAAGCGACATATTTGCTTTTCATTCTCTTTCTTTTCTTTCTTTTTTCTCAGTTTCCTTCTCTCTTTCTTGTTTTTATTCTTCTTTTGGTTACATTTATTCTATTCACGTTATATATATATATATATATATATATATATATATATATATATATATATATATATATATATATATATATATATATATATATATATCGGTCACAGATCTGTTTCCTGCAATAGCTCCATTTTCTTCATTTTTTTCGTTTTCGTTGTCTTAACCAAGCGATATATCAACGTGTAATTTTTATATAATCATATATAATCATTCTTTCGGATCATATGTATCCATTTCTGAATACATATATTTAAAAGACTTTCTTGGTTTTTACGAACTGACATGCATAAAAAGTAAACAAGTATTCTCTGAAAACGAAGTGCGAATGGGATTCGTGTGACATGTACCTTCGTGAGAAATTGACAGTGGGTGTTACAGTGAGGATCGTGGGTTGCAATATACAAATGCAAACATCTTCATTTTATTTTGGTTTTCCACTTGGACAGAGGTTATATTCATCAACAGATAACTCGTCCTAAACTAAGTGAGAAAATGGCAACTATCAATAGATAGCAGCTTGTAATCTCACTGTTCAGACAGTTGAAAGGATGCGAAGTGATTCTTCCTTCAAATTGTTCTTTGAAACCATTGTTGCGAAATTAAAACAACAACCATTGGTGGAAGAGCCTCCAATGTTAAGAAAGCGAAACAGACCAAATTATTTGACAATGAGACTCATTGATGGCTGTGAAGGTGCTTCTGCTTGCAATCCTGCGAGTGTTGAAGATCACCATAAAATAATTCACTTTGCAATGCTGGAAAGTCTTCTTGTCAATGCAATTCATAGCAAGTAATTGATGAGCTGAACTAAATACAAGATATATGGAAGTGATATCAATATTGATGTCTTGGAAACAGAATTTGTGATCTTGAAAACAATATTTCAAGGCATCTATGAGCAGTTGAAGGAGCTACATGAAAGAAGGAAAGTTGCTCTTCCCAAACACCATTCTGATATGTAAACTTTGAGTAAATCGCAAGAAAGGTTTAATTCTCTGTTTATATTAAGCTACCATAATAATCCTGTATCTAGCTAGGGTTCTCTAGGAATGTTTGAGTATAAAGAATATTTTCCCAGAAATGCATAGAAGGTGTCTGGGTGCGTTTTTGACTTGGGTAGTCATCTGTTAACCGATATATTTTCCAGCTATGATCAAGTATATCTCTGTTAATACTAGTTCGATTTGATGAGACTTCCACTGTTTCAACAAATTCAACCCCGTCGAAGATAACAAGTGAGATAGAAATGAATAGTTTTTCTTAAAAATACTTGGAATCACTAATTTTCAGTTATTCATAATTAATGCTTATAAGATGGCCGCTCGATCACAAAACTTGTCATATCTCTAAAAAATAGAGACCGTAAATTGAGTCAGTCTGCTGTAGTTATGGTATTCTCCAGCTTACGAGACGTATGATCAAATGAGACATCCCTTAATCTATGCTGACATAGTCACGATTAAATAAAAGTTCTTTTTCTTCATAACCCTCCACACTATCAGGTTCGGCTCGCTGTTCACATTATTTGGGTAGCGAAATAATGTTAGTAAACAACTGGTAAAGCCTTTGACACCAGAGAAAGAAGCGTGTCTTATATGCCATAAAATACGGTAATAATCATAATGTTAATATAAATGGTATAGTAATTGTTTTATTTTTTTATTACAATTTTTTTTTATCTTAATACAAAAAAGATTTATTGATCTTTCAGTGTAAATTAAATGATATAAAAAATGACACAATTTTATATCAAAACTAAATTCATATGAGCCTGAGTGAATAATATTGTCAATCAATACAGTGATACTGTTGGTAGATATAGAAGTATAAATGTCCTTTGGCACTTCTACGAGAGGGTGGCAAACCTTCAGCCCCAATCTGAGTTCATATAAAGATTTTCGGAATGATCCTTTTCGTAATAACTGCAGTTAGTATTCTTTAGGAGGCTGAAGACTTTTCCCATTTCTTCCCACTCAGGAGACACCCCAAAGTTCTCCAAATATTCCCTTGAAGCAATATTAAGAGCTTTTTTCTTGGCACTGAAGTTACTTGTATAATATAGTTCCTTGAACTGGCAAAAGCTACGTGAAATCACCCACTCAAGCATGCAACCGCCTTTCTTGTACACCAAGTCACTGGAGTGAAACGGAGATAACACCATTATGTCAGTATCAGCACGAACAAGAATGTTGGGATAAACATTTTGATTAAATCATAAATCTAAAGTCAGCTTCCTCAACTGGCGAACAATTTATCTCTGCATAGATTATTCGGATACAATTTTGCATAGATGTACAATTACATGACATCTCATCTTCTTCCTCCCCAGGTAAAGCACTATATATGTGGTTGGTTATAGTCAAAGAAGCTATTAATGTATTTGCAAAGAACTCTTGTGAGATAAGTTTGTTTGTTGATGATCCTCAGACACTGTCAAGCTGGACGGGTAATGGAACTTTTTCAGATATATGAGTGATATCTATAACAATGCCTCTACTCTGCCTCAGTAATTTTTCAGGCTTTTTTGGTGATAGTTTTTGATAACAGTCAAAAACATAATTACTTCTTTGTGATGCACTAAACATATAAAAAGAAAGAAACTACTCCACTGAATTGAATTGCAGTGATTATGTCTTAAGGTACACAAATACATTCAGGATGTCCATGTTAAAAATAATGAGTCACTGGAACAGAACCTTGTATTCATCTAGATTATGATTTTTTGCAATAAATTCATGACATTCACAACATAACGAGTCTTTTCGTCAGACTGAACTCAGTTTATCATGGATGACATTGCATTGAGAGGATTTTATCTTTTTTAGCAAGGCACTTTTTATGGTTGTCATCAACCTTTGTTTATCAAACAATGATTATTAGATAAATCATACTGAAAGAGCTCTTGTGGGTCATATTCCCAAGCTTAAACAATTTCTATCATATGGTGAACTAAACTGCTTGACTTCTTTTTGACTAATTTCCCTTTCATTGATGTTTTATGGCTGTTAAATGTTGGTTGCATGATTTTGTGGATTTTACTTGAGATCTTTGTTCTTTCATTTCCATACCTTGTTTTGCACAGTGTAGAATACAAAGTATTACCGGTTTAAAGTACAATCAAAATCTTTTGCTCTGTGTTTCTTGTGAAACAAATGCTTTTGTAACTATATTGTGCTATAAATTGGGTATCAAATTGAATGGGTCACCTTTTTGTAATACATATTCAAATATTGATGCAATTCATCATGTTCAAAACACCTTTAGGTGAGTTCAATTTTGAAGATTTTCGTTGCATCACTAACCATGGGGCACTTCCAGCAAGCACTATGAGCCTCCCCACTTCTGAAACTGCATCGTGGGCCCTGTTTATCCGTCGTTGAGAGCAATAGGAGCTGTACCTTATGTGAGCTAGGATAGTGACGGATACCGATTTAATTTTTCCATCGACGGAATCTGGGGGGGGGGTACAATTTGATCCGTCAGAGCTTTTCAAAAAAAGTTGCATGCTTCCTGAACGAATGGTATTTCATGAAAATTATTCTAGAAATGTTCTAAACCTGATGTAAAAACCACTACGATTACTCTGGAAGGAATGTTGAATCCATATTGAATGGTGCTGGATGGAAAATATCCCCACCCACCCCTGACATGGCCTCCAAACAGTCGGAATCTTATTGAAAATACTGAATGAAAATTAAAAAGAATGCTCCACGGCAAGGTTATATCCAGCAGAGCTGATTAACCAACCGCCATTCGAGAAACCTGGAACCAGCTTGATCGAAAATACTTCAATTAGTGAAGTCTAGGCTTCAAAGAATTCAGGCCATCATGAAGGCCCAAGGAGGAGCAACGAAGTATGAATTGTAATTTTGTTGTTGCTGATTTCATGATCTTTTCTCAACATTGAGAGGTTCCATATTTTCCCCCAACAAATATGCCATTGGTTCAAATGATTCAATCGTTTGTTTGACGGATATTTTGTGAAGCCAGAATGTCCAGCTATAAAAGACAAAATTTCTTCTGTGTCATAACTGTGATTTAGGTATTTGCCATGAAGTAAAAAAGCAGGGAAAAAAGCTGAATATCCTTTAAATGTTGTGATTCCATAATGTTTTTCCAGTCGTGTATAGAAGAATTAATTCGATTGCTAGGGACACAGGCATGAACCATTTTAACTTCATATTGTTAGTTCATGAATAGATATGTATCTTCTTCAGTATAATTCAGTCTACCTTTTAGTTCATTTCCCTTGTTTCCTTACAAGCTCATCGATCGTTCCAAGAAGTATTTTCATGTCTGAGCTAAAAGACAATACGGAAGTAGACATTATTTGACAATTACTTACACTTCAATAGGATCCAGACTGTTAGATTTGAACGCTATGACAAATTTCAAGACATTCAATATAACGAAAAGCTATATAATAGTAAAAAAAGAAAACGCGAAAAAATATGTTTCCTTATTCTTTATTCATATATTGATGTTGGCAAATTTGACCATATGTTGGCCACAGTTATTCGTACAATTTCAAATAATGCTTCTTCTTTTTTTTTTTTTTAGAAACCTTTATTCCAACATTATTTTAGTTGAATCTTGAGCTACATACCACAACATAAATGAGACCTGTTTTTGAAAACTTTCACTTCGATCGTATTTATCTTGCAAACGAACAAATCTGTTCATTGACAGAAGAACTAATAAACCTTAGAAGAGAACAATAAGTGTTTGGGATGCAGAAAAGTTGTTATATGATGAGCTGCGAAGTATGAACATTGATTTATTTAGCAGTCCCCATGAGAAGACGTGACGCCCAAATATATCAGAAATATGATAGCCTGATGGACCAGTATGGCGTTAAAACCCTCGAATGACTGTACCTCAACATGGCCAGAATTTTAACCAATCGCCACTTAGTAAATAACGAAGCTCGCATCAATATTATATCATTTGTAATTGTGCTTTATTTTTCCAGTACAAAAACAGATCAGTAATTATGTGCGCGGGATTTGTTTAACATCACATTTTTGCTCAAAGTCTAGTCCATAATATCGATTAAACACAATACCTACATGTCTTTACACGATGAACCATGTTCGCCTTCGATGAAAAGAAAAATCATCTGTCAATGAGTGTGAGGAATGAAATAAGGAAACAAGGCTATTTAATAGTGTTTCTTCTGGTTGTTTAGGAGGTGGGGTATTCGTATCCGTTTCAGTTAGAAAGTTGGTCAAATTAGGGAGTGTCAGTGAGAGGAAGGGTCATTTGAGAGCGGTCAATTTCTAAGAGGGGGGGCGTTTAGAAGGAGAGATGGTATCTAGCATTTAATGGAAAAGTGTTGAAATATAAGAGGAGGTGTAGAGTGGATGTGTTATTTTCATCCTTTTGGTTGATTGGTTGGTTAAACTTGGCGTGTGTGTCTGTTTATTATGTGTCAACCTCTACTTTGCATGCTGATGTTGTAATGTGTTGTTTTTATATAATTTTGATTCAAGATTAATGCATTTTAAGGGTTTGCATTTTGATAATGTCCATACTTTTGAGGTATAATGTTATATTGGACATAACACCGACCTCGATACATCTGTGTGTTGAGAGGTTGCGAATAATTTTGAGTTGAAATTGTGGCCTTATGTATTTTTGTGAACGTCTTGGGCATCCGTCTTTTCGTTTCGTTTCGCGGAACTTTAATGTTTGTACATTCTTTCCTTGAGAAGTCTTGGTTTGTTTGCCGAATCTTTGATGGTTGTTGAGATGCTGGTAGCTATATATATATATATATATATATATATATATATATATATATATATATATATATATATATATATATATATATATATATACATCGCAATGTATCATATAGAACCTCATTTGAAACGATCTCACGTCATTACACAGTTAATGTATCACTCAGCCTAGACAATGTACATAGAATAAACAGTTATAGAAAATTGATCTGCTGCAGGGATCGAACATGCCACCGATAGGGTAGCTGCTTCAAGGTTGCGATACTCTTACCATTGAGCTAAACATCAGCCGAATAACTACTTTATACCCCAATTCTCACTTCGCTTATTCTCGGTCTATTCACTTCTCTCAACGAGACTCTTATGCATTTGGAAATGATTTATGTGATCCGACAGAATGATTATGAATTGCGTTATGTTACATAGAAACGTATTTGAAACGATCTTCTGTTGCTTCGAACTTTGCAAGGAAGCCTCTGCTCACTTCGGTAAGTCTTTTAAATCCAATGCTTTGTCCCTCCTTGGACCACTTTCGATTGGTGATCATTATAACTGAATGTGTACATGCGACGGACCCAGCCGTTTTGGAAATGTTTTACCTTTGTCTTATGCCCGAAACAATTTGGCCTCTATTAAAGCCGTTAATATCTTTCTTATTAACTATAACTGGGGCGTTCAACACATCGAAATGAAGTACTCGGAGCAGTCTTATCCGCTTATCTACCTCTGACCTTGACATGCGTAGTTGTTACGAGACTGTAGCTGTCACTATTGCCAAATGTCACTGGTCATAATGTTTTGGCTCATCAGTGTATATGTATGAAAAGAAGGCTTAATACCAATTGCCTTCTTACAAACCATGAAGTCTATTCAAAAAATTGAAATGTCATTTGACATGTCCAGACTGAGGTTTTCTCTTTTACTCCAAACAAAAGATGAAATCGTGAAAGAAAATAAGTTCAGATCGAGTGAAACAACAGCAATGGAAAGGTCGCTTTTAAAATGTCAAATGCACAGTAATTGGACGATGAGAAGCTGACTAAAATAAAACAAGAGCATTTTGAAAAGATCATTATAGAATAGTGAAGGCAGGTTTCAAAAGGAAACCTGCAACGATCACAATGATAAATAAAACAAGAAAAATCATAAAACAACATATTCACCGACAAAAGAACCAATACTCAAACCAGATATTCAGGAACGCACCCACACATTTTCACAGGAGGCATAATAGGCCCATTTTTATTACCAATTCTACTTATTATCCTAGATACTGTACAACAATGAAGCAGATTTAATGACCTGCCAACCGTTCTGTTCATCAACGATGAACGCTGAGCATGTTTCTGAGAGGACTTTTCTCGATCCCGGATTTTTTACACAATGTTATCTGCTGCTCTTTGGGAAGCTAATCATTGTAAAGAAATCTGTTCAATACCGGATTCGAAATCAGTTAACATTAACGCTTGTGTTCAAATATCGATCTCTCTGAACATTATAACTCTGTCGTTCAAATTCCCTTTCACGCCCCCATAAACAAACGAACTGTGCAAAAGTAGCACAAGTTTTTATCAATTTTATCAAAAAGCATTTGTAGTGATTGTTTACAAAAAAGAATTGATGATTCAAAATTCTTAAATGAAGTTTGGAAGCAGAGTCAGAGGCTGAAAACTTGATGCAGTAAATCACGTGATTTCGAGAGAACGTCATTATTATATGGCCACTGACTTTCTCTAGTGGTGAAAAGGATTTAAGAATGAACAAATCTATCTATAAGATGTAACAGAACAATTCTTCCACGACACCAAAATGTGATGGAAGACAGCATAATCATTTGGCTGAATTGTTCTCGTGACGATAATGTCGATAGAGTTTCTCTTATTATTAAAGGAAAGTTCTGTTTTTTGAAATTCGATTCCCCTCCTCTCTATTAATTTTGTTTCTTAAACTCAATGGTTTAGTTCCCATACTTCCAGAGGGATATAAACAGAATTTCTTTACTTCTTATTTACTTCTAAAATTCTCCACTTGACAATTTGCATAAGAAAAAATTAGCTATATACTCATCCCAAAGAACCTCAAACGTCTCTGAAATTGATTAAATTTCAAACATTTACGGGGTAGGTGCTTAAAACTGCCCTTAGTGCAGGTAGACCTGCTTTTCCTCACTTCTTTTTGAAATTGATAAATTCACCGTAAGATTCGATGCACTTCATAATGTAAATCTTCATCATAATGAATCTGCAACATCTTAATGGAAATCTTGAAAAACTGATCATTAGAAAAGGAAGCAATAAAGGGACAAACGTTCAATCCCGATCATGAAAGAAAAACAGGATTTCTTTGGAAGAGATCAACCCGATAACTTTCACCTCACGTTTGTCCATGTTTTGATGCATTTCCTGGTGAGAGAAATGGATTCAAAGATCAACTCTGCTAATATCATGTCAAGACATATCCATGAGTCATGTTTGTATTTACTAAATCCGTCAATCTACCAAAAAACAAGGCAAATATGGACAGACTAATTGCAATAGATTCTATTGATTATTTTGAAATGGTAGTCAGCTATTCACAGATTTATTGCGTGACTTTAGGACTCTTACATTTGTGGTAATTGCTTTCAATCAGTTGTCATTCATTAACAACGATCAATCCTTTGTTCACTGATACACACAAACAAACATAAATACATACATATATATATATATATATATATATATATATATATATATATATATATATATATATATATATGTGTGTGTGTGTGTGTGTGTGTGTGTGTTATATAATGAGCACTTCAGTTGATGGTATGTGTTCAGAAGAAGATCAAGTAATGTCTGTTTGACAAGGTTTCAATAGAACACGCAAAGACCGAGCATGAGTCTTTTTTGTTAATATAAGCGATTTCCTCCAAGCGATATTGCTTCATTTTCTATTACACCTTCTCATATGTTTTTAAAGAGGTTCATTTCTATTATTGCGTACAGTGTTTCTACTAAACATCTTCTGGATACAACACAGACAGGAATGAAATGGAATTGCTTTAGTGTTCACTTTACGGGTTTCAAACTTGACTGAGATTTAGAAAATTATTACTGAACATTGTTCTCACTGGAACTAATTAATCTGAATATCTTTCCCTCTTTATTTTATATTCCTACATTTTAAAATAACAATTAAAACAGTTATTTAATGATCGGATGAGATAAATGACGTTCGAGTGGATTAACTATTACAAAATTAAACGTATACATCAAACGTTTTTATTGATCAAGACTCTAAAATAACCTTATAAACACAAGATTTCAATCACAATCAGATCATTTATTTGTTAATTACTAACTGGTTTTTCATTTTACATAACTTTACTGCCACGGGAACGAAAATAATTTTACAATCATTTTACTAAATTCTTCATATTTCAAAAGAACATAAAGCATTTTGATTTTTTTCAAAACTTCTCTTTTGGAAACGCTTACACGTCACATGTACCCAAGAATACAGATTTTGTAGAAATGAAAGAAGTAATTAAAGAATAGAGTCGTGCAAAAGATCAGCATTAACTTGATCATTAGATACATATTAAAAATCGCCTCTCTAAGAGTAAAGAAAGAAACTAGAGCCATTATAGAAAGCTAGATAGTAATGATTCTGGTTGGCTATTTTCCTGTTCATTTAGTATATATAAATATATGATGGCTTCACTGATATGAATGACTTGGGAGAATGGTGGGTGCAGTAACCTGTAAAGAAAGATTTCTTCTTGTCAGTTGTCAGATCACTTGTTCCCATTTATCAGGTCAGGTATACAAATATTTGACTTCTCCCCCTTTTTTTCTCTTTTTTTGCCTGTGCAAGTCACTTTGACATCTATCTACGACCCACTGAGTGTCTCAGTGCAATGCAATTTCTTGTCAGAGCTACTAGGTAAAAATAGAGAGGACCTGCAAGTATATAGAGTGAGTCACAATGAACAAGTGACATTGGTTAAAAAATGGGTGAATTGTTTTCACGTGTCCATTAGAAAGAGTTCGATGTTTCGACCTGAAATTTTCACCTGACTATTACCTGAAGATTTAGAATTTTTATCACTATACCCTCGTTTTAACGGACCCCAATATAATGGTTTTTAGATTTCCTGCAACACTTTAACTGTGCATCCAAATGTACATGCACAGGTGTTGCCAACTCGAATAGGATTTTTTCGGCTAAAACTGCTTCAAAAATGGCTAAAGCCGGTTAAATCTTCTTCTCTTTCGGCTAGTTTCATTGCTAAAAAGCAAAAGTTTCCGTTCAAATTCGATTTATCGATCATTTATTATGAGATTTGATGTTCCTATGTATTTTGGTTTGCTTTTACTAACCCTGACCGTCTCGCTAGCATATATAAAAACTCATTGAGAATCCTTTCTCTTCCTATATTTTACATAATATGATTCTCATCAAAATGAGAACAATATTACTGACGAAACACGTTTCGGTGAAATTTTATAAATAAGTGTTGTATCAATTTCTCTCCCTCTTATCAGTTTATTCAAACACATAAATATTTTTTTCATTTATTTGAAAAAGCGTCAAGAAAGTAATTTCAATTTTAAATAAAACCCAATTTAGATTAGCCTAACCCCATTAGTCTTTTACAACAAGCATAGTCAATTAGCAATTGTTTATTAGACAATTTATTCAACCCAAGTCAAGGGAATATTATGGTTAATATAACATAGGAATTGGTAATTTTTCTGGTCATATTGATATGAACATGGACAGAAATTTTACGAGTCTTCAAATTTATATAACCTTTTCAGAGTCTTGTCTAATTTTACTCACAGAAATCCTATTGAAAGACGCACTTACAAATTTCGCCAATGTGTTAGATATGTGATATGGTGTGAATTATGACACCAGAATATCACTATTTTTCCCCCTAATTTTCAAGAACTTATCAAGTTTTTCTTTTGTATAACACATGCTTTATGCATGCTTGGTCGAAAATCACGGGATTATTTACATTCAGGTCGGCACTTCTGTCCAGGATTTATGATTGTAAATTGCGTTTTATCATATTGAAACTCTTTTCTGGAATGATTGTATTCCTTGGCTGAGGCAACGTTGATAGAATAAACAATTAAAGAAAACAGGGCTGCTGCAGGAATGTTGCACTATCAGCAGCTGTTTAGCTCAATGATAAGAGCAACGCTACGTTGAAGCGGCTGTCTTCTCGGCGGCAGCAATCCCATTTTCTTTCATCGCTTATTCTATGTATGTTGTCAAGTGACACTTTCTCCGTGTAATAACGGGAGATCATTTCAAATAAGAGTCTAAATATGATATAACACAATTGATAATCATTTTCATAACATAAATGGAATGGATAAATCAGGGGAATTTATTTTGCCAGTCGATAGAAAATTGTTTCTTTTGATTACCCATCATTTTCAATGTCACCATTTCCTGCTCTCTCAATTAGTCTGCATAATATTTTTCAAAGAATATCTACTTTTTTCCTCATATATGTAACAATCAGCATTTTGGACTGAACGTGGTCTCCCATGATCATTAACAGAGGCTACTGAACGAAACGATGGATCACGGACTCATATGACGGTATCTGCACGTTGAAATAACGAGTTAAAGGTTAACGTTAAAGGTATTGAAACTATTCCACTATTTTAGTACACAGCTCAGTTGTGTACTTTTCCATTAAGAATTCCTAAGGGTTCCCCCGAGAAAAGGAAAAAACAACGAATATTTGAATATAAAAAGTTATGATTGTTTCAAATCTCTTTGTGACTTTTCTATTATCATGTGGGTATGTTCCGATGCATTTCGACGGTTGCCAGCCATCTTTTAAAGAGAAAATTGCTGCCGTGCAGAGAAAACTATGTACTGCATACATGTTTGAGATTGAGGGAAGAAATACAGATATTTCCGTGTTGTGGGTTGTTTACTAGGCGTGGAAGGGGAGGTGTTTGCATCTGTGTTGGGTGAGAGTCAAGTTTTGTCTGAAATAAGAAGCGTCTGTGAGAGGAGGGGCCAGAGGGTGTGTGTATTTGTGTCTGTGAGTATCGGCCTTATCTTAAATAAGGAGGGGCAATGAAAGGAGGCATCAAGATGGAAATGATCAGCCAAGTATTTCTGATACACCTATGATATCCACCTGATATAACCAAGATCAACAAACATATCCAACCTAGTTGATAGACTCAACAAAAAAGAACCCACAATCGAATTCACTTCTGATGCAGAATCAAACATTTCCCTTTCCTTGACACATTAATTTATAAAACAGACACTTACCTACTTTTACAATGCATTTATCACATCCCTTCAAAAATAACACCAGAAAGAAAGCGCATAAAATTTTTAAAAAACCCCCAAAACTTCAAAACAACACGTTTGCAAGAATAACGATAAAGCAGTAAACAATGATACAGATTGACAAATTGTCCTTCAGATGAATTCTGCAACATCAGAGCTTGGAAAACATCTTATTTAAGATGATCTAGTCATAAAAATTATTACCAAAATATCCAAAACCCAAAGATAAATTATCAGAAATTAACAAAACAACATCGAACTAGGAGGCAGATATATACCAAATACCTTGTAAAATCTATAAAACACACATCAGAAAAACTTCAAGATTTCTAAAAAAAAAAAAAAAAGGTATACGAACTGACGGGCTCTGTCAATGGGCAGCCGTCGAAATGGGCCATGATTTCGATCTACATAAAGCCAGGATGATCTGGCATATTCGCTACAAAAAGACACACCGGTTATTCTAATCCACAATGGTCGCCATGAATAATACGATGCAGCAACGGCCAGGATTATGCAACATCTCCATACACCTAGCCAGGTAATCAGCAAGAAAACAAAGCATCATCACATACAGAACCAATAGATACCCAATTGCTGCAGGTTACTACACACACAATATTTACACCGGAGAAGCACATGTGGAGATGATATACATCAACAGACAAACATAAACGCCTACTTTCATACGCACCTGACGACACTTACGCACAACCACGATTTCCAACAACAAATCCAGACACACACACAAACACACACACATGGTCGATCACCACACCCACTCAAATGAACACACATACCATCTTAATGACACATACATTCGCACGTATACAGAAAAAGTTCGACACGTCGTGCGAATGACCCAGCAAAAACTACGCTACGAAACTCACAACCCGACCAACTACTGTTTTTCAAGCATTTTAGTCTTTTCCTGCAAGGGAAGGTCTTCAAAAACCAAGGAGCAACTCGAAACGCGTTCTAGTTGGCAAAAATGTGTAGATTCTGAAGGTTCTTATTTCGATTTATAACTTTTATTATAAGCTGAGATATACTGCTTTTAAGATAATGGTGGAAAACCGTTATTGTCTTTGGACTGACCAAACATATATTTTTTTTTCATGAATACCTGGCATTTTATCTCTGTCATGTATAGCGTCAAAAATGGTACTTTATATCTTCATATTTATTCTCACAAATGTGAAATACTCATTCAGGACATTCTTGCACTGACGCATGGATTCAAGAGAAGAACAAGAGAGAGAGAGAGAGAGAGAGAGAGAGAGAGAGAGAGATTTGAGAAAGAGAGA
Organism: Thysanoteuthis rhombus; assembly: GCA_963457665.1. NCBI lineage: Eukaryota > Metazoa > Mollusca > Cephalopoda > Oegopsida > Thysanoteuthidae > Thysanoteuthis > Thysanoteuthis major. The sequence continues at coordinate 21,573,670 of OY735208.1, forward strand.
GGGGAGAGGAGAGTGAGAGAGTGTAGGAGGCAGAGCAAATCTAAGTTACAGAAGTTTGTGGATTCGCAAGACTGACTTGAGCCGTCTATTTATTGTGATACATCCTTTCACTGAGATAATTAGCAGATTAGGAAAAAATAAAATTCTCTCATTGTCAACAAAAACATCGAGATCATGAAAATTACTATCACAATTACAAAAAATGTACACATACGCATGCACACCTATATATACATTTGCTGAAACCATCTCTGATGACTAACAAATGGATATACTCATAACTCGCTGGCCAATGCAAACATACAAACATGTCATATTCATTGTATGTATTTATGTACATTTTCTTCAAGTAGAAAAGACGCATATTACTCTTTTCGTGCAGTGAGATTTTACGTGAAAACATTCAGATTGAGATATTTTAATGGATGTTTATCATTGTTTTCTATACGAAAAGCCAGATCACACACGAGAGTCGGTTAGGACGATTTCTACTCACGTTTTCATTACTTGAGTTGAAAAACGTGGAAATTCAAACCTAAAGAATGAAATTATCGTGAGAATCTCCAGCTTCTAATTCATACATAATCTATTCAAAGAGTAAGCAGCTTTTTGATAAAGTGATATACTATTGAAATTTCCCATCAATCAAAAGTGTGGTACAGTTCATGACGTTGAGGAGTTTCACACTATCAACGTAAGAAATGTTAAAAGCGGTCAACATGAAAAAATGTACCTTCAAAACGAATGAATTTGAACTTTCTAAAGTACATTGTTTTTAAACAGGAAAGGAATTTGCTGGATTCATTATTCTAAATTTAATCAGCGTAACGCACAGTTAAATTGTTCTACTGATATTTTTTATGGTAAAGAACTGTAAAAGTAGTTGTATTAAAGTTGTTATTTCTATTGATATTACCTAAAACTTAGCCCTACCACGTTAGCCTTCTCCCAAATTTGCCAAGTTTCTCTATCATGGGCGTCATGGAACCAATACTTTCTGAACTCGTCTAGTTCGTCTCGTCATGTCATATTTTGCCGACCACATTTTTGCATAGGATCTCTGGGGATACATGTCGTGAGTCGTGATGTTCAGAAGTGGTGAGGATGTATTCTTTGGTTTATTTCTTTGGTTATTTCTTTTTGTGGTCGTAGAAGAAATAATATTGCACTTGACAATTGAATGATAAGAGAAAATATTTGCAGTTGTAAGAAGTAATGAAAATGCAGATTCAATATAACTTAAGAGATATTTCTTAGAAAGTTCATGAGATTAGATTGATACAATAAGCTGTAGAAAGACTGATGAAGTTCCCATTGATGGAGAAGAAGAACCATATTCGAATGATAGGAAGTGAGAGAATGTTCTTTTGGTGTAAATTTCCAAAAGTCAACTGTCCAAAATTCGTTGGAATAAGGTACAGTTGTCTGCTGGGAAACGTGCATATGTTTGTGTGAACGTGAGTTGATAGGAATAACGATGCATGATGTCGAGTGAAACAGCTTGGAGTCCGCTTTCTACAAAACATAAGATTCGAGACTGATCAAAGATTGCCGTGTGCTGGTATTTATTGAAAGTGAAATGAGAGTGGTGTTTAAATTTGGTTTGGTTTTGTCACCGACTCTAAAAGATTATTTAAAGTAATAGGAGACGGGACTTTTCCCAGACTTTTAGTCTCCTAGGTACACCGAATTATACAATTAGTCTATCATTTGGAGAAATAAGACTGATAAGAATTCTATGATCTGCCATGTGCAGTGTGTGTTAAGAGGCGGTTTTGATAAGAATTTCTATGTGGACCTGGCTTGGGTGATTAGCGAAAATATGAGTATTTTTATTGTTTTGATTAAGGAGATAATCTAGTTTTGGTCCACAAGAGAATTTCGAAGATATTTCATTGCAAGATCAACAACGCGAAGGCATTTTTTTTAACAAAAGATATTCAAGGCATCTTCCAAATGATCCGTCAAAAAATAGAGAGAGAAGGCTCAAACTACTGTTCCTGGTTGATTATTTCAAGATGCTTGCAATTTTTATATATGGTCAAATACCCAAGTCTAAAAATAGACGGCTCTCTTTCACATTCGATCTCTCAGCAAATCTACTTTTCATTCAAGAATGGATTAAGCTAGTGCCGAGCTTATTGCATATATCACAATATAGTCCTTTGAAAATACACACGAATATTCAAACACATGCTTATTTTTACTCATAAAGTAGTTGATTTTCATGTGTTAAGCAGCCAGGTAATACTACAAATATGTCAGACATTTCAGTAAAAGGATTGCTTTGTTTTCGTTTTGATCTCTGTGCACTGGCTGTGACTTCAGTTTCAAATAACTTCATATTTATGTGTCGTAAACGTACCATAAAGATACCACACCTCATTAATTACAAAATTAATGTAATGATTCTTGCTAAAGGTGATAATTACGTTGACCATCCAGTTATTCATATGTTGAGGTTAGTATAGTGCAAAAGTAACAGAAAATCACTTATTTGGAATTGATAGCCTGGGAGCATTCAGCGCAAGGACTTTGAAATTGCCAGGTCTGTACACCATGATCTGGTGTGTGTCATTGCATGGTTTAGTCAAGAGGTCTTCAACCTTTTTCACGACAGGAACCCTAAATATTTCTTAACGAGAACCTTTAATCAATACTAAGGACTAAAAAAAAAATCTTTGACATACTTTTTCAGGAACGTGATTAACGTTTTAAAAATTGCATTCTCAAGTTTTTTCTGGTATTCACTGGAAAGGAAACAGACGAAAACAGATTTTTAATTATAAAACGTAGGATTTGGGTGTTTTAGGGTCGATTTATCGGCAAAACATATCAATTTGTCGTTGTTGCTTGTTTTAATTTTTTCAAATTTTGAAATTCCATCCACCCCACCAACAATCTTTTTATCAGCTTGGGCTCTGATCCGTCATCAATCGACGAAGGTCACGGGGAGTAAGTAACATGATATTCACATTGTCTGATGACGATAAATATGTCACTTGTCTGGCACCTGCGGCTAGTTAAATGTATGGAGTACAGCAGGAGTGAAAATTGAATATGAAATTTTGGACCTTTCTTAATTTTATAATTTGCACTAATGTTCCTTTTTAAAAGACCGTATTTTATCCTTTTTTTAAAGTACTGACAATTTCATTAAAATCACTAAACCATTTAATTTGTTGTAAAAATCCCCGTCTTTTGACACATTAAAGTCTTATTAATTTAGATGTTTACTTTTATTTTCACCCCAAAATTGACTTCTAGACGGTCAGATTCTATGTTGTTCAATGAAAATATGCTTAGGGTATTTTGACAAACCTTTGGCCGTTTTCTTTTTCAGTAGAAATAAGAAAACAATGGACAAGAAGATTCTTATAATTTTAACTATATTTAGGAAAAAAAAAACTTTTGAAGATTTAAAAAAAAGTATTTTCCTATTATCTCATTTCCCCCCGTTTTGTCACGTCACATTCTCCCAGGTATTTATATCGGTCCCGTGTGGTCAATGCTCTGATTTTTTTGTTATTCAGAGATTCGATTCCTTCTGCAGCTGTGAGCCATCCTATGTGCTTACCATTTGAGCACATTTTTCTTTTCCAAACTATTGAACGTTTCGAGCTCATCTTTGCAAATAGTTTTATCTCGCCCACGTGCATGGGTTTGTTGACTTTTTCCATTGTCTTGGAGAATTGGTACTCTTTGCTGTTTTTCCAGATTCTGTTGAGCAGTATCACGGTTCAAACAATTATTATTATTATTATTATTATTATTATTATTATTATTATTATTATTATTATTATTATTATTATGTAAGTCTACTTTCTAGTTTTTCACAAAGTTGGCTATGAATCTCACCACTTGTCTGCTGATCTTGAATATTATTATTGTTATTATTCACAATAAGCTTATTTGAAAGGGTGAAAGAGTGAGAAAGCGAAAGACTGAGAATGTGAAAGAGAGAAAGAGAGTTTTATGATTAATTTTCATGTATTTTTCTACCACCTCCTCGACATCTTGAGCCTACTAAAAAAAAAAACTATGAACAAGGTCCCCTCAAAATCGTAGGTCCAAGTCGAATGGCCCCTCTGGTCCACCCTCTGCACGGCTCTATTTTGGGTCATTATCTTGTTAAAAGATCCAACCCTTTTCAAGCTCTATCTGTTGCATTGAAGATAACGCATTGGCTTCCGATATTCTCAGATACATTACTCCATTCATAGTTCCTTCAATCACATGAAATGTCCCCGTACCATTGAAGAAGAAACACCTTCGAACCATCGTCCTTCGACCTCCGTGCTTCACTATAGGGATGGTGTTTTTTTGGAACATAGATGCATCCATCTTTTCTCCATGCATCACAAGCTCCTTTTGTGTCAAAAAGTTCAATTTTTCATTCACATGACCAGAGAATGCGCATTTAAAAATAATAAGGCTTCTCTAAAGGTCATAGTGAACTTCATCCGAATATCCCGGTGCCTATTTTTCAACAAAGGTGTTTTCCATCACGTACGGGATTTCAAACCATTCCTGTGAAGTTTTTTACTAATAGTTATTTTAGTGACCGATGTACCAGCTGCTCTAGAATCATCTTGGATCTCCTTTTGAGCTACCATTGGATTCACTCCAACTGTTCTTCTCTATAGAACGTCAGATCGTGGAAGGTTTTTGGTGGTGCACAAACTTCTTCCACTTCAGAACAATCGATCCAATGGTTCTGACAAGGATATCTTAACAATGACCCTTTATCTTCATTATGTTGCTCAATTATGAGACTTTCTGTTCGGTTGAGCACTCCTTTACTTTAACTATGACTGCTTCGTTTCAAGAAAGTGAAGGTTGTGAATGACGGCTTGGATGAAATCATACCTTAGTTAATTATTGCTGGAATATTAAAAGGGTCTACACCTGTATTCCTTCTCAAATAACAGTTTTATGATAGATATTTGATAGCGTTTGAATATTTCTTTCCATCGTTACTTTTGTTTATATTTCATTCTGCATTGCATGTTTGGAAATACATATTTTTCTTCGTAATTGTTAATTGTAAATCAAAATACACCACCTGTGTAAATTCGGAAGTAAAATAAATGAATTTTTGGTAGTGTCCAAGAACTTTTTTCCTCTTAGTGTACTCATGAAAAGCTGGAGGGTTCGAAAGCAAGCATATCTTATGAATCTGTTTCAACATTGGTAGTTGTATTCGTTCACTATATCCTCGAAAAGGTCAAATCCCGATTACATCTTGAAGCAAAGTGCAACCCCTTTAAAAACAGAACTCCCTAAAGTCTGATTTAATTTTTGAAAGAAGATTGATGAACAAAATGATATTCATTACAAAATGTAGATATAGATAAACCAATTGAACAGAAGAACTGAACAATAATGCTGTTAATTTTTCTTTAGGTTGCGTTGCATAACATACTAACAAAGAAGTATTTTTTGTCGGAAAAGTTTTAATACTTGAAACAGAATGCATGAAATATGCAGGTAATAGGTTTTCCGCTTCAAATATGGAGGACATAAATATGTCTCAGATTGGTACCACCATTTCTCTTACTCGAGGGACATTGTGCACTTTCCTAACATTGAAAATATTTTCCTATGCTTGAATTTTGACATTCGCAATGACTGCAACATTTTTCCCGTCCAGATCGTTTATTTTTCATTTCCAACACCTTTGATTATTGTCTTAATCTTGGTTCATCTTTTGGACCCAACTTTTCAGCTTTATGCCCTACTACCTTCTTCAGGTGGACGTCGTAAATGGACAGGGCTCGGTATGCTGGGACGATGCTGTGTTCAAAGAGGGACAAAAATTAGTACAACAGTCCGAAAAAAATCTATACATATATATTGATGAGACTTATTGATAAACATGACATCAATACTCTAAATAAGGAGTCGGTCTAACTACTTCTAGCCATGAAAGCTTCCGTGACTGAATAGTCAAAACAGCTGGGCGCAAACTGGGATTCCTTCTGGCAAGGAGGACGTGAATTCAGATTTCTCCGGAGGTTTATTCTTTATTACCGTTTAGTAGCTGCCGTAGAGTGACGATCCGAGTTGAGTTTGGATAAAAAAAAAAAAAGCAATTTAAGATCAAGATGAAAGTAAAATGTAGTCAAAGTGAATTCAATATAATGCTGAAGAATAGCCTTAGCAGAAGATAATTCAAACATAGGATATAATGAAAATCCGTTTCTTTGTTCATTCATCCCAAGATGAAAGATGATAAGAAAACAATGTCTGTGTCAGATTATCCCGATACATAACCTTATTAAACTCACATGTACACACAAGAAAGTTTACAATCTGCTAGAGAGCCGTGAAAAGTCATTTTTGCACATCAATTGGGCATAAGGAAAAAGATTTAGAAGCAAGAATCTTTCTGATAGATGGTTACGAAGAGATAGAAAATCGAAATTCCATCCGTCTCGTCAGTGATTTGTATAATTGCATGAACGTTTACAATTTGATATCCGGTAATGGACGATTTCTTTAAATGGCTCATTTTTAGGAAGAGATTCGCTTGTCCGAACAAAAGTTGTCATAATAATGACTCTTCTTTTAGTTATAGATAGTAGGTTTGTTTCATTGAGAATTCATTATTATTTATTTGTTTTGGTTGAGTGAATAAAATCATAACTTGAAATCTTCAAACAAACATAATCTGTAATATCAATACATCACATAAATGAATCTTCGTATCCTCGCGAGTACCAGTGCCAATTATCTAAAATCATTTACAAAAAAATGAAAATTTTATATAAAGTTATTTTGGGGATTTTTTAGTTGATCCAAAATGACCGTAGAGAATCAAAAGCACATTTTCAAAAAAAAGAAGAAAAAAAAGAAGTTTTTAGTTGTTGCGTAGTGGTGTTCTCATGCAAATATTCAAGGTTGTATCCCCCACCCCCCACCAAAGTGTAACCACAATCGTCCGGAGACCAATAGAGACAGACCCACAGAAACACAGACGACCCACAATGAGAGATGAATCTGTAGACCACTTGTCTGTTTTTTGCGCTCGCCATTTTTTGGGCTACGGTGATTCAATTGTTGACGTGGATGAGGTTGCAAGGAATGGTGGTTGTGTTCACTGCAGCAGCAACATTATTAGTACTTGTCAAAGGAGTCATAAGCATTTTTATCAAATATTTCTCTATATAACAAGTGTGGAGCGAGAGCAATTTCATTATTGCTGAGAGCACAAATGAGCAGGTGAAACAGACACGTAGACCCCTCCCCCCACACGCACACACACACACACTCTCTCTCTCTCTCTCTCTCTCTCTCTCTCTCTCATACATATGTAGATATACACATTGCAAATGGCATTCAAATACGATACACTTAAAACTGCATAAGCAAGTGGAAATGAATGAGTGCACCATTGTGATTGTGTGCCTAAATGTTAACTCGTCTCAACATGCAATGTAATTGCATCATTTTCTGAATTTCGGTCTGCACTCTATTTATCAGTATTTAGATTTATAAGATTGTTTGTGTCATAATATGATACAAAAAAGAAGGTGAAAAGGAAAGGAAGAATGATGATTGTGAGAAAAACAGAAAATCTTTACGCCAGCAGCATTTGTTAATGCACACACACGCGTATGTAAATATATATATACATATATATATATATATATATATATATATATATATATATATATATATATATATATATATATATATACATATATGTGTGTGTGTGTGTGTGTGCGTGTGTGTGTGTGTGTGTGTGTGTGTGTGTTTACTTTTGCACCGAAAGAGAAAAATGCTTGTTATGAAAAAGACTATATTGACAAAAAACTTACCAAAGTTTTCAGTGCCACTGAGTCGGAAAAATATTGGCAGGCTAGATGGGGAACAGAAAGGCTTTTTGAGTGGAGAATATTTAAGCCTTCAGTGAAACGTTAGGCAAAGCAGTCGATTTACTTGCATATAGAAAGCCTAAATCGTAAAAAGAGAGCCAATTTTTGTAGGAATCAAAAATGAACCTAAAACTGCCTATCCAGCATACATATCTAAAAAGGCCATTCGTCTGTAGACCAAGGTGTACACGTATGCATATCGTCAGACGTAGGAATGTTTGGTGACTTACACCTATCATAAGTCTGAAAAAAAACGTATTGTCCTAAACCATCATGAAAACATGTTTTTCTTCAAATCATCTATCAGAGAAGAATGTTTGATTCAAAGGTCTCTCCCTCTGTTTAGTTATGAGCAACGAATGAAAATATAACTCGCGCAGTCTTGATCAGATGGATTCTAGTTAAAAGCAACTATGCATGTAGGGGTAATGCCACAAAACCTATTTCATAGCTTCAAAATATAAAACAATTTCAACATTAACGATTCAATTTTCACTAGGACTTTCTTTAAAATTGACGGTGTTTTCCCCCCAGCTGCAAATGATACTTTTCAGGGTACACCCGATCCTCTCACGCAATAGGTGAAATCCGTGTTGACGTAGGCTTCATGGGGTGTCTAAAGAATCTTTTACAGCCCACAGTGTCTATCCTATTCCTAAAACTTTTACCAAGTTAACTATGCTCAAGTACTGTATTTTACCATACTTACGGTTTAACATCGACCAATAAAAAAAAACTATGATTTTTTCTGGTCTCTGTCTTTAATAATGAACTCACCCACTTAAAGGTAACAATTATTCCGATAAAAATATATTCTACCCACCATTTCAAACAATTGACTCTTCCATAGTGATGAGTTAAGAAGTTGTTTTTCTTGAAAAAAAAAGTTCTCTGTGTAATTCAAATATATCCATGATTTTTTTCACGACTATTAGCTAGTTGTCAGTAAATACCAATTGTATTTCTCTTTAAGGAGTTTAACTATTTGCTATTTAAATTCATTCGCATTACTCTAGAAGGTCCATAACAAGGACCTGTACTACACTCATACACACACACACACACGAACACGCATACACATGTAGTGGCGCCTCTGTATGTAAATGCATGTATGTGAAAGGAATAATAGAGTATTGCTTTGTGAGCATATTTCAATTCCCAAGCGTATCAGCGAGTAGATAGGTATATATTCTCTTGTTTATATCTTATGCAGCTAAGTGAATCTTGTACAAAGCATTCGCTAAACAAAATGTTCATAACGTTTGAAAGTAGCATTGAGATTCAGTCTCTATTGTGAGAGATTCATACGCACACATTTTAAATGACAAGTCTGGCGATTGTTTTTCTTTGTATAAAACGGAAAAGTAAATAGGTCAGCATTTTCTCGTGCAGCACAGACAGCTAACTAGAGAGAGAAACAGACTGTTTGTTCATGAGAGTGTAATATCCACATGGGTTAGTGTAATTTTGTGAAGGTGTCAATGTGGGCGTTGTATTACGCTGAAAACAACCAGAGGCCAATGGCAAAAGGTGTAAAAATCAAAACAATAAATCTCTACCACTCCCTCTTGCACTCTCTATCACACTGTTTCTCTCAAGATCTGTTCTTATTTCATAATCTTTCCTTCAACCCCCTTTGCTATTTCTTTTTGTTTTCTTCCTTTTGTTTATGACGGCCTTCAATTTTCTCCTTTTAAAATTTCAAGTAGTCTTCTTTTTTTTCCTTCATTTCATTTCTTCGATACTCTTTCTTTCGATTTTTTAAATTCTTTCCTTCATATTATTTTCTTTTGCCTTATCTTCAATGTTTTCCCTCCTTGTTCCCCCACTCTTCCTAGCTATTGTCTTATTCTTTCAATTACCTGTGCCTACTTCGTCGACATACCATGAAGTTGAAACACTTCCAAAACTTGCTAAAAGTTATCCTCTTCATTTACTCCCTGTCCAACCCGACTAATAAGAACCCACCTTAGTCAGTCTCCCTCAGTGGTCTATTCACCCCTCTCTCACACACTGTCGCACCCAAAAGCTGCAACTAATATCTCACCCACTTATACATAGTAGAACTATCAACCTACACATACATATCCCGTCCATATACGCACACGTCTAAAAATATCGGCAAGTTAACAACTAAGCAGTTACACAGGGCTGAATTAAGGTTCCATAGTAATAGGCTGTAATTCAAACAAGTCCCGCCTCCCATCTAAATGATTAGTAGGTTAGTCAAAGAGAAATTCTATTGAATTGAATTGTAATTTATAGCTGAAATGCCCACCCTAACGGACAGTTGAAAATTTTTGTAAAAAGAAAGGGTAACCCTAGAGATAAACAGCGTAAATTTACAATTTCTGATTTTAAGAATAAACGATTGCCATTTTAAAAAAAATCGTGCGCCGTTTTCAACATCGAGTGGGCATGGGTGTAAAACTTTACAATACAGAAGGCTAATTACGGTTAGCTTGCACTGTTTGTCTGGGGACGTCCGAACAGTATTTTTTCTCTCAAAAATTTTGAAATTTTCTCTTATCACAGTTCGTGAAGAAAAAAGATGCCGTTCTGAGGTCCGCAGACACACAATAGAGCAGCGAATTCTAACGCAGAAATGTTTAGAATTTAACGCAGAAAACGTAACGATCGCCATTTTTTAGTCGTTGAAATAACTAACAGAAATCCCCCACCCTGCAAAATCTCACATATTCAATTTTCATCACTTTTTGAAAACTTCACTTTCAAAAGGAAATATGAAACTTGACCATTTAAAACTGAGCCAGTTATTGTTACAACTTCTATCATAAAATGCTTCATTCATATCAATCTGTGGATTAAAAGATAATGGAATATTTGAATGATTAAACAATTTGAAGAATGTACATCAAACAATGAATCAAAGAATCCATGTATTTATTTTATGAAAATCAAGTAGGATTTTTTAAAATTCCACACATGCACATTTTTATTTTGTAAATCATGCGATTTTTTTGGCATTTTTTGTGAGCATATTGAAAGCACTTTAAATCCAGTGTAGTGCCCCCTTTACTATTAGTTAGTAATTTAATACGAAAACCGTCTTTTAGCTAGATATCGAAAATGTCACTCCCTACAAAGACCCCCTATAAAACCTCAAGACGCACATGGTCAAACGCTTATTAGCGCCAGCACTCCAAGCAGAAATCAGAGAGTATTTCAGGCTTTGCATTTTTGTTTATGATGCCGAAAAAGACATGCAATGATTACACACTAGCTGCTGAACAAGTTCAAATAACCTTCTGGAAAAAGGCCTTTGCCATAACGATAACAAAGATTTGGTTTTTATTTCAACATTAACTCTTACTAAAAAATTAAACGTTTATTAGTATTATTGAGAATATTCGTGAAAATTCTTGAAAATTGAAAGTAAAACTGGTAATTGTCTACAAACGCTAACAGAACCAATTCTAATTCGGATGTAGCCAATCATCTAGATTCTACGTCTACCTCGACCGAGGAAAAGAAATACAAGACAACGCCAACCACATAATATGAGGGTCGTGATACAAAATCTCGATGTTAATATTATTATTAATGATTTTCATGATTTTTTTTTGACAAGTGACCCAGAAAATTACTTAACAGAAGGAAATGTTTATGTATATTACACACAAACTATATTTAGGGCCCTGCCAAACTGGTTCACATGAAAAATTGTTTTATGTATAAAAAAACAAATTCTTTGGGGATCTGCAATATTAGGGGGTCCTGGCTGTAGCCCACTCAGCGCCCCCATGCTATGCGCATAGACTCATGTTCATAACAGTTGTTGTTATATATATATATATATATATATATATATATATATATATATATATATATATATATATATATATAATTATTTGATTATCATTATGATTATATATACATATATATATATATATACACATATGTATGATTATTTGATTATCATTATGATTATATATATGTATACACATATATATATAATTATTTGATTATCATTATGATTATATATATATATATATATAATTATTTGATTATCATTATGATTATATATATATATATATATATATATATATATATATATATATATATATATATATATATATATATATATATATATATATATATAATTATTCGGTTATCTTTATGATGATATATATATATATATATATATATATATATATATATATATATATATATATATATATATATATCCAATCTCAGGATGGACTGTCAATGTTGATGGCTTTAAAATGAGCTTTGCAATGAATACAGTGAGAGGATACCCCAGTTGATTAGCCCGCACTCTAACATCCATGTCTCCGTTTCGGTGCCAATTCAACGACGACAAGCAAAGCAGCAGCAGTGAGACCCCCCCTCCAATGCACATGCTGGATAGAAAATTGACTTTTATCTTAAATCATCATTTGTTTGTTTATTCCTCCATGCAGTGACAAATACACACTGTCATGTAATTTCATTTACCCGCTAAAACACGCATGCACACACACGCACATTCACACACGCGCGCACATAGCCATAAACATATTCTAAAGATTCACAGAAAATTATTGATGCATGCAACCACAAACATGAACTCAACATCACCCGTAAAAGAATTGGTTTTTGTACAAAACGGTGGGTGCTCATGCTCCAAAAGTCTGGGACAGAAGCAGTTGACATCAACATACACACACACACACACACACACACACACACACACACACACAGAGGTAGGGGATTTATAGTAAAATACTTTCTAACAGGTATACTTCCACTTCACAGGGAAAAAATAAAAAGACAGGTTACAAAAGTAACGATAATGGAGATTCACACAGATGAGATGATTTTGACTTTCAAACAATGGCAGCCACATAGAACGCCGAATAATAAATCTAATAAATACAAGCGAGTTGATTGGCTTAGGGTCATGCATTTTAGTTTCGATGATTCACTTCAATGTGTGCTTTTAAAGGAATGTAACACACCAACAAGCCAGACCAACTTGTAGGCGTAGAATGTTTTCTTTCGTGGACTTGCTCAAAATCCTTCACCCACCCTTGTATACTGTGCGTTAAAGCGTACACAATGGGACACACATATGAACACCCA